>JAPXFQ010002969.1:0-1200000 GCA_028564705.1 Apricaphanius iberus
ATTTTTCCTTAAGATAGTTCTGTCTATTTTTCCTTAAGATAGTTGTCGACTATCGGTCTCGTGCCGGTATTTAGCCTTACATGGAGTTTACCACCCACTTTGGGCTGCATTCTCAAACAACCCGACTCCGAGAAGACCCCGGCATGACGGGGGCCGTTACCGGCCCTACACCGTCCACGGGTCAGGAGGACTCAGACAGAGTGTTGGTAGCCAGGTCTCCTAGTAGCTAGGAGACAGGTTAATGTTAGTAGCTATGCTGCTTTAGGCTAGGCTGTTGGAGGACATTATTAGGGTCTGTTCCTACTTTCTCTCCTACTTCTCCCCAACTGCATGATGTGCTGTCAATTCAAGCACTAACCTGTTTTCTATTATAGTAGGTGCTCCGGATTAGCCCTGCTTGACGACCCTGACTAAGATGGCATTGCAGTGACGGAAAATTCTCCACGTCCTGCAACAAACTTCTGCATCAGTTCTATTGCTCTTTCTGTGTCTCTGTTATGTATTCTCCAAGCCACAGACGGTCGCGGCAGATAACCGCTTGTGCTGAGCCTGGTTCTGCCGGAGGTTTCTTCCTGTTAAAAGGGAGTTTTTCCTTCCCACTGTCGCTGCATGCTTGCTCAGTATGAGGGATTGCTGAGAATTCCACGACGCAATCTTCTGTGGTTCTGTAATTTCTACACTAAACATTGTATTGTAATAACTCTTTTTGTAAAGTGCCTTGAGATGACATCTGTTGTGAAATGGCGCTATATAAATAAACTGAATTGAATTGAATTGAATTGAATGACATCAGGAGTCCAAGCGATGACCCGGTCCATCGTACCAACCCAGTGATCTGGTCTGGTTGTCTACAAAACACTTCAAGCTCAACCTGGATTGCCGTAAATTCACTCCCAGGGTTATTGGCTCATACCTAGTCATCCGTCAGTTAAACCGTGTCACCTACCTCCTCCATTTTCCAGACTCCGTTAAGATGAAACGTCATGTCATCTCTGTCTCCTCCAACAGTTCAGCCCCCTCCGCCTCGCTTCATTGGTGGTGGTCTTACCTACACCATTCACGTCATCCTGGATTATCGTCCCCATTGCCGAGGGTTCAAATACTTGGTCGACTGGGAGGGTTACGGTCTTGAAGAGCACTCCTGGGAACCAGCCCAGAACATAATCAACAAGACCTTCATCTCTCTCAATAGTCCAACATCCATATTTAAGGAATCTTAACTCACCTCACTAGCATTCTGTCCTCTGATCCGCCAGTTCAGAGCTTCCTCCTTGTCAGAGCTGCTACGCCTGACAAACACACTTCCTGTCAAACCTGTCTGCATCTGATCCCTTCAGATCTGTCCTCCCAGCTTCTCCAGCCTCTGCTTCTGACTGTTCCAGGTCTGCACCTGAGCGCTTGTCTCTTTTTCTGTAATAAAAGTAACAACCATCTCCCCTTGTTCCAAATTAGTTAAAAAACTATCATTACAATCCTACATGGTTAATATGTCCTACATACATGTTGGAAAGCATCTAGGTATATGTAGAATGAGATACCCCAATATAACATATAAGGTACAGCTTATTTGGGGATTTTCATGTCAAAGTCTGCCAGCTCTGTATTGGCTCTGAAGCAGTGACAGCCCACTGGGATTTCACAGCATGCATAATAATCTCAGTGTTCTATAATGCAAGACGTTGGCATGTTTGAGTCCTGTGGTGCTTCACTCAGTTGTCTGGTGGTTCTGGGGGTTTTGGGCGTGGATGTGTATTTGATGACATTTTCACATAAAGAGCTTTGCCAGTCAAATGCAATGCACCCATCACAAAGGGTTTTTAATATACTCAACACCTCTGGCGACATATTCAGAGAATAGAGGTGTATGTGGATGACAAGGCAATGCAGCTGGCTTCGATAATATTGGTAGAGAAAGTAGAAAAAAATAATCTAGGTAGGTTTGGCAGCATAAATTAGGGAGTAACCTAACAACCAAGCATTGTCCTTTAAAACAAAAAGTACACTGGACCTGTAATAAAATGACAGAGATACTGCCTTTCAATTTGACTAATTGTGATGGGACCAAGACAAAGAAACGCACAAGTGCAAAATAAAGAAAAGGTGTATATCAGCAGCAGAAATCTGCAAATTCTTCAGACCCCCTTAAATTTATTTTTTTATATGCTTATGTCAATAGTTCAAATACTAAATATACCTTACTATGCAGCCATACTCAAAGCGGAAACTGTTTTGGCACTACTGCATAGCTAAAATTCAATATCTTCCTTATCTCTGCTCTTAGGAGTATAGCCAATCAGCACCAAAGAAAATGAATGCCACTTCTGGATTGCCTGCTTTGCAAATACCGGCCATTTGCATCCAAAAAGCACTGTGCCTACGTATTTAAGCTTTCTTCTTCTTTAAAATATTTTAGATATGATAAAATATGATACAGATCTGCTCCATAAAAAAAAATCTGGGAATTTCTTCAAATAAATTGGAATTATGTTCCATTGAAAAATCCAGGAATTGGTCAACATGCAAATACTGAACTGTGAATAGGAGGGAGTCGACTGTAAATGCAGTTATTCTGCAAACGCTTCAGAGGTTTGTTATAGAAATGGGAATATTTACATGTGCAAACCTAAGACATTGCTGTCCATTGAGTATTAATCAGACAGGGTTTATAGCCAAATGTTGGGCAGATTTACAACATTAAAAAATTGCTGCGGTACTTTGTGCAAACATAAAAAAAATAAAAACATAAATTACCAACAACACTTTACCCTGAACACAATATCATCCACCTAAACAGCCATGCAGGAAAAGTACAGTATCAGTCAGCAAGCGAGCCCATAGTAACTTTGGTCGAGCTGCAGAAATCCACATCTGCTAACTGGAAAATTAGCATATGTGCTATACAACGATATATAATGAAAGACTTGTTGAAAGTATGCCATCACACAGTAGGTCGTGTGATGATGTAACCCTGCACATAAGTCTGAACGCCCATCTCTGTGGTGAAAATATGTTGCACCATAATGCTGAGAGGTTACTTCTCTTCAGCAAGTATGGGAAATGTGTTGATGTTGATGGAAAGACTGATTTAACTAAATCTAAGGGAATCCTTGAAGAAGAACCAGATGGAGGCTACACAAGACTGAAGCCACAGGTTGACATATGAATTTCAGGAAGACACTGAGAAAAACATACAGTCAATGGAATAGTTTAGATAAAATTATATTCATGTTTTACTGTGAACTAGTAAAAGTAGATCCAGTAGAATAAACTGCAAATGTGATGGAATATTTTGTTTCAAAATCCGAAAAAAATTGTTGCTCGTAGATCCATCCACTAGGACAGATCTTGAGGTATTTTGCAAAGTTGAGTTGGTAAAAATGTACTCCTTATGTGGGCAAAGCCTGTTGGGAAATACCCCAAAATACATCTAGCTGTAATTGCAACAAGAGCTGGTTCTACCATGTACTGAATTAGAAGTGGCTAATCCCATACGTTTCCACACTTATTAAAAATAAAACATATTTGATAATTAGGGCATTTTCTTTCAGTTTCAGAATATTTATATTTTTTGTTGGCCGGTAAAATCAGACCTCAGTAAAACGCATAAAAGTTGATTTCTTATGGTTACTGCTTTTCAGTCATCAGCAGATTATGAATTCAAAAAAGTATTTCACGTTTTATGATTCCCTGTTAGAATTTCAATTAAACTTACAAGGATTAATAATGTGAAGCAAATAGGACTTCAAAAAAACTGCTCAAAGCCTGCGTCTGAGTTTACTCTGAATAATACTTTATTTACAAGTGATGCGATGAGTAAACCATAACGGAACAGAAAAAAGACAGCTACTGATACAAAGAAATGAAAGATAGAACTAAGAAAAACGATCACTTGGAATAAAAAGCTTGGAGCAATTTCATGGTTGCTTTACGCTCTGTGTTATTTAAACGAAGTCAGAACTGTTACTACCCCATGTATCCTCTGCAGTTTGTCTAAAATTTTAAAATAACATCTTTGCCTTCTCTGTATAAACATTTAATTACAACCTTCTGCACACCACACAACACAGATGTGGAACCTAAAGCACCAACATTTTATTTTAGTACATGTTTACCTCTAGTTTGAAAAAGTCTCTTTCATATCCCCCTCCAATACATATCCTACCCAAGAGCATACCTGTCTTATACCTGAGTTCTGTTATTTGTCTACTGTACCTGACCTGTCTTTCCTTCATCAGCATTCTCAATCTTGTATCTATTTATATTTGGGTCACATCTGAAAGGAATCTAGGCTTGATTAGCCCTACACTGATTACACACTGGGAAGACAGTTGTTTAAGCCCCCTTTCCTGGCTGGAGCCTCTCTTTCCCCGTCTGTGTGTATGTGTCTGTGAGAGAGTTCTTGATTGCAGGAAAAAGATTGGTTCCTGAGGACTGAGCAGAGTCTCACTAGCTGCAATGCCTTCTACTGTCAAGCCTCCTTGAATTAATCAACCCAGCTAACATCGCTCACAACATAGACCCTGCAGTTGTGGTCTTTTTGTTTATTGTTTGCTATTTCTGTGTGCAACCTCATTTTTAATGTTAGTCTCCATAAATATCACATGCAAATAATTTATCACTGCTAACAGTCTCAAATTAACAGAATAATCAAGCTAATGATATAAATCTGATCCTTGTTGAGTATTGATCTATTTTTTTCATTTGAGGTCCTCTTTGCACTTATATCCGTAGGACCAAAACTGACATATTTAAAAATAAAAGCAGAAACATAAACATATTGCTTTTCCTTAATCGTGCATTTTTGCAGAGAAATTTACATATTTTGTTTTTCCTTTTCCTTATTACGTGCATTTTGTCAAGAAAAATATATATTTCGTTTTTAATTTTTCTTATTGTATGTATTCTTGTACTTTTACTAGAAGTTGGTTTGGACATTGGCTTATCTAACTTTAGTTTATTATAGTTTCTACAATACAACAGGTGAAAAGTGGATAGAATAGAATAAAATAATCATTTAGTTTTCCCACAAGGGGAAATTAGATTGTAACAGCAGCAAAAAAAACATGTACAGAGAACAGGACACAGAACACACACAATTTATAGTTAAATTAATAAAAAATATTTCCAATTTAGAATTGTACGGATTGTGCGTTGAGCAGTGCAATTAAATAGCAGGCGTGTAATTTTTCAGTAAGTAATTATATACAGTCTGTTAAAAACTAATGTGCAAGTTATAACAGTGTTGTTTAGTGCAACTTAACAGCGCTGATATAAGCATCTATGTTTGTTGGGAGCCGTTTAGATTGTGGATTCTGACCACTGCAGGGAGGAAGGAGCTGCAGAAACGCTCCTTCATACATTTAGGATGCAGCAGTCTGTCACTGAAGGAGTTCTGCAGTTCAGCAACCTTTCCATGCTTGGGGTGGGAGGCTCTGTCCATCAGAGATGTTATTTCTGTCTTCCACCACCTGCACTGGATCCAGGGTGCATCCTAGGACAGAGCTGGCCTTCCTTTATCCAACCTTTTCCTCCGTATGTTGTGGGATCTGGGCGTCTGCATGTTTCAACATTAGCAGAGCTCATGCTTACTTTATTAAATTGGATTTCTAACAAAACATAAAGAATGTACGTACGTCTGTAACCTCACGTTATTCCGTAAAAGAGATTTACCGGATCGTGTGTGCCTAGGTGTTGCTATGGTAATGTTCCCCTTGCCTCTCCTAGCTTAGCTTTAATTTAGGCAACGTTATCAAGCTCTAAACTGATACTAAAGTGGACAAAAGTCTGTAATACTTTCTGGACATGCTTATATCTATTTTTATGGGTAATGGATTAACTACATTATTTTAGGTTGGCTGGAGTAGCCTGTAGCACCTCCAAGCTGAATTTGCAGCCTTTGCAATACATCTGGAAAAGGAAAAACAAAATGTATATTTTTCTTAACAGAAATGCATGTAAAAGGAATAGGAATATATATATATATATATATATATATATATATATATATATATATATATATACTGTATATATATATATGTATATATATACTGTATATATATATGTATTTTTTTTAAATATTTTTTTTGACAAAATGCACATAATAAGGAAAAGGAAAAACAAAATATATACATTGCAAAAGGGGACGTTCAAGGAAAAGGAAAAGCAGTATTTATATATTTCAGCTTTTATTTTTAAGTATGTCAGTTTTGGTGGTCCATACTTATAAGGGTCCATATTTAGGAAAGCCATAACCCTTTGTTTCTATATCTACCTCTGTCTACACCAGTCAGCATATGAAGAGGTGCAGAAAGATGTTACTCTTCAATGTCTGTTCTGGTCTCTGATGTGGACCAGGTAGTCTGCTAGATGTATGACTGCCTTAGGGATCAATGGGAGGAGATAGGTTTTTCATGATCACACAGCAGCCCCTACACAGTTGTTTGGAGCTATTTATGTATTCATTTCTAGCAAATGTATTCAAACTCCTTACATTTTTCAGTATTTTTGCAGTACATTTAAAAACTTTTTTCCCCTTGTTTTTCTTAGTTGGGGTTTCATTTCACAGAACAACCTAAAGTACTGCATAACCAAAATGAAAGGAACAATATATATGTTTTTCAGAATTTGAGAGATTTTTTACCATCATTTTAGGGCAGGGGTCTCTAATTCCAGGCTTCGAGGGCCAGTATCTTGCAGGTTTTAGTTCTTGCCCTGGTTCAACACACCTGGGGCCGTATTCACAAAGACTCTTATCTTACCGCTAGATGTTACTCCAAACTCGGCCTAAAAGGTCTTACGTAGAGTTGTCGTCTAAAATCTATTCACAAACGCACTAAGAGCTACTTTTACCTAGGACAAATCCCTAAAACTAAGTTAAGAGTCACGTCCCGTTGCTATGGAAAACGTAATTTCCTATGCATGAGTAAATAAACGGACAGCAGCGTGATTGGTTGTTGAATGACAAGTGTGAAACCAAGAAATGGACAATTTCAATGTCGATAAAAGCGTAATTATGAACAGCGCAAATAGCAGAAATAATGCATGATGACATCTTTGTGTAGGCCACGAGACTGACACTTCCTATAAGTTACACACAATAGCCTACTTACAGAGAGGGTTAAGTTTAAAAACGAAAAAAACGTGAAATGCATCATATTACCCTGCCTAACGCCTGCTGATAGCTGGGATAAGCTCCAGCCCCCGCTCCACGCAACCCTGAATTGGATGAAAGCGGTATAGATAATGGATGGATGGATGCATCATATTAAGGGAGTGATTGCAAGTAGGCTGTAAACAACTAGGCTGTCCAATCAGCACATCAGCCACATCTTAAATAGACCTCCCCACTACCGTGAAAAGCACCTCGTGAACTGAAAATGAGTGGAGAGAAAAGGACAAGGAAACCTAACTGGTCGCAGGACCAATTATTACTACTGGCACAGTTGGTACTGGAGAGGAGGACGGTCCTCAAAGGGCGATTTGGAGCCGGGATTACGAATAAGAAGAAAAGGGAGGCATGGGTGGAAATTAGCAGAAATATAAATGGATCTTATCCAGCGGTGTCTTGAACATCAGAAGACTATGAGAAGAGATGGTATTCTCTACAGTCCCAGTGTCGGCTCTAGATCGCTGCTTTAAAAAAAGGATGCTGCTGCCACAGGTAGGCAATGTCCGTAATGTGCATCCCTACATGTTTCATAAATTGGAAGATGTGCACGTTTTCTTCTTTGTGCACCCCCGGCATACCTGCAATCGCCATGAAATTGGCTTTAATTCGATGAGGTTGCTGGATGTCTAATGGGAAACGGATGAATTGTTGGATAATGTGTGGTCGACAGAGTGCTTTAAGAGTTTGGTGGATTGATCGGCTGATAGATGGTTGTGATATAACCAAGTCGTCCGCGTTGCAAAGTTGCATTTTACCTGTGGCTTAATATCTTAGTTTCGCTAAACATTTAATTTCTGGACTGATCAGGTTGTTACGTTTAGTTGGAGACATGATTGCATCCCGCACCGCATCTGCAATAAACGATTTAGTCGGTATCGTTTGGTTAATTCTGAATCATCCAGAGTGTCCAACACATTGCGTCTGGCTGCAGACATTTTGGGAGTATTTGTGAATAGGTCTTAGGGAGTTATGAGTCCTCTTGACTTCTTTTAAGGACTCCCAGACTTAGGAGCTACTTTTAGGCTTAAAAGAGGTTGTGAATTACTTTTATCTTAAGAAACTAGGACTCCTAAATTTAGGAGTGACACGCCCACATTTTTTAGGAGTTACTCCTAAATTCGGCAGTTAGGACCTACTTTTAGCCCTAAGATTCTTTCTGGGGCCGTATTCTTTGCCATGCTGAGGAGGAAGTTGGACAATTTGAATCAGCTGTGTTGGAGCCATATGCGTTATTTTTACCGGGGACATGTTCCCAGATTTTTATCAGTAATGATGTGGGTTATCATAAAGTGTCTCCTAACACCCAATTTGAGTGTATGGCAGTAAGGGTTTGGAGTAACAAAGGGAAAATGGGTGTTATTAATTACTATAATCCATTAATAATGAATTGGGTTAAATATTGCAAATAGTAGGAACACCAGTGGTGTGACTTTAATGTACATAATCCATTGTGGGGTGGCAATATTTGTGATCCTAATGGGGAGGAAGTTGAAGATTTTATGGATAGGAACGGATTGCTCTAAATGAATGATGGTAGGCCCAGTAGATTTGATGTCAGAACAGGTAGGATGTCATGCATTGATTTGTCGTTAGTTACTGCAGATCTGGCTATATTGGTAAGATGAGACACTTGATGATTGCTTATTGGGAAGTGATCATTTTCCTATACTATTAAACTTTTTGAGATCTTTGTTAAAGGAGGGGAAGGTTAGACCAAAACATTTAGATTTTAGAGCAAAATCAGATTTATTTGTGGAAGGGTGTTTTAAGGATTTGGATAGAATTAAAGATGACTTGGTGGATTAATGGAATGATAGTCTATGTGAATTAATTCTGAAGAATGTACAGCGGTCTATTGCTTATGATAGGTAGGAAGAATAAGGGAAGTGTACCATGGTGGAACAGAGAGTGTACTATAGCTATAAGAGCAAGAAATAGAGTATACAGGTTTTTAAGAGATTTCCATCTGTAAAGAACTCAATTGAGTTTAAAAAGTTAAGGACAGTGGCAAGGAGGACAATTAAAGTAGCAAAGAAAAAATGTTGGACAAAATATTGTGGTACATTAGGAGTGGATATGTCAGTGGCTGAAATCTGGTCAGTTGTGCATCGTATGGAAGGAGCGTTTACTAGAAGGAAAATTCCAGTCCTTGAAGATAATGGGATGGAGGCGTTAAGTAATAACCAAAAGGCCAATATGTTGGCAAAAAAATATCAAGAGATCCATTGTGGTGATAATATAGGGAAAGATGAGATTCTAGTGAGAAATTAGACATTGATAAATCAAGAGTATAAACTTTAAATTAGTGGAGATAACTCTGATCCAATGAATCTATTTTTCTATTAAAGAATCGAGGAGGGCAATAAATAGAGGGTAAAGAGGGTTTGGTATATTAATTTTTTAAACATCTGGATGATATGATACTGGCAGAAGTGCTAGGTCTTATTAACAATGTTTGGGAGGAGGGAATAGTACCTGCAGCATGGAGGCAGGCCGTGGTAGTACCAATTTTGAAACCAAGAAAGGAAGAATCCTGGGTCTTATAGGCCAATTGCCCCGATCGCGGTCTTGTGCAAAATAATGGAAAGAATGGTAACTGATAGATTAGTATAAAAATTAGAAAAAGAAGGCAGTTTTATTAATAATCAGAACGGATTTAAGTTAAGGAGAGGAACTATGGATTCTATTTTGAGATTGGAATATGAAGTTAAAAAAGCTAGAGTTAATAAAGAGAGTGTTGTAGCTGTGTTTTTGTATATAGCGAAAGCATATATGTTGTGGAGGGAGGGTTTGATTATTAATTTATATGATCTAGGAGTCCAAGGAAGAAGGTTAAATTGGATTAAAGCATTTTTAATGAATCGGAAAATTATTGTGAGAGTGGAAGGTGAGTTTTCTGAAATTTTAAAAATTGATAATGGTACACCGCAAGGAAGTGTCATAAGCCCTGTGCTTTTTAATGTTATGATTATTTATATTTTTTCCAGAATTGATGGGGGGGGGGGGACCTTTATTTGCAGATGATGGGGCAATATGGAAAAGAGGTAGAAATATAAATTTTTTTGTGAGTAAGATTCAATCATCATTGGATAAAGTGACTTAGTGGGCAAAACAGTGGGGTTTTAAAATATCTGTTGAGAAGGCAAAGTACATTATATTTGGTAATAAACATAAATTAAATAGGGTAAATTTGGGTATATATGGTAAGGCATTGGAGAGAGTTAAAGAGTTTGCATTTTTGGGAGTATATTTTGATGAGAGATTGACATGGAAATCTCAAATTGATAGTATTATTAGTAAGTGTAATAACATTATAAGTGTATTGCATTGTCTTGCAGGCAGCTCTTGGGGGGGGCAGATAAGAAAACACAGTTAATGATATATAAGGCAATGGTTAGATCAACTATTGATTATGGGAGTTTAGTATATGGTGGTGCATCTGAGACAATTTTAAGAAGGTTGAATGTTATTCAGGCCAAAGCCTCGAGGATCTGCTGTAGAGCATTAAGGATAGCATCACTTCCAGCTTTATTGGTAGAATGTGTTGAGATGCCTCTTAAATTGAGGCGCATAAAACTTGCACTTCAATATATAGGGAGAATACAGAGTCAGGAACAAGGAAATTCTGTTAAAGACTTGTTAAAGGAGAGTTGGATACCAAGAGGGAAAAAGCAGGAAAGAGGAAGCTTTGTTGGGAGAGTAAGGGTTGATTTTCCTGATTTCGGAAGTGATATGTCCCCCAGAGTGGTCTGGCCAGATATTCTTCCATGGTTGCTCCCAGAAGTAGAATTAGATTGGGCTATAAAAGAAAAATTCGATAAAAAAGATAAGGGGAATCTTATTGGGGTGGTTTCTAAAACTTTTAATGAGAGTTAGGGAGGATATCTAATGATATTTACTGATAGCTCTATAAATCCGAGTAATAGTAAAGCAAACATTTTTGTACACATTCCTGATTTAATTTGAATCAAGGATATCGACTTACAAATGAAATGTTTGTATTTACTACAGAAATCATAGCCATTTTGTGTGCATTGGAGTGGGTGGGAAAGATTTCATCCTGAGAAGTCCTTAATTTGTGTTGTCTCAGCTGCTGCACTGATGACTTTGCAATCGGGAGTGTCAAAAGCTAGGCAAGATATTAGAGTTGAAATCTTAATAACATTATATAAAGCTGAAGCTGTGGAGTTATCTGTGCCTTTCATGTGGGTTCCGGCTCATGTTGGAAATGAAAAAGCAGATTCTATTGCAAAAGATGTTCTGAAATTGCAGGATGTTAGCGTAAACACAACAGTAGGATACTCTGAATATTGTAAGATGGTAGGGCAGATAACATGGAACAAATGGCAAAAAACATGGGATTTGGAAAGTAGAGGAAGACAGTATTATTTATTGCAAAGTCGTGTTAAAGGTGGAGACATCACCTGGGGAAAAAGTAGGACAGAAGAAGTGGTTTTTTACACGTCTAAGACTGGGTCACTGGGGATTTGCTCCAGATTTGTTTTTATTGGGAAAAAAGAGCTGATGGGCTATGTAAATGTGGTAGGAAAGATGAGACGGTTTTACACGTAATTATGGAGTGTAATATATACAAGGAAAAGCGCAGGACAATTTTTAAGGATATACTTGGAATGGGAATTAAAACAATCTCCTTGAGGACACTTCTTGGATCACTGGCAAATAGGAGAGAAATAATAACTGCGATGATGGATTTTATTTTTTCAAAAAAATGATTACAGAGGATATGTTCATGATGTAGTTTTATGAAAGACCTTGAAAGGCAGCAATACGCCTGGAGGTGGCTGCTGGAAATCTACAAGAAGAAGAAGACATGTCCCCAGCAATATTTATGATTGACGGGTTTGTCCCAACCTAACCTGATGTAAAAATCAGGGAGTGGACAACATTTCAATCAAAGTTGGGGGAAAAAATCAAAAAGGAAAATAAATTGATCCATTAATGAACGCAAATTACAGTGCAGTGAATTATTAGTCTTTAATTATTTGGATACTGCAGCTGAAATTTATAATGTGCAGAAACCAAACACCTTCCACAGTCTCTGGCTTTAGCTTGATTTTTCATTCCTGAATTGCTGGAAGTGCTAGATGGATAGATAGCGAGAGCATTGCGTCATCAGCGCAACTTCTGGAAAAATTCCGTCCTGCTCCCAGCCTAATGTCGGTGACGTTTATAAAGGAAAACAGTTAAACCTATGGCTTTTAACTTGTATTCATTTAATAAAAATGTGATTTTTACCATGTTTATACACTGCAGTGCATATTGTAATGAAACATGAAATTAATGAATTCTTAGAGGCTATATAAATATGTAAAAACTGTCCCCAGCAATCCTCAAACCACATTCAAGTTTATGATTATTGTCCCCAGCAGTTTTAAAAACAAACTGACGCCCTTGATTGGAGCAGAGACACGTCAAAAACTGGTAGGGCACCGGCCCTTGAGGTCTGGATTTGGGGACCCCTGTTTTAGAGTCTCCGTCTAACTAGGTCAGCCCCCATCTGTCTGCAGCATCTAACACGGGTTTCACACTGTAGTCCTCAAGGGCCACTGTCCTACAACGTTTAGATGTGCTCCTCTGCTTCATCACACCTGAGCCAAATAAACAGGTCATTAGCAGGACTCTGGAGAACTTCACTACATGCTGACGAGGTGATTCACCAATTTGAATAAGTTGTGTTTGACCTGGGACACATCTAAAAGGTGAAAGACATTGGACCTTGAGGACTGGCGTTGCAACCCATTTTCTATAGGCTTCTGCTGATTACCTAATTATTTGATTAAGGTGTGTTAACACTTAGACATGTTTTGCTCTTGATGGCCTCCTCCGTTCACCTTTTGCAGCCAATGGCAATGCAACAGCTAGAGCAGGGGTCTGCAACCTTTACCATCCAGAGAGCCAGGGAAATTAAAGTCATTCAGAGCCACAAATATTACATGACGTTTAGAAAAACTCAACTTAAAATTTTTGATAATCTACTAAATTAAAATGTGTTGTCATTCATAAAGACACACCGTTTTATTTCTGTTTTAAGGTTTCAAAAGAAAAGAAAAACATTCAATGTTAGCAGAGGATGGACTCATTTTCTTAAAGTTTTTGACATTTGTGGCAAAATTATATCTAAAAATGTTTATAGTTTCAAATTGGTTGTGGGTTACATTTTTTATTAGCTTTATAATTTTCAACCAGCTATGGAAATGGCTAATCTCTGTGCTGATAATGTTTCGCAGTATCAAAGCAGACCACAAAGACACACAATTCAACCACAATTCCTTGGCACACAACCAGCTTGTGTACGTTTTTACGTATGTCTCAAAAAAGACCACTCATAATATGGCAGCAACATTGGGGTATAACCCAAACTCCAATTGGGTGTCTATTCTGTTCTGGCTACACTTGGTAGAAACTAATCTGGATTAATACTCAAATAAAACACCAGTGTTGTCTACAAGGAGATATTTAAACCGATATAACATATTAACCTTTTCATAGAATTCACTACAGTAATCCTGATCTATCCCTTTAAGAACGTACAGCACTGGCTGGAATGGGGGAGGCAGCCAGGATACAGCAGGGGTTGGTTGGGAGAGCGTTGTGTGCCTTTGTCTCTTCCTTGCCCCCCAGCGATAAAATGCAATGACCGCCTCTGCTCACTTGACCTGTCAAATCAACTATCGGCAGGCAGACACAAACCCCGACCAATACGCATGCGCAGTGTTCCGCGCCTTCTGCAGGAGCAGTAGCTCCAGGGCTCGGTGATCTTCCTCCTGGCACAGCATCACATTTGTTCAGCACAGAGCCCAGCAGCCACAGTCGCGGTTCTTCCCCAGAGAGTCCAGCCTTCGCATGGACAGATGTCTGCCGAGCCCGTTGTTCCTCTCACTCGCAGCGTTTGTGGTTGTTTTTCGACAGAAAACCCTCCTTCCCCGGTAGCTGGTGAGTATGTTTGGGTACGAACGGCCGGTTGCTCTGGTCCTTATGCTCCGTAGCTCTCAACCGCCGGTTGCTCCCCCTTCTCAGGCCTGCTCAAGAACGTGGTCAGCCACCTCCTCCCCCAGGTTAGCCTTCACTCTAGCTGCCCCTCCGAGATGTTGGAGGACAACGTAGCGCGAAGTGCTAGATGCTAACCCAAACAGTCTTCGCTGATAAACGGAGCGCTTTATAGTAGCTCTTCAACTTAAACAGGACTAGTCAACATAATATTAACAAGCTCATTTAACGGGAGGTTGAAACGAACCTGTGGAAACTCCTATTTCCACCACCGTCCGTGATATTACCGTAATTAGCCAGCTAACCTTGCTGCTCGGTACCATTTATTTTGCTGCGTTTTTGCTCCCCACGTTACACGCACATGTTTACCTGTAAATTAGAATGGTCGTCTGAGTCAGCAATGTTTAAACCTACGTGATTGCATGGCCGATTTAAACTATTTTTACTCTGCACGTTAAACAATGTTTGTTGTTTTCCAGCCGGCCGTTCTGCATTATTACGCGTTAATAAAATATTGATTACAGTACCTTGGATAAGTGTTTTACCATAAACCTTTATGTGACCGTAAGTCAACCAATTTTATTGTATTTTGTTTGGATTTTATATGCTTTTCCAGTACAATACAGTACATAACTATAAAGTACAAGAAAAATGATGCATGTTTTTATTTGATTAGAAAAATGTGATCTACATATGTACTCAGACACCTTTACCTTAGCTGTCCCTCTGGGCTAGGATAGCCGGAATCACATAAGCAGCTAAGAGGCTGTGTTTGGTTGAAAACTGGTAGCTCATATCGCCATAAGCACGCCATCTTCATGGTAAAGCACGGTGGTAGCTGCATCATGAACAGGGGCTGCAGCCTTTTCCCCCTGCAAGACACTGAAAAGGTTTGGAAGTGGAGATTTGAATCTGCCTTTGGAATTGGATAAACTTTGGGTGATTTAGACTTGGGCTTTTCCTTTTTTCTCTTTTGAGAGATGAGTAGATGGAGCCACTTAGGTTGCTTGTTTGGTCTACCTGGACTGATTTCCATCACTACGAATACATCACGTTCGTTGGTACGATTGTGTGCAGAGACAGTTTGAAAGACGACCGTAGAGTCAGATGGCTTGACGGGCTACTCATCCCCTGCAGATCTCATTGGTCAGTGTCCAACCACTTGCTTTTGCCATACAAATTTTTTTATTTTTTCACTCTAAATTTAAGCTGAAATCCAGACGTTCCTGGCTAGGTCATGGATCTCATCTTCCCCTCTCATATGAAGGTTTTAGCCCTAAGATGCTTAATGGTCCTGCAAAATAACGTTTGATTTATGGAGTAAGAACATTTCCACCTATGCAATCACCGTATAGAAGTAAATATTACCGTTTGTCCTGCCCCTTTACCTGACTTGCTGCTCCGCAACCTTCTATGGCTGTTGAAATGTATATAAAATATAATAATGTGTTCTGGTAATCATCTTTTTATCTCAGTGATGTAGTAATAGTCTGTCATTCCAGAGCAGATTTGATATTTATCACAGAAAACATTCAGTTTAGATGTTATTGATGGTTTGTTTTTCTTTCGCGTTTATAGAAATCCCACTTCTTTTAAGACGATTCCTTACAGCTTGGCCAACATTTATACCTTTTCATTATTTTTGGGTGTGCACTTTTCAAGGTATATTTCCCCAGACCCATTTCTGCAAACTGTTCATTTTCTAATCACTGAAGGTAACAAAAACGTAACAATTTCTGCAGCTGGTTCATTGATGAAGCCAGTTTTTAATCCAACCAGAAAATTTAGTCATTATTTGATGATCCCTATTTTATTTAAACACACATCTTCAACAATATTGATCCAAAGTTTATAACATGCAAAACCGAAGTGCATCAGATAATAAACTGGCTGTTGATTAATTTACTAACAAAATGATGCATTTAATGAGAACAAAAATTTGATTGTTTTGTATTTGAGTTGATGTGAAGTGTTGTGGAAAGAATGTGCCTGTTTTGTTACCTGCTAGATTGTTTGGAGACGCTGAGTACTTTCAGGTTGTTTTTTTATATGTACTTAATAAAAAAAAGAGATGTCAATATTCAGAGAAATTACAACAAAATATACATGTTTGAATTTAAATAAACTATTTTCAAATAAGCTGTATCTAAATGTATTTAATTTGGCAATGAAGTAAAACAACCAACCAAGAATGCAGATAACAGATCTGATGATGTTACTTATTATTGTGTTTGAGTGGGACGTGGAACCAGTGGTGGATGTCCCGACCTGATTCTTCAGATACCATTAGATATAACTTAGGGCTTCATGATATTAGAAAGTGTAGCCATGGCGATAATAATGGTAAATATTGCAATGTTGAAATCGGTTATAATGCATGCCGTTTTTTCGTTTTTGCTTTCTTTCCTATCTTTGCTTTGATCATTCTACGACCTTTGGCATTCAGGACAAGGTCATTTGTGTCCACTGTGAGCATCTGCTGCCGTCAGATTCTGTCCAGCCGGCTCCATGTTACATTAGCATGTAAAATGTATGTTTATAACAGTGGCAATAAACGAGCCAACAATAAATGCACTTCAATCAGCTCTTTGTGACTTGAACGGTGGACACGCTAATATTGCGATGAAGATATATTGGCGATATTCTGCACTACTATCGGAGTTATCAAAGCAAAAATCAACAAGGGAAATGAAGAAAAAAAGTTGTAAAGAAATGTAGTGCCTTAACAAATTTCTATCTGAATTTGTAAAGAACGTCCTTGTCAACGTTCTTTAGTTTCCAAATGTTTGTGTTCACTTTGAAAAGCTTTTTTTAAATTTAGGAATATAACAAAGACAAAATATTAGAAAATTCAACGCCAGGGCATGAATAAATAAGTAGGTTATAAAAATTTGTCAAGCATTCGAGTAGATCTAACCTGTGAACGGAATGATGTCAGATAATCCTAATATTAAATTGCTTGATTGAAATTTTGCAGACATTTCAGCAGCTTTATTGTCCTGCTTGAAGCTTTCGCCACATTCTGTCTGGTCTCGATTCTGTCAAGCGATATCTTCTCCCAAATGTTGGGAGATTTACCCGGACCTGGTGACAGTCTGACTGGTCCTTAATGATGCAGTAGGCTCGCTTCTGGAGTATATCCTTGAAAATTTTCTGTAACAAAGGGAGCGAGGCCCTGAGGATTCTCCAAGCTGTCCCGACTGAACATCTCAGTGTTCCTGTTGGCTATGCTGCAGCCTCTGTTGCCAGGCTGGGAAGCAGCTTGTCAGGAGGCTCTCAGGACTGCCGTGGTGAGGATGGAGGAGGGGAATGTTCTCCTGCCTCAACATCCTGACAAAGTGATCTCGCTGCAGATCTTTCTACACTGGGAGACTTCCTCAGTAATCATTGACTCCCAGAAAATGTTGCACTACTGTGCTACTGATCATCTTCATAGGAGCTGCTGATGTCCAATTGGGATATTTAGCCTTTTCCTCTAAAGCTGCCTTTAAGAAACCTGATTGTCGGTCCCTGACCAGCTGCAAAACTGCGCTAGAATTTAAATCCTCATCCTGAGGAGTCCCACTATGGTTGTATTATTGATTCATTTAATCCACACTTTTAATTATGCTGCTCCGTCCGCTTGGAACAATTTAAAATCGGAACTGGAGCGATCATATTTCTCTTCGGGTTTTCCATTCCTTTTTAAAAAAAACATTGAGAGTCGTATGAACGGTGTATGTGTTTCTACATTGCTTTAAATTGTTACTACTGTTATGGTATAGTCATGGTTTTGTAGATTTTTATGATTTTCATTTTGTATCGTTATGCTGACGTTTATTCCGACCGCTTGGCTAGGTCACCCTCGTAAGAGATTTTGATCTCAATGGGTTTTCTTTTCCATTCTATTACCTGGTTAAATAAAGGTTATCCTTATCCTAGTTCGTGCTGAATTTGGTAGTACAGTCATGTCTAATCATAATAGTAACTATTATTGTCCTAAATTAAAAGCCTCTTAGTAGCGATGGCCGATAAATTGATTTAATCAATTAATAGAATTTTCTGTTTATGAAGAAATTATTTTTCGAAATTCCAGTTTCGTTTTTTACCAGTGCATTACTTGGACTTCCATAGCTCAGTGAGATTTCAACCCTCCGAGGGCCTACCATCTTGTTTGTTTTTGGTTTGGCTTCAAATTAAGGTCAACTCCGGGATGGGATGATTGAAGTTTAAAAAACATATTTTGTCATTTGCAATTTCTTTGTGCAAGTTTTCTAATTAAATTGTAATGCTGTGATATCAAGTACAAATTAGTTGCTGGTATCTAGTAAAATGTACTTAAATCTTAATGTAACATTTGTGAACAAATTAAGTTATTGTTACCTATTTATATTTAATTTACGATGTTATATTAAAAGTAATTAAGTAAATTTAAAGGCCCAAATTACAATAATATGTGTTGGAGGCTGGAATTGAACCAACAATCTCTGGAATTACAAGCCACTGAGCCACACATACTCAAAGAGGTCAATGAAGTATTTTGAATTAGTTCGTAATCCATGCAACCCAGATCTGGAATATTTTTCGTATACCCGATTAGAATCTTACAAGTCACTAAAACAATACATTAACAGCATTTAAAATGACACTAAATGCTCTTTAAACCATAACACTTAAAACATTGAAAATTTTAGTTAAAAGTAGTCAGCAGTTCTTCCTTTAGCCTTTTCCTCTAATAAACGGTAGTAGAAAGATTAGGTCCTAATTCTTTGCATTTCTCGACAGGAGTGTGAGCAGGACAACCTCACTAAAGTCAACTACTTTTTCCTTTTTTAAACTACTGACTTGCATATTAATTTGGTCATGTGTTTTGGATATCTGTATTCACATTTTTTATTCCACATTTTTATATCTTTTACCAGCAAAATACATCCCAAATCACTGAACAAGCTCTTGTATAAAAAGAAGTGCACGGATCGAAAAGCACTTTGCTTTCCAGATTGAAATTTAATTTGTATTTTTAGGTAAAATTGCTGTGGCTATAAAACATTAAATAGTATTTGTAAATATCTGATAAAATTTACTCTTTCTTATCAGTTATTACATGAGTGCGTTGTATAAACGTTACTTTTGGTATTGTAGTTCCAACTTAAACTTATATTACATGAATTAATGTAATAGATTTTAATATTCTACATTCATTATTTTCTGTGTAGTTTGTTTTGAAAAAAACTTAAGATTTCATGTTTACGTCATATCGCCCAGCCCTATCCCTTACTTATACTCATGCCTGTGTTTAAACAGGATTGTCATCAATTTCTTGGCTAAAAAACACAAAATATTCTTTCATTCATTACAATATGACCACTACATATGAAGAACTCTTTTCCAAATGTAAAATGTAGGTACAAGATGCCGTTTTTTACAAACCGCCATAAGCGGCGGACCTATCTTTTGCCTAATCGCGATATATAATCACAACTAATCAGAATTCAGTGAATGTTCTACCCTATGTTTCCATGGAGTGTTAAAGCGGGCAAGTGGGGCAGACCTGAAACCTGAGGTACTTCCGAAGCAGACTTCTGTTAAGGCTGCAAATAAAAAGCGATGTGCTGGCACTACTAGGAGTAATAGGTGTGTCTGATGCTGTCTGATCCTCCTTTCTCAGGAGAGTCTCAGATTTCAGTTGCCCTCCTGAAAATCGCCCAGAGCCAACATTCTCCCAAATTTGTCCCGATATCTGACGCCGTCACGCATCATGTACACTCTCTGTTTCTTATGTGAAACAGAGAGTGTACATGAAATCTGTTACATTTTTATTTTACCAAGCAAGGTGCCATGAGGTACAGGTTCCTCATTTCAGTCATGAAAATCCACCACCTGTTGGTGAAATTCACCGTTTTGAATCCAAAGTAGGTTAACTACGTGATTCGTATGTCAGCTGTAATTAGTAATGTAAAAGCGAGCCGCAGGTCTTCAGAACAGTCTTTATGTGATTGACAAAAGCTGTAATTTCAATGACTTTTTAGGATTAAAAACTGTTTGAACCATGGAGTGATCCATCCTAGTGGATTTCTCTCTGGAAATGGATGGATTTATAGCGTTTTGAGGAAACAGGAAATTCACTTTGAATTTATCAAAAAAAATATTGTTGTTTGATTTAATAATTATTGTTCAACTTGTTCTAACTGAGGCAAACTTTTTTTTTACCAAGATAAATCTAATATTCACTAAATGTGTGGGTCTAGGTAAAAAATTTAATTTTCCTGAAACTATTGAAATGGATTTACAGTGTTTTGGAAAAGAGCTTTTCATATGTCTATCAACTGTTTGTGGATGGGATCTATTGGAAAGCAAATTGAGTGTTGATATGGTAGAAGTTGGGGTAAGACTCCAAAGAGTTAAATTAATTAATAATTAAGAGACTTTGCAGTGAATTAATGTTGATTATTTTTTAAAAGCACAAAAAACATCCTGTAAAAGCACTATTTATTTTTATTTGGACTTATTGAAAAACGATATTCTAAGAAAAGAAGTATTTTCAATGTAGGAAATGTTAGGCTTCGGTGTTTTGTGTTGGTTTGCGTTTCCTTACCTCTCTGCAGGGTTTGACTGGCTTTAGCTGCACCAGTGTGCCTTTTCTGACTCATTAGTACTGCAGCATAAAAGAGGAGCGGTTCCCTGTGGCTGACACCATATGGTTCACTAATCTAAAGTGGTAACAGGCCAAGCTTGTGACTCTGTTCAGGTTCCTTTCTCAGAGTGAAATACTCATCTTCCTTGTCCTCCCTGTAGATTCCTCTCCTGATGTTCTTCTCGTACTCGATTCCTTTTTCCGTTCAAAATCCTCCATGTTCCTTTCACTTTCTTGATTTCCTCTGGTCAGCCTCCACTTCGCTCCCATCTAGATTTTCCGGTAACACACACCTGTTCTCCTGCCTGTCCACTCTCCAACACCATTCCACCTACAATAAGGAGACACCGAATCAAACAACACGCCAAACACCCACACCTGACTGAACTCAATCGCTAGCTTCCTACTCACCACCTCTAGGAAACCTCACCTCACAGTAAGAACTCCTACTTCTATCACTGTGCCTTCATAGAAAATAGGATTAATTACCAATCATCCCCAATCGTATCCCGGCCCAGGTCTGCATGGGGCGTGGTTTCCCCACCCTCCAGGTACTCCCACAGTCCAAAAACATGACAGGTTAATTGGTCTCTGTGGTCGGATTAAAGACTCTTAATAAAAATGAGAGAGATTCCTTTAAGCGTTTGGAGATTTTAATAAAAGTTGAATCTATCATACAGAAGAACAGTACAGATCACAGTGAATGCTGAATGCTGCCTCGTCTCAGCTCAAATGAAAATAAGTATTTATTAAGATCAGCATCCTTGCATCAATCTTTTCTGAAGCCAAAACTCTTCTCTCAGGGTGGGAATTTCTCAGGATGAAGGCACCTGGCTCTTTAGCTGGGAATAAGTGAACCTTGGCAGTGGCAATAGCTTGGGTTAAATCATAACACAATAAGAGAAACTCTCAACACTAAGTATATAAGAAGAAACAATCTCAGGCAGTATGGTTTTCTGTAACACCTGCTTTCTGGCCCATCTGCATCTTCTGTTTTTCACACCCTCTGCTCTCCGTGTTAATAATACTAACAGATGAATCATAATATTAAATTTCTCAGTCTCTAAATCGTAAATCGTCCTCTAAATTGTGAGTGTGTACATGCATGGTTGTTTCTCCTCTCTGTCTCTGTGTTGCCCTGCGATGGACTGGTGTACCCCGCCCCTCACACGTAAACAGCTGGAGATAGGCACCAGCCCCCCCACGAAAATGGAAGGATGGATAACCTCATTCCTGTCGTCCTCAGTTCTGTCCTCCTACTTGGATTCCTCAGCAACATCTCCTACTTAAAGAACCATTTCAATAAACCTTTAAATAGAGTTTTTGATGTCTGTAGTTGATGCCTTATTCAGAGTTTTTCCCTATCATTATGACTAGCCCTGGGCGGTATGCCGGTTCATACCGAAAACCAGTCTTTATTTTCGTTATATGAATTTTTAATATACCCCTATACCGGAATGTTTAATTTGGGGACATGTTTCAGCGGTGACAGATTTCACTGCTACACGCTCCTCACAACAGTGTGAAAAGTAAGGTTTTTAACGAAGCACAGCTGCTGGCAGTAGCTACCAGAGCGACGCACACAATTATGAGGAAGTAATTCCAAAAAGAGGAGTCAAGTCTAAAGTTTAGAAGTTTATTGGCGTTAAAAACTCTAAACAAGAACCAAACAGCATATCTTTTAGCAGCGCTGTTGCAAGTAACCAGTGGGGGGGTGTTGAGGGCTATTTGACCGTCCATTGGTACACGCGGTCATCGGCGGCAGAAACGGTGGGAAAGAAATCACAAATAGTGGTAAATATATTTAACATACCATCTACGACACTTCGGGTGTCTTTTTTTTTTTGTTATCTGAATACTAACCAGCTAATAATCTCCTATGGTCGCCATGTTTATTTTACTTATTCTTTGCGGGATTTCTTCAGTACTACATGCAAAGCCAGTACAAGATGCAACTTGCTGCTTGTGTCAAGGTGAGGTTAAAAAACAAGTATACTTTCAGCCTTAGAACATCAAGAATGTCTACTAGAATCATAATCATTTTAATCCTTTTCGCATCATCATGTTTTTTCCAGACACCTTTTTCTGGAAAAAAAAACATTTGGTAGACTTTTCCCAATTTGGTAGAGTTTTTCAAATGTTGCCTAAGACAACATAGTGTGTTGCCAATACTAACGTTTATTACTGTGGTGCCAGTTCTACTCAGTTAATTGAACAGTTCCCTTCACTCAGTTCTTGGTTGTTTCTTCACCGTTCTCAAGCTCATGAGTAAACCATGCGGTGAGATACTCCATTGTACCCTAGGTTGACGGAGACTAGGGAGTAGCTCGGGGAGGACATCACATGAAAATGTTGTATTGCATGCATCTCACCAGTTTAAGTATGGTCTGGTTAAATTTGGTCTACTTGGCCAATGAAGGCTCTCTTGTTCCTTGCTGGACTCAAATGATGTCCTGCCAATATGTTATCCAGAAACGAACCACCAACGCACTATTGGGCAGGTGGTTTTAATGTTGTGCTTGGTTTGCGTAATTCCAGGAATTTAACAACATATTCACAACATTTGAGACGTTTTCTTTCAGATCAATGCTGTAATTGGGCAAATCGAGATTAAAATCATTGTGATTTTACTGTAATATGTTTTCATTTATTGTTCTTTCATATTACCCACGCTCTATTTACACCCTTAAAATGTAGCTGTTAAATTATGGTTGTATGCCTGGAGGTAGAAATATTCCCTTAAGGCTTACATTACATTACACAAACCTTTCATGATTCAATCAGTCCCTGTTAGGGCATTATCAGGTGTATTATTAGTTTGTGAAATTCAAGTTTACATTATAAATCCATTAGCCAACAATTATAATACTCCAGCCAGCCTCTGTGATATGAATCTAGCCCACATGGATAGTTTTATGTAGAGATGTTTATTGGTAAGAATATTTTGATGAATCGCAATACAGGAGGGAAAGATATATTTTATATAGTGATACTATGAATACAACTATATATTGTTAAAAAAATGAATTTACCTTTAGAAACACTGCCAAAGCATTTTAACACTTCAAAACTTCTTAAGGAACACATCCAGTTTTATTACTGGATCTAGTTGATCGACTGAAACGAAGAATGTAAAAAAACAGCCACAAACTACCAGTCCTACTTTTAATTTTTCTACAAAAATTACTGCCCTCATTAATGATTCCATTCAAATTCTAAAAAATAAATCAAAATTAATACTTTGCTTTTGAAAGTCGATATGATTGTGAAAAACAATATTGCGATATATTGGTGTATTGATATTTTCTTACATCCTTATGTGGATATATTGTGCAGCCCTAGTTCCAGTGTGACAAATTCACTGTTGGCGATCTTTATCATTTCAGCTGAACCAAAACCACCTCTGCATTTAATGTTATGTTTCTTTTCTTATTTTTACTATTATTAAATTGAATACAGTAACTTCCTTTTTGGTTAAAAAAAATACCACCTTTAAATACCTTTTTAAATAAAAAAAAACCCTTTAAATTTAGATGCCTTTAAATAAAATAAAAATCTGTTTTTTGTTTTGTTTATATTGTCTTCTGTTAAATCATTGACAAAAGTATATTGTTCAGCAGTGAAGAAAAAGCTCAGCATGACATGGAGCTCTGCTTTATAGCAGGATTACAGTACCAGTGGTTTGCTTTAAACCTTACTCATTTTCTTTTTTGTTTTGTTTCTAACGAGGCTAAAATTAAAACCAGCCTGTTCATCCCTGTGGAAATCTAGCTAGAACCTGCAGCTGCAGTTTCCCATTTCTGTGAAAAGAAAAACTGATGGATCTGCTGAGGGCAAGCTGGCACAGCTGTCTCTCTAGTTGGGAATCCATCTTGTGCCTCAGGTGCTCTGTGCAGTCAGGTGTTGCAGAAAATGCAGCCAATGCACCCGGATGATCTGCCAAAGTAGAGGGATCATAGGACCGTCTGTTTTATACATTTATGTTGCAAGGTTGAAGCGCTTACTGGTTTATAATTGTTTGTCACCATTTTAAAAAAGAAATTGCTTTAAAATCGCGTTATGTTAACGGACTATTAAACACATTATCCTGACCTAACTCCAGTTTGTAGGGTTAGCTTGCTGGTTTAAGAAGCAATACTAAAGAACCAGGAATGAATAGTTTCTTCTTCACTAAAGATATGGAATATTTCTTTCAAAAATTTTATCTATATGTTATACTTCGTGAGCAGCTTTTTTATTGAATCAAAATTAATCAAATCGACATTTTAGGATTGGCAATGATGGTATTTTCACTCTAAAACTGGTGTTGATGACATTAATCGGTGTTTCTGTTTGGTTTCTAGGAATCAGGTGAGCCTGACCAAAGACCTGGTTTCACGTCTCGACGGTTTTCAGCCACCATGCTTGGGTTGCAGGGGAATGCTTCACCGCCCAAAGTGTATCGCTGTGTGGCATGTTCAGACACCTTCACTGGGTTAGCCTCCCTGCTGGTACATCAGGCTACTCATGCGAATACAGAGTCCAAGAGCTCCACCCCCCCTCCAGCCTGGCCCAACGACAGCCTGCACAAAACCCAGCCTGCAAATGACATCCTAGCCACTGAAAAGCCTGCTTCACCGGCTCATCCACTCGAGAGCCCCGTGTCTTCTTTCTACATTTGTGATTGTGGGGATGAATTTCTGGACTTCCATCTCATGCTGGAGCATAAACGTTCACATGTCTGTCAGCCACAGCAGCCTGTGGTTGATAATGTTGCCCTGTCTGATGGAATAGAGGGTAATAATGTTTTTCCCACCCAGCAGACATCCCTCGCCTCCGTTGTAGGTTTAGACCTCAGCTCCCCCTCCACCTCAAAGTCCTCAGGCTCTGAGGTACCCACATCAAATGCGCTTTCAAGAGATGTGGCCTTGGAAGACAGTGTTGCCATGGTAACCCCTCCTCGTGGCCACCACACACCCCCTCAAGATGTTGGTGTGAAACCAATTGAGGGCATGTCTACCACAGGAGAGATCTTGCCAGAGAGTGAAGAAGATGCAGATATGGAGGATGACGCCGATTGTTTCCCACACTCTGAAGAGCTGAAAGATGTGCAAAAAAACAACATCCTCATGAAGCTGTTGGCATCTGCATACCAAAACCGCCTGCCACCTTCCGACTCTGAGGAAGAAAGTGAAATCAAAGTCGTCCCAAAGCAAGAAAATATTCCTGTTGATATAACCCCAATAGCTGTTGACGAAGAATCTCCAAACAACGACCTTTCCATCGTCCAGTTCAGGCGACTGCTTGTTAAACCTGGTATAAAGACAAAAGCTCCACCCATTAGCAAAGTACTGCAGTTGAGTAAGAGGAGGGTCGTCTCTCTTACTAAGACTTTGTCTCCGGTTGTGGTTCTGGAGACCCGCCAAAAACTCATGGATCCAACTGTAAAAGGACTTTATGGAAGGTTTCAATGCGGCCGCTGTCGTAAGGTCTTTCCAAACCTGGACAGATTGACAGAGCATCATTTTTTGCACAAAAAAGAAAGGATCAAATGTTGCCGCCGCTGCAAACAGCTCATCATTGGGCAACTCCCTTTTTCCGACAATCATGTCTGCCCACCGATGAGACCAGGTCACTTGCCAGCAAAGCATCTTCAAAACAAGTCGCCCTTTAGCGCCAAAATTGTGCCATTTCATGGTCTGAACAATGCCAAAAAAGTTTACTTCTGTCCGTTGTGCAAAAACAGCTACGCCCGAAGGTGGAACCTTAAGACACACCGGTGTCACGGTTCAGAGTCGGGTGTCCAGAGGCAGGTCAGTCCCTCATTTCAGCGAATGTTTGCACTAAAGTCAAACCTTGGTGCCCAAACTCCAAAAGCTGAAAATGAAAATGGAGGACTAAAGACGGTCTCTGTAGGAACAGAAATTAGTCCTCAAATCAAGGTGGAGGTGAGTTCTCCAGATTCAGGACTTTCTGCGGTTTCACAGTTGGCTTGGACGCCACCAGCAAAACAATTCCCCCCGTTTACCTTAAAAGCATCAATGATCGATTCGCATCAGGATCCTTCACTGCCTTCCCTTGATGAAGTTGAGGAAAGCTGGAAAATGGAAGAGAGTAAGAGGGAAAATGGCAACGAGGGGCAGTGGACAATGCCCTTAGATGATGACATGCAGGTGCTCGGTTCCACCGACAAACCTGACGACAGACAGCTGCGGCAGTCTGACTCTGAACACACAGATATGACCCCCCATAGTCTGCCCTATTTTGTCAGTGAAGGAGTAAGGCGTTACCCTTGTAACAGGTGTCATAAAACTTACAGTAAGGCTACAACTTTGAGGCGCCACCTACGATTGTGTGGGTTTAGGCCACCTGGGTTTGGGACTGTGGCGCAGAATCAGGCTCATCGTGGCACAGCTCCAAACACCAGTAATGTGAAACCCATGTTTACCTGCTTTGTCTGCGGGAGGGCCTTCAATCGCAAAGACAACATGATGACTCACAGGAAGAGATGTCAGCTGAAGCGAACAATGTCCGGTCTGGATGGAGGGATTGCGCTGCAGAGTGTACAAGGCAATGCGACAACCGACAGTCAGATCCAAGAGGAGAACAGTGCCGGGAACTGGGGCATCATGTCACTGCCATCTGTGCTCCCAAGGAGGGTGACGTGTGAGTGCGGGGTGGGATTTACATCCCCGAGGCTTCTCCTGGAGCATCTACAGAAGCATGCACAGGAGTCATACACATGTCCGACCTGCGGCGAGACCGTTAATTCCTGGGCTGACTATGAAGTACATCTGCAGATCCATATGCATCCTCAGCACCAGCTGGCGAAGGGACTGCAATCACAGCGGTCGCAGCCTCTTTTACTTCGACTGCAGCAGCCACAGCCCACTCAGTCAGTTCTTCCACCACGGCAGAAACTGCCCCGCCCAGAGCCGTCCCAACACATACACCCACTCTCCGTGAAAAAGGGGCAGCGGATCGTATGCACCCGGTGCGGTAACAGTTTTGCCACCCGCTGCTCCCTTCGTAGGCACATATCCTGGAATCGCTGCAAAGGCATGCGGGCCGCAAACCCCCCCACAAATCCACCCAAAACCTTCCACTGTTCCCACTGCAACTCTGACTTCCCCAACAGCATCAGCCTCATCTTCCACCAGAGGAACGGCTCGTGCAAGCCTGCCATCAAGCCCGTCCGCTGCCCCGTTTGTCTTCGCTGGTTCGGCACCATGGACAGTCTTCAGAAGCACCTGCTCACTCACAAGCAGTCGGATTCGTTCCGCTGTGACGTGTGTCAGGGTACGTACAGGAGCCTGAAATCGCTCAAGAACCACCGCAGGAGGATTCATCGCATACTGATCGGACAGCCGAAGTCTAATTCTGAATGCCACCTGGATTTAACAAACTGAAGGTCTTATGAAAAAGATGTGTATAGAACCAGAGTGCATTTTCATTATTTTTGAATTCCTGTCATCATTTTCAAATGTTTTTGACTTTGCAGGATCTAGGGACTGGGGGGGGTGGGGGGTGGGGGTTTGTAAGCCGTTTTAGTAACACTTTTAAATCTTATTGTAGCTTGCAGCTGTTAAAAATTAGCTTTGTCTCTGTGTACATTTTAGTTTTGAAGTAAATCCTCTCATTTGTTAGCCTTTTGAGTATGCAAATATTTAGTAATCAAACTTGATCGACTTGTTTGGTGATGTAGCTTCTTGATGTTCTTGGTGTTAATAAACATACAAGAGTGTACAACGTCTTTAGTGTATTTTTTATTTAAGTTCTGACTCTTTGGTTGAAGGTTAAAGAAAAAGGTTTACCAAATCCTTTTTTGAGGGTTATTAAAAGTGTTAATTTGTGAGTTAAATCCATTCATTTTGACTTGACTTTATATACACTTGTCAACACACCATGACACATAAATAGAACTATATGTAACCCATATGAGGTAACAGGTCTTATAAAATATAATTTTGCATTTTAAGTGATGTATTTGGCTTCTTTCTCAAGGTTTGTATCTTTTAATATGTGGAGCAGTAATAAAGATGCATCACAAAAGATGAATCTACTTCATTGTCTTGATTACAAAGGATCAGGTGTTTAAATTAGAATTTGTTCATAGAATAGGGTATGTTTAGTTAAAAATATGTTTTTGTGAATTAATATGAAACAAAGCAATACAGATGCAAATCTTGAATTGGTGTAAAGATAAAAAATAAAGGCTTTATATCGGTAAAAAAAAAATTCAATGTGCGTTTAATATTAATCCCCCTAAATTTTGGCTATACTAAACTTTTAGATTTTAGCATAGGAAAAACATCTGGAAATTGTTGGTGTATTTCACATACCTTCAAATTATTTTGCATGAAAATTAGTCATACTTTGACTTGTCTGCTTGAACAGTACAGGACAAAATGTTTTGATTTAGATTTTGTGATTGGTCAACCCAAACGAGCCAATTCATAAAAAGTGAGAGAGAAAAGATATGTGACGGTCTAAAATTTCTATAAATAAAACCGAAGAGCTTTTTAAGTTTTATATCTGTATTTACCCTTATTTACTCTGATATCCTAAATATGACGGCAGTGCAACCAGAAAGTACTTAGTTAATGAAAAATAGTCCTTATTGTGACTTTAATATTTATAAATCCTGCTTTTATGTGAGAGCCTCAGTGGTTTGTTAGAGAACATAAGTAATCGAACAACATGAAATGAAGGAAACGGCAAACTGATCATGGGTGAAAAAAAACATAATTATTATAAAATTATATTTTACGATTGCATAAAACAATTTGGCAGAAGAAAAGCATCCTTAACTTTAATATAGTTTTTTTTTTTTCAGCTTGACCTAACCTAAACTGATTCACAGACATTCAGTAAAGTGGATGGATCTATAGAGATTTATGAAATAAAACTGAGTAGAAGTAGAAAGTAGTAAAAACCAAATAAGACCGTTAAAAAACATTTGAAATGCAACATCTTTCAATTTTGCAAACCAAAGCATTGCCCAAAAGGCCCATGATATTGGATATAATTATTTTAAAGATTAATTTAATTATTTTTAAGAGTAAATATTTAGATGTATCTGTTTTCATTTGTTTTTTGTTTGTTTTTTTTTGGTCTGTCGATTTTCTGTTTTTTTGTTTGTGCATGTATGCTTAATTTCCTTCGTTATACCAAAATATGCTTTACAGTCTTCTAACAAATATTCACGGTGAATGAAAAAAAGAGGGATTTCTTCAGCAGGTAGGGGGCGGTATAACCAAAAAAAACTGGATGTGTTGCAGAAGAAAAGACTGTTCCCCCTCTCTCTCTTGTTATTCGGATTGGAGAGCTAAGTTACTGCTACTTGTCCGTGTTTAACACCGGCAAGTGGGCCAAGTTCTCCTTGCCCCCGGGAAGAACAGAGGACAAGCTTTTTCACACACCCCCTAAAGATATGACACATTTCTGATCCACTTTAACCTGAAGGTAAGGCGGCGGTAGCATCCGTGATCTGTTTGATGCTAATGTTAGCATGGCATGCTAATAGCAAAGCAAGCCCGCGTTTAACAAAGTAAGGCGGCGAGTCGATAAAACGTGTTTAATGTTGCCGCATTTTCGTCCTTCACATTATTATAGCGCATTAGATCCAAAATACTGTGGAACCTTTCAAGTGGTTGACATCTTTTATAGTTATAGTCTGTTTAGTACATTGTAATTATTTGTAGGAATAGTCCATCATTTGATGTCTATTAGTTGTAAACCTTTTCGGACAGTACACTCAACGTTATGATTAATAAACTACCCATAGTCATTTTTGAAATTGTTTATCGTTTATAGTCTCAAATACATAACTGTGTATTTTTTAAAATACGTATGAAACGTAAAATATATATATTTTCCCGTTTTCCTGAAAATGAATTTGGTATCTTGATTTATATTTTCCAAAGAATGACCTTTTTAAGTGTCAAAAATGAGAAAACGATCCACAGAAGTTATTGTTAATGCTTATGTTGATAAACAACTGGGGGGGGAAAGGCCATTATATGATGTGACACATTAAAATCAAGGATATGTGTGTCCTAATGTCATTATAATCCAAAATCTGATTATTTTTTTTAGCTAGTGGTTTGTGTTAGACAACAGAAAATATGCTACAGCGTTGTTGTTTTTTGAAAATAAAATAGTTTTATCGTTGAATGCTCCCATAACAATTAACTTGTGATAAAACAATAAATACTAGGACTAACATTGCTTCTTTTTATCTATTAGGGTTAAAAATAACCCCAGATATTATGTGGTCCAACCAACTACTGAAAAAGATGCAACTATTTCTATTCCAACAAGGTTTTACTGAAAACATTACTTCTGGTTAATATCTAGAGTGGCTTTAAAACATCTTCAGGATGCTGTCTTTGCCACCATAAACCTATAAAACATCTGTATGCAGTGTCGAAGAAAAAACCAGGCTTCTCAGCCAATTACGGCAGGGCATTGGCACTAACCCCACCGGGGGGGTGGGCAATGGATGTATGGGTAAACAAGTGTTACCAAATGATTACAGCCGTAGTGAGATTGAATCCATAGTTCCTAAATAGTTGTCGAACACTTATTGCTTTCCAGGCAGTTGTTTTTTAAATGCGCATTCCTTGTTTTTATTTATATTGGGATTACATTACATATGCAATATATCAATATACAAAACAGACAACATCATCTGGAGTAACATAAGTAATAAATTAGCTGAGATTACGTGTCTAGGTTAAAAAAGCCCGCTGGTTTGTTTTACAAACTACTTTTTTTGTTTCATTTTTTTTTCCTCAATTCATTTTTACGCCTGTAGAAAGTTGTGGACCAAAAGTTACAAAATTGGAAAAAACTGTCTGATAAAAACAAAAAGAGTTATATATTGCAATTTAACCAGACCACAATTGTTTGATAAATGACCTTGCCTTTTTTCAAAATGAGTTTCCCTAAAGTACTGTCAGTTGTCTTTCTTTATTCAACCCCAAGATCATGTTTGTTATGGAAGACGATCTGCTCACAACGATACACGGTAACAGAGGAGCGTCTGCTAATCTCGTGAAATGAACATATACATTATTTGACATTTTTTATTTAAATACGAACCTTAGATCGTCTAGGGAAGCTGGTGTTTTAATAGAATGAGTTGATTTAAAGATTGCTGAAATTTAACAACCAAACTATATGATAGATTAAAGAACATCTTTATCAGACCAGTATTTTAACAGATATCTATGATTCAGCAAAAATTAGATGGTGAATGTTTTTTTTTGTTTTTTTTTTATCATTAGAAATTCTTAAACTGAATTTTATTTTATAGCTTTTTTAAGGGTAGAATAATCCACAATCCAGCTCCATTCTGACTGTAAACATAGGCATTTAATTTCTTTCTGACTTTCAGACAGCAACTATTAAATTATTCTTTCTGCCATTATATATCAACTAAGCCATACTAATCTGGACTAAACCTAGAGAAATTTCCCAGATTGCTCAAATGGAGCCACCAAAATGTGTCTTTTTTTTTTTTTTTTTTTTTAGGTAAGCATAATGGGGAGCCTAGGTCTCCTCCCTTTCCGGTTGGCCCGTGGGTCCCCTGGCCGAAAAAATAATGAAAGTCAATGGAGAGATAAGTTATTTTCTGGTCCACTTTGTCTTGCGTCCTGAATCACACATATGTTGTACTTCAATTTAAATGATAACTAATGATGTACATTCTCGACTGTGTTGGTCTAGTTATTTGGTAATTAAAATCCCTGCAAATCAGAAGTTTCATATATGACGTCATGCAGCTAGCGAGAACTAGCACTAGCTATAGCACGTAAAATACTCACCTAGAGCTGGTAGAGCTTCTCCTCCATGCTGGCTCTCACTCCACCGGCTGCTTTACCCCCGACATAGTTGCTACTTTCCAAATGGTCAGATTTATTGAGGTTTTCTCCTATCTTCATCCTGGAGGCTACGATCCGCGCTCTCCTTCTTCTTCTGCAGTTGTAGTCCGCTAAACGTTTTTTACACAAAACCTAAAGTAACTTTTGCCACCGGTCGAAACTCTGCCTTTTCTCTGCAGTAAAATTAGTCTTTAATATTCACGGACATCATATGTTCGATCCACGGCACATTTCAAACGGGATCAGAAAATAACTTTTATCGCACCATTGACTCTCTTTCATTTTTTTTTGCATTAGGGGGCCCATAGACCGGAAGGAGAAGGACTTGACTTAGGCTCCCCATTACATTTTTTTATATATTTAATTTTTACATTTATTTAAATTATCATTTAGAGGCCATATTTCGGATTTGGAAAAGCATGTCTAGAAATGGATCAGGAAGAACAAATCAGGAACTGCAATCTGTCATGTGTAGTGATATAATAGTGGGTTACATCAATTGATCTATAAAAAAAAAAGTGAAGTGAAAAAAATGTTTTTGACAAATGCACCATTTAATTTAGAAAGGAAAGTCTATGTATTTTTATGTGAACATGAACAATGATGGCCTCCAAAAGAAAAAAGTACACATATTTGAGCCTGAAATTAAAATATAAAATGCTATGAACTCAAAGCATTTTGAGTTTGGTTCATCATTTTATTAAATTTCAGATTCTTACTGTAAAAAGTCAATGGGCTTATTTTTCTAAACTTTGACCTTAACTTTAGCATGCCTTAGTGCTGGTTCCTGCCTCACAGTTGGGAGAAATAGTGATGTGGTTGTATACATGCCTTCTACAGCTTTGTTCAAAACGGTCTAAATAGTTTTATTTAGTTATTATCGGGCCAGTGAATGGGATGTTAGTGAGGAAAACTTGACAGGACTGCATTCTGATCCGACACATCGAGATTCAGGGACAATTCCTTCAAAGGAGAATGAAAGCAGCTGTGATGAATTTGAAGTTGGAGTGAAAAGCTGGTTACCCCCTTAAAGATGTTTTACTTTTTGTGACACTTAAATGTTTCATATCTTCAGACACACGCAAAATTCACTAAGCAAACCCTATTAATGCCATTGTGGTTCTGTGTTCATGAATGAACTGATTAATTATTTTTGAGGCCTCATTCAGTATCCCTAGATGGATCCAGACCTGTGACTACAACCTGCCTGAAAACGTGAAGTAGCCTGACGGGAATTAAAAAAAAAAACCTCAAACTCTGATCTAAAGAAATTAACGAACAGATGAGACATAGTCATTAATGTCTTTCAGTCTGAACTGGTTTTTAAAAAGCCATTTCTAATGCTTGGGAACTCCTAAAGTGCTTTAAGAAGTAATTCTGGTCTCTGCTAAATATTCTGTTCAGGTTTCAACAATAGGAGAGAGAATGAGAATAATGGCCTCAAAGAAAGGGAGAGTTCCCAGTTTAAAACTACAGCTGACCAAAAGGATCAGACTAATCCATTGTATATATTGGGGCAGGGGAAAACATCTTGATCTTTAAGACTCGAGTGAAAATACTCCTTGGATTGAAACAGAAAGACTTTGTGCATCTTGTTACAGCTGGCATAAAACTACCACAGCATTTCAGATGAACAACACATGGACCCTGAAACATGGTGGTGGTAGCTTCATGATATGGGGTTGCTCTGCTGCTTTTGGACCTGGAGAGCTTGTTGTAAATTAATGCAATCATGATAATATGTTTTCTTGCAGAGTCCTAAGTGAGAAATTTCTCCCAAGCACATCAACAAATCTAACTGAATAGCAATAAGTCATCCTAAAAAAAGGTTTAAAGTAATGTAGGTGAAGTCTGAACTGAAATCAAGTTAACATGCTGCATTATGAAATTGAACAAAATTACGTTTTTGTATTTACTCGGGCCATTTTTGTTTTTTACCTGAAACATTTCGGTGTGACAAATGGGGCTAACAAACTATTGTTTTGATGATTAAATCACTTAATATTTTGCAGATCGGTCGACTAATTGGATCATGTTTAAATTGTATCTTAAAGCAGCCGCTCTAATATAACAATCATTAGCTTCTAGCTTGAATTGTCTCTCATGTGTTATTTAGAACTATACTAAGATGATCACTCATTTAACATTTATGGACTAAATATTAAATAAAACACTGGTGTTACAGCAGATACGTGATATTTGCTAAGGGTAAAGAAATTGCTATCACTGCTGTTAATGTTGCAGCTATCAAGTAATACAACACCATCTTTAGTCAGAAGCCAAAAACCAAGTCATTAAAAAGTCCAATCTACAAATTATACTCCGAGAAAATAGGTTTATTTTAATGCAATAAAAATACTAGGCAGCAGTCTCACTAAGACCTCCTAAAAGGATGACTCCTGTCTTTAGTTTTTCCGTTTGATAAACTCTCTTTGCTCAGCCTTTCCATATTTTTTTGTGTCGATGTGACCGACGGGATCCTGGGCACCTGCCATAAATGGAAACTAGTAAGTCATTTATGCGAGTGTTGCAAGCTGCCACATAATAGGCGCAAAAACTACGCTTTGGGGTCTTGTAAGCAGCAGTGTTGTGCTGTATGTCCCGTCTATTAACAGGACAGAACCAGCCGCTAGGCAGCAGCCCAGGCCATAGATGACATCACATGACAATCCAGATATTTTCATCAATCATCAAAGCTGACATGTCCAGGGGAAAATGTTGATGCTAATTGGCTTACAGAAATGACTATCCCTCTCCTTTGTCCACCACAATGGGCTTCCTTTCAATATGCTCGAGCATTACCATGGTACGGCCGTGGAAAGCAGCTTGTACCTTATGAATCTTGCATTATACATGCTTCTCTTTATATTTAATAAAACTCTCTAGAACTGTAGCGCTCCGTCGTCGACTTGCTATGATACTGCTGTTTGGGCGTTGCCTGCGACGTTTCCGGCAGCTGACCCGGATTACCAAAACTGTTCATGTGTGTCAGGGACAGAAAGGCAGACGGCAGCAAAAGGTACAGTGACAGTTTTGGAGAGAAAAAAATCTTTAGAGAAATAAACTATAATGTCTTGGACTGTTTTGTTCGTCGACATGACTAATCGTGGCAACACTGGTGACAAATGAGCAAAAAAAAGCACAAATTCAAGCGGTGCCAAATACTTTTTCATATCGGTGCAGTCGAAGAAGCAAAGAGATGCAGTCTGAGCTGTGCTTTTTATTTCGACGTGCGTTAATTATTTTTTTCACTCAACAGGAAAGGTGTTCTTGAAGACCCAACATCAGCAGCAATCAAACACTTATGCCCAGCCTGATCATGGAGCGCAAGAGAAAAATCCTCCAGAGCATCCTTGAGGATGGCAATACAATTGACCTTACCAACTCGAGCCACTTCTGCTTCAGCTGCGAGCAGATATTTGCGAATCAGAAATGCCTGGAGGAGCACGTTTGTCCCCTGGCGAGTTTCATCTGCTCCTGTGGTACGGAGTTTACCGAGTACAAAGACATGCAGGAGCACAGCAGTACCCACGAACCTGGGCATCAAGTGCTCGACCATAAAACCATAAAAAAGCGCAGGATTGAGAAGTACAGGGAGGAGGAAGAGAAGCTGAAAAGGCTTCAGGAGGGTGAGGTTGTCTGGAACGCTCCTAATGACGGCATCATACCCTCGATTTCCAAACCGCAAGTACCAAACACTTCAGGTCTCGCTTCACGTGTTCCCACAAAAGTGGCGCCGATTCCACAAGTGCCTGAGCTGCTTTCAAATCCTCTCCCCCAAGTCGCAGGCGTGCAGAACATCTTTGCGGACGTCGGCGCACCGACCGTAGACCTTTGGATGCTCTATCAGCCCGTCGTACTTTTGCAAAGGATGCAAAACTTCAAAGAGACAAAGCCATACACTTGTGGTAAATGTGAGCAGGGCTTCATGTCAAAATTCGCCCTGGTCTCCCACTACAGCTCGCACGTGACGGATAAAGTCTCTGGCTGCATAGGATGCGGGTTGCTGCTGTCAAGCAAAAAGTTAGTGCCTCGATTTCACAATTGCAACTCCAACAGTCCGACCAAATACCGGCTCATCACCGCAAAGCCGCTGAGTTACAAGCCCCGGAGTGGAGTCGCCGCTAAAAAGAATCAGCCTTCCCGTCCGCCTCAGGGCGCTTCTGCTCAGCAGCTGGAAAACCAAAATCCCAGTGTGACCGGAAAAAAGAGTCGGCCACTTCAGGCGGCGACGGCGAAGAAGAACCAGAGTATCCGAACCTACAACAATAACGCCAACCGAGTGCCGAAAATCAGCGCTCCTCTGCAGTTAAAGAGTCAGAATCCCACCGCGTCCAAACCTAACTCCGGTGTTACCATGACGGCGAAGAGTCCAAACATCGGCCAGTTCACTCCGGGCGGTCAGAAGTCTCGCGTCAGCCCGGCTGTGGTGCAGAAGACGCCCGAGGACGCCGCGTCGCAGAGCGCACAGAACAGCTTCACATGCCGTGTCTGTCATCTCCCGTTCGAGAGCGCCCAGCGGCTTCAGAGGCACAAGTGTGTCAAGGCTCAGGAGTTCATGGCGAAGCACATGAGCGCCAAGCGAGACTACAAAATTGTAAAGGTGGCAACAAGCGCCCCTAAAGTGAACGGCGAGAGAAAGCTGGGATTTTCACCGTCTGACAGCACTAAGAAGCCCCAACACACGGCGGTAAGCCTGGATAAAGGGAAAGCGTCTGCCCCCGTCAACGGTGGCGCAGGAGGGGAGTCCGATGATGACTGTTTCATTGTTGAGAGCGGACCTGAAAAGCCAGCCGAGGTGATTTATCAAGTAACCTCCTCTGTCCCCATAAAAAGTTGACTAGTAGTCTAGTGAGGCACACTGCGTTTGCATGTCACTTGTCACGCTGACTTCCAAGCGGGCATGGACGTGTTTCATCACACAGGGACTACGTTCTTCTCAGCTTTCCCCAAACCTCTTTAGGAGTAGACAATAGTGGTTCAAATGCTTCTTTATTAAGTCGGCTGTCTCTTTCTAAACAACGAACTGTTCATGTAGATTGGTCCCGATTTTGAAGTTGCTCGCCCTGAAATGGTAATTTGTGTAAATTAAGTTCAGCTTCATGATTATATGTGCAGGGTTTATTCACCGTCGGTGGGGAAACCAGGTACCGTGTAAAAGTCTTTGTTGTTTTTAAATCAAGTTTTTAGTCGGATGAGAATTTGTTGTTGAAGCTGTGGGACTGAAGCCCTCATACCTTGTGTTCCTACCAGCTTTGTCTGAGTTTATGAATACAGTATACGATGTATTAAAGTATATTTTCAAACTTGTTTTCATTTTTGTTGTTTTGGAAAAATGCAGTTTGTATTGGCAAGACTCAAAATAAGAACAATTTTACAGTTGAGCCCAAAATCATTCCTAACCCTGGCAGAGTTTAAGTTTAAATAATGCAGTTTGGAGTGGCCCCGGCCATAGTCCTAATTTAAGGATGATGGCGAGGAGGCCTTCCATCCTCAAAGACTTGGAGCTCATCACCAAAGAGAAATCACTGAAATACCAGTGGGATCATGCAAAAAGCTCCTCTCAGCAGTCATTTGAGGATTTGTTTGCTGTAATGCCCATATGATTACTGTAAAAGGTATAGATCATTCCAGATATTCAATTTATCATTAAAATGTAAATAAAAAGACTTTTTACATTTTTCTCTTGAGAGTTTTGTTTCCTTTCACAAACACTTAATTGAATGCAGATTGCTTTCTTATTTAGATATCATTTTGGGCTAAACTGTAATATTCTCTCTCGCTCTCAATTCAGATGCAAAAAAAAACTTAAACGGCTCTTTTGTTTGAAGACAGCAGCAGCTGTTTTATCTTGAGGAAAAAGGCAGGTAAAACCAATTAAACATTTTGTTGTCCTTCATTTGTTTTCACCCCATTAAACAGTATTTTAGTAACTTCTCTACAGTTATTTAACTACTTCAACTTTTAAGTTAGATTATTATAAGTCGCTCTTGTACTTTAATCGCTTTATTCATTTAATTACTGTTCATCTTTTGGCGTAGATGAACTTTTATATAGAGTTTCCAGCAGAGGGAGCACTTTGAAATTAAAAAAACAACAACGGAGGTTTAACAAGGTAGGTCGTCATTGCGTTTATGAGGCATTCAAATGCTGTCTGTGAAAGCATTTTTACACATGAGCCAGTGTGAATACCAAAGGCGTACATTCAGTTAGTGGGTGCTTGAGTTGATTTAATACTACATAAATGTTAAGGGTATAAAGGTATGGCTGACCAGGCATAAAATTAGAAATTTGGCAAACGTGACTTGAGGGAAAAAAATGTCTTGTATATATATTAATGTTTATATAAATGATCCCCGATCCTGCCAGATTTTATTTAGAAACGAAATATCCTACATTTACGGACAAAACATGTTTACATATATTGTGGTCAAAACTATCTATCTATGATTAAATTGACGATAGTCAACAGATTTTCAGTTCAACTGATGTGTTTCAGATTATAGGCCTGTTGGAAAAACAGTCCGTCTCTGACTTGCAACTATTTCACCAAACAACTGGAGGTAGAAAATTCATATTATGATGCTAAAAACAAACCATCCACCGTCGTGGCTCATGGTTATCATACACTGGAAGTTGGTGGAACATCACAGTGAATTGGATGATGCATGGTTGCATGAACTGGAGGAAATCTACACTGAAAAATGTCATCCCCTCTGCAATGTTTTTTTTTTTTTAAATAATTTGTGGATATCCTAATGGCCTTCACTGTAGCCTACATTAAAGGAGTGACATCTCAAAGTCTTACCAATACTTTTTATCCCCTCAGACTGATATAAATTGGATATTTTAGCCCCCACTTCATGTTACATAGGTTCAGCTTGATTTAGCAGTCTAGAAGTAATCAAACGCGGGTGGATGTAGGGACAGAAACTTTTCAAAGTTTATGTCTTTGAATTAATGAAGTAACGCGGTCCAGGTTATGTTTGATGGCTTCTTTTCCCTTAATAAAATTATCAATTTGTATCTTCTTTAGTTATCTTTGTCTGATCATTAAGTACCTATTTGATATGAAACGTTTGGCAAAATCATGAGCAGAAAATAACAGGTCAAATACGTTTTCACGGCAGGGAATTTAGGCCCAATTCTTGTTTATCTTTTTCATTCCACATTGTAAAATTTTTTACATTTAAGCAAAAATCAACAAGACAATCACACATTTTAACAAAATAACTCTTTGCTGTCAGCATAACCCTAAAACCGGTGTTTGTCAGTACAGAGGCATTTGCGCAATACGTTTTTTTATTATTTGTATCCAGGAAAGTATTTGGAAAAACATTCAAAACGAGACGTATTAGTGCATAGTACTATTATAACTCAAACATACATCCAGGTCAGCGTATTTTAATCACTGCAAGGAAAAATCTCGGGACAGTTTTTGCTTGTCCTCGAGGGGAATGCTCATATTTCCGACGGAACGGGAAGCAGACTCTCTGTTAGCCCACACGGCGGTATTAGCATCCGTCTGGCTTCTTTGTGCATGGATAACGAGTGCCCTGTTACAGAAAACTGGCCCGAGAAGAAGGTAAAGCCTGGTCCTTGTTAGCAGCTCGGTGTCCGGGTCTCTGTTGCGCTGTAAAAGTTTCCAAACAGCACTCAGAGGGAGCCAGGTTTTAGTTAGCTAGTGTTAGCTAGCGGGGCAACGGTCAGTGCATGCGACGCAGAAACCAATCCCTACTCTTTTTCACCCCACGCAGTCAACGCAGAGCAAGGCCAGCACTCTGTGGCTATTGCCGCATATCATGCTCCGTCAACCGCAGCTGCGAAATTTTTTACTCCCCTGATACATTGCTAATAAATAAAAGTTTCTCACGCAGACGCTGGGGTTAACGGGTTGGTGCGGTTGGCCTGTAACCGGCCTACAGCACCATAAACGCCTCACATTCACTGTTGCTCATGCCGCTATGAGTTTCTAATGTTAACTAGAGGATGAATGCAGGGCCGAAACATTACTGAGAAAGGCTTGGGAAACAAGTAAGAGCCTTTTTTGTGCATGGTCTGTATGAGTGTGATAAAATATGAGGCATTTACACACAAGTCAGAAAGTCTCCATCAGAGGAAACATCCAGTGGAGATGAAGGGTTGGCTGATGATAGCAGCCTCTTCTTCATCCTGACCAACTGAATGGGGTTTTTATCGCGCTCGTTTTGGCGTTTGTTGCTTAGATGCTATGCCTCACCAGGTGTAAAAGAGCTTTGCCTAGGAAAGCGGCGAACTAACTTGAGTTTCGCTGTAAAAAGTAGATTTTATTATATATTTTTCATTTAAATGTGCACCTATTAGCGATTTTTTCCCCCTATCAGATTGCACATCTGCTGATACCCAGAGTTCTCTTATCTATTAGGATAGAAATTCTCTTCAATGTCCCACACTGGGGGAATTCTCAAATATCAGCAGCAAAGTGACAGATTTGCTCAAAGACAGTCGTATAACATATAAAATGTTGATTAATGAATAATACTCTATATGAGCAACACTACAGCACAAAAAAGAGATAATAATGGTGTGAAACCTGCAGCTAAGCAGGATCATTTTAGAGTATTTGTGCATTAAAGAGACCAGTTATAAAAGTGACGAAGGAAAAACATGCAAACAACAGAGAGGTGCAAGTAACAGCAGACATGACATGTAAACACTTATTGATTTTATTGGGAGCAGTGAAGGTTATACAGTCTTATAGCTGTGTCCAATAGTGGAATAAGAAAATATTCAAGACACGCAGACGGATCCAAATACACATTTTACGCATTCTGGTAAAAATATGTGTCGGCGCTAATCAACAAAACTGTTTGTGGGTGAAAGTACATTTTTAAAAGTCAAAACTAACTGTACCTTCTATAAAACTGTACAATAGTATATTTTATATATTTTCCACTGATATGCAGTGAAGTTTCCTTTCTGCCTAAATTGGAATGGCAGCAATAAACTCCAGGGATTGTTTTCTAAGCAGTTTTTGCTTGTATTTTACAACAATGTAAACTTGCTGGTACTCTGTTACTGTTGTTATTATTATTGTATCTTTGTGTGAATATTTTTAATAGGTGACTGTGCACTTTGTATACATTTATATATTTTAATGTGTTTTATTAAAGCCCATTCGTCTGCTTCAGATTTCTGCCATCATTATGATTCCCATAATTGTTTATCATCCTCACACAAGCACAATGAAGCCAGCCACTTGTAACCTGTTGACACAAACCACCACTGCATCCACATTTTACATACTTTTTTGCTGCAGATGCTAAATATCAATGCCAGGCAAAGTAATATTGCTTTGGATGACACATCACTACCCCATGTCGTTTTTTTTTGTTTTTTTTCCCTGCAGACGTTTTGCCATGGGGAGTAAAATGTCCTTCGGCAAAGGAAACGATGATCAAAATACAGAGTCTGATTTAACTTCTGCAAGCCCTCCTTGCAGTTTTGTAGCTGCACCATCAGACTGCAAGCAGGTAACCATTGAGGAGAAAAAAAAACATGTGCATGTAAAGCATGAGTTATAAGACAGCGCTGATGTGGAGAACTTGCCATTATTAGCACTACGTACATGCATCTAAAGCTTTAAGTTTTAGACTACACCATATTATCTCACAGACTACATTTCTCGGGCCTTGTAAAAAATATTCATAGCAGTTGAACTTTTCCATGTTTATCTTTCAGTGTTTGCATATTATATAGCATTATGTGAAAGACCTACACAAAATAATGTGTAATTGGGAAGTGGAAGCCAAAGGGTGCATGGTTTTTAGTTTTTTTTAGAAACAGATCTGAATATGGTGGTGTGTGCAGACATATCCACCCCGCCAGTCAGTACTTTATAAAAACACCTTTAACTGCAGGCTAAAGTATTTTTAAAATGCGAATTGCAGTTTTCAACATTTTACATTGTTTTTCAATTAGACTTTTTGTCTGGACTTTGACTGGGCCATTCTCACTTTCAAATATGGTTTTTATTTCACCCTTTGAGCTGCTGCCAGTGCACTCCTGGAAGGTGAACCATAGCTCTAGTCTCAAGTTTTTTGCTCCTTTTTCTAAGTTTTCTCTCTCTAAATCGCTGTCCGTCTGTCTGTCAGCTTTTACCAGCTTGCCTGTCTCTGGTGAATGAAAAATTATTCCCACAGCATGGTGCTGCCATCACTGTGCAGTGTTATTGGCCCATCACATTAAGGCCCCGTCTACACAGGAACGTTCTTCTGAAGTGTTACTGTTTTCAGAAATGTAGTCATCTGCACAGAAACATCAAAAACAGTCCAAATTCCTGTTTTTATTCCACCAGACCTTTAAGTGACGCTAACCATGGTGTTTGGGTCATGCACATGAGGCCTTAACATGAGGTCAGTGGTAAACTCACCAAGAAAACACGAACGGCGAGCTGTAAAACGTGACTGGATTCTTTTGTTCACCTTTTTACAGCTGCGGAAAAATAATCTGCTGTGGTTTTTGTTATGTATGAAACATTTTGGGTTATTGGTCAGGTTAGAGTTTTGGTTAATGAAAACAAAGGAGGCATATTGAGAGAGAAAAAATGTTTAGGTTCCCCTAAAATATGTTTTCTTTGTGGAAGCAGCAAACAAAAAGTTAAAAATGTTCAATTTTTTTTCAAGAAAATAAAAACATTTCTATGCAATAAAGACGTTTGCATGGGACTTAATTAGCTAAGTTTGTTAATCAGTATGCAGTCGCTGCATGAGGAAGATTGAAAAGGAACTTGATTCTTATTTTGAAGACTTTTGTAACAAAAACGCAAACATTAAAACCTCTTTTACTTTATTCCTCAACAGATACCGGAGGATGAGGGATGCAGTGAGGAAATGAGTGAAACGGTTCTGAGTCAGACTGCTCTGAGGGCATCGGGACACATGGATTCTGATGTCCAGATGAGCTGTAAAACTGCAGGCATAAGTTGTAAACCAAGTGAGGGTGCGTTGTCACAAGTGGCGACGGATATGGGACCTCAGCTGACTTCTATTACCCCTCGAATAGTTACCCGTAAGGTCAAGAGGAGACGCGGTAAGCCTACTAGAATCAGAAAACGTTCGTCTGGAGAGAAGAAGGACCCAGGGGCGGCTGACTTTGTTGCAGATAAGCATAAGGAGGCCAGCGCTGCAACAGCTTTACCAGCAGCTGCAGTCAACCACAGCACTGATGATTCAGATCAGCGTGTAATCAGTGGATCATCTCAAGATGAAAAGTCAGGTTCTGATGCCGTGCTGAGTGACAAAGTAGATGGCAGTGCCGAATTACAGGCAAAAAGGAAGAGAGGACGGCCGAAAAAATCAGAGTCTACAGCTGCTCAACAAGCGGCCTCAAAGAAGTTGACCCCCCGATTGCCTCGTCCCACCAACCTCGGATGGACCCTGAGGAGTCGAGGAGAGCAACAACCTTCAACGCAGAATGATGGCAATAACGTCATAAAGCAAACAGAGGGGACTTCCACAGAAAACAGTAACCCGATTTATAATCATGGAATTAGGAGGAGGAGGAGGACTAAGCCTGTGATTAATGAGCAGGTTCCTGCAAAAGTGGCAAAGCTGGATGATTCCACAGAAGCCTCGCCAGTGTTGAGCAATGAGGCAGATGGCGCAGTGAAAGCAGAGATGGAGAAACAGGTGGGACAGAGTGCTGATAAGGAGGACACTGATAAGAACAGTAGTGCTGCTGAGTCGTCGGTACAAGAGCTGCAAACGCAACTAACAGAGGAGTTTCCATCCCCTCCAGAGCCTGAAAAGAGTCCTGCAGAGGATCTGAGCAGATTAACTTTTGTAAAACCCTCTCTACCGGAACATTCTGATATAGATAAGTCTTTGGGAATAAATGACCAAAAGGAGGCTCAGTCAGAAACTCCTGAATCGTGCGATCCTCCAGTTAATGCAGATGAGCAGAGGGTAGACTCTTCTAGCGTAGATATAGTGTCAGCCCCTGAAAACCCCCCAGAGCCTATAACTGTGAAATCTGAGAACACAGAGATGGGGCTTAATGCTATAACCCCTGTGTCAGCTAGTCAGACATCTCAGAACAGTGCAGACACCTCTGTTAAATTACCAATCAGGGAGCATGTCGTTTTTAGGTGCAAGAAAGGTGGAAAAAGAAAGAGAAGAGTAATCAAAGCGTTGCTGATTAGCAACAACCAAGTAGAAAAACAGGAGCCTTCCCCTGAAGTGGAACAAAAACCAGACCCTGGCGACGTGAAAACAGAAGCCAGCTCAGATGTCCAGGATAACATCATCTATGTTAAAAAAGGGGGCAAAAACATGCTGAAGTGCAGCTACTGCGGCCGTCTGTTCAAATTCCTGTCACAGCTAGTTGTCCATCAGCGCATTCATACAGGAGAAAGGCCCTTTAAATGCAATGAATGTGGGAAAGGTTTCACCAAAAACTCCAACTTGAATCTTCACCTCAAGATGCACCTGAAGAACAACATGTATCAGAAATGTCAGCTGTGCAAGATCCAGGTCTCCATCTCGCAGTATGGCGCACATATGGACGCACACGTTCAGGGGGTGGAGCCGACGGAACCGATTATTCTGAGTCAGAAAATCGAAAAACCCATCCAAGACGTGACCATCAAGAGCCCCCAGGTAGCTCAGAGGGAATCCGCAGCAGAAAAGAAAAACAGCAAAACCTGTCAGTACTGCGGCAAAACGTTCCCCTTCCAGTCGGCCCTGAAGAGACACATCCGCATCCACACTGGGGAGAAGCCCTACAAGTGCGACATATGCGGCAAAGCTTTTGGCCAGTCCTATTTCCTCCGCGTGCACGAGCTGACCCACTGGACAGTGAAGCGCTACAACTGCACGCGCTGCGAGAAATCCTTCTCCCACTACAGCAACGCGAAGAACCACACGTGCCGACCGGTGAGGGGCAGCAACGACCCCCAAGGCAACAGGCGCATCAAGCCGCTGCTGACCTACACGTGCCACATCTGCAAGGAGGTTTTTGAGCATCTGCCGAACTTCAACAACCACATGAAGGAACACACAGGCACAAAGCTGTACCGCTGCCTGTACTGCGACAAGCTGTTCAGCGTGATGTCCGATTTCGAAGCCCATCGGGTTCGGTGCGCGGCAGAAAGGAACGGATCTGGCGAGATAAAGGAGGAGGAGATGATGACGATGATTCATTACAGAGTGCCGACGCAAGGCTCTTCCAAGTGCAACAGTCCACCTCCTGTAGCAGAATCCCATTTAAAGCCACAGAAAAAGCAAGAAACTGTGCGTCGAAGAAAGCGCCGTGCTGGTTTAAACAAGCAGCCTCAGATACCCGTCTGCCCGCCCGCTCCCATCTCGTATCTCGTCTCCAAGCTGAACCTCCTGGATAACAGGTCCGACCCCAGGATGTACCTTTGTCCGGGCTGCGGGAGGCAGTTCCGACACATGGGCAGGCTCCGAGCCCACATGCTCACGCACCCCCCCAACCGGGCCTACCTCTGTGCCCAGTGCGGAAAGACGCTGGGTAGCTGGAAGAAGCTCTGGCATCACCAGCGGGTTCACCGGCAGCCAAGCGGGCGCTTCACGTGTCCGCGGTGCGGCCGGGGTTTCCGGTTCGCCGGTTCTTACAGAGAGCACATGAATGAGCACCCCGACTTCCGCTGGATCGAGAAGAGGGCAAAGAAAGCGTTCCTGCCTTATCAGTGCGAGCAGTGCAGACGTAGCTTCGAGACGCTCGATCTGTTGTTCACTCATCAGATCTGCCATTCCTCAGTGGTAGACCTACGCAAGGAGCCTGATCTGGTGTTGCTCACAGACGCTCACAGTTCCCAGCAGAGAACTAAAATTCCTACCTCTCCCAGTAAGATGAATCCGTCATCTGACAGAACAAGCTCTGCTTTACATCCCTCTGAGAAAAAGCCTGATTTGAATTCTCAAACGTCACGTTGTGACATAGATGGTTTTACTCTTTGTCCCAACAGAACACATTTAGGCCAAGAAAGGGATGACGGGACTGACAAAGTTAAAGAAAACGGGCCGGGAAAACCTTCCGCACCCCTAATCCACGTGAAATCATCCTGGACTCAAAATGCCTGCAAATCAAAAAAAGGCTCCTCGGACAATTTGGAGTGTGCTGTGTGTGGAGTTTTGTTTCCTGCCATCTCAGACCTGTTTCAACATTATGTCGACCACGCAAGAGGCCATGTTTAAAATACACATTTTAAATGTATCTGTGTCCTCAAAATCACCGTAGAGCTAGATTAGATCAGTGCTTCTGAAAGGTTGGGGTTTAGAGTTTTACATTCAAAGGGAATCCAGAGGATAATCTCCAGAAATCCAAATAGATTCAGAAATGGGACAGTATACGACCTTTGCCATTGAACAGGAGATCTGACAAAAGACAGTTCTATAAACATGAAAAACAGTATTTGGTTTTAAAGCTGCGTGTGTTGTCATGGCCATGGGCCGGTTACCGCCATCACAGTATGTTAAACATTACTGCTTCATAACATGACATATTATACATCACACAACACTTACAGTTAAACTGTAGTTGTAAGAAGCAAGAGCAAGGAAAGGAAGTCCCCAACATTTTTCTTATGCTGATAGAAAATACCTATTTGGCTTTTTGGTGATTATTCTAAGCCATGTTTTTGTTTTTCATTTCCCTGCTATTTTTAATCAGGAACATTGTAGATTCCCAAGATTCCCATACCAGCCCATACCTAATAGTCACGTTAAAGCTTGTTTTCTACAAGCGCCTTACCTTAGTTTAGGTTCTGTCAATTAGCACAAACTAGCTAAAACCAGTAGATGTTGAGATGTTACAGCTTTGAGACTGTTCATTGGATTCCAGGGAAGCAGCTGTTTTTCAGAAAAGCATGTTGGAGATCTAGCGCTCTGGGTAGACGAGTTCGTAACCAGAGTCTGAATTTTAATACTGGGACGTGCAGAAGAATGTGTAAAAGAAACATGATAACCCACAAGAATCCTCATCATCATGAATTGGAAAGTTTGGTTTATGTGCCTGGTCTAAAAACCATAAACTGGCTGTGTAAGCATACTGCTTTAAATTGATGACTGATTTAATTTTTTTGTTTCTGACAGATTAAGTCAACAGCAGAGGGTGTAATTCATTGTGAAATGTCACTGTGAACTGAAAATCCACCTGTTTTTTCCCAAACTCTGTTTAAATGAGAGCGATGAGAAATGTTTAATTGCAGACACCCGTCAGTATTTTCTACTAAGAGTTTAAGACTGATGATCAACTTTGTAGATTTTCATGATGGACTTAATTTGAGAATATGCTGATTTGTACACTGTCTGACAAACATGCCACTCCTGTTGTATCTGTGAACCTTTGCAGAACATTAGAAAAAGTGTGTTTTGCTCCTTGTCTTGTTGCCTTGACTATTTTGGAACCATAGAAAATAGATTTTTAAGAGACACATTTTTGGTTGTATAGGAATTTATGCTATAGTTTGTCCTAAAATAAAGTTGTTTTTTTCTCAAATAAAATAGACTTTTTTAATGCTGATAAAAAAACCTTTGCTTTTTATTATTTTTTTCTGAAATTAAGCAGAACTCTGAAACCAGCAGCAGTCTTCACAGTTGACCAAAGATGCTTGCACATTTCAGGACTTGACTGAAGAGCCAAAAATTTTACAATATTTGCACAATATATGCTCTCTGAGCTTCATTTATTTACACAGATTGCTAATGAAATACCAGTCTAGTGAATGAGCCAACTAGCAGATTAACTTTATTTTTCTGAAACAAATTACAAGTTTGACTGTGTTATTGGGACTGTTGTCTTGCATGAAAACCCACACTTCTTTCATATCAGATTCTTATTAAGATAATAATGATACATTTTTACTTTCTTTATTTCTTTAATTATTTGAAGCTGCTTAAAGCAGAATGACTAAAGGAGACATTAGCATCCTAGGCTAGGCTAGTCAGTGCTAATTTAGCTGCTATCGTACATTTATTTTCTGTTTTGACTAATTGTATTTTGTTTTACAAATAGGATCAGTTTAATTAATATTAAGCAAATCAAATTCAAATCTTTCTACATGACTGGCATTATTTGACTACATGTTTCTGTGTGTAAGTCATTGTTCAGCATGTTTTTGATACTGCAAATGCACCTGACTTGTAAACTATGGCAGTGTTTTAAACACTATCAAGCAATTCAGTGTTGAATTCTCAAAACAGCCTACCATGAATGAATGTACAAAAAAAAAAACAGAAAAAGAACTCACAGTTTTTCATTTTTTATTTTCCTTGCTTTCATTGGCATGGGGTGCAGGTGTTGGCACAACCAGTATCTGTCGAACAGATGGTGTCATGTTGCATGTTGCCAGGCTTAGTTGGAGGACATGGTGTTGCGGTTCCAGGTGTTGTAGTTGCAGACTTTGGTATAAACTCCGGGCTAGTTCTTCAGGGCACAGCCATAACCCCAGGATACCACTCCCTGCAGCTGACCATTGCACACCAGAGTCACCCTGACACACAGAGGAAACAGGCAAAGTTTGAGTAAAAATTTTCTGTAATTTTAAGTTGTTCTTTAAAAGTGGTTCATATCCTACCTGACAGGAGTCCTTGCCTCCCTCCAGTAATCCAGTGCAGAACATGTTGGAGGGGATCTGTCCAGGGTAAGAGTTCCTACAGTTGGTATCGCTCAGGATGGGGGCATTCAGGCATCTTAGAGTATCAGGGTAGTTGGCTTAAACAATACCAAATAACAACAAAAAATCCAATAAAAATGAGAACCCATTATAAACTAATCTGCGTTTTACATAAAAGACTCCCTGGCACTGACTTCCAGAACTCAGGGTGTTTCCCCATCCAGAGATAAGACAGTTGGTGCCGGCACTGGGGCAGCTTGAGGGCAGGGACACGGTCCTCACATAGCTGTCCAGGGTGACAGGGTAGCTGAGTTTGATCAGCATGATGTCATTGTCTTTGGTGTTGCTGTTCTAGTTGGGGTGACGGATGACCTTTGAGGAGTCAATGAAAGACTCTGTTCCCTCAACGTAAGCAATGTTGTGTTCACCAAGACGGACATTGATGCGACTGTAGTGACAAGCAGGAGGATAAAGAAAGAATGATATATGACGGACTGGGATGAGCCAATCTACAATGTGTGTGTGTGTGTATATTACAGTGGCGAAAGGAGAGAGGTTTCTAATCTTCATCACCTCAACTACAAGAAATCCTGGATATCACATAGTATCATTTTGAAATCAAACCTGCATTAATGCCACCTGTTTGAACTTGTTAGTTGTATAACAGACACCTCTCCATACCTTCAAACAGACCAAGACCACAGAGCTGTCGAAGGGCACCAGGGATAAGATTGTACACCTGCACAAGAGTAGGATGAGCCAATATACAATAGGCAGCAGCCTGGTGAAAAAGGACCGACTGTTATTTAAAAATTATTTTAAAATTGACTAAATACAAGATCGATGACAACCTCCCTCCAATTGGAGCTCCATGCAAGCTCTCACCTCGTGGAATACACATGATCTTGAAAACTGTAAAAGCGGAGAACTACATGGGAGGAACTTGTCAATGACCTGAAGACTGGATCTGTCGTGACCACAGTATGGTCATGGATTAAAATCCTGCAGCACTTAAAAAGCTCCCCTGCTAAAGGCATCATATGTCCAGGCCTAGCTGAAGTTTACCAGAGACCATCTTTGTGATCCGGGGGAGGATTGAGACAATGTCATATAGAACTTGTTTCATAAACGTCTCTTGCTGTGTTTGGAGGTGAAAGAATGCTGAGTTACATCCAAAGAATACCCTGCCCACTGTTAAGTATGGGAGTTGAAACATTTTGTCCTAGAGCTGCTTTTCTGAAAGGGAGACCGGACGACTGACCCATCTTTAAAAAGTGTGGCAAGGTACACAACGAGGTCCCGGGCGGGATTCTCAAACTGTGGTACGTGTACCACCATTGGTACTCACGCCCCCCTACTGGTACTTGGAGGAAAGTTCTACTTTTTTAAATTTTTTATAAAATGTATTCAGAAATGTATAATTCATACACAGTGTGTGTGTGGCTGGCCACAATTACCAATAAGTAATCCTTATTATGAGTAAATAAGCCTCCTTTTTAAATTTCCTATAGTTAAAAGGGTTTTCTACAGTAAGTTTAGATTGGTCATGATCGTGGTACTTGGAGAGCTCAACATTTTCCCTGGTGGTACCCACTGTAAAAAGTTTGAGAAGTACTGCAATAGAGAATCTAGGGAGGGAGTTAAAAATTAAAAAGATCACATCTCTCCGGAAAATCTATATAGTAGAATAGGCCAAAATACCAGCTAGAGTGTGTGCAAACCTGGTGGAGACCTAGAGGTAATGTTTAACTGCTGTCATTGCCAACAAAGGTTATAATACAAAGTGTTGAGGGGATCTTTTGTTTTTGACCAAATACTTATTTTCTGCACTTTTAAAATGATACTATGTGATTTCCTATGTTGTTTTTGTTTCACATTTTGTCTTTCACAATTGAAGTGAACCTATGAAAATTAGAGAGTACTCACATCTTTTTAAACAAGACAGCTTAAACAATTGCTGCCAAATACATTTTTGACGCACCCTTTTTAATATGTTACAAGAATAAATAATTTCACACACAAACTTACAAGCTGCAGCAACAAGGGCCAAGAGAATAAAGTACTGCATGGTTGCTTCCTTCACCTGAATGCCTTATGAGCTCGACTGCCGTTCCTTATATACCCACTCAACGCTCTTCTATCAGACTGACCATTGGCAAAGGTTTTCTATTTTTATCTTTTTGGAAAGTAAGGTGTGTAAATTGACATCTGGATTTGGCTGATGTGGTAATGTGATTAAATCTCATAATTGGTCACTTGCAAATTGTATGGCTTTAAAGTTTAAATTCTAGTAGTTCTAAATAAAACTACACACAGAACACAGTTACAGTGCTTTGACCCAGCCCTCAATTCATTTATTGCTTTCTACACTATAAAACTTTACACACAAAGAAACCATAGAAAACAACACACAGTTTCAATGTATTCCAAAACAATGTATTTCAGTAGTTAGAAAATGAAAAATAGCTAATATATAAAATGGCAATACCTATATAATAATTAAGATTTTTCTGATTGGAATCAGTAAGAATGACCTAAAAAAAAGTTTAATGCCAAAATAATAAGAGAGTGATTTACATAACTGCAGATAACAATCATCTGAACAATGTTACAATGTTACCTGGTGACATTTTATATATATCCATCCATCCATTTTCTGAACCGCTTATTCCTCAAGGGGTCGCGGGTGCCTATCTCCAGCTGTCAACGGGCGAGAGGCGGGATACACTCTGGACAGGTCGCCAGTCCATCACAAGGCCACATATATATATAGCCAGAATTCAGACACACACACACACACACACACACACACACATATATATATATATATATATATATATAATGAGGATGAGGCATTAGCATTGCTATACAAAGACATAGAGGTAAATTATTGTTTTTACACTTGGAAATCTCTTTGTTCTGACTGATCTGTTTCTATGCATTTGTGGATATTTGTGGATGTGTATTACATGTGTTACCAGTTGCAAAGTAGCTTAATGCTATTTTAACACATTTAGACAGGACAGCATGTTAATTTGTATGGGTTCATCTTAGACAAAAAGTGTAGTTATTAATAATGCTTGGTGTCAGGAGATCCATGCACAAAATGTTTCTGGCAGCAAGGAAAGATTAAATACAGTGATGTATTTCACAATGATAAATGTGAAGTCTAATTCAAACTCAATTTTTAAAGATTATACCTATATTCCACTGCAAAATGTAGCCACCAAAAAGAAAACTTCAACTGCTGCAACCGCTGTGTTCACTTTATATTGGAGGGTGGGTGTGGTGACGGAGAGAACAGCAGCAGAATACCGGCCCCACAGTGTGACACTACCTGGGTCATCCAATCATATTAATCAAGCTAAAATAAGCCTCACACAGTTAGCCTGCCACTGAGCTTGTCAAAGAGCATATGTTGCCATGGCGAATGAGTGGGGCTTCAAGTTAGCCTCGTTCATGGAACCGAAACTGGGGAAATTGAGCCAGGATTGTCAAAAAAAAACAGGCTTTTGAGATTAGTTTGCTTCGTGTAATGCCCCTCAGGAATCCGGCACAGAGCATGTTGGAAGTGATCTGTGCAGGCTAAGAGTTCTTACAGCTGCTGTTGCTCATGTGCTCACATAGCTGTTCAGAGAAACAGTTCTGCCGAGCTCGACCAGCATACTTTCATTGTCCAGAGCTGGTATGATGGATGACCTTGACAATCGTTGAATTGCAATATCTCATCAAGTCCAACATTGATGCAATTGCAGATAGATAAAGGAGGATAGTACATGTACACTGACACCGTGTCAAATGTAAAAATTCTAAGAGCTTCTTTTGAACTGAAGTCACAGACTGACGACTTGTCGCATTGAGCAGAGGACACCACTCAGGTAGATCAGGGAACCTCCACAGAAGTATCGTACTAGCCAGCATTCAGAGGCACAATGTGGCCTTTAATATGGATTATATATTTCTGTTGTAAAAATATTGTTACCTTTGATTTCAATACTGAAAAGACACATTTAATTTCATCCATCCTCTAAAATTGCATTTCTTTTAAACACCATGGAGATGTTCAGGTTTGGATGTTGAGCACAAGTGACCTTAGAGGAATGTAAAAATGAAAAAAAAATAAGAACAGAAAAATAATTTATGATTTATGTTTTTTATTCCGCTCCGCTCATTATTTTTACAACAAGCATCTCTTTAACAGAACAAAGTTGTCGGCTTAGTTGGAGGACATGGTGTTGCGGATCCAGGTGTTGTAGTTGCAGACCTTGGTATAAACTCCGGGCCTGTTCTTCTGGGCACATCCGTAACCCCAGGACACAATTCCCTGCAGCTGACCACTGCAGACCACGGGGCCACCGGAGTCACCCTGATGTACAGAGGAAACAGGAAGTATGAGTAAAACTGTTCTGTTGTCTCCCTTTGTTCTCTAAAAGTGTTAGGTGCCATACCTGGCAGGAGTCCTTGCCTCCCTCCAGGAATCCAGCGCAGAACATGTTGGAAGTGATTTCTCCAGGGTAGGAGTTCCTGCAGCTGGTATCACTCAGGATAGGGGCATCCAGGCACATCAGGTTATCAGGGTAGTAGCCTAAAGAAATCAGAAACCACAAAATCAAATAAATATCGTCACCCATATTAAACTAGCATGAATTATATGTTAGTCGAACTGACTTCCAGTGTTTCCCCATCCAGAGATCAGACAGTTGGTGCCGGCGCTGGCGCAGCTGGAGGGCAGGGACACAGCTCCCACATAGCTGTTCAAGGTAGCGGTCCTGCTGAGTTTGATCAGCATGATGTCATTATCCAGGTTGTAGCTGTTGTAGCTGGGGTGACGGATGACCTTTGTGGAGTCGATGAACTGCTCTGTTCCCTCATTGACGGCAATGTTGTGCTCACCAAGACGGACGTTGATGCGACTGCAGAGTGAAGAGAGGTTCAGCATGTACACTGAAACTTTGTAACAGTATAGTACTTAGACTGTCTTTTGAAGTAAATTCACATTTGATTAACTTACGACTGGTAGCAGTGAGCGGCGGACACCACCCAGGTGCTGGAGATCAGGGAGCCTCCACAGAAGTGGTAGCCAGAATTCAGAGACACGATATAGGGCACAGAGTTCTTCCTGCACTCGTAGCCTCCAACGATCTTGTCATCCTCAATGGGGGCAGCATCTGCAAATCGAAGTTTGAGACGTGTAAGTCCCTGTTTAATATTTTACAGGGATAAATATGGAAATCCATACAGAAACTTACAAGCTGCAGCAACAAGGGCCAAGAGAATAAAGTACTTCATGGTTGCGTCCTTCACCAGAATGCCTTATGAACTTTACTGATGTTCCTTATATACCCACCCAACGCTCTGCTATCAGACTGACCAAGGGCACAGGTTTCCTATTTTTACTTTTTGGAAAGTAACGTGTGTAAAATGACATCTGGACTCTGCTGATGAGGTAATAGCATGAAATGTCTTTCCTATTGCACATAAATTGTTTCTTTGACTTTAAAGTATTTGGAAGATACTGCTAAAAATCAATACTACTTGTTCTGAATTAAGCTACATATACCAATGGAAAATAAAAAATAAAAATGCAAATATAATTTTTTCTTTACCTTAGAAACTTTGACACAGCCGTCAACCATTTTACTACACTATAAATTGTAAATATTTAGGTTTTATTAAACCATCTTAAACAACATAGACATGTAATGTAAAGGGTAAGTTATCCCAGCCATCGATAAAACATATAATGAATGGCAGGTGCACATTTGAATTTTACAAAACTTCCTTGAAGGAGGTTGAAATATTTCTTGAGTCCTTCGGATGTCATAAACCATGCAATCTGGATTATTAAAATAATCAATCCATCCATCCATTTTCTGAACCGCTTATTCCTCACGGTGTCGCGGGGGCGAATGGGTGCTCTGGTGCCTATTTCCAGCTGTCAACGGGCGAGAGGCGGGGTACACCCTGGACAGGTCGCCAGTCCATCACAGTATTAAGATAATAGATTTCCTAAAATTATCAAAAATTGTTGCAAAGCCATTATGACATATTTTTAATTTATTGCTTAGAAAGAGGTGTTATTTTTTTCAATCATGGAAATGATAACTGTGCCGAAAATGCCAGTGAACCATTGTCTGGACCAAACTGCCGACCAATCAGCACTCTTCTTGCATTAAATAAAATATAAAAAGTATTCCACATAATCATATTCAAAATGATATCACCAAAAAAAATTTTATTTCTGAGTTTCAGCATCTACGTATATCGGGCTGGCTATTCCACCTGCATAGCTCTAACACAGCTGATTATTGCATGCAGCAAATTTATAAACAGCGAATAGTTGGCACAGTTTTGTTAGACTTTAGTGCTGTGTTTGTGCTTTTGTACAATAAATTATCGTTTCACTTGTCAGCTCTTAAGTGGATGGAAAATTATCTATTTAATGGCACTTTATCAAATATTGAACAAGTAAAATGTGGACTTCCACAAAGAAGTTTTTTCGGACCGCGTCCCTATACAATATTTACAAAACAATTACCAAGTTTACTGAAAAAAAGCAGCTACGGCAAAGTATGCTGATGATACCACCATTTATTTATCTGCTGGCAATCTACCAGAATTAAATGAGAAGTTTTTTTGTTTTTGTTTTCAACGTGAACCTTATTTTTTGCATTTATTACATTTATTTATTCACCAAGACAAATTTGGAGTCTCTTGGAGTCCTTTGGAAGAAGTTTATATCAAGTCGCGATCAGCATATATCCATATAATGGGAGTCGTGAGGGAAGTGCAGTATCTAAATAAGGCAATATCTGCCCCAAAACTCCTTCATATGTCCAATGTGTTGTTATGAATAGTTAGCGATATTCCCCTGTGAGCTCAGAATGTCTCAGAAGTGCTAATCTGTTTGGTTCCAGGTTGTTTTAGTGGCTTTAATTACAACTACACTAACATGCGATTCAAATTATGTCACTGCCGTGCTCCATCTTGGTTGTAGCCTGAGCAGGACTTTCACTCTGTGCTCTTCGGCAGTCGGTTAGACAGAACTTATTACTGCAGACATCAACATGGTTCTTGTTTGCATGTTTCCAAATTGAATAAAAAAAAAAACATCTATAAATAGCTTGAATAGCAGGAAGAGCTAATGCTGGTGTCAAAGTGGGTTGATTAAAATAATTTAATCTTGCAAAACCTATGGTATAGGCAAGTAGGCATTTTATAAGGACAGATCCAAAGCTCAATGTATCCTAAAAGCAACAGATATTGAACCAGTAAAATAAGGACTGGCGGGCCCGGAGACGCCGCCCACTCACTGTAGCCACCAGTCAACACCCTAATGCGCAACTGCGGGAGTGGACAATCAAGGAGCAAGCGACGAGCCCCAAGAGGTAGAAGAAAGGCAGCAGCACATGTCAGCCTCCGACCGAACACCATCCCCACTAGCCGGCCCCCATACCGGCCAAGCCCCGGCCAGGACTGTAGGTAGGCGGTGCGGCACCCAGAACCCCGGGGCCCTAAGCCCACCCCAGACCCACCCAGGAGCAGCACAGCCACCAGGCCAGTAACCCATGTCCACCAGTGCAACCCCCTTAAAGCACCTCATGCAGCCGTCTGGAGTCCCCACCCAAGGCCACTAAAGTCCCACCCCCGGCGGGTGCCATGCACCAGTGCCTCATCCGCAAGTGGACCCATCCCCCAGGACCCACTCTAGAGGCCCGCAACCCCGAACCTCTCCACATCAATGACCACGCCCCACATGACAAATCAAGGGCCCCCCACCCTTACTAGGTGATGGAGCTGATCAAGGGAGCCCAAAGAGATTTATCAGATGTAGAGGCAGAGGTGAGCTCAAGACCAATGTGGTCTATCAGATCTCTGTACTGACTAATTTTAAGAGAATTTTTATTTTTCCAGTTTAGGAGGATCGTTTTCTTAGCGATGCATAAGGCAATACGAACTAATTGTATTGACTTTGTGTCTATGGTGACATCATTTATATTTCCTAGCAAGCAAACTGAGGGAGAAGGTGGGATATTAAATTTCAGACACTGTGATAGGTCTTCAAATATCTGGCACCAAAATCTCTTAACGGGTGGACAGAACCAAAACGCATGAATATAATTATCCGGTATGTTGCTTGTACATTGTTAGCAGTTATCAGACGATATAAATCCCATCTTGAACATCTGATGGCCTTAATAATGTACCCTATGAAGGATTCTATTTTATATTCATTGTAAATTGGGATTTTTAATTATTTTAAAGGTTCTTAAAGATATTATATATATATTTTGGTCAAAACTGATGGACAAGTCCATCTCCCATTTTGAAATAGAGGCTAGGGTTATTGATTCATCTAATGCAATGAATGTTTTGTACATTGTAGACAGCAGTTTGGGGGGACTGAGATTAAGAAAATCTAAAATTCTTACAGGAATTTGTAAATAAACTGCAAGCCTGTATGCCTAAATTTACCTTTTATAATTGATTTCATTTGTTGATTTTGTTACCTGATTTGATCATTTGTATGTCTGCATGGGACTAGTGAGGACTCTATCATTTTTAGGAATTCCCAACAAGCTGTGAGAGAAGAGCTGATTCTTATACTTTTAGAGCATTCCTGAGGTTTTATATTTGAGCTAATAAATTGCAGGTCTGAAAGATTTATTTTATTATTTTTATTTATTTTATTGCATAGTGTCTGTTCTACATCTATTCAGGACTCCTCAAGGTAGCTATTTTTTTTAACCATCTTGAGATATAATTTAGCCTTTTGGCTAAGAAATATTGATACTGTAAAAGTTAGGTAGATCTAGACCTCCTTTATCTTATGACTTCTGCATGGTTTCAAGCTGATACGTGGGGGTTTATCTTTCCAAAGAAATTTAGAAACAGAAGAGTCCAGCGATCTAAACCAATCAGGTGATGGTTTGCTTGGGATCATGGAGAATAAATAATTGATTCTCGGCAAAACCGTCATTTTTATTGTAGCTACTCTTCCCATAGTGCTATGGGTAGGGATTTCCATCTAGCTAGATAATCTTCTACTGTTTTTTAAAAGTGGGACGTAGTTTAGCTTTGATAAATCTGCCAGTCTTGGTGAGACATATGTAATATTTCCTGATTGGAGTCATATACGTAGTAATGGGACTCTGGAAAGAACAATTGATTGGAAGGACTGTGGATTTTAACCAATTTATGGAATAGTCTGAGACTCTTGAGTAAGATTTTATCAACTCGGTTAACTGAGAGAGAGAGGTTTGTGAATGCTGTAGAAAAAATAGTACATCATCTACATACAGGCTAATTTTATGTTCTATGTTGTTGCATTTTATACCTGTGATATTATTAGTTTGCCTGATTGCGGCTGCTAATTGTTCAATAAAAATAGCAAACAGGGAGCTAGAAAGTAAACATCCCTGCCTTGTACATTTCTTAAGATAAAACCTTGATGATGTTTGATTATTAGTCCTAATACATGCTGTTGGGGAGCTGTATAATATTTTCAACCAGTTTATAAAATAATTTCCGAACCCAAATTTATATAAGGTTTTAAATAAAAATTTCCAGTTAACTCTATCAAATGCTTTTTCTGCATCTAAAGATAACATATTGGTTTGGATGTTTTTACAGTAGGAATAATCTATTAAATCTATTAATCTACTTGAATTTGTGGAGGAAAGCCTCCCTTTTATAAAACCAGTTTGATCAGGATAGATTATAAGATGTGTTACTTTCTTTATCCTTCTTGCAAGAGCTTTGAAGATTTTGAGATCAACATTGATAAGAGAAATGGGATTATATCTGATAGCTGGTAGGAGACATATTTCCCTGGTTTTAATAGTAGGCAGAGTTCATGTTGGGTGATAGTCTGCCATTTTCGTTTGTTTCCTGCAACATTTTGTAGAATGTTGGTGCCAGAATATTCCAGAATTCTTTATATGACTCTGCTGAAAATCCATTAGGGCCCGGAGATTTATTATCGGGCATGGTTTGGAGGGCCTCCTATAGTTCAGCCGATGTTAGTAATGAATCCAGGGCCATTGCTTGACCGAGTGACAATTTAGGAAGAGTTATTTTCTCCAAAAATTGTTTGATTTCCTTATTTGTCGGGTTTATCTCCGGTGAGTATGAACTCTCAAAAAATCCTTTGAAAGTGTTCATTATTCTTTCAGGAACCTATACTATATTCCCAATTTGGTACAAATTGGGAATATAGCATATGATAATGATAATACTAGACTGACTCTATCACAAGAGAGACATAGGTATAGAACTATAGCACTCATCCTCAATTACAGTGGGGATCTAAGGTTTGGGCACCCCAGGTAAAAATTTGTATTAATGTGCATAAAGAAGTCAAGGAAAGATGGAAAAGTCTCCAAAAGGCATTAAATTACAGAAGAGGCATTCTTATAATGTGCGAGAAAAAGTTAATTTTATTTTCATCATTTACACTTTCAAAATAACAGAAAACAAAATAATGGCATCTGCAAAAGTTTGGGCACCCCGCGGACTTAACACCTTGTACTGCCCCCTTTGGAAAGTATCACAGCTTGTAACCGCTTTTTGTGGCCTGCCAAGAGTCTTTCAATTCTTGTTTGAGGTATCTTCCCTTTCTTCCTTACAAAAGTGTTCCAGTTCTTTGAGATTTCCGGGCTGTCTGTCACGCACTTCCCTTAAAAGACATTAAAAGAGCAGTGCTATACTAATTGACCCTGCATTTGACATTAGTTCACTGAACTTCATATTGTCCTGTTGCAACCAGATACTTACATTGACTGTGAGCTGCCCTACTATTAGTCCAACAGAATGAAATAGTTAAAGTATTGGGTATCTGACAGTGGTATGTTTATATTTTGTAGAGTTTCGCCATCAGCATATGGCTGCCGCTGATCTGATGAGACATAGGGAAATCAGCACATTGTCTCAACAGTGAGTGAAACCCAAATTGGCTGAACTACCACCTAAAAATAACAATTGTTTTTGTCAGAGAGCAGATATGAGCTACCTGTGTTAGGCTACAGCTTTAAAATGATTTATTTTGTCTGGATGCTCTGTTCTAAGCAGATTCTCCTGTATAAAGACCTTTGAAGCAACTGTGGAACAGTGGAAATAGCATAATTTCAGATCCGCTGCTGATCCGCTGCAACCCTTTACTATCTAACTGACCAAGAAAACATATGCTGGGTTTAATTTTTTTTTGTTTTTTTAAATGAAAACTGATGTTCGCATTTTTACCATTTTTAGGCAAATGTCTCCAATAATTACAGTTAGTTCACAAACATAGAAAGCGATACCTTTATTTAAAAAGGACTGCCAGATTAAATGACAACTCTTCTGAAATATACATACATACAAGATCTTTTTGTATTTATGACACATAAATCATTGAGAAAAAAATAATTACAAATAGTCCTCTTTAAAAATCACAAAGATAATGAATTAGAGAAGTCTTATATTGTTTTCTTTACAATATTTGCATTATTTGACCTAGTCCTCAGTTTAGGCAAGTATTTCAATCTTCATTCAAGAAATCTTCATTCAATCACATTAAAGCAACAGAAAAAAACATAGGCTTATATATTCAGCTATATATATATATTTGATATATGTATATAGATATATTTGTGTTTGTCGAATAGCTGACAAAATGATATAAAAAGCAAGGTTAGAAAAGGAAATTCTGAGATAGTTTACATCTTCAGTTTGTGTTTTGCCTATAAGATACATGTGATCAAAGTAGCGCTTATAAAGCTGTGACTGAAAGTCATGACAGAAGTTTAATGGAGAAAATAGTAATTGAATTATATTAAATTTAACAGTTTTACCCATTCAAAGTAAATATAACAGTATTTGCCTTAGCTTTTCATTCTTTCCACCAGTATATGTTTAATAACCACCATATATGTAAAGGATCTATTGGAAGCTTGGGACTCGCTAAGAAGAATAGCTGGCTTGTAATCAGTGTGGTATAGGTTTGATTCCAGCTTCCACCTGTCAAAAATCCCGGGCCTCTGGGCTAGGCATCTAACCCTAAGTTGCCTACAAATCTGAGGAACGGTGTAGGAATGTGTGCATTTGTGAGGGCGAACAGGTGGATGTGGCTCCACTGTAAAGTGGTTTGAGTGGTCAGCGTGACCAGAAAGGCGCTATTTAAGTTCACTTAATTGACTATTTATTGCTTAAAATGTCTGTCTCATTATCCTGCCCAAAGAACCTTTTGGCATGAATGTGGTTTCTTTTTTGTTAAGCAAAGCTTTTTAATTTTTCTTTTTTGTTTCTTTTTTTTTTGTGCAGAGTTATTAGGAAATGTCTTTTTCATTCAAGAATTGCCGTTTATTCAATGGACGAAAACAAACAACAATGTTATTTTGACCATTTTATTGCCAAAATGTCAGATTCTTCAGCTCCATGATAAATATCACTGACTTTATCATCCATCTAGTTGGAGGACATGGTGTTGCGAATCCAGGTGTTGTATCTGCACACCTTGGCATACACACCGGGCTTGTTCTTCTGGGCGCAGCCATAACCCCATGACACCACACCCTGCAGCTGACCATTGCAGACCACAGGGCCGCCGGAGTCACCCTGAAACACAAAGAAGATGAGAGAGAGGTGTGAGTAAAAGTCTTCTAAAGATTGACCTGTTTTCTAAGCGCTGCCTTTTTTATGTTCTACCTGGCAGGAGTCCTTGCCTCCCTCCAGGAATCCAGCGCACAACATGTTGGAGGTGATCTGTCCAGGGTAGGAGTTCCTGCAGCTGGTGTCACTCAGGATGGGGGCATCCAGGCACCTCAGCTTGTCAGGGTAGTAGCCTAAAACAAGAAAGTAGGCAGCCAGATTGACATGCATTACATATCATGATGCGAGTTGTTTTAAAAGTGTTGCACTGCGTTCCAGAATCAAACTAGCATGAATTATATGTTAGTCGAACTGACTTCCAGTGTTTCCCCATCCAGAGATCAGACAGTTGGTGCCGGCGCTGGCGCAGCTGGAGGGCAGGGACACGGTCCTCACATAGTTGTTCAAGGTAGCGGTCCTGCTGAGTTTGATCAGCATGATGTCATTATCCAGGTTGTTGCTGTTGTAGCTGGGGTGACGGATGACCTTTGAGGAGTCGATGAACTGCTCTGTTCCCTCATTGACGGCAATGTTGTGCTCACCAAGACGGACGCTGATGCGACTGCAGAGTGAAGAAGGAAGGTTATAAATGTTACAGAAATTGTCACAATTCTTTTAGTTTTTTTAAGGTAAATCCATATTTGATTGACTTACGACTTGTAGCAGTGAGCGGCGGACACCACCCAGGTGCTGGAGATCAGGGAGCCTCCACAGAAGTGGTAGCCAGAATTCAGAGACACGATGTAGGGCACAGAGTTCTTCCTGCACTCGTAGCCTCCAACGATCTTGTCGTCCTCAATGGGGGCAGCATCTGCAAACCAAATGTATTATTTTAAATCCCTGTTGAATATGTTACAGGAATAAATCAATCCCTTACAGAAACTTACAAGCTGCAGCAACAAGGGCCAAAAGAATGAAGAACTTCATGGTTGCACCTATAGATTGAACACACAACTTGGCAAGTTGCCGTGGGTTTATATAGAATGAAACTCCCTTCCTTCACAGCTCTTTATCAGTGTCTGTACTCAAACATTTCTCTGTTTGACTTGCATACTGATTAAATGTTATCTCACCTGGGAAAAAGCATCCTGTTCAAAGATATGACACAAACTTGGAATTCCATGAAATGCCTGTTTTTAACATTAGGTGTCTCGCAGCCTTTAACACAACTGTCCACTCAGCATTAAATACATTAAGACTTTTAGAGGCACTTAGATGTATACACAGTCCAATAAAAAGTCCATATTTTGTCACATAAAAGTAAATCTCCCTTATGAATCATTTCAAATGTTTTTTACAGTATGATGTGACATTCTGTTAACGAAAATGAAAAGTCAAACAAATCTGTAAAAGGAAAAATGAATAAATAAAAGCAATGAATACAGCTGCAACAACTTGATTTTTCGTAAGCGTGTACACCATTACATATTTGAAGTACCTCTTGTTCATATTTCTGCATTCAGAAATCTCCACGCTACATATTTACTTGGAAATATTATCCACACTCTGGTTTACACATTTTCTCATAATCTATCACAGCGTTTCCCAAAGTTGGGGTCGGGACCCCATTTGGGGTCACAAACAGGTAGGTGTTGGGTCTTGAGATTCTCTTGAGAAAATAATGTCAGTACCAGAAATGGCAATGAGCAACCATATCCATTTTATAAATCAAATGAAGATGAAAAACAGGATTTGAATGAACAAAAGCAACATATAGCAGTGGATATATTGGGTTTCGATGTTGGTTATGTTGCCATTGTACCACTTTTCAGGTGACTCACAAAAATGCTTGTATGTTCCATTAAGAGTTTGGGGTCACTGGCCTCTTAAATTTTTATTTTGTGGGTGAGGGACTGGAAAGATTGGGAACCACTGATCTATCAGACTGTGGGAAAAGCTCTTGTCCACATCACTCTCCAGATTTTTTGTCAGATCTACTTCTGAACAATCCTTATGTGATTCTAAAACTGTTATTTTCCTTTTGGCTTCCATTGCTTCGAGTCACAGCAATGCAGGAAATAAAATCTCTCTTCACCCACAAGTTTGAAGCACATTCTGGTTCCATCTAAAGATATGTAACCCCTGCAACATAATGATGCAGGCCTGGTAATGCCAGGTAATGTGCTCTGCCATATTTGTGACAAATGTAACTTCTGTAATTGTGGCCAAACGTTCCAGCCGCGTTTCGTCAAACCATAACCTTCATACAAAAGGTTTTAGGTGACTTTAGTCAACTATGAATGTAATGGATTTTTGTGTCCTCCAAAAACTGTCTTTGTGTGTAACTTATTAAATGACAAATGAATTAAAAACAGACTCTCTACTATTGCTGGCAGGTGGGAAGAAACAAGAGTGCTGATACTAAGTTAAAAGGTGCTTAAGCAAATTATTAGTTAAGTGGCAACAGTTTAGGCACCACAACCTACAAGCTTTTTAATAAATATATACTTCCCTTTAACACTTCTGATTGCTTTGCTACTGAATATTACACATCCCACTAAAGTTCCATGAAGTTTGGAATTGTTCTTACTTTTTTTAACGACATGTCATAAAAACTTGTCATTTGATTACTCTTTACATCACACTACATAACTTAAACATCCTTGGATACAGTTTTAAGGAGGAAAAAATTTATTAATTTATAGATTGTTTAAATTCTTAAATGATCAATATTCAAGTCCAACTGAGTAATTATTTATACCACTTATTGTGTATATTTCTTAAACTCACAACTTGTGTTTCATGCAAAAAAAATCCCTAAGTTGTAATATGTAGGTTTTTCTTCTCCAAATAATAATAATAAAAAAAACATTTTGTAAAATTTTTGTGTCATTTAAAAGATTAGGAAATGGATTTGGTGTGGTTAAACCTACAAGCCTGTGTATTTTGAGGGGCCTCTCCATATGGTGGTTTGCTTATGGACAAATACGTTATCTTTGTATGTTTGACATAGCTGGTCTGAGCAAGAAGGTGCTTTATTTCAACGTCAGCTCAATTTACACTGAACAGTGTAATTTGAGCTGTTTCATTTGAACAGAAGAATAAGAAGAAGTTATTGAGCAAACATTAACATTATCAACCCTTAAAAAAGCAACATTAACCAATGTTAAACTTTTTGTTAAAATGTTTTTAGTTATAATTATCATATTTTGAATTTATCCTGAAATGGAAAGCACATTTTGAACAAAAGAAGAAATAACAAACCTACTTCATGTGAGTCCATTTAGTAAAATTTAGAAGAAGCCAATAATGGTCTTTATGTATGTAGGTTAATTTTTCCCTTCTTCTGTGTAAGCATAACTTTTCTAGACTTGTCTGAAGTTCGGACTGAACTACTTGCTTTAGTTAGGGATTCCAATAATTTTGTTGGTCTTACATTTGCAATGTTTATGTACACATATAAGTATAGATATAAATATGACACTATTGTAAAGTCCTTACACCACTTTTGTCTTTTCACATTTAGTCATTTTGGCTTCTGAAACCTCTCTCTTTTTCCCTCAACATGATTTTATAAATACATAACTGAAAAGTGTGTTGAGATGTTTAATTTAGCTGGTATCTTTGCCGAAATTACAATTATGTCTTTTAGATAATGCCTCACACAGGTGTGTACATCTTTTGTTTTTTTTTTTTCTTCTCAGAATAGCTTAACCTTTACAACTTGATTAGGCTCAATTCTGAATTTGATTGAGGTCTGGACTGTTACTGGTTGCTCTAAAACATTATTGAGTAGGGACCCTAAACCAATGCATACTAATTCTGGCTGCATATTAAGGAGTTTTTTCTCGCTAGATCCCTAACCTTTATGCTGCTATAGGCGTAGGCTCCTCAAGGACAAACGGACCTCTTTTTGACATATGACTTTCTTTTATTTTAACTTTTAACTGTTTTCTCTTCGGGTTTTTTCCCTACATAAAAAGCTACAGCTGGTCTGGCATTACATTTGGCTGTAAAAACCTTCTTGAAGGGGGAATCAATTCTAATACTGCTGCCAACAACAAAATGTTCTCCCACTGCTACAATTACTTTTTTACATATGGAATGTATTCCTAAATTGGTTCTTCTTTGGGCCGGGTATAGATTCACATTTCAAGAATTGATTTGATTCCAATTCTCAAGAGCTAGAATCGATTTGCACAAGCCAAGCCAATCCGATCCGATTCAATCTTATCCAGTTCAATATAGATGGGTCGTTGCTATTAAAAACATTTTTTTTTTAGCTGTTATCTTAATCATATCCCTGTAATTCAATAAATTAACTCTGGGTGAGTAACGGTTTACCAGAAAAAACTGAATGAACACTTTCAGCACTAAGCCTTAAAATGCTTGTCTGGAGTCTAAAATTCATTTTTTAGGTCTAAAAAAAAAAGAAGGTAAACTATGTTAAACAATTCAACCAATATTTGAACTTTTGAATCGATTCGATTTGATTCTTAAATTTTTTATAAGAATTAATTCAGCATTTCTTTTCAACACATCCTTATGGTTCATCTATTCTTTTCGTGTCTCTGCACCGTCTTCTCAAACAGCCATTCTGTAATAGAAGATGGCTGCTTGTACTGAGCCAGGTTCTGCTGAAGATTTCTTCCTGTTAAAGGGGAGTTTTGCTCTCCACTCTCACTACATGGTTGCTCAGTATGGGGGATTGCTAGTAAATGATACAGCACAGATGACTGTCTACTGCTTCTTGATGCTATTTCAGAAGGAGTGAATGCTTCAAGTCAATGTCTGGATACAATATGTTGGGTTTCCTTATATGACACTGTGGAGATCCTGTCATATTATAATGTTATAATGTACCCTGGCTCCTTGGCCACAGACCCAGCCTTTTGGCTGAATGGTTAGTGTAACATGTAGAGAAAAAAAGTGTAATGCATTCCACCAAAAAAACTCCTTCATTTTTATTTACTTTATATTTCTTTTTATTCTGTACTTCATTTATGAGCGTATTTACCCATCGTTTTCAATTGTAAATTAATTTGGGAGCTTTTAGTTATTTTAATTCAAAGTCGTCGCCGTTTGTGACGTGATCGACTAGCGTAGCGTTCCTTCCCTCAGTCTGCTTCTGGCTGTTGTGGAAGAAGGTGTGCTGGGGTCGGCTGCAGGTTGTTTTGTTCATGCTGCTGAACTGCTTTGTTATTCTGTGCCAGAATAAATACGCCACCTGCTTGGGCTGAACTGAGATACCTGTGTCTTCGTCAATCACACAACGCAGAGTGGGATCCGTGATCGCAAAAGGATTCGAGCACGAACTGGTCACATTGGTGCCGTGACCCGGATCCATAGTGAATCAACATCAGCTTGGTCACGGGGGGCTGCCGACCAACAACGCAAGGTTAATTTCAGCAACTGGTATCAAAGTGACACCCGAGCATGGTTTAAAGGACAGTGAGTTCTTACTTTTTCACAAAAAGAAAATAGAAAAAAAAAAAGATTTTATTTGCCATGTTTCTTTTTAGTTTATTTTAATTGACTGTCGATGATATTCCAGTCATAACCCAAAGACTATTGTTTGACTGTAAGTGGACTTTGTTTTACACTTTCTTTTTGGTGGTTTAAAAAAAAAAAAAAAAAATGGCTAGCAAGAATGGAAAGGGAGATGATGATGGTGCTTCTACTGATTTTTCCCTTGGTATGGGCAGGGGTAGATTTTTGAGGGGGCTTTATGATACTCCTGTTAGAGGTTCAGACAATGTGGGCTCACCAGTTTTTAGTTCCACTCAGTTGCCCAACCAGCCATTTCCTTCCCGCAAACCCACTGACACACTGTCGACCATTCCAGATGTTAGTGACCCAGCTTTAAACCACCTTATTACACACATAGCCCAGCAAGTTGGCCAAGTGATATCGGCCCAGTTAAAAGGGGAGAGTAGATCAGATGAGAGCAGAGGTGCACAGATCCAGGACCCTGGTGCAGGCCAACCACTCACTGATGGCTTGTCTAGCTTGACTGGTATACGATTGGTCATGCAAACTGATGTGAAAGAACCTCCTAGTTTTAGAGGAGATCGCACAGACAAGTTATCAGTGTATGAGTGGGAGGAGCTTATGGACACATACCTAAGAAAAAGGGGTGTACAGCTTGGAGAGCAATATCAGGAAATGTTAACCAAGTTAATGGGCAAAGCTAGAGACATAGTAAAGGTGACGCTTCGTAGCAACCCATCACTGAGGCCCCATGAGAACCCAAAAGTCATCACTGACATTCTAAAACAACATTTCAGTGAAGCAACTTGTTCTAGTATGCCCCTTGCTGACTTTTATAGCACTGTGCCTATGATTGGTGAAAACTCTGTAGAATACTGGTTCCGCCTCAACAAGGCAATTGATGCAGCTGAAGAGGGTTTGAGTAGACAAGGGCGACACATAGATGACCCTAGACGCGAAGTGACAATGATGTTTGTCAAGCACTGTCCAGATCCCTCTCTTGCTGCGGTACTGCGCTTCAAAGCCCCGGATCAGTGGACAGCAGGTGAGATACAAGGGCATGTGGATCGCTATCAGATAGAAATGAGGGAGCGCCAGTCTAACAAACCAAGTCATCCTAATTTAGTGAGGCGAATGGCATCTCATGTTCAAATACCTGCTTCCGAGGAACCCGTCTCATCCAGCTGTTCGGGCGTGCCTCCTCCACAAGCTGAAGCCACCGTCAACTGCATCTCCCAGTCGGATGACAACTGCATGAAAACCCTCATTAATCTACTTGACCGCACACTTACCCAGAGCAATCAAACAATGTTCAGAAAACCTTCACCCAACCAATTTCAGAGGAAACTTTGTAAGGTTTGTCAGTCTGTAGAGCATTCAACCCTTGCACACTGCAGACAGGAACGCTTGTGTTTTTCCTGTTTCAAACCTGGTCATATCAAGAGAGACTGTCAAAGCAATAATGCTAGATACAACCACCAGGCCACGCCTCTTTCCCCAGAGCAGCAACATTTAAACTAAGTAACCCGCATTTGGAGGGGGGATGTGTGGGTGATGATGTGCAAACCCTCAATATAGATAGTGAGTCTGAACAGTGTTATGTAAATGCATGTGGGACAGTACCAGCTAGTGCAAAGGTAGTCGTGCAGAATACACAAAGAGTAGCGTCCTACGATGAACTGTTTTACGCCCCTGTTTGTGTGAACCAAAAGTTTCAGATGCGTGGAATGTTAGATTCAGGCTCTATGGCATGTACTTTCAGTGAGGAAATAGAGGAGAGACTGCGCAGAGAAAACGTGTTGCCAGAGCCCAAGCCTTTAGCGCAAGAAGTTGTCTTGGTGGGATGTGGTGGAAAACTCACAAAACCCAAATGCATGTATGAGGTCGAGCTTAAGGTTTACGGACAGAACTGCATAGTTCCAGTGCTTGTTGTGGCGGGACAGAGAGATGACCTCATAATTGGCACAAATGTGATTAAGTTCCTCATGCGTCGTTTGAAAGGCAGCGAAGATTATTGGCGTATAATTTCCTGTTGCAGTTCGGTGGCATCTCCTGAGTGTGAGCAGTTCTTAGACCTGATGGCAAACACCTCACGTTGGAGGGGTGATGCGATGCCAGATAAGATTGGAACGGTAAAGCTCAGACAATCTGTCACCCTTCTAGCCAGAAAAGAACACCTCGTCTGGGGTAGGCTACCCAGTAATTCCCCCATGTCACCTGGTAGTACAGTTATAGTTGAACCTACCTTGTCAAAGTCCATGCCTCGGAACATACTGGTTGGTCGCATCGTTACGCCTTTGTGGGGTGACAGGTGGGTACCCATGAAGGTAACCAACCTGTCTGACAAACCCATCACACTTAGGAGGAATTGTAAATTGGCTGATGTTTCTTCCTGCATGGCGACAGAGGATGTCGAGATCTTTCAGGGCTCCAACCAAACCGAGAAATCAGCTCCAGAGAAAAGCACAGAGCATTTCAGCCTTTCGGATCTTGAGCAGAGACTGCAGGATGTCGGCCTTGGCGACCTTGACATTCGCTCTTGCCATGCTGGGCAGGAAGGCAAGGAAAAGCTTGTCCAGCTCCTCGAGCAGTACAATGACATTTTTTCCAAGTATGCCCTAGACTGCGGGGAGGTGGAAGGCTTTGTCCACCATATTCGACTTACTGACGACCGGCCATTCCGGCTTCCTTATCGAAGGGTTCCACCAGCCCATTACCATAAGTTAAGGCAGGTGCTGACAGAGATGGAGGAGCAAGGGATAATACGCAAGTCTGTGAGCGAATACGCTTCTCCTTTGGTAATGGTGTGGAAGAAGGATGGCAGTCTAAGGATTTGCACCGACTTTCGGTGGTTGAATGCCAGAACACTCAAGGATGCCCATCCTCTTCCACACCAGTCCGACTGTCTAGCTGCACTGGGGGGGAACACTTACTTCAGCACCATGGACTTAACCTCCGGTTTTTACAATATCCCCATGGCTGAAGAAGACAAAAAGTATACAGCCTTCACCACACCATTAGGCCTACATGAGTATAATAGGATGCCACAAGGACTCTGCAACAGTCCAGCCTCTTTTATGCGCATGATGTTGAGCATATTTGGAGACCTCAACTTTAGCAGTCTTCTTTGCTATCTGGATGACTTACTCGTCTTTGCACCTAAAGAGGAGGAGGCTTTGCAGAGATTGGGGGTCGTTTTCCAGCGGCTGCGTGAGCATAACCTCAAGTTGAGCCCCAAAAAGTGCCACCTCATGCAAACATCCGTCAAATTCTTGGGCCATGTCATTAATGGCGATGGAGTAGCTGTTGACCAATCAAAAGTGGGAGTTATCTCCAAAATGTCGAGGTCTGATCTAATGGAGGACGATGAGTGTACACCCTCAGTGCGACGCATCAAATCTTTCTTGGGTATGGTCTTTTACTACCAACACTTCCTCCCAAATTGCTCTTCCATTGCCAAACCGCTCTTTGCTCTCACTGCTGGGCAGAAAAGAAAAGGGAAAATGAAGACAAATGCAGGAACTTACAGGAAGTTAAAACCTGATGATTGGACTGAAGAATGTGATGTGGCTTTGGACAGACTGAAAGAGGGCTTGCTGAACTGCGTGGTTCTTGCTCATCCTGATTTCACGCGCCCCCTGATTCTATCAATCGATGCTTCTTTGGATGGTCTTGGTGCTGTGTTATCACAGATACCTCCTGGCGAAAGCAAAGCCCGGCCCATAGCTTTTGCAAGCAAGACCCTGAGTAGCTCCCAGAAGAGATATCCCGCTCACAGGCTTGAGTTTCTGGCACTTAAATGGAGCGTGTGCGAGAAATTCAGCCACTGGTTGAAAGGTAATCCTTTCACAGTGTGGACGGATAATAATCCGCTCACATATATCATGACCAAGCCAAAGCTCGATGCCTGTGAGCAACGTTGGGTTGCCAAGCTCGCCCCTTACACGTTCGATCTAAAGCATATTGCAGGAAGCAAGAATATCGTGGCTGATGCTCTCAGCAGAGACCCTTTTGCTAAAACGGTTGGTCGCAGACTTATCACGGAGCGTTACGACAATCTGCTAGCTGAGTCTGATGGGGTTGGTGAAGATGGGGTCCAGGATGTGTTCCGTTTGAAAGTCCAGTGCCACTGTGTCAAGGGGTCGACCCACTGTGGGACCAGCGAGGTTCTCTCGCCCGATCTCTCAGATCATACAGCTGTAAAGGCTCTCTTTAATGCACACAACCAGTGGAGTACATCTGCGGAGTCCAGAGCAATTCAGTTTGTGCAGACTGTTAAACAACTCAGGCCAACTGGACTGGTCTCGTTGTCTGTTATTCCTCTAGAGGAGCTCCGGCAGAACCAAGAACTAGATCCGAGTATCTCCAGAGTACTGCCGTTTCTGAGTCGGAAAAGAAAACCTTCCAGGAGAGAAAGGGATGGAATGGATTTGGGAGCGCTTGCCCTCATCAAACAATGGGAGAGGCTTAAAGTTCTCGACGGGGTCCTTTACAGACTCAGTAAGGACACTTTAAGCAAACAGAAAAGACATCAGTTTGTCCTGCCACGCAGTTTAGTAGAAAAGGCTTTGCAAGGTGTGCAGGATCTAGTTGGACATCAAGGACAGGAAAGGACAATACATTTGGCGAGACAACGTTTTTTTTGGCCGAAGATGGAACAACAAATCAGAAATTATGTGAGGTGTTGTCAGAGATGCATAGTGGCCAAAACTCCAGAGCCTTCTGCCAGGGCTCCACTAGAGAACATCAGGACATCTGTTCCTATGGAGTTGGTCTGCTTGGACTTTTGGAGTGCGGAGGATAGTAGACAGCGTTCAGTGGATGTTCTTGTGCTGACAGACCATTTCACAAAGTTAGCTCATGCCTTCCCATGTGCAAATCAAACGGCAAAGCAAGTCGCCAGGAAGCTGTGGGACCACGTCTTCTGTGTATATGGGTTTCCACAGCGCATTCACACTGATCAAGGGGCCAACTTTGAAAGTGAGCTGATCTCTGAGCTGCTTAAACTGTCTGGAGTATCTAAATCGCACACCACTGCATATCATCCTATGGGGAACGGGGGAACGGAAAGATTCAACAGGACCCTGGGGAACATGCTCCGTTCCCTGCCACTCAAAGAGAAAGCTAAATGGCCTCAACAAATACAAACCTTGACATTTGCATACAACGCAACAGTGCATGAGACGACCGGCTATGCTCCTTTTCATCTTATGTTTGGCCGTGTCCCAAGACTTCCTGTTGATGTCCTGTTTCAACGGGTGCTGCATGACCCAGTGGTCGTTGACTACAGTAACTACGCCAAGACACTTATGTCCCACCTCAGAGAGGCGGCATGCATTGCTCAGGAACATGCAACAAAAGAGCAGAACAAACAGGCCAGATGTTACAATAAGAAAATCAAGGGATTTCAGCTGAACAAAGGAGACAGGGTGCTTCTGGCCAATAAGGGAGAAAGAGGTAAAAGGAAGCTTGCTGATAAGTGGGATTCAACTGTATACACAGTGATGGACTTGGATCCCCAGACACATATATACAAGTTGGAGGATGCCAGAGGAAACACCAAAGTGGTACATCGCAACCTCATCTTGGATATTAGTTTCCTACCCGTTGTGTCCACAGATAAGGACATGAATGAGACTTTGTGCAGCTTTGATGGTTCGGAGGATGAGTCTCAGATGGCGGATCTCACTAGCTCATTGGAGGAAGGGACTGAAAGTGACAGTAGTGGACCAGTTGATACGGACAATGAGCTGATGAACTCTCAAATACCAGGTGCTGAGCCTGACGGTCTCACAGACTCTGACTGTTTAGTAATGACACCTGCAGGTGGAGCAGACCATAACCCAGCAGTTGATATAAATTCAATGCCTGGGGGTGATAAAGATCAGGGACAAACCAGTCTACCTAGCCCACAAGCAGACCCACCGGGTATAGTAAGGACACGGGTTGGAAGGGTTGTCAAAAAGGTTGACCGCCTGGTAGAGTCCATGGCTCAGAAGCCATTCAGCATCAGAGGGTTTACTAGTTCTTTTAGCAAGAAATCACAGTCTCTTCTCACACTGTTTTAATGAGGATGTTTTTTTTATATTTTGGTTTGTGGAATATGACACTGTATAACATGTATGTAAACTTACACATATGTAACAGAGGACGTGAGTAAGCTGGGTGGTTTGGTGTAAAGGGCACCATTCCGTTCCGTGAAAGATTGAGGCTTGATCAACCTTTTTATTTTTCTGGACCTGTTGAGCAGGTGGCTTCTGCAGTCGAATGTAGAGATAGTATTCTTTATGTAAACCCAAGCTAGTTGTGAAATTTGTGATGTCCCTGTTTAGAATTGTCTTAACCTATGTGGTTGACAGTCAGATTTTTGGTGTCATTTTGGAGGGGTGAATGTAACATGTAGAGAAAAAAAGTGTAATGCATTCCACCAAAAAAAAAAACTCCTTCATTTTTATTTACTTTATATTTCTTTTTATTCTGTACTTCATTTATGAGCGTATTTACCCATCGTTTTCAATTGTAAATTAATTTGGGAGCTTTTAGTTATTTTAATTCAAAGTCGTCGCCGTTTGTGACGTGATCGACTAGCGTAGCGTTCCTTCCCTCGGTCTGCTTCTGGCTGTTGTGGAAGAAGGTGTGCTGGGGTCGGCTGCAGGTTGTTTTGTTCATGCTGCTGAACTGCTTTGTTATTCTGTGCCAGAATAAATACGCCACCTGCTTGGGCTAAACTGAGATACCTGTGTCTTCGTCAATCACACAACGCAGAGTGGGATCCGTGATCGCAAAAGGATTCGAGCACGAACTGGTCACATTAGCATGCATGACTCTCACCTGGGAATTGTGAGTTAGAATCCCGCCCGGGCCCTGGTTGTCTACCTTGCCACACATAGATTTAAAAAACATAAAGAGCTGAACTTAATTTGCTGCTTAATAACTAGGCTACTAGCATCAATTGGAATGTAGCCTGTGTACGATTGAATTGAAATTATTTTTCATGATGTGAACAGCCTTGAAATTATGTGTTGTGAATTGGTGCTAAATGAAAAAACTGAATTAATTGAACACGTAATGCTGCTTTGTAATCCAACCCCGTTTAAAACATTTGTTCAATAATTTTCTCTAGCCCTAACAAACCGGGGAGGCCTTAAGAGAACAGCTGTATTCATATTCTGCTTAGATTTCACATAAAATGACTTAAATATGTGACTTGGGTGTATCAGGGGTAGAGGAGCCTAAATACAATGCATGCCACAACTTGCGGAGTTTTTGAAATGCATATGTAAAACATGCTGCAAATCATTTCCTTACAGCTCACAACTTCAATTTCTTGATTGTCGATCAGATAAAAGTCAATACAATACATTAAAGTTTGTGGTTCTGATGTGAGGAAATGTGAACATTTTCAGGAGGTGTTGGTATTTATTTATTTTTTGTACAAAGCGCTATAAATGTTCAAAAGAGGCATAATTTTAGTCACGTCAAGAATATGTTGGATAACAGTTGAAGCTTCCTTAGCCCGACTGTCCCTGAACGCCGCCCGCCAATGACGTAAACATTAAGCGACTGTCTCCGGGTTTGTGTAGCGGCTGCTAACAGGAGCTTCTTCTTTGTTGTTGTTTGGTTTCACCTCCCATGTGGCTTCATCTTCAGGTAGGACACGCCGTCCTGTCCCCCTCTCTAACCGTCTCATCTCGTCCTGGACGCCGACAGCTCGCCGGAAGCTGCTGCTTTAACCCGCAGCTCAGGCTACCTGCCAGCTCCCATTTCAAGACCGCCTCTTAATGTATGCGGAATGCGCAACCATTGCGGATGTTGTGCAGATAAAAATGCGCAGCGATGCGACACGGAGCAGGATAAATGCCGTTTTATAAAAATAATAAGTAAAAAAAGAAATCAAGCATAGGTATTGTGAGTGTCCAGCTTAACTGTTGGTGGCGTTTTGTTTTGGATGTGTTTCAGATCTGGAGGAGAGTCTCCACCTGGAGGATGCTGCTGCTGCTGCTGCTGTGTGTCAGACAGATGGGGGGCTTCATGTAGCCCTCACCCTTACACACCCTTTATGTGGGTTTAATGACACATCAGCGCAACCGAGGATGGCAGAAATGCTCTGAAGGTGCCGGAAATAGACATTAAGGTGTCTATTAAATTCCAATCAGAGAACATGGTCGTTTTAATCTAATTTCTTCAACTATGACTTAGACGTTTCTTTTAGAGATACTGTTTAAAACAGTATTTAGAAATTTTGGATTTCCTAAAAGGAAAAAAAAAAATCCCAACATTCTAAATTGTCTGTTTAACCATCATTCAACCCCAGTCATGTTGCTTTATATGAAACTCTGAACTGTAGTTGATGGGGAGGGGGCTGCCAGTACCAGAATTGGCCCGCCAGGCAGTTCTGCTCTGAACCAGGTCTGATCCATGACTGAGTACTACGAGGAGGGGGGGCTGCTGTACGAGCAATCACCTCCCATGCACATCAAAGTGGAGTCCCCGGAGGGAGCCTTTGGAGGGGCCGCCTCAGAGAACGGCTTCCCCAGGGAGGATGAAGACTCGGAGAACAGCTGTGACCAGCCCAGCGCCTTACCCGGAGGACTTCCCTTCAACGTGGTAGTGGTGCATCCCAACATTATGGCACCCGGCATGTCCTCGGATGACCTCTTGTCCATTGAGCAAAGTAAGTTTGTGAAAGGGTGGTGGTGCAATGTTGTTGACTTTTAAATGTTTGTGCGTGTCATCTGGAATAGAGAAAAAACTAAGCATCAAAAAATTTAATCCATGCTACAATTTTGTATCGGTTGCTTTATTTCTGTCAAATAATGGTTCACATCCAGGAACCATGCCTTTCCACGAAACTTTGTCGTTTTACACATGATTCTGATCTAGTCTTAACTAATTTACTTTAAGTACTGCCCCCTAGACCTGGACGATAAATTACCCCAGAAATTATTGCGATAAACAATAATATTGTCGTTTTGAGACCAACTAATGTAAAATTATAATAATGCATGTACAAAAAATACAGACAAAACTGCCTGTGAGAATTTTGTGAAGAAAAAAAAAAGCTGAGTTTAAATAATAAAAAACAGACTTCCAGTTTTACTCTGCTGCTACAGATACATGAACCATGCGTGCCTTTTTTCATTCAGTCTTCAGTAAAACGAAGGAGACTTTGCGGGGAAATTAAACACTCATGCAAATGGAAGTTATCGTGGCTGGCAATTTTTGAGCGCTCTTGAATTTATCATACCATTAATTGATTTGTTGTTTATTCTGTTAGGCCTAATTGGGCCATATTTATCTCCATCAACTCTGAGCCACTTTCCCGTTTCTGTTTAAGAAAAGCTTTACCCCAGAATGATGCTAACACCATCAAGTTCCACTGTGGGGATGTGCAGTATTAATGGTTTGCTGTTTTATCAAATTCTCCTCCAGTTTTGGTGCCACCACTTCATGATTACATACACTACGCTGTAAAAGACTTTTATGGCTTTATTTAAAAACCAAGTTCAGATTTGAGGTGTGTGTAACTAAGAGATGTCCGGAGTTCTGGATTGCCGCTGCTTCTCTAGAGTTATCTTATTGGATGCTTCTTTGATTAATCCACTAATCTGCTCCAAAAACTGTGTTCATGCTGAGATTAAATTACTCAAAAATTGTCTGTTTATGAATTAGGTGACTCCTGATACTAACGGTTTTATAATGATTGAATATTTGGGGCATTGCTGTACTTTCAGTATGTGTTTATGTAATTTGATATTCCATATCCAATCGTTTTATGAAACATTTGGATGGTTTGATTAACAGTATAATTTTAGCGCTCACAAATCCTCCTGAATTTATCTTGGGTACTCATCCAGGCTGAATTGTGTGTATGTAATTTATCTATTTTCTGTGGTTATTAAAATGCAGCTCAGCCTGTTTATTTTGGCAAATTAAATCTACATATATTTCCTTAGCATCTGGTAAAATTGCACTTCAGAATCAGTGACATGGGTCATACATTTTTGGCACCTTTCACAAGCTTCTCACGGTAGTTTGCTGGAGTTTTGGCTCATTCCTTCTGACAGAAGTGGTGTAACTGGGTCAGGTTTGTAGCTCCGCTTCCTGACATAAATTTCAGCACTCAATTTGTATTTTTTTTTAACACACCAAAACACAGACTCTGTCTTTAAGTCATTTGATTAGTGTTTTAGCAGGATTATCATTGTGGTCATCTATTCGGAGGACCCATCATTGCCTGAGCTTTAACTTCCTGCCTGACATCTTGACACGTTGCTGTAAAGTGTTGTTTACTCATGATGTCCTCAGTTTTGTACGATCTGGCAGCTAATGTCCCACACATGTTGATGCTCCCACTCCTATACTTCACAGCTGGGATGATGTTCTCTGGCTTTCAAGCTTCCTCTGTTTACTTGCAAATGTAACAATGCTTATTATTATCAAACACTTCAATTTCTATTTGATTAGACCACAAAACGTGATTCGAAAAATTTAACTTTTAACTAATAAGAATAATGTTTGCATACTGCACGGACCTTTTTTTAATTTGCTGTCAGAACAATAACCAGACCACTTTCTTTCTTTAGTTTATTTAAAAACTTTTTTTCAGACATAAATCTCCTCATCTTCCCTCCAAAGACAGAGCCATGTCGGCTGCGCTGGCCGCTGGAGGAGCGGGTAAAAGGAAGAGCCGTTTCAGCGGGGCGGAGCTGGAGGTGCTGGTTTCAGAAGTCACCCGGTGCGAGGGAGAGCTCTTCGGTCCCGCTGGGAGACTCCGGCGGCGAGAGAGAGAGCGAATATGGGCGGGGATCCTGGAGCGGGTCAACGCCGTGTCCAGGGTGCCGCGCACGCTGCGAGAAGTGAAGAAGCGCTGGGACGACCTGAAGAGGCGCAACGGAGGCCGGCTGGCGGACGCCCGCCATCGCAGCTGCTACGTGCCGTCCAGCAGGGGGAATTCGATGCTCGGGCGCTCCTCTCAGCCGAGTCCGAGGCTCCAGCAGCAGAGGCAAAAGCAAAGCAGCAGACCAAAGCCTATTTTCCCTTGCTTCCCTGATTCTGACCCAGGTAACAACAGATCTCTCTCGTTTCTTTCTCTAGTCTTCCAGTGTGGCTGGATTTCCAGTAACTTTGGTCATGTCATGCAGGTGTTGGGGTAGACGGATCAGAGAGGGACGGCTTGGAAAAAGAAGAGGACATGTCTGAGCGTGAGCGAGACCTCGGAGAGCCTGATTGTGAGGCGGTGGAAAACAGTATAGATGACAAACTGGGATTGGGACTGGGTCTGGGAATAGGACCTCCACCTACGTCAGAACGATGGCTGCCTCCTTCTCCTCTCTACAGCGCTCCTTTCCTGAACGGAAGCCCTCAGCCCAGCAGCCCCCAGCCATCGCTTGGTACGCAGCAGGGGGCTCTTGAAGCCCCCCCTCGCAGCTCCTGGCTGGAAGACGAGCTCCGGGGGTTAGGGGAGGCCGCGATTCAGCTGGGGAATCGGGTCGAGAAGAGCCTGCAGGAGTTCGCCGAAAGCTTCAGGCAGGACATGAGAACCCTCGTTGCTTCCCAAGAGGCGCTGGCAGTCAGTCTGCAGCAAAACAATGTCCTCTTGCAAAGGCTTCTGGGAGTGCTGGAAGCCCAGCAACAACCGCAGCCCCAGCAGCACCGTGGACAACAAGCGCACCCCTCACAAACGCCTCAGCAGCAGCCGCAGCACTTACAGCCCCAGCAGCTACAGCACATAGAACAGCATCTGCCGCAGCAACAGCAGCATCAAACACAGCTACAGCAGCAACCGCAGGTCCCCCAGCATGCCAATCATCAGCCTGAGGTAGCGGTGGCATCAGCACCATCGTCCCCAGAAATTCACGGCACCTTTCCTCCCGATCCGGCCGCAGAGGCGAGCGGAAACTTGCACCGGCCACGCAGAGGGAGAGCTCTAGACCACAGGCGCAGAAGACGGCGCTGAGAATGTATTTAAAAACTGTCGATGTTTAAAAATGTGATGCCCTTTTTACTTGCAGTATTTCTGTAATATTGAACAGTTCTATCTTGTTTCACATCTCATTCCATACCTGCAAACCATTGTGTACTTAGATCTGTTTCTCAGATAGGACTGAAAGCAGTATGGTGAAATAGTCACAAGATAATAGGGTGGCCTTTACAATACCTTTGGTTTAAAAAAAACAAAAATGTATGTGCATAAATCAGTGGTAAGGTTTTAGAAAAAAATCTTTGAACAACGAAGTGACGGCTTCACTCAAGCAACTTTTCAAGGAAAAAAAAAGGCTTACTATAGGCCGATGCCCGGTACGCATGTTTCTCTGCAAAGTTCAGATTCAATCCTGACTCCGATTTCCTGACTAATGACCATAAAGTACTGGTGATCTCCACTTCTTTTCCATAAATTGTAGTTTTGCAGCTGTTGTTAGTACGTTTTAATGTACGCTTGTGGTTTTTTAAAAATATTTTTTTCCTTTGGGGGGGGGAAGGGTCATTTCTGTGCCCTCGCCAATTGGAAATGAAGGTAGGCAAAATAAGAAAACCAGAATTGTGGCACTTCTATTCAGGCCGTTTGGTCGCCACTAGGCATGGGCCGGTACGAGATTGTTTTTTTTTTTATGATAAGTGAAAATATCCAGTTTTCAAAGTATTAACATGGAGATTTAAAAGCTATTTTTACAGTGTAACTGTTTTTATTGAAACAAACTAGCTTGAAGGTTGCTTGCTGAGGTTTTACCCTAAGAGGAAACGGTGGGATTCTCCGCACCATGACTGTTTATTGGGTTTTCAACCAGGCAGATTTCTTTCTTGTAAACAAGGAAAACGTTTAGAACCGTTTTTTAAGGCATCTGACTAGCAGTATGCAGCAATAGGTGAGAGAGGGGGAGCACCCACTTATCTTGTATTCAGCAACATGAAATGCTGCTGACTCCAAACAGTACTTGATCTGGTACTTATAACAAAAGGGCTTTCGATCTAACCTTTAAAGACCTCCGTTCACGTTGACAAGTAGAAAAGTGGGCTTTCGGGACTAGTTGACATCAACGATGTGTTCAGTTTTGATCCTTTTTATCAGTATTTTTCAACAATTTGCCAAAAAAATTTTTTTTCAGAAAATGTTTTGTGTATTTCCAAACAGCTTTTTATTTTGTTTTTTCTCGTGAGATAACAGTTGGAGCCAGCGGTCTGGCAGTGTTCAGACAAATGTCAGGGAGGTGCAGCCCTCCCATACCGCTGGGAAAAACTCCAATCCGATATTTTCTATGGCATCTTTTTTTTTCCTTTTTTGAAAAAAAATAAATAAAATGACTTTAAACCAGGGCTGCACGGTGGCGCAGTGGTTAGCGCTGTTGCCTTGCAGCAAGAAGGTCATGGGTTCGTATCCCAGGGTCTTTCTGCATGGAGTTTGCATGTTCTCCCCGTGTATGCGTGGGTTCTCTCCGGGTACTCCGGCTTCCTCCCACAGTCCAAAAACATGCATGATAGGTGAATTGATCACTCTAAATTGTCCCTAGGAATGAATGTGAGTGTGAATGGTTGTCTGTCTCTCTGTGTTGGCCCTGCAACAGACTGGCGTCCTGTTCAGGGTGTACCCTGCCTAACGCCTGATAATTGCTGGGATAGGCTCCAGCTGCCCCGTGACCCTGAATTGGATAAGCGGTTAAGAAGATGGATGGATGGACTTTAAACCAGATGATGACACTGGTAACCAGCCCATGCCTAGTCACCACATGCTTGTTCTGTTTTAATAGCTTCATGACACTTTTCCAAGTTTTGTTTGGACGAATTTGAGGTATGTTCTGAACGTGCATTTTGAGACGAAATTGTTATGTTTTTAAGAGTTTTTGAAAAAAAAAAAAATATATATATATATATATATATAAACAAAACAGATATAAACATCATAGTAAGATTCAGACTTCTGCTCGTGTATATGATGGACTTTTAAAGCACTCAGTATCTAGCAGCTATTGATAATCTTGCATGCAGTTTCATGGACGTGTTTGTAAATAGTTACAGAGGAGCATTATATGGCCATCATCTATGTAGTTTTGCACAAGTTATATTTTGTAGATAGATGCCGTCAGATGAAATGTAACTAAACTTAATAAAATACAACTATGGGTTGCAAGAAAAGCAACACAGTGGTCACTTGTGGATTTATTACATCATATAAAAAGTTAGATATTAGGAATGAAATTAATGAATCATTAAGTTTTTATATTATTTATGTAATAAGTAATGGAAATATTGATCAAATAAAATAATACATGATTAAATGTTAAACTAATTTATTCCAAATTGGTAATCAGGTACGATAAGTTTGATATCTGAAAAGTTGTGGTGAATTATAAAGTTTTAGATGTGGAGTTTGGAACAACAAAGTCACAACACTAGTAAACTGGAAATGTATAATTTAAAGCTTCAAATGTGTTTTCTTAAATAATGAAGCACGTCTGTTTGTCAGCAATGGTGCTTTTATTTTGAAGGTTCCCACCGGAAAAGTAATTCCTGGCTTCATGATCCTTGTGTGCATCGGACAAGGGGGTGCATGGGTGAAACATGGCCGCCGCAGACCCATCGAAGTCTCCGAATCGACGGAAAACCCCCGCAGAGGAGGTGGACGCATCAGGGGAGCAGGCCGCGGCGGCAGAGTCGGGATGCAGCCCGAACCAGACGGGGGAGGCGGCTGGCGACCAAACCGGGCTCTGCCCCGGCGGTGAGTCCGGAGCCGAGGATGTTGGCAGCAACGGCGGCGGCTGTGTTGCCAGCCATTCTGGAGAGGTCTGTGTCGAGTCCAGTGCTGGAGCAAGAAGAGACAAAACGACATGCGTCTCATCGGAGGACCGAGCAGCGGCCGAAAAAATGGCCGAGGCCCTCGACGGCCAGCAGCAGTCTTTCGACTGGTCAGAGACTGAAGACGACGAGGACGGGGCGAGAACCCGCACGGAGGAAAATGATAAAAGTGGTATGCCAACAGTGTAGATATATGTTAGAGTTAGCTTTAGCCCAGAGCTAACCTGAGTTAACCTCTCCTCCGCTGGTCCTGTGCGCACTCTAAGCTCTGCAAACGTTATTTGTCTGAACAAAATCAAATCAGAACCCCACACTGTAGACTAGCAGCGTTTAACGCGACTTTCTATCTTTCTACATGCAGCTGACCAGCGTGGTATTGTTTACTTTGCTATATATTTTTCAAATAGATTTGTGTCTCTTTATGTGCACAGAAAAATATTAATTTTAACCACTTCCAATCTTTAGTCCCAGTGCAGGTCTGCTCAGAATAAGGGGGCGATGTAACCTGAGGGAAATTCTCTACTGCTGGGTCTCAAAGAAATTTGAATAATTAATAACCCATAATAACCTGTAAGAATTGCTTTTTAAAAAGATGCCTGAAGCTTGTTAATGTTGTTGAATAGGTATTCGCACCCATGGTTTCCTATTTTGTGAAACACAATTGGCAGGGGGGATGTGTGTTGACAAGAATCTGGTGATACAATAATGTATCACAATCCAGGGGGATTTTATTACAATACTATTAGGAAGACTATATATTGTGATTTTTAAATTGTTTACATTTATCTGTAGAAAAATGATCAAAGCATTCTAAACACTCCCACCTATTTCATACATTATGCATTCAGTTCTAGTGCAGACACCAACCAACATTCATACTTAAAATTTTACTTCAAAAGTTATGTAATGTTTAGGGATGGGTATCTATAAGGATTTATCGTTACTACTACTCTTAATGATAGTCCTTATCGATCCGGTACTTTATCGGTATCATTGTTGGTACTTTTTTTTAGAAAAAACTCAAACAAATGGAAAAACACAATTAATGAACTATAATTGTTCTATTTTTCAACAACTGGAACAGCAAAGCATAGAAAATAACAAAAAAAACTAAAAAGTACAAAAAGAATAACTTTAAGCAACTTCTTTTATATATCAAAAAATAAAAATACAATGTTGTCTATTTAAAAAAAGGTAAAAGGTATTCAAATAAAAAATATCAAACATAAGTTCCCCATAAAAGAAGCAATTAAGAACCAAAAAGATTTTGAATGCTAAAGTGTATAGTGCAAAATAAACACTGAGAACAACAATATAACATCCACCCATCTGTTTTCTGTACCGCTGCATCCTGCTGCAGCACTCAGGCAGTCGAACACTGTGCATCTCTCTGTTTGTATTTGGTGTATTTTAGCAAAGTCCATCCATCCATCCATCTTCTTAACCGCTTATCCAATTCAGGGTCACGGGGCAGCTGGAGCCTATCCCAGCAATTATCAGGCGTTAGGCAGGGTACACTCTGAACAGGACGCCAGTCTGTTGCAGTATTTTAGCAAAGTGTTTGATCAAATTACTCGTAATCGGGCCTTTACAAGCAAAGCTTTTATAGCATTTGTGACAGCTTGCATTGTTGGCTTCTATTTTTGTAAAACGAAGCCAAAGTTCGGATCATTTCGTTCGCTCTGCCATTGTGTCTATGTAACTACGAGCGCAGCAGTCCCTCCTCCAACCATCAGTCCCTGCGGCGTGAGTTAGTTAAGGAGGAGCGGGCTGCTAATACAGTGTTTGGCTTGTGTTTACATCTCCCGCAAAAGATGAATATGACCTTAATTTTACCGTTAAGAGGACCGATAAGGCTGAAGATAATCCATCTGGGTGGACCGTCAGCATCAGCCCCGGGGCTAATTTAATACCGGGTTTCGGTACCCATCCCTATTCATCATTAACCCCTTATGATTCCGGGTCATTTTGGCTAAATCACATGTACTGTGACATCTCGAAATTAGAAGTATTGCTGTTTTTGAACCCTCTGCAGTATAAATACATGTTTGGGCTCTTTGTAAAGGTAACGCCCTCTGGTTTTACCCAGAGCAGTCAGAATCACTGGAAGTATGATTGGTAGAACTTGTAGAAATTGTGAAAATATAAGTGCAGATAGCTACAATGGGTGGTTGGGAACTGAAACACACTATGTGGCAACAGAATAACTTGTTGACTACTCAAATTTCCAATTTGAAATGTATATCTATAAAAATTATTTCTTTACATCATATTTTCTTTGGGTATTTCCAGGCGGTTTAGAGGGTCCTATGCTTTATCCAAACCTATCCAAATTGGAAACATTTTTGAACTTATTGGAAAAGTGCAATGACTTTTGAATGTTTCAACCCATATGCTGCAGTGTCTACCAGTCTTATCTACTTTAGGTTTTATGAATATTTCCTTTTTAACATTATTTTATATTTATATGCTAATTTTACATTTTTATCTAAATTATCAGAATATCTAAATTTGTTCTCTAATTATTGTCTATTTTGTATCTAAATTATATAAACATTACATTACAAATTATTATATTTTTTAATCTGAATTTTATCTAAAATTACAATATGGACAGAATGGGACCAAACTTTTTAGGAATTATAGATTTTAGACATGCAGGAGCCCATCACAGGTAGGAAAAATGAATACGTGACGTTTTTGCTTTTCTGTAAAAACTGCTTTAGAGTCAGTGTTGTGGTTGTTGTGTGTCAAAATAGTTTATATCATTGAAAAAACGAGGCTCTGAGTATTGACTTGATTAATAGTTTGTTGGGGTGCATGACGAAGGGGAATGCATGCATGGCTGTATTGCTGTGGAAACATACTTATGTTCCAGGACCGGTACGTAGGAGTCATAAGGGGTTAATGGTTCCATTAATTAAAAAAAAATACCTCGCTTTTCAATGTCTATACAATATAGCAAGACAAGTTATTGTGATATATCGGCGTATCGATATTTGAAGACTTCCCTAATTGGCAGGGAATGGACCCTCAGGTCTCAGCCACTACAACAGGTTCGGCTCTACAGCTCCTGCGAACGTACTTCTTGGTATTTTCTCCTGTCATTGTCTGACGATCCTGTCAATCATTGTCAGGTTGGACGGGCAGTAGGGGGGACCCCGATTAGTCGAGGATTCGATGCATCAATATTTAGAGTCTGATTCGACCACCGGTTCTTAAGGTCGAATCTTCTCTGGTAAAACGAGTATCACACCATTTCGGCAACACTCCATGTCTAATTGTATACAGAACTACTTGTTTTGTTGGGTTATTTATACACATCCCGTTAATATAATAATGCTGTAAGATTAAACGTGAATAGAATGAAGAGTTAAATAAACATTGAGACGGCAACCAACAAGTTAGTCACCGGAGAGAGAATTTTTGTCGCACTCCTTGCGTCGGTTGTACCGCACAACCATGAGGGGGCTTCTTTTTTTCTTCTTCTTTTTTTCTTCTTCTTTTTTTTTTTTGTAGCTCTTGCAAGTTCAGGCAGAGACGGACAACTATGCTCAATCCTGTGCACCGCTGTCTCTAAGATGGTGCACAGACAGCTGCCACCAAACACTGAGAACGGCATAACTCAAAGCATAACTTAAGAACATAAGTCATTGCGGCGTCTGGCCGTCCCCCGCACAGCCTGCACACGTCGTTTGACTATAGAAGGATCCAACAGTTCTGATTCAAATGTTTAAATCCGTAGTCATAGAGACCCCTAAGGGGCAGCACCATTAAACAGCCCATTTTAGGTCCGTCCAGAGATGTTCAGGTAGATCTAAGTCTGAGGTCACTGAAATCATTGTAGTCTTAGGTCGTGATGGTGGCTGCATCATGCTCACTTTTTTCGTGTAGAACCGTGGTTTCTTTCACATTGGCCTTTTCCACCAAAGCAGTTCCAAAGTTAACTGGTGCTGGTGCTTACTTGGCCTAGAGGCCAACTGATGTTTAAAAAAAAAAAAAAAAAAAGGTCACTATCTGAAATAGGGCTGCACGATTATGTCCCAAAAAATAATCAAGATTATTTTGATCAATATTGTAATCACGATTATTAATCACGATCATTCATCCAGTCCTGTAAAATATCTATTTTATTGCACCAATTATAAACTTTTTTTTAAATTTAAAAAAATTGTGAAAAATAAAACTTTAGATTAGAATAGATGATTAATAATGCAAAAAAAAACTAACATAAACAAACTCCAATATATATATGTGTGTGTATATATGTATGTGTATATATATATATGTATATATATATTTAAAAGTACAAGCTAAATATATTATTGCACAGTGCAATCTCAAAGTGCAATTTATGGGAAACAATGACAGCTTATACAGAAAAGGCCTTTGACATTCCCTGCATCCAAATCCTTAGTATTTACTATATGCTACGTAGCAACTATTACTCACCTGTTAATGTAATACTGCATAGCAAACGATCGTGTAATAGGCATGAAATCAGACATACTGCTCCACCATTTTGCATGTCCTTTGACCCGTATGACTGTTCTGTTGACCCAGATGATTACGTTACGTTTGCCTGTCGTCCCGCCATCCTCTAGCCGTTATTTTGTCTGGTAAGACTTAACAACTTAATTGTTTAATCAGTCAAAAAACAATTACAGTAATCAGTAACATCGCTACATGTACATTTATCTGCCGAAACTGCGGCGGTGTCAATGGTTGACAGTTCGTCTGTAGCCATTTTTAGCTAGGTCCTTCTTCTTCTATGATTTCGGGGCGTCCGCTGCATTGTGGGATAGTGTAGCATCCACCGGCTGCTTACTGTGGCGGTAATACACTTTCGGGAACATTCTGTCCAGTCAGATCCATAATGAAGATTTGGATCTACTACATTGCTCAAATACTCCTTTTCACCTGCTACATAGCAAGCGTACTGCGCGGTTTTTATTTGGTCAGCTTAATGAAGCTTTAGCCATGCGTTTGCCCCCTGGTGGTTGGCAGACTATTGGTTGAGGCAGTGTATGATTAAGAGGCATGCAGTGAAGCTCGCATTTTGAATGTAAATATCGTTCACGATCAGGTTCATTTAATTGTGGCCACCAAAATCGTGATCACGATCAAAATCCGATTAATTGTGCGGCCCTAATCTGAAGCCGATTATTAAGGCCGATATCCAATGCATATATGTATATATACTTTTAAGCAGCACATTGATGGTGAAAGACAGTTGAACACTCACTGTCTGCAATATAAATTAAAAAGTAAATAAAACTCTTTAAATATTTATTGAATTTCAAATATAAGACCACATGAAAACAAACTCAAAACAGTAACCTGTGTGCAAATGGTTTCACAACAACAGAAAATGATTCAAGATTTTTTTTAAAGTATAGAAAATAAAATAAATTCAAACAGTAACCACAATAATGGTGCGAATAGCTGGCTGATGTAAACTCTTGACTTCAAGTATCAAAGAAAAATCATCACAAAGTAAAGTACACTAAATACATATAAATAAAATGGTGTAGTCAACAATTAAACACCAAACTTGAGAGTAAAATATTATTCGTCTGGCTCAAGAGGGTTCTGAGTGGGTAGGGGTCTTTCTTTCAGTTAAAGTAGTGGCTGCAGCTGGCAACACAGGTACCTAATCTGTTTTTAATTTTTTGTGCTTTTTCTTTCTTTTTTTGGCCGATGGCCAATATAGAAAAGATGGAATATATTTGAATATATATATTTGAATATATATAACTTGGCCCAAGGTTTTGTGTCCCAAACCCCCGAAAATCAGTGCTAACTCTTTACCAGTTTGCTGCTGGAACAGAGGAAAGAACAGATTTCTTTAGGAAGGAAAGGGACCGGCGGGTAGAACAGTGGCCAATAGAGCCGCAACAACACCCCTTTTTTTATATTTTCGAACTGATACGATACCGATACTTTGATCTGTCCACTTGCCAGTATCCGGTTATATTCTTCTCTGCCTGTTCAATGAATGATGAAAAAAAAGAAATATGACTAAAGATCACCACAAAACTAAAATTTCAAGTGCAAAATAAAAAAATTCTATGAAACAATTGCAGAGTTTCCGCATTTTAAGTATCTGTTCATTCTATCAGTTGTCTGTATCCGTGAATCCCTAGCGGCCAGTCAAAATGTTGTGAGCTCCTTGTTTAAGTATATCAAAATGTCGAATAACAGACTTTCTCTCCCATAGTCCTAAGGTTTATTTTGTTTACATGCAGCAAAATAAAATCTGACTGAAATTTGATTTAAGTTGAAATGAAATGGAGTTGGAGAAATTGGTTACCCAGATAATGTGATTTCTCTGCATGTAAATAACAGTCAGAAGAAGCCAGTTCAGGCTCTCCATCTTTGGGAAGTAATAAGACCACGGAAGCAGGAACAACAGACAGAAATGTAGCACAGTCAAACAGTGCAGTACTTACAAAATCAACTGCGCTGCAGCGTTGTTGTCTTCTATTTCTTTGCTCATTGTGCATTTCTTGCTTTTACTCAGTCTACTTCACTGACTTTATCTGTGACGCTAGTCCGACAGAAGAACGTCAGCGTGAAAGGGCGCATGTCGCCACTTAGCGTCGTGGAGTCGAACGTACTTCATTTCTTAAATCGATTTTCTGAGTGACATGTAAACTGGGACACGACTCTCAACTCTGGCTAAGCCATTAGTCCGATTACTGCCAAAAGCTCGATTTGGATGTGCTTGTAAACGTACTGACTGAGTTAAAGTAGGTCAGTGCGCCACTTATAGCTGTGCATGCAGCTGATAATTTTCCTCTAAATTCAGAAATGGTATTTTTGACTCTGTTCCCTCTCACTTGTAATATCACAAGCTGGATTTTTGGTGAATGTTGCTTTGCGTTAAATTAGGTTTAGATTTCGAATTAACTTTAGTTTGCTACACAAAGAGAACCTATGTCTTTCATGCAACGCTGTATTCATCTGTTTGTTAAGCAAATCTTAACTGTTTTCTTTGTTTTTACTTTGAGGTACTGTAAAGCACTTTTGATTGGCTTTTGTATGAATGGAGCAATATAAACTCCATTCATTCAGTCCATATCTCTGATGAACTCCCATTTTCCAGCTGCTGGTGCAGATGTAAAATCAGCAGATCAGGAATCTGAAGCGTTCATAAGCACTGCTAGTTGAATAGAATAGCTTCACCATAATAAGCGGATGGTATATTATTGATATTTCTGTGGTTGAATTAATTTGCCTTACAATCCTTCACAGAAATAAAGAAAAAAAAACTTGGAAGAAGATCAAACATTAACCGGATGAGATGTTTAAGACTCTTGGGTAGTGGAAAAACCAAACGGGTCCTTGTACTAAACGTCTTAAAAACAGAAACCTCTGATGGAAAAGGTGTAAGCATGGCTAAAGTTATGAAAAGGTCTAGATTCTGGTCAGTTCGGACGCCAAACCTTCAGTTTTCTTGGATTTTATATTTCCACATCAGTATCATTTATCCAAATCAAAAGAATGACCATTCCCTCTTCCCCCAGATTTGAGCTTTAACTCGATCTGATCTCTGAGGTCTGCCAATAATTCCTTTGACCTCGTTGCTGGGTTTGTGCTTCGATACACCCAGTCGTCTAATAAATAAACAAGTGTGTTTTATTTCAAATAACTCCCAGAGGTGAACTCAAATCTAGTAGCAGAAGCATCTTAAGGATGATCAGTTGAAATTAGATGAAAGCGTAGTTCAGTTTTTCCATTTAAAATAATGTTTCAATGTCATTATGCGCTTTTGATTTTACGACTTTTAGCTTTTTAGCAGCATGCTTTTATTTTGATACATTAGCTGGGAAATTACCGCGTCAAGTGTTCTGTGCCATGTTATTGACCTTGAAGTATTCAGAAAACATTTGGCTGCCTACATGATATCTTAATCAAATATTAGATATTTTAATCACGCAGCTTTTCAGGAGGAGATTTGGGTTAGTATGTCAGTTTGCAAATAACCTGGGCTGATATGCTCCTTTTTTTTTCATGCCTGGGTATACAAAGCCTATATTGAAGGAGGGGGGGGGACAATACAAAGCAGCGTTGCAGATGAATAAACATGAATGGGATTATACGATTATAATCCCTTATGGAAGGATTTTATGTCGTTCTCTGTGAGTGTTTCTATAAATTTGCTGTGGTCTCTAGTTTGAATGCCTTAAGAGTCGTGTTGTGTGGGGGGGGGGGGTGTTGCTCTTGCGCTTCTGTTTCAGGATTAATTGTGTCAAAGGAGTGGGTGGGTGGAAATCGACAGGATTATGAGTCTTTCTCATTAATATTCATGATATGCAAACATCTCGCCTCCGATTGGCTAACAGCAATGCAAACCTTCCGCTGCCTTTGAGCAAATAACTAACTTTCGCGTTATGCTTTGCTGGTGGTGTACCAAAGGCAAATTCCAACCTTTTCTTCCTCGGCTTGTTTTCCTTGAGTAAAGAAAGTGACGTTGATGGGTTTTGTCCACAACAACACAAGACTGGACTTGTTCCACCATGTTGGGGAGTTGGTATTTTTAGCTTGTAGTAGCGGAGACACTCTCTGCTCTCTAATGGCCACAAAATCGGTACACCCGTTGTAAGCCATGGGTGGGTGAAGCCGTAATTACAAATGATCCACTGTGATGTAGAACGGACCAGCCTTTTCTGACTCACTCGTTTTGCTGTCTTATTTTCCTTCCGCGGGTAATGAAGGCAGTGGGTGTTGAAGACAAATTTCCCTTGCAGCGTGTATTTGCACCGATTGACTGATCATATTTCAAAACGAACAGGCATTGCATGGTTTCTCAGAAAGAACCAGTCTAAATCTCGGGAAACATTTACATTCATGGCCTTGGTTTGTGGCCGCCCACAAGAAATGCTGTATCGATTTTTGTGGCCAGCAGATAGCAGTGTGTTTCTGCTAGTAAAAGGTAAGCATTAGCAACGCCCTGACATGGCGGCACAGGTTCAAGCTTGGGTTATTCGTGGAGACGACGCGTTGCATTTTTATTTATTTTTTTACCTAAAAAAAAAAAGAGCTGTGACCACCTCCTTTGGAAGACCACCATAGAAATATAACACAAAGTTAGTTATTTGCTTGAAGATGGCACAAGAGGCACAGAGTGTTTGCATATATCATTAATATTAACAAGTAAGACTGATAATCTTGTCGTTTTCTGTCCACCCACTCCTCTGACAAACTTCAACTCCTGAAACGGGAGCACAAGAGTTTGTTTTTGTTTGTTTTTTTCATAAGAAAATTTAAACAAGAGACCACAGAAAATGTATTGGAAAAACCATTGAATGAGGCCTTTAAGGAGTAGACTGGAGCTGGGAAAAAACTTGCATTCATCATTCTTGATGCACTGGTGACTAAAAAGCAAACTTTGGGACTTGAAATTTGAAACGCTCACACATGTTGAAGTCTTCAGGGAATGTTCCTTTTCCCACAAGGCTTTAAATGAAAAAGCAGAGTCCGGAAACAATAAAGTATTCTTTCCCTTTAGAGGTCCTGCATTGTTCCCAACCAGTTGAGCTGGAGGAACTCCTCTGGAAAAACCTGACATCTGGAAAAAAAATGTATTTGCGACGTTGTTGTATTATCCTTTGGAGGCTACCACTAGAGACCAACACTTTTTGGTACATTAATTTACCGGCCAAATTATGAATGTGTTGGATGCCAGAATAAAATGTAAGCACGCATTTAAGATACATTAGACTACAATATAGTTTTAATAATGCCTCAAGCAGCATAACAAATGTATAAATAAAATGAAGCCCTTATTATTGATGGGTTGTTAACAAACCCATGTGCTTTAACTAGTTCATCTCTAAAAGCTCTGTGCTCTTTCAGTCACTGGCTTAACAAATCATTATTTCTTGGCCAAATGAAACTCTTACTTTAGACATAACAAATCTCATATTTTCGAAACATTTATAGCCCACTCTCATAACAATGTTTTTCTGACATTCCTCCCTTTGTTTACATACAACTACCTGGAGCTCCTCGCTGCTGTTTATTTTTATTTTTTTATAGAGAGAGAAATTCGAGGTTTTTAAGATTTAGCGCCTTTCTTCTTTTAATAATTTTTTAATGATTATTATTATTACTGTTGAATGTCTAGGGTTATGCCCTTTGGCTTTGGCTGGATAATTTCAAACATTTTTGCATTTTCCCCAAACATTAGCTTCTGATTGGCTGGTTCCTGATCATCCTCCTCCAACCTTTTTTCAGAAGAGTTGGAGGGACAAATATTAAGTTATAAACTCTCGGTTAGAGCTTAAGAATGATCCTCCTCCTGTGAGACCTGAGAAGGTCATTATACCTTTTTGGAGCTCAGTTCTTTTATAGCGCCATCAGCCAATCGTGTGTACCCTGTTTATTGTGTGGCTCAGAATTATGGTAAGTACATTTCCTTTTCGATAATTAGGCTTTCTTCTTTATCTTTAAGGTTATTTTAGCAAATATTTAAAACAACTATCAGTAATCGATGTCTGAAAAACTATCAAAGTTCTTCTAACGACAGTCTTTAGACAGTATTTGCATGTAATGGTCCTAGTTTTCTTCTCGGAGCGGTTTAAGACTTCAGCCTGACGTTGGATAAACTTTATCAAAGCTGTAATGCTGAATTACTTTGGGTATTTAAGTTATTAGTCATCTGATAGCTAAATGTTTTTTGTTTGTTTTTTAAAGCGTACAGTATTCAGCATTTTAATGTCAAATCTGGATTGAGTGTGGGGCTGCATAATATTAGCAAATTCTGCTGTGGTGATAATATTGGTCAAAGTTGTGGTTATAATAATGGGTGTCTGTTTTCTTCTTATCTGTGCTTCCATCACTCTGACCTTCAGCAGTCAGGACAAACTCACTTGTGACCAGTAGGAGTGTCTGCCGCTAAACTGGCTAAATATTTTCTTTAGCATGTAAAGTACAAGCTCATAACACTTGGAATGTATATGTAGTATTGGAACTGTTAGTGAACTCTAACCGGTGATTTTATTACTGCACACACTGATGTGATTGAATTGAAATCCTTCATTGTCATTATACATAGTATACCACATTTAGATTTATTCAACATATTGTCCATTCCTAATAGACTGAAGTGGAAATTAACAATATTAATGCCCTTTTCACTCAAGGCAAGGCAATATTATTGATCATGTAAAAGTAAATTTTATGTAAAATCAAAAAACCGATGAAACACAAGAATCAAAACATTTAGCAATAAGATAAATTAAAACGATTAGTGATTGCGGCATAAAAGAGTTTATGTAAAATTATGAAAATTAAAAGAGCTATTGACAAAAGCAAAATAACTAATTAAAAACAAGGAGTTACTCATAAGCAAGTCTAAACAGATGAGCTTTAAATTTGATTTAAAAGACTTCATGAGGGCAACTAAGTAGAATATCTATTTAAGTTGTAATGCTAAAAAACATGTTATTTCCATGCAGAGCGGGGCAATATGAGCTAAAATTTATATCACGGTATATTGAGCCTTTCACCTCGATAATGGTAAGTCCACGATAACAATGACCACATCTCAATGTTCTTTAAAATATGATGGCTTCTTGCTACTAAACGGCTTCAAACAACCTTTTAATTCAGTGTTTGATTCCCAGTCCTTTCTGTATTTCTTAGAGTCCAGTTTAAACTCAGAAGTGATCACACAGACCAGATGAGGTAAATATTTTACATTATACCATGGTTGGGGTGAATACTCGATTCTGATTGGCTGGAGGGTGTACATTAAAAAGTGATAATGTACACCTAGGAAAGGCGTCCCGTCAAATTGCCTGATGACAGTTCTAAATTATTGCGCTGGATCAAATGGCAACGGAGACTCAACGTTATTTGCATAATCCTCTGAACACACACAAGCAGTAAGTAGATTACTGGCCTTCTGAAATGGTATTTTGTATCAAGTAACGTAAGGTAAAGCCATCATCTCACTTCCCCTCACTGATAAATCGCTGCGGTTGGCTCGCTCTGGCCACGTTGCTTGGCAACACCTGTATACAGGATATATTAAATAGTGCGCCCGACTTATAAAAAAAAAAAAAAAAAAAGCGATTTTAACTCTAAAACACATGAAAGTATTATTAATTGATTAAGTATGTCCTTATTTCCTAAGTGACCATGGTATAAGCGGGATAATGACCTTTGAGGTGTCCATTATCAGAAAATAATGGACTTTGCGTCGTCCATTATTTTCTGATAATGGACACCTCGTCGAGCATTATCCCTTACTTAAAGCACAGGCAGGAATTAGCCACGTCTTCATTAATTAATATTTTCTCTGCCTGAGCAGGACCTGGGCGGGCGGAGCTGTTGGGCTACAAACGCTCTGGTTCGGCAGCAGAACATTAGCTTTTTTTTAACCCATAATGCAAAATCTGGGATTTGTTCAAATTTGTTGCAACAACCAGAAGTAAAGATTGTAGGTCAAGAGAGGACTGCAGTCAGTCTGATCTGTCTTCACGCCACTTTTGATCTATGTCTCTGTAAAATGATTATATATATATATATATATATATATATATATATATATATATATATATATATATATATATATATATATATATAGGTAGTCATTGTAAAGTTACTTTATTAATCTTCTTGTAAATAAATAAATAAAAATAAACAGTCATTGTTCAAATATTTCAGTTATTTGAAGTACTACTATAAATGTTAGGCCGGTAAGTTATTTTGTTCCTGTGTTCTCAGCTGAAATATTCCATTCCCCCACGTAACTTGGGTAAAGTAAGACCAAATTTCTTCATATTCACAAGACTTATGCCTGCCGCACACAAGAGCAATCTGCTGAGCTAACAGTCATTCAAGGCCGTTTGCTCCGCTGATAGCTCGCTGTGTGCACCTATTTTTTGGTAAGTTTTCTGCCTCATGAAAAATATCAAACCGGTTTGATACCCTTTTGTGATGGGAGCCAATTCACACAACTAATTTGGATATTATGACGTCATCAGGCATTGGCAATATTGGTTTGGAATACTTTTATGGACGTTTATCTTTTTTACATTGTTTAAAACATACTTTATTTTGAGTGTTTATAGTTTTATATATAGGCCTATGTAATTTCTACAAATGTATTTTTATTATTGACATTTATTTCAAGAACAGTTGGACATATCTGTTTATTTCCTTTGTTATGAGGCTCCATTAGTCTATTCACTATATAAAACAACAGAAAGGAAATTATTGGGCTCAGAATTTTACAGATCCATCCCCAAAGTAACCAACAGGCTCATCAAATTGTCTGATCCACTATTGATTCTCTTCAAACTCTTCCTCCCCATCCTCATCATTTTCATTTGCAGCGGGAAAGTGAACTTTACTGCTGTTTACCAGCTTATTAGCAGTCTGTTTTCCACCACGTCTGCTGCAATTTCCACGGATTTTTACAATTACTGCTTCTTCTGGATTAGCGTTGTTATGACAACCCCTGCTGCCCGATCACATAACATTTTACCAGCGTGAGAATGTGATGCTGCCTCCCCCTCTAGTGGAGCTGCATAAAAAGCTAATTTACTCCAAAAATTTGGCTTAAATTAAAGTTACAGATGTCAGCCATCTCCTGACATAACGTAGTAATTAAATTAGCGGTCATATCTGCAGCTGTGGCTTGTTAAAGGTAGCAATGTTGCCTGTTGCAATATTGCGACCATTGCGCTTAACGACTTAGTAACAATGACCACAAAACAAAAATTTCAAGTGGAAAATAAAGATTTTCTCTGAAATTATTACAGAGCTTTCACATATTAAGTGTCAGTTAATGGTATCGGTTAACTGTTACTTATGCAGTACTTAAGACTGGTATCTGTGCATCCCTACTTGTTTTGTTTCTAAACTGCAATTTAGGAAAAATTAAGCTTTTTTTTGTTACTACTTTTTTTACCCCTACTTTTCAAATTTGGTTTCAAAGCGATGCAAAAAAAAACATTTGTTTTTTTTATTTTCGTTTATTTTGAAACGGAAAAATCAAAGAACAACCCATAGATGCTTTACTTGGAATGCAGTGAAGTCTGATTTGTGGCGTAAACTTACTGGTTTTAAATCAGTCTGGTGTTGTGCTCTTTTTTTCTTTTAGACCAAGTTGCTGAGACTGTTAACAATGCGAAGCAGGCAGCGCCTCCTGAAGCAGATTCAAAAAGGACTGGCGACGGTGAAAGTACACCAGAGAAGTCGGCAGTTGAGGACCAGGCAAATGAAGTGGACGCCATAGAGGACAAGGCAGATGAGGGCGACGCAGAGGCCAATCCAACAGCTAAACAAAGAAAGTGCCGTTGGGTGTGTAAGGAGTGTGGCAAGAGGTTCAGCCAGCGCGAGATGTTCAACCTTCACCGGCACTTTCATGCGCACGAGGATGAGCTCCTGCCCCTAACCTGCAAAGAATGCGGCCTTACCTTCCAGCACCGCAGCAGCCTCATCAAACACAGGAATGAACACAAGGAAAAAGAGGAGAACCTTGAGGCTACTAAGATGGATGACGAAGCACGGGCGCTGTTTAGGTATCAGTGTGCAGAGTGCAAGAAGATCTTTGCATCAGTCAGTAAACTGAGGGACCACAGCTGCAACAATACAGCAGAAAAGCCTTACCACTGCCCTCTGTGCCGCCAGGATTTCCAGTTCAAAGTGTCTGTCACCAAGCACATGATGACCCATTCCCAGGAGTGTCCCTTTAAATGCCAAGACTGCTCCCAAACGTTTCCAAACACCACGTCCCTGAGCTTCCACCAGAAATCCCACGCTGCTCTTAAGCCGTACGAGTGTCCAGAGTGCGGCATGGTTTTCAAACACTACTCGGTCATGGAGGACCACCGACGCAAGCACGTCGACAGCAGCCGCTCTCACCTCTGCAACATCTGCGGCAAGACCTTCAAGTACAGTAGCCTCCTCCATCAGCACCAGTACCTGCACACTGGCAAGAAGCCTTTCCGCTGCCCCGAATGTGGCAAGAATTTTGCTTTTGCCCAGAACATGAAGGCGCACTGCCGCCAGCACAGGCTGCGCAAAACTAACTCTGTGGTCGAGCCGGCTGGAAAGCAGCCGCTCACGTCTGGCCACGAGGAAGCCAAAGGTCCCGGGAAGGAGAACACTCAAACAACCGAGGATATGAAACGCACCTTCTGCTGCCCTCTCTGTCCCCAGACCTTCTACGTTGCAGCCAACCTGAGAGCTCACATGCAGTTTCATGAGGAGGAGTATGAAAAGGTAGAGCGGACACCTCCGTCTCCAGTGGCGACCAACAAGCACTGGGAGAAGGGGCATACCTGCCCCCACTGCCCCAGTGTTTTTCGCGAGGTGCCTGGTTTAAAAGGACATCTGTTAAGCGTCCACAAGCAAACTACACTGCCTTTAGAAACCTTGGCCGCACCAAAAAAGGAGGTGGCTCAGATAGGCGGCGATTACATGCAGGGGAAGCTAATAAGTATTAAAGCCTACAAGTGTTCCGAGTGCGGGAAAGCGTTCCGGCACCGCTCCGTGTTAGAGCTGCACATGCGCATACATTCCAAGGACAAGCCATACCAGTGCAAAGTGTGTGGCAAAGGTTTTAGATTCGGCAGCTACCTGCAGCAACATCTCATTATACACACGGGCAAGAAGCCGTACAAATGTCCGGACTGTGGGAAGGACTTCGCCTTCTTGCAGAACATGAGGACTCACCAGAAGCTGCACCAGCAGAAGCCGTTCCGCTGCACAAGCTGTCGCAAAGGGTACAGCGACGAGACCCAGCTCCAGCAGCACATGTTGTCGCACAACGGCGATAAGCCGCACAAGTGCGACCTGTGCGACAAGAGCTTCGGCTTGGCCTACTTGCTCCGCGACCACATGAACACGCACACTGGAGAGAGGCCTCACCGCTGCGAGGAGTGTCACAAGTCCTTCTCCTGGTTCAGTAGCCTGCTGGTTCACCAGAAGATCCACGCTCGCAAAAAGCAGGCTTTAAGCCACTACAACTCGCCTGCCGGGGCCAAGATGAGAGGCCGGGGCAAAAGAGGAGGCAGGTCGGTGTGGGCGTGGTCTCGACCATCCGGGGTCTCTGAGATGGTCGCTCCTCAACACCATCTGTACCCGGTTTCGCCTCACACGGACACTGAGTTGCACAGACAAGTGCATCAGCAGCCCTCGCGGCCCCACACTGATCCACAGACGAGGCATCTGAGCGAGGCGTGGTCATCTGAGCCGCCCCCTCAACCGCTGCAGTGGAGCGTGGATGGTAGAGAGGTGCCTGCTCCACCCACACAGCACCATCCGCAGCCTCCACAATATGAAACTCCAACGCAGCCGGTGCTACAGCAGCAGCATCATCAGAGGAGTCCAGGGTGGGCAGATATGTCCTTAATGGGCCTTGGATCGGCTCCGAATTTAGACTCCCGTGTGAAGGAAAGCACCTCTTCTGTCCTGGGCTCTCACATGCCAAGAAAATCCAGCCCGTCAGCAGTAAGCGAGATGCAACAGAGGCAGCATAAACTGTCTTCGTGGAGTAGCACGTCAACATCCACAGCGCTGGCCTCCACAAGCTCTTTGCAGCATGATTTTTCCATTCCCTCATCCTACATGGACGGCGCGGCACTGTGGAGTGTCCGACCCTCTCCGATGACAAACTGTCAGAGCTCCCCAAACAAGCTCAGCCAAGAGCTGCAGCTCCCACGGTGGGCGGGCGTTCCCGAGCCGTCCACTCCTCCCAAGAAGGAGGAAAGGCTGTGGGAGATAAGCAGTCCTCAAGTTCTATCTTCGACTGTTACCCAGCCAGAAAAGGCATGGAACGGCTGCGAGCCGCAGAAACCATGGGCTTCTGGCCTGGCAGGTGCCCCAACCTCAGCTCAAATAGACCAAAGCGGCACCTTGCCAATCTCAGCTCCCAGTGCTCACGGGGTGACGAACAACATGTGGGACATTCAGACGCCTCCAGGGATTCCAAAGACTGTGAACTCTGTGGAAAAGCTAGTAAATAACCAAGAGTTTCAGCTGCAGCAGAAGCAGGTGTCGTCCAGCTGGAGCAGCGTGCAGACCCCCACACAGAAGGTTCCCATCTCCATCCAGTACGAGCCTCATCGCTTCAGCCAAGGGATCGGGACGCCGGTGTGGGCCTTTCAGAATAACTCTGTCGCGCCTCAGGCCCTGCTTTCCGGCCAACTCAAACCAGGTGGCAGCCAGGAGCTGCAGCAGCAAACGATGGCGACAGCCGCTCAGATCATCATAAACCAGCCTTCTCCGTTTTTTTCCCCGCCGCTCGCTCCTCTGCCTCCTCTCGCTTTGCCCGGCCCTCACCCCCTCCACGCCGTCGGCGCGATGTCCCGACCCCCGCACCCTAATATCTTCTTCACGTCACAGGCGGTCATGAGCGAGAGGCAGCACTTGCCGCAAACCCTGCCGCTACCTCAGCTCCCCCCGCAGACGGAACCTCACAAACTCGGGTCCCGTCTGCCTTTCCCCCCGGAGCGGCTTCTCCAGTGCATGATATGTGGGCTCTCTGTTCCCCGGGAGCTGGATCTACAGATGCATTACCTGCAACATGCACAGGGGGAGATCTGACATTTCTACACTAGTAACAAAACTTAGTTATGTTTTTAAAATTGTTTGTCTGTAAAACCTCGTTCATTTGACACGTTGGTGTGCTGTTGAGTGGATGGAAAGAATAAAAAAAGAAAAACCTGATGCAAGTGAAACTAGACCCAATTTGCACATTCGATTTTCAAGTCGGTAAGACTGGTGTGTTTGAGGAGAGAACGTGTTAAATTGGTTTCACTGTCTTTCAAAAATATTTCAGGGGTGCAGATTAATGAGGTTCTGTAGGCTACATTTCATTTATTGCCAATGGCGTTTAGATTTAGATCTTATTAGAAATTTTCTAGTTCTGTCCATATGTCTTGAAACCATTTGTACTGTGTTTCTCCATGTACAGTATACAGTGTGCCTTTTATGAGTACAGTCTGCATGTCTTGGTATTCTAGGCCCTAGTTTGTGCTTTTAAAGTAGACTCAACAGTGTGACCTTACCCCGTTAAACGCAGCACGTCTTCAGAGGTGCTGAAAAATACGGAGGTTTGAGGTAAAATATAGTTTAAAGCATACATTGACTTGAAAAAGTATTTATACCTCTTAAAGTGTTTCACATTTTGTCACTTTACAACAAGAAAGAAATCCAGTCGTCTATTTTTACCGGTCCATTTTTTAATTGTATCTCGGGACTGACAGTCTCCAGCAATCTTCCGATGAGTCAATACCTATTCAACATTTTTTTTTATGCGTTTTTTTTTATTTTTATAATGTTTATACCACACAAGCTGAAAAGATAACTCCTTATAAAAATGAAATTAAATGATTGCACTTAAAGGTTGTATATGGGACATTTTCATAAAAAGCTACATTGGAACAAAAAGAATACATCCACTGAGCTTTTAGAGGGGTGGAGAATGAAAGTACATTTCCTTAACAATTTATATTTGAAATAAAATACAATAAAATGTATATTTAAATCAGGGACAACGATTTCTTTGTTTAGATCTACCAGCCAGTAGTGGTCGTGGGTTGACAGATATGCTCTCTGTGATCCAACTATATGTTCAGCACAGCTCGGTTGGTAGTACTGAGAAGAATGGTGGAGTCGGCAAATAAGCAGCTGCTTCAGGGCCCCGATTTATTGTTATCTGTATCAGGAGAGGAGTGACCGCTGAAGAACAGAGACTAAAGTAGTTTGAGGTGAAGCTTACACTAGATGGACCCAGATAAAACATTCCTACGGCATCAAACACACACCGAAACTGTTAGCTAACATAAGCAAAGTAAGGAAATGAGCTGTCAATTAAACTCTAAAATACATGAATCACTGGACTCACTTCAGGTTGGACACTGTGCGTATCTGCACCGAACCAGGCAACCCAACAGCTGGAATGATTGTTTTATTACTTATGTCCCATATACAACCTGTAAAATGCAAATATCTGCTGCTCCACATGGAACCAAAACGCGCACCCATTTATGTGTAATCAATTATATTTAAAAAAACTGAGTGTCGACAACTTGAACCATTTTATTGGTAGAAACATTACAATATTTTCCACTTCACAATGATACTGTTTATTCATAAAATAATGCAGTGCGTTGTTTATGGTTGTAATGTTGCAATCTACCCAAAAAAAAAATAAGGGGTATAAATAATTTTGTCAAGCCCTGTATAAATTAAAGCTGATGGCCTACAGGTATATTCTCTGCTAGAAAGTTCTTGTTTGCACATAGAGCCACAGGCTGGGTCCAAATAGCTTGCCAAACAAAAGTCATTATTGTGGAAATCTGGCTGAAATAAACTCATTAACTAACAAATGTATCATTTAAAAGCTCCTTTTTGGTTAAAGGTTTCCATTAAAACGAATCATGAATATTTAGCCACCATTATGAAAGTGACACTGTTAAGTAAGTTTTGTAATAAACCAAACTTCAATTTATAATTTGTCTTCTTTTTTTTAACTATAAGACATAAAACTGTTGATACACTTCACTCCAGTTGATCCTGTATGAATTTAACATAGAAATGTACCTATATTTATAAAATCAAATCCCACCTATGAGTGCTTAAATGTTTTCTTTTGGTCAGCCATTTCATTCCAAGACTAGGTTTAGCCAGATTTTCATTTTCCTTATATTAAAAGATCGAGTAGTTTACCTGGGATGATAACATACAACACCTTTTATTGCTGTACAATACACATTTCTTTTTTGTAAAAACATTAATTATACTTCCCTTTCCCGTGCATTCATTAGTTACAAAACTTGCCCTTCTACCTCTACCTGTGGTTTTAGCATGGCAGTTTCTCCCATCATGTCCTTGTATTGGATTAAATAAAACCTGCTTTTGATTATAATAGTGTTTGCTTCAGTGTTTACCATGCATCACAATTAACTACTGAAACTTTCTAGTACTTTGTATTCTACCCTTAGTTGAGTGTTTTTAATATCAAAACTTGCTTGTTAATATACACATAATTCAGGGATTATCTGAAGATATGTATATTTAGAAATCAAAATTTACCTCCAATCAAAACCATTAAATTATTTCAAGTGAAACGGGTTTGATAATTAAATATTTAGCTTACCTGAATATTTTATTTATAAAAAGCCATATTGGCATCTTGAATCATTTGTAATGGCATAGAAATTGGGATAATTCAATGAATACAGAAATGAAAATAAAGATTTTATAGAGTAAGCAATTGATTTAATAAATTCGAAAACAAGTACAAGAGCATTTAACAGTTAATTTATTTCAAATCTTGTTTTGGACAGGAAGTTATTTAAATTTTAAATTATTACATTTTGAAACAAGAACTTGATATACAAAGCCCTGGTAGCAACAGATGCCATTTTTAATGTCTAGTTATTCAATATTAGCACTAATATTCTTACCATTTTACTCTCCAGGAGCCATAAAAAACATTAAAAGTTCATGAAAGCTGACCTGAAAACAGAAATATAGTGAAACATGTTAGCAATTACAAAACATAAAACACACTTCTTTGTTTACAAACGTAAGAAAACGAAATATACAAACATCATTGGAAAACAGGAAGCCATATTAACATTTTAAAGAATGAGAATATTGAACCTCAAGCAACCGAAGCTTCAGTATCCATTAAAAATGTCCATCTAACACTACTCCAGTAGGGGTCGCTAATGCAAACCGAAACAAGACGAGCTTACCACCGGCTGATATGCGCATGTGTAAGAAAATTGCTAGCCGTTTATTGGTTTAACTTTGACGAATATTTACTTTTAGGCTGCACTATAGTAAAGTATCGCTCGTTTAGTCGTCTTCTAATCTTTATCCCATTGAGCTGTTAGGGTTTAGTCAAAGAAGGGTGAATTAAATCCGCATTTTTACTGACAAACATTAGCCGAGGGTAGCTAACGTTAGCAAACAGACACAAGCCAAGATGGACGAGACTTCTGCTGCAGCGGTGATCAGGGAAGAAAGCGCTGAATATTCGGCCTCAGGTGTGGACAAAACAGAGGAAAACAACGAGCATCCATCTGCTAAGGAGGCCGACAGTAAGTCTCCGCTCATCAAACACTAATATTTAACAAAACCATATGTTGGGGTCACCCCATTGGGGTGACAGTGCTGCGGGGGGGGGAACTATCCTATATGTTCTAACTTTAACCTAAGGTTATAAACATGTAAGTGTAAAAAAAAAAATGCACACGTTTATTAACTTGGATGATGACCTGGGAAACATGGTTTTGTGCAACCTGTTTTCTTTATATAAATGTTACCTCCAAAAAGCTAAACTTTCTTGCTTTTTAATGTTAGTTGTGTTTATAAATTTTAATTTAGATTTTTTTTTTACATATTAGATTGGTTTTGCTGTTTTTGTTAAGCTCTTTACCTATCAGTGCTAAACAAATAGACCTTAATCAAGGTCTATACATAAAAAAAGAAATTAGGTTGATTAGGTGCTATTGTAGCAAATTGCAGAAAAAAGTAAGACACTGATTTAATGTGAGGAATTATGTGTGTAGGGTCAATATTGAGGCAGATGAAGATAAGAGGGAAACTCACATCTCATGCTTGTCTCCTATATTAAACAAGCTACCCTGAGGGCAATCTCAGAAAAAATATTGTTTAATTTTTTTCAAAGTTTTCAATATTTTAGTAAAATCTTGAAATTAAAATATTAATTATTTCCAGTTGTAGATGCAATTAGGACTTTCCAGGTGCTGGTTAAGTGTCTTACTGTGTTTTCTCATCAAATCGCTTTTAGAGCATAAAGGCACTTAAAAACACTCATGAACACGGTGAAAATGCTACTCATGTTACAGAAAACAAAACCTCAACACTAATCATCTGCTGTGATACAAACAATTGGGGGGGGGACATGTAAAATTATATTCAGGTAATGTTAGCATTACGTTCGGAAATTAATGAAGCTGCAAAACAAATTTTTTTTTTTTACCTTAAAGTCATTCCTGAAAAACTTCTATTTTGGATTATATAGATGATTTCTACTAAAAAAGCAAATTGGTATTTTTAAAAAGAAAATATTTTAGTCTACAAATTTGTAAGGCTAGAAGAATTTATGTTTTTGAACCCAGGACCCCATTTGGAATTTAATAAATTATTTATAGTTAGGTGTTTTTTAATTAAGACACTTTTTAAATATATTTTTTATTTATTTATTTTTAATAAACTAACTTTAACTTCTCCTTTACCCAGTAATATCCTTTGTTAATGGATCCAGGCTTTCAAAAAACAGCAAATTGATGTATATCTTGCTTAGAATGTTATGATCAGCATCCGATTCTACTGAATAATGTTTACTACAGAGGGATCTGCTGCTTTCTTTTTGTTTTGTCACTTCTGTCCTAGTAGTTATGTTGACCTCCTGAGGTTTTAACGGAACGATCACAGATGGGCCATCTTTCAGCTGACTGTGAGGCGTAAAGAACACGTGTAGCTCACAGACTGAAAGTGCGGTCAGAAATGGGCCACTTGGTCAATGTTGGTCGAAAAAATAGACTAGAATAGATTGAGTGTTCTGTAAAACTTTAAAAGGATCTGTATGTCTTGAGTTGTTTAGCTTTTGTCAAACAAGCAATTGTTTTATACAATTCCCCTGTAACATTATGGCTTCGCCTCTAAAGGACTTCTTGTGATTTATTTAACATAATTTAAACAAACTTGACTGTCATTTTGATGGAAATATTTAAATTAAAGGCTGGGTCTAAGGGAACTTCTAAACTTTTAACCTAGCCTCATACAGTCTAATGCTTTCTTACAGATACTTCTGTTATTGTTTCTGTTTTTATAAAAATAGTGTAATCTGAATTATTTCAGGCAACTACTTAATCGTATTTTCTGTACAGGCATAAATAGATTGATTTCTGTTCTTGGAAAGGAATGTATATTTTCTGTAGTTCTGTTTTACTTTTAAAATGTTATTGTTGTGATTTTTCTGTAAACTTAAATGTGGTTGAAAATAAAAACAATAATTAAACCTGAGTTTTTTTGTTTTATATTAATTTTCCTTAAAAATTCTTTCTTGGAAGCAGGAGTCTCTTTGACCTCCTATTTTCCCGTTTCTACTTCTAGGGGAAAAGCTTTTCTGCTGTCGAGATTGCGGAGAAGCTTTCAGTGAGGAGGCGGCGTACTCGGACCATCGCCTTCAGCATCCTCCACAAAACACACATTTAAACAGCCGGTCTGTTGGTTCAGTCGACTCTGAAAAGGACAATGAAGCACTTTATTTTTGCACTTACTGTTCACTGTCATTTACGGAGATGAGGGAGCTGCACTTACACATGAAGGCCCATGATCGGGTCTCTCTGTGGGGGTCTAATGTTAAACCCGGAGCAACAAAGCAGCACGCCTACGAGTGTTCAGACTGCGGAAAATCGTACGCAGTGATTGGACACTTTCTCAACCATCAGCGCTCACACAGGCAGCCATCCAAATCAGTTTTCCAAGACTTGGAACATTTGAAAAATAAGCCGTTTCAGTGCGAGTCTTGCGGGAGGAATTACTCTCGCGCATCGGCCCTCGATGCTCACAGACGTTGCCACGAGGAGAAGCTGGTGAAGTCGAAAAGCAGGAGCCCCGGAGAAACGGCTCAGACGGTTGAGCCGGAAGTAAAGCCCCTTGAAAATCCCACAGTGGAGGATTGTGAAAAGCCTTTTAAATGTTTGTGCGGCAAAGCCTTTTCAAGCATGATGCGGCTGAAAACACATCAGCGATTCAGCCGCAATGCTCTCTGCTCTCCAGAGGAGATGAAGCAAAAACCAAAGAAGGGCCGTGGTGAGTTTTACTGCGAAGAGTGCAACAAGGCTTTCAGTGGCCAAATCGCCCTCTTTAACCATCAGCGATGGCACGCCAACCACTCGGGCGATAAGCCTCAACGGTTCCCCTGCGAGGAATGTGGAAAGGTTTTCATGACTCTGACGTTCTACTACAGACATCAGCGCACGGCACACAGTGACGAGACCCCATCCAAATCTTTTCATCATCAAGTCTGCCAGCTCCAGAAGAAGGCATTTGAATGTGAAGACTGCGGGCTAAAATTTTCCAGGGCTTCAGCACTTCAGTCCCATCAGCTTCAGCACACAGATGTGTATAGAGAAACGGAGAAGACCCGATCGGAATCCTCTCTGCCATCTCAGAGGATGTCAGAGAGTGAACAGAAATACGACGAGCACTTAGAGGCTTCAGTGGAAAGAATAGTGAAACCAGAAATGTTTCCTCCCGCCGATGTCGGTAGAGAACAACAGATAACTGAAGCGGATGAAGAGGCAGAGAGCTATGAGCCGGGGGACTTTAATGTACAGGTGATCAGCGGGAGTGACTCTGAAGACGACAGCATCCAAGAACCTAACCCTGATTTGGAACTGCTGTGCGAATCAGACCAGGATTTAAGAGAGGGCGGAGACGATTCCCCTCAAAGTCTGGTTCCAAAATCGGAAATGGACTTGAAAATAGTCCAGATCGACTTCGAGGAAAGCTCGTCATTACCATTCGAGGACGTAGCTCAGCGTAAAACGGCAGAGGAGAGGTTTGATTGCCCGGAATGTTATCGCTGGTTTAATAATCCGTCATCTCTGCGCGTGCACAGAATGTGGCACAGTATTCGTAGAAGAAGACAGCGGAACCAAGGTCAGTCAGAGACAGCTCATGATTGTGACGCATTTCCTCGTGAAACACCAGCGCAGAGTAGTGGTTCCTTAAGTTGGGTTGAACCAGGCTTAGAGGAGAAGCCTTTCAACTGCAATGAGTGCACTCAAGTTTTCTCCCAGTTGTCTGCTCTAGAGTCACATCAGGTAAATCACCCCAAAAGAAAACCGTTCCAGTGCCCACACTGCACGTCGTCCTACACGCAGGCAGCCAGCTTGGTTAACCACTTGAAAACCTGCACAACACAAAAGTGGGAGAATATTTCCGTCAACAAGAAAGGGTACAATCCAAAGAAAACTCTTCTGGGTCCAAAGATTTATCATTGTGAGCAGTGTGGGAAGGGTTTTTGGTCTTTGGGGGCGTACTCGCATCACAAGCAGAATCAAATGGAGTGTGTCGATTTGAGGCTCAGAAAAGGCATGTTAGGATCTTTGCAATCTAACGGACGCTCGCGCTCCGGGATGAAGGTGGCGTGCCCTGTATGTGGCAGGAAATTCCGCCACAGAGGGATCATGGCGCTGCACATGCGAAAGCACGAAAACGGGAACCACAAGTGCGAGATCTGCGGCCGCTCCTTCCGCCTTTTCTCCAGCCTGCTGAGGCATGAGGTGGTGCATAGCGACCAGCTGCTCCCGCCACCCGCCAAGTCCTTCCAGCATCAGGTAGAGCAGCTGCAGAAGAACACATATGCCTGCCCCGACTGCGGGAAGCTGTTCTCACGGGAAAAAGCCCTGCAGTTTCACATGAAGAGCCACGGCTACGAGACCAGCCGCTCTCCGGCCTCAACCGGAGTGGCGGAGGCTGTGAGGGATCTGCAGTGTGCCACGTGCTTGGCTAATTTCAGCAAAAAGTCCTCCTTACGGGCTCATCAAAAGCTTTGCACAAGTAGATACAGAGAGGGAGGAGTGAAGATGGAGAAGTCAAAAAATGACGCTGCAAAAAGTGAGGGCATTGATGCCAACACGCCAAAACCCTCTGAGGAAATACACAAAACGGACGATGATGCACTGAACATGGAAAAACACTTAAAAGACAGCGATTGTGATGAAAGCTTTTCAGCAGTGGACTTCCTGAACTCTCATAAAAGAAATCATGCAGAAGTTAACAAAGAGGCAGGTACATCGAATCCAGCCATCTCTCTGGTGTTTAAAATAACTAATAAAGAGGAGCAGAGTAAGGGACTCATTCGCTGCTTGGAGTGTGGGAGGAATTTTACCAAAAAGTCGGCGCTCGCCTCCCACAAACGATCGCACAGAAATAAAAAATGTTCGCCGCCCTTACCCAGACAAGAGGCTCTCAGTTCCGTTGGTCATAAGCATGATGATGGAGGTTTTGAATGTGAGGAATGTGGCAAACATTTCTTTAACAGTCGTGTCCTCCAGCACCACTGGACCTTAAATCCTCAGTGTCTGACCAAAACTCAACCAGAGCCGAACACGGATCCGGTGAGAGACGGGTCGCCGGATCGGTTCTCGTGTCCGAAATGCAACCAAACGTTTGAGCAAATTTCACTTCTAACTTCTCATTACAGAAATGAGCATCGGAAGGTTTTGGAGGCAGGAGAGCCCTTAGATCCCGCCTCAGGGCCGACTGGTCTTGCCCACCTAGGGAGTAAATCCTTGTCCTCTGCCTTGAAGAAGAAAACTCATCGATGTCCCCTCTGCTGCATGACTTTTGAAAAAGCGAGAGGTCTTCGTGCTCATAAATGGCAGGCCCACTCAGAGAGCAGAAAGGGCAAAAAACAGCTTCTTCCAGGAGCAAAGGTTGAACAATTGGCCTTAAAGGAGGAGGTGGAGCAGACCGAACATTCTGTGATCTGTGTTGAATCAGATCCCCAACATGTGAGGTCTGTCGCGTGTCCCGAGTCCAGTTCTGCAGAGGCTCCCCCTGCCCTTAAAAGAATGTCTTCAGAAGTGAAACAGAAGATGGAAATCGGCGATGCCACAGACGAGGTTCCCCCTCTGGCCAGCCGTATTTCTGAGCCCACGGTGAAGTACCTCTTCAAGTGCGATAAATGTGGCAAAGCTTTCCAAACCAAGGAGCAGTTGGAAAGCCACAAGGTCAAGGCGAAGAGCCGTCCTCACTGCTGTGCTCTGTGCTGCCACGGCTTCTGGACGGAGAACCAGCTGCAGCAGCACCTCGCCTGGCACGATGAGGTGCGCTGCCGCCTCCCCAACGAAGTGCGCCTGTGGCTCAGCTCTGCTGTGACCTCGAAGCCTTTCAAACCCGCCTTCCTTGCCGACAGCAAAGGAAGGCTTCCCCCACCTTCCACCACGAGCGAACCAATCCCTAGACCCGAGCCACAGGCGGGAACGTTGCAGTAAAGCGTTCCATTCGCCCACAGAGCTACAGAAACGCAAGGTTCAGTGCAGCAGCAGCGTGTCGTACCGCTGCTCAGTTTGCCCCAAGGTTTTTAGTCGCATCCAGGAGTTTTGGGATCACACCCAAAAATATATTTGGGGTCTCGAAGCCTCATCCGGAGACCCCAGCTGCCTTAGTCTGCCTTGAATGTGAAGCGTCTGCATCGTACAGAGCATGCCCATCCGCATAGATTGGCTTTTTACTTCTTTCTACACCTGTGTGACATTGGGCTCCCCTACTCTCAGGCTTTCCTTTTCATTGGACCACAATCACTGTAAATGTGAATGAACTGCTCAGTGTTTCTTTTCTGACCCGATCTTTGATAGGATTTGTTGTTTGTTTTGTTTTTTTGGTAGATAAAGGTGTAAACTTTGCCCTGCTTTTTTTGTTTGCATTTCTATGAAAGGAGAACAATGGGTATTATTGTATTGCCGGTGCTTATAAATCCATATTTTAAAGCATAAATGCTGCACTAAAAAAGAAGTACTACTAATTCCAAGGTTTGTGAAATGAATTGAGACTTTAACTGTATGTATACACGTCCTGCTGTTTGTAAATGCTGTGGATTTTTTTTTGTGTGTGTGAATAAATTACTGCTGTACATATTTCCCAGCAACTTGCACTGTTTTGATGTAGTTTGTCTATTTAAAGTACATTCTACAGTTCTTGATTTATAAGCTCTGATTTTGTTTTTCTTTATAGCTCTGTATATATTAGTGGAAAGACTCCTAAATATGTTTGTTTGTACAGGATTGTTGTAAAATAGAGGTTTTTAGTTGCCTATTTCTTGTTTTCCTTTCCTCTATAGGACCAGTGTTTAATTTGACTGTATTAAGTTGTTTCTGAAACAGAAGATAAAGTTGTTTAAATCTTGCAGAGAGTCGTGTGGTTGATTAAGCTTCTGTATTTTTTATTTTATTTGAATTGAACAGATGAAGATTGGTCCAGCACCACTTGTCCAAGTTGTTTGTTCATGTTTTAACCCCCTTCATGTTATTCTGCCACCATCTCAATCATATTCAGTTGTAGAAATGTATTTGTACCAAGGGAAGTTCGTGGTGATATAAATTCCTTGAAATGGGTGCGGCTAAAACATCTGTCTTTATTAAAGCTGCTGGAAGTTTTTAAATCTGACCAACCAAACATTAAATGCGTAACCCGAGTGTAAATATATGTACAGAGGTACCGACATATCAAATTCTCTTTTTAAACAACCAACGCCTGTACCGGAGATCAGCTTTTTTTGTAATCTAATAATGTTTGGATATTGAAAATGTAGGTTAATCTTAAATCCTCATGAACTCTTTCATCAAAGTTGGTTGATCAAATTTCTTGGCTCTATTCTCATACCATCTGATTATTTTCTCCTTTTCTAATTACATTTTTTCTATTAGCGAAAAGTCGCATTAAACTAGGGTCTCCAGACGGTGGTCCTTTAGGCCATTTGCTGCCCTTGTAATTATTTTTATTTTATCCCCTAATTGGGCCTGCTAGTACAGGCTGTAGATCAACCCTTGTGTTTTATGATGAGATTTTCCTTGGCGAATTTTTATCGTAAAATTAAAATGTTTAGTTACCACACAAACACTCTATTGTATTTTTTGTATTTATTAGTATTCAAACAAACGTCCGACTGAAACTTCAAAACAGAATTCTTCACAGCTCCACTAAACACCACAATTATTTTAAAGAGAATAACCCGTAATCCTGCTCTTACTGCTTAGAAGGGTATAAAACATAAAGCAACATAAAAAAACACCTAAGCTCCCACAAAAATAAAGAAACTGATTCTTGCAAAGGCAAATGTGTAAGAAACCTTTTCTGGTGTTTCAGAGCTGACATGATTTGCAGATCCCCTTTCTAGAAAAATCTGACTTTATTAAAAGTTTTATTAAAATAATGCATGCTTAGTTCATCAAAAATCAGTAATACTAACAACAAACTAAAAGTAAGAATTAAGTACTTTTGGCCAAATTGCATATTAGATTAGTTTTCTTTGTAGAGACATATTTTGATCATACATTTTCCAGAAATTGTTCAGATCTTGTAATTAATATTGTACATTTTCTGGGAAAAAAAAGAGAATAGAAACATCATGTACTGTCCCTCAACAAGGAAATTCATTGTGTTACGGTGTAACACGAATAGAAACGACCATTTACGTGTTTCTATTTGTTTTGGTTCTGATTCCTGTTTGGGCCGACTCGCAGTGTAATGAAATTTGACAGCTTGTGACCCATGATTACAAAATAAACTCAAAGTGACCCAACCTGTCTTGAATAGTTTGGATCTGTAGATTATATTATATAGGTGGATAGAAATGTTTCCAGTGCCTGTGCTCTTTGGTGTGTTTTATTTAATGTCTGCTCAAATTTTTTAATGGTACAACGTTTTGTGTTTTCTCTTATGTTCGCTCTAAACTACAGCTATACAGAAAAATGGTTAATCCTCCTGGCAGTTTTAGATTTAAAATTATTTAATTTTACCAACATGTTTCTTCTGACTGGAAATAAAAAGGATTTGGTCCAGAAAATTTCTGGAAGGAGCTAAAGATTATGAGCATGGCAAGGAGGCATTGTAACCTTAAACAAACGTCCGTCTCATCAATGTTGGTCAGTAGTTAGGATTTGATTCATGTAAAACCCCCAATTAATTGTATTCTTTCAGAATAAAGGCTCATTTATCATCAGAATTTATCATCACGGATTGATTAAATGATTTTGAATGGAAGTCTGGCAGCTATATGAATAATGTTGGGCTTAACAGTGTGCTTTATTTAATTAGACTACATATTTTGCTTTTTCATTAACAAGAAAAGGACTCGTTAGCCATCGTTATGCAAGTGAGTGTTTGATTGTTGTAATTTTTATACATAAATATTCTTTTGAAGTTTTTTTGCAAACTTCTTTTTCTAAGTTGAAAAGCTTGCTGATCTAAAAGCAGATAAGAAATTAATTCAGATAAAATGGTTTCTGTATGAAATGGTCATCAAACGTTTTTTTTCTCTCTCTCTCTGCAGCCAAAGAGAATGGCATAACGTGTAAGGACTGTGGTCTGACGTTTACTCTCATGGATGCCTACGAGACTCACCTGCACCAGCACGCACTGGAAGAGGAAGAATCCCAGCCGAGAGACGATGGGGATCCCACAGAAAATTTGAACACCGAAGAAAACGGACTTAAAGACGGGAGCGTTGGCGCGGACAGCTCAGCACAAACCAAAATTCCTGGGTTAACCCAAACGGTTCAGTGCTCCGTGATTAACACTCGATCGGTTTACTCCTGTGAGATTTGTGGGAAGATTTACACCTACCTGGTTTCATTTGAAAAGCACAAAAAAATACATGAAAAAAAATGTGATGAGGAAAAACCCAAGGCCTCGATTGATCCAAACTTGCGAAACTACGAGTGTCCAGACTGCGGGATGTCGTTCATCAGGCGAACGCGGCTGATCAGTCATCTGAGAGTTCACAGGTCCAAAAGGCCCGGTAACCTGCCCAAATGTGATCAATGCAACAAAGTCTTCAGTTCTGTAAAGACCTGGACAGCTCATGTTGAGCTGCACAAAGAGAGGCGTTTCTGGTGTTTGAGCTGTGCTCAAGGCTTCCTGAATGAAGGCTCACTTGACAAACACTTGCAGAGTCACCGTTTGAGGCCGCAGAACCACAACGCGGTCAACCCGACTGTCCACGACACGAAACCACAAGTGAGTCCTCCAAAAATGCTACGTAAAGCAAAAGCTCATTATTGCGTTCGCTGTGGCAAGAGGTTCTGGCGTTATAAAATGCTATTAAGGCACAAGCATCTCAGGTGTCAAGACAGGAGGGCTATGTTAAACCAAAGGGTGGGAGATGTTAAAACGGAGACTTCACTAACAAATGCAGTAGTAAAGCTAGAGGTGGATGCAAGCATGGAAGAGCTGCAGGATCAGGAAGAAAATATGCAAATCGATGGTCAGAGTCCAGATGAGGCAGCCGAAGATGGGGATCAGGAGGACTCTGAGGATTCTGACTGTGGAGAGCCATGTCACCACTATCACCTCTCAGAAGCTCCCCGCTTGGACGACCAGCCAAGTTCAGAAGCTGCAGGGTCACCAGCAGGAAGGGAGACTGAGAGAGCTGAGCCGAAACTGCACAGAAAGCATAAGTATTGGGAATGGGAGTGCATTGAATGCGATATGGGCTTTGATGAAATGGCAAAGCTCCATTCGCATTATGTAAAACATGCAACAGGGGAGTTACCCATACCAAAGGAAGAAATTGAGGGTTGAAGCCTTAAAAACCTTTCTTGCCTTTAATATTTTCACCTTTTCATATAGTTTGTTTTTACTTGTGTGAAAGAAAAATTATGTTCTCACAATAGGAATTTAACATCATTTTTTTTTTTAAAGCAAGTGTTTGACAAGGATCTAAGAAGTAAAGGATAATGGGAAAAGTTAAACTACAAAATAATGATAGATCCCTGTAGGCTACTTGTAAAAACAAAATAAAGATTGCATCTTTTCAAACTGGGTCTTTGTATTGTCTCATTGATTTAACTGTAAGAATATTGTAGTATTAGTGGTATTAAAGAGCTTTTGTTATAATGTCTTGGAAATGTATTCACGCTGCTTGAACTTTATATTTGGTCATGTTGACCCCTATATATATAATATACATGAAGAATGAACACATTTAGAGGGCTTGGGATTGTGTCAGTAGCATCCTTACGTTAACACAGTTTACAGACCTATAAACTCTTGGTCTTGTGGCATAATTTCATCTGATCTATAATTATTACTCAGCCATGGGGAATAGTTGGTTAAAATTGGTTAGATAACTCCAGTTACGGTATGCTGTTTTGTCAGAACACTGGCGTAATGTGCTCCTGCTTCCTGGTCTTCGTCAGGACATACGTGCAGCTGAATTTTGCAGAAGCTGTAAATTACATATGCTCTTTTTGGGAAGACCAGAAAGCGGCGCATTACATTAATCGATTCTATTGGTAATAAAAGCATTCATCAGCGTGGACTCTGGCAATATTCTTTGGATGATAAAAATCAATTTTGTAAATATTTTTAATCTCAGGGATTAGTCATTTCAGAGTCAAAAATCATGCCCAGGTTCTTCGCTTGTGAAGATGGATCAGCAGACAGCGATTGGAGTTTTGGTAAAGGTTTCTCTCGCTGAGCCTCAGGACCAATTATTAAAACTTCCTGATTCAGCTGGAGAAAGTTTTCTGCCATCAAGGATCTGATATCTAAAAGGCATTTAAAAAGTGCATTGTTTTTCATCTATTTACAGTTAAATGGATGGTAAACGATGCATAGTAACCCTGTAGTCAATACTTTGTGTATGCTGCTCTTCAAATCCATGGTTTCCACCAGGTTTGTAGATAGATACATTTTTTTTATTAAGTCTGATTTGAGAAAAAGTTCCAACTTAGCTTACATGCAGAGCGTCTAAACAGCAATGTTTATGTAATTCTAAACTGCATTAAAGGTCATTCCGGAGGTTATCCTGCTGGAACATGCAACCTTCCCCCAATTTCAACTCTTTTCTAGCCCCCAGCAGGTTGTCTTTCAGTATTGCACTGTGCTTATATCTGTCCATGTTCCCATTAACAGTATGCCACTGGAGCCATTATGTTATGCGGTAAAAAAAAATTCTTAGAGTAAAGCGATGCTACTTATAAATGCACACAAGACTTCTTAGACTGACGAATACAAATAGGCTAAATAACATTTTATTTGAGTGATGCATTACCTTACACTATAACAGATGACCTACATAAAAAAAACTACATTTTGTGGTAGTAGACAGACATCCTAAAGAGAGGGCTACTTTTGCACGGTAACCTAGTTTTAAAAATAGATTTTTTTTTTTCTCAAAATCACTTCAATATGTATAATCTGTTGAGTATTATATGCTTCACCTTGCTGGAAAACCTTACAAACACAATAAAGATGGAAAAAATACAACATATTGATGAAGTTCATTAGCTGTTAGGGATTGTTTTTGTTTATTTTTCAAAGACCACATATCCCATGATTCTCCCCTGCGCGTCTGTTGTCCGACGTGACGTCGCCCTGTCGGCAGCTGCTCCGTGATGGCTTTGTGAGAACCGACGCAGAGAGGTTTGGGCGGTCGAGTCAGGCCAGGTAACGTATGTCTACATCCTCCTCCTTCATTTTAACACCGAGCATGTGTTTATGAAACAGGAAGAAGAGGAAAATGTGCGCATGTTTATCATCTTCGGCCCCGCAGCAGATGGAAGGGGCGGAGATTTTGCACCCTGATTTTACCCCAATGTCTGAGCTGGGCTAACCGGGCTATTGTTATCTATGTATCTGATGCTATGGGCAAGAATTTTACCACGAAGGCTGTGTGCATGCTAAAATTCTTGTAGAAAAAAATGGGATATTTTGAAGCGTTTATGTTTGTTCAACCTCCACCAGCTGCCCTACATCTCTACCAATAAGCTATTGTTATTCAAATGCTTTAAGCCCAATGTCCCAGCTGTCCCCTCGTCCATATAGCTGCTCCCTGTTTTTAATGAGAGTGTTGTTACCGCCCAGCGTATATGCTAATGCATTTTCTACCTGTGTAGTTAGGAGGAAGGAGGGGATTTCACTGTTGCGTCTGAGACACAGTCATGCAGAGTTCACCAGAGAATCACGCTGAATCAACTCCTGTGGCCTCAAAGGCTGCAGAGCATCAACAGGACACTGAGGCTCAACCAATGCAGAGTAAACCAGATGAACAAGAGGGGGAGGACAGACCAGATGCCCCTGCTCAGACCACAACCACAGCAGAGGCAGCTTCGAGTGTGGCCCCAGGTCCCCCACTGGAGAAGGAGCCTGTGGCCGTGTCACAGGCAGAGTCCTGGAAAAACGGTGAAAAGACTAACACAGACCCTACCGCAAAGGCCAGCGCACCACCAGAACCGGCTGCTGACGGAAATACGAACCCTGGGAGTGATGGGCAGAAAGTAAAGAAACAAAGCAAAGGTACAAGTGATAGAAGGAAATATGTTCCTTCCAAGAAGGCCATGGTAGATCCTCTGAAGATGGACATGTCAAAGCCGGTGGTCATGCCTCTCACATGTAAGTATATATCATTTATTTATATTAAGTGTCCACCCTCGTGGACACTAAAAACTTTAAGGCCTTTCCTGAATCCAACTCTGCTTAAATCATAAATCTGCAACTTATTTAACTTACTGGCTGTTTGGAAACATCAAATTCTCTGATTTGAACTTTTATGTCGCAATTGGCAGCATGTGTTAACCTAAGGCACCCAGTTCTGCAGCTCATTTACCGCAGAGAAGCATAATGTCTCATTTTAGGTGTGGAGGCGGGCAATACATGCCACCTATCCTTGTTTCTAGCTGATGCATTTTTTTAATACAGTGTTAGCTTCAGCTTATTCATGATGGTATTATATAATAGAAGTTCTAAAATCCTTTGTTTAACAACTTAAATAAATTTATTTTTAAAATTATTTCCCCTCCAGTTGAACTTTCATTTTAGGTGTTCAACTTTCTTATTTTCTTTTTTTTAAAGTAAACTATTAAAATTTGAAATTACTTTTTTCTTTTAACATACACAAAATAATGTTCATGTATGAAATAAGTTAATCAGCGCTGTTTAGATTATTAAATAAAAATCTGCTCACATACAGGTAAAACCTTTTCTGTTTTCTTTTGTACTGAGTACGGCTGGGCGGTATACCGAAAATGTACCAATACTGACATTTATGACCGTTACTGACGTCATTTTGCCCGTGTTGGCAAATTTGGTATTTAAAAAAAAAATTTAATATGCGTTTTCTATGTTTTCAAAAAAAGGCGACTAGTGACAAATATTGTGACTTTTTATGGTGTTAGTAAATACTTTGAGACTCTAACGTGGAGCACATATGATTATTACTGCTTCAACTCAGCAGAGGAGCTGCTGTCAGCCAGAACATTATTACCCCAACATGCTGCATCTCGGCCAGTCCTACTCAGCCGGAGTGGATATTAACCCTGCTAAGTCCAGAATGTTGATACACCCCCTGTAGCTGCAGCTGCCTGATTCTACCTGTGCTCCGATGTAAATGCAAAACATTTTCTGTCTAAAATAAACCACTGCACACTAAAATCACAGATTTCATTCACAAACCCGGTCACTTCCTCATCTGGTCTGTCTGGGCACTTCTCTGAGGCTAAACTGGACCCTTAAGAAATACAGAAAGGTGTGGGAATTGAACCCTGAATTAAAAGGCTGTTTAAAGTCTTTCAGTAATAAGAAGCCATCGACTTTTCAAGCACATTATGTAAATTAGGACGCTATCGGAACATAGATACAGAAAGGGACGGGGGGAAGTGGCTGGAACCTGGGGTGGTATGGTTGTTGTTGTTATCGTCCACTTAACGTTATCGAGGTGAACGGCTCAATATACCGCAATATTGATTTTAGGTCATATCGCCCAACCCTACTACTGAGTGAAAGAAGAAAAAGGTAGATAAGGAATGGCATTCTCTGTAGGTTTATATATCTGAACGATACTTTGGTTAATTGGCCGCTCTGATATTGCTCAAACTGAAGGTGCAAGGCTGTTTGTCCTGTGTGTCTGTGTTGCCCTGTGATGGTATGGCGACCTGTCAAGGGTGTGCCCCACTTCTCGCTTAATCAATGGTGGACATGGGCAAGAGAACTGAAAGGGCTGAAAAAATACTGGTGTATATTAACCATCTGCCTTTCCTGTGTTATGCTCCTGCAGCATCCCAGCTTTCTCTGCACTGCATAGAGTGCCATATAATCTTCAGCGATCACAAGGGTAAGGAACGGCACATGAAGCACAGCCACCCTGCCGAGTACGAGCAGTGCATCCTGAGGAATTCGCTTTTCGCCTGTTACGTTTGCGACCGCCACTTCACAAACTCGACAGAGCTCATGGCCCACCAGAAAGCTCACCCAGACAAGAAGCCCTTTAAATGTCCGGTCTGCAGTCTTGCCTTTAAGAAGTCATCGGAGCTTACGGCACATAAAAAGATTCACAATGGTCAGGACGGCTATGCCTGCAGTGAGTGCGGCAAGTCTTGCAAGACGCTGACGCTGTTAAAGTATCACCAGCGCACACACTCGGGAGATAAGCCTTATGTTTGCAAGGAGTGTGGAAAGAGGTTCCCCTTACCCAAAGCTCTGCAAAAGCACATTGAATCACATTCATTAGAGGGAGCTGAAGCGTGCACAGCGTCTTCAGCAACAACGAAAATTCAAAAAAGTGACGGTAAGAAGCCTGTTTTTGACTCAGACTTGTTATGTACATATCGATGGACGTATGGATGTTTTTTTTAACATAATAAATGAACTGCCTTCTTTTTTTTATCCAACTTCAGGTGGTTCTCCCAGAGTTTATCATTGTCCTGTGTGCAAGGCCACTTTGAAGAGTTTTAAAATGCGGCAGCTTCATCTGAAAATAAAGCACAACATTGATGCAGTCACTAGCTCCCTGCGAGCTGGGCTACAAAGTACCCCGATTATTACTCCAATATCTATCTCTCAAACAGCAATGCTGCAACTGGAGCCCAACGGACCTCTGCAAAAAGTCGACGGCAACATCGACACCGAACAGATTCGGAAACTTATTGAATCGTTGGGAAACGTGCAGAAGGTGAATCAGCTTGTTATACTGGGGCAGGTTCCTCCACATGCCCCCCCACTCCAGGTGCAGCAGATGTCAGCACCGGCAGAAACGGTTGATTTGAATCTGGGTCCACCGCAGATCGATTTTATTGGAATGAAGCCGGCAGGATCTGAGACAGACCAACTCAGCCCTTTAGTCGACCCGATGGAGCAAACAATTATACTGGAGCCTATTACTCCAGAAGAACAACTGGAAAACCCTTCCTTCTCAGATCTAGGCTCCCAAGTAGCTGCAGGAGAACACATAGAGCTGACACTCATTCCAGCTGAACAAACTGAAGGACTCGAAGGAGAAGCAATGCATCAGCACCTTCAGCAGTCTGAGATTACTCCAATGAACTCTGATCCCAGTGTTTGTCAGAATGAGGTTGTGGATTTCCAAGATAACCTTGAGCAAACCTTCATATTAGAACTCACACCTGCATTGATACCAGCTGCTGAGCTGGAACAGTCTCAAACTGAATCACAAAATGAAGTAATTTCCTCTTCTTTGGTTCAAAGCACAGAGCAGGAAACTTCTGATCAGGCTGCTGGTCATACTGTTGAAGATGCAGATGAGACCAATAGGCCAGGTCCATCACTCACGCCTACAGTTGAGTTGGAACTTGCGCCTACAAACCCAAAGGAAAATGACCTATCTTCTTGCCTTTCTGCCCCACCAGAAACACTCATACAAGCTGCAGGTGAATCTGAAGCTATCTCAAAGGAAAAAACAGATTCAGATGCAGAAAAAGTAGGTCTAGATGAGATGCCTGTGACTGATGAAAAGAAAGAAGAAAAGGATGAACAAGAGTTTTGTGGAAAATGTCCAGCAGAAGACAAGAGTAGCCCATTTACAGACCCTGCAGCTAAAGAAGAAGCTTCGTCAAAGTCAGATACCAAACAGGATCAGCAAAACTCTGAGTTACCTGTGAGCGTAATGTCAGCTCAAGAGTTAGTGAAGGTGCGGAAAAGAAAACCAGCTAGGACGTTTTTCTTTCAAGGTTATATGCATGACTTGGTTGGATCCATATACAAGGATGATTTTCAGATCGATGCCAAGCCTGCCAAACGCCAACGGAATAACAAGTCTTGTCTTGTTGTTAAATTTGGTCCAAAAGGTAAGGACAAGAAAACCAAAAAACAGAAGAATGCGGAAAAAGAACACCAGCCGATACAAGACCGTTTGATAAAAAGTAAAACATCTCCTAAAAAACTTACCGAAAAAGTACAGAAAGTTCAAATACCGAAGAAGACAGAACAAGAACACCAACCAATACAGGACAGTTCGATGAAAAGTAAAACATCTCCTAAAAAACTTACAGAGAAAGTACAGAAAGTACAAACCCCGAAAAAAACAGGAAAGGGAAAAAAGGAGAAGACTGTAAACATGTTATCAGGAAGAGACATAAAATCAACTTCAACTCATACCCCGCAGGTGAAACAAGTCAATGCCAAGAAGAACAAAATGAAAAAGCAGAAAGAAACCAAGGAAGATGGCGTAAATGTCAATGAGCAGAAACCTGCAGCCCCACCTACACTTAAAAAGAAAAAAGCTGCAAAAATATTACAAAAAGATCAACCTAAGAATCCAAAAGGGGTGAAGGGAAAGAAAAATTTGTCAAAAGCACAAAAAGTCAAAAAAGCAGAAGCAGTCAATTCAAACATTAATCAAGACTCTCTTCTGTTATTGAAAGGTCATAAGCAGCCTCAGTTAAAAGTGTACAAGTTAGACACTTTAAAGGCATCAGGCCCATCTCAGGAGGATTCCCCTCATGACTCTCAGTCTACGAACATTTCCCCGGCAGGTGGGAAGAAAAAAGGTGGAAGAACCCAGAAAAACCAGAAGAGGGTTTCCCTGTTGTCGTCTCTACAAGTTACACGTCAGCAACCGCAGATCGCACCTGCCAAGCCAAAGACCACCAGGAAGCGTAAAGCGCCCCTGAATGTTGAAACTGAAGGCGTGATAACTTCAAAGCGCGCCTTGGAATGCAAGGACTGTGGGGAGAGATTCGGCGAAGTTGCATCTCTTCAAAAACACAAGACAACAGCACACATCATTGAGAGTCCTGGCCTCACCTACACCAATGGAAACATCTTTGAGGGCGTCTCTGGATTCGATCTTTACCAGCTTCCTAAAGTGCATGGGGGGGTGATTAGGGTGATGAACGCTCACACTGACTGGGACACTGAGCCTGAGATGGCGATGGAGGACCGTGATCGAGGTGTCTCCTTTCCATCTTTAATTCCATCTCCTTCCTTACAAATCCCACCTCAGGATGTCGAAATGAGTCACCATGAACAAAATGGGGAAAATAGATCTGGAACAGAAGATCACTTTGGCACTTCCTGTGAGCTTCAGTCCCCATCTGATGAGCTCAGAAACATAGAGACTAAATCAAATGTGAGAACTAAAACTTCTTTCCCTGCCTCAACTGATACAAAAAGCTCAGAAAGTGGCGAACTTGTGGCATCAGATGAGGACAGGCAGGAAGATACCACCGAGAACCTTAGCCAAGAATCTAAAGCACAAGGAACAGCTGATGAGGATGTCAAAGAAGATTTACTTATAGAGGTAGATTTGGTTACCGTTGGAGAGCAGGAGCAGAAAGCGGATCCTGATCCCCAAAACGAATCCAACAGAGTCTACAGGTCTAAGAGTGAAACTACTGCCAAAAACCTAGAACAAGTCCATAATGAGACAGGAGAATTCAGCCCAGCCTCTCAGACTGTGTCATGTTCGACCCATCGTGCAGAGGTCAAAGAAGAAGAAGAGGAAACACTGGTTCAGAAGAGAAAAGACACAGTGAAAAAAGTAGATGTGACAGGTCAGGGGAGAAGAGCAGGACTTCTTAAAGGGGATGTGATGTCAAAGACAACATCAGGAGTGGATCTGGAGCATGAAACAGATGAATGCTGGATAGTTTATGAAAAACAGCCGCTTTCCTCTGATAGGGAAATAGATGACCATGAGATTAGCACAAAGACGCAGACCGGTTCTGAGTGCAAGACCATCAAAGATACTCCACCTGCGGCATCTTCGCCTTCTGTTTGTGCAGCAGTTGAAGAATCCTCTGAAGAAGCTTTTGCGTCAGAGCTGGGGTCCCTTACCTCTGGTGTTGAGGAGACGATGAATGACAGACGGCTGCAGGGAGAAGCGGAACGAGAGAGTGTCCAGTCTCCAGGCATCATCCTGGAGAGGGTACTCACAACTACGCAAACACCAACAGCTGACAGGGAGACGAGCTCGGTAACAGGATGGTGCAGTCAACCTCAAGTGAGTTTTGTTTCTTGTACCTTTTAAAAAAAAACACCATGCCTTAATTGTCGTTATATTTCAACATCTGATTCTGTACCAGGCTTTGGGCAGGATAGCTGAGAATGAGGTTCAAGTTCCTGAAGCCAGTGAGATCAAGGTTGAAGAGAACACCTCATATGCTCTGTTAGCTGCACCCACCTGTCAAAGCAGACAGAGTTCCAGCGTGCAGCCAAAGCAGCATCAAGATATACGAAGCGTCCTGGTGAAGGAGGAAAGCAGCTCTGTGGTGAATGAAACCCAGGCGCTGCAAGGCAGTAGACGAATGCGATGGAATGTAGAGCCAGTTAGCCGTGAAAACACAGACATCCCATGTAAGTATCAGATAGCCTGCATTAGCCTTAAACACCTTAAAGCACAGAATGAGAAGCCAAGTGCCCTAATTCGAGTCATGCACACCTTCCCTTTGGTCATTCCTTTCTCCCTCTGTCCTTTGTTGTCCATTTTTTCTTTCATTTTCTTCTTATGTCCCTCTGTCCTTCCATTATTTTCTCTCTTTCCTACTTTGTTTCTTATTGTCTTCCTTCCATCCATGCTATTTTAAGGGTCCTTGCTAAAACCCCAATCACTAAAGAAATATCTACATTTTTCAAAGGATGAATTTGAGTCTGGAATTTTTAAATGAAAGATTTCTTTATGAACTCTGTAAAGTCTCCAAATTACAGCTCTATACTACTTAAACAATAGGGTACCCATCATTAACCACTATAAAAGAGCTTTGAGCATGAGATATTTAAAAAAAAATGCAAGATGAATTTACTTTTTTGCTTTAGATTAACATTTTCAAATTGCATACAATATTTAGATATAGAGGGATAAGACCTGTTGAATCTGCTCAGTTACAATGGGTGTCGTTTTAGTACTTATTTAAAAGTCCAAATACTTACACTATCTTGTTTCTATTGGCTTATGTGGGTTGCAGACTTATTTTCCGTTTGATTCAGCCTTCCTTTCCAATGCGAGGTCTCTGAGTTTGGCCTTCTTAACTCCGACATGAGTGTTAACAATGGCTTTACTTTCGAGGAAAACCTCAAATAAAAAACAAAAATACAGAAAGATACTTCCAGTTAGCAATTGATGCTCTCCAATAGACTGAACAAGGATCAGTAAGCCCAGTAGTGAGAAATGGAAGAATTCAATCTTTGGATTTCTGTTTTCAGTAACTAAGGACAGGGAAGCAACAAAGGACTGTCGTGTCACTCCGGACTTCAACTCCAACCAGTGTATTTTTTACCCGGTAAAGGAGGAGGAGAGGGAGGTCCAACTGGGGGCCAGTCAAACCAGCACAGGAAGTTCAACCCCAGAAGGTTCTGGTAATGCAAATCCCTCAGACCATCTGAGTGCAGACTGTATTGCATGTGAGTTTCTGCCTAAGCCTGCCTCTATTCCTCTTTTTACCTAATATTCCATATTAATATTAAACCTGATTTAATAGATGAAAGAAGATCATCTCCACCGAGCTGTCAGGAGTCAGTAGTTGCAGGGCTCTCGTCAGAGCCAAGTGTCAGTGACTTAACAGATGGACAAGGTTTGTTAACCTTTCTACAGTTTATTGATTAGTCATTTAATTAGATTACTTATTAAAAATATGAATCTTTCAGCTGCATCGGACTCTGAGTGGCAGCATCCATCAGATCTTCGCGACTTTCTCCAGAGTTCTGAAGACGAAGACACGAGCGGTTTGGAACTATCTGAGCCTCAGCTGGACAAGGAGGCAGAAATTATGACCTACTTCAACCAGCACCAAAAAAGCAGCGGACACCTGTCCAATCAGTCCTGTTCGAAGTACAGTAAAACTTTTTTTCTTGTAAACTGGAGGATTTTTCCTGAATGTTCTACTTTTTAGGCTTATTGTTAATAGCTGTACGGAGCAGGTTTTATACAACAGATGAAGGAATAAAACAGCCATTTGAGAATTTTTTTTCTCTCTCTCCTTCCAGGAGTTTGCCAAATTCAGCAAGACCTTGTCAAGCACAACATGTCGACAATAGGACAGTAAAGCCTATAGATTACTTCTCTGAATATTTTAGTTTGAATACATGGGTAGAAATCGCTAGTTGTACTAATAAACTTTCCAAGATGCCAAATCCTGTGACTTGCAGAGAGGTTGCACGCTTTGTTGGGATCCACATTGCAATGGGAACCTTAAAGGTCTGTATATTTTCGTTACTTTCTCGACTGACTGTAGCTGTTGGTTATTATACAATTTTTAAAAAGTAATGTTTCTTTTCTCTATTGTTGCCTTTTAGTTTCCGAGTGCGAGGCTCTACTGGGGGGACCTAACCAAGGTGCCGTTGATAGCTGAAGCCATGCCACTGAAGCGATTCCTTGAGCTGTCTAGGATGTTGAAGATATGTTTTTTAAACTATCCAACAGAAAGTGTTACAGATCAACAGCTTGGTGGGAATCAACGAAGCAGTCAAAGTTTAGCTTCTGATCCCAGCGACAGTCTGTGCTCATCGGATCTGAACCGATCGCAAACGCACGCTGATCCGCTGTGGAAGGTTCGTCCGCTACTGTGTCATTTCAACGCAGGATGCCGGTCACTGAAAGAGCGGGGTGATTATGCTGTTGACCAGTACCCAGTAGCTCTGACTGGGAAGATTCATGACAACAGGCCCTCTCTTCACTGCACTACATTGATTGGGCTTAATGGTTTAATCACACACATGGATCTTGAACTGGATTTTGTAGAGAAAATAGACGCAGTAGAGAAAATGGCCCCCAAAGGGAGTACGGTGTTCCTGTGCAAACAGGAACTCTCCACCCCCGCCATGCTGGAGCGCCTGTTGGCTGCTGGGATCCACGGAGCCGGCAGGGTGGAAGGAGCACGCGGACAGATTGGGGACGAGTTTGTGAGCTCTGATGGGAAGTTGATGCTCCGTAGAACGCACTGTGGCTTCATACTTTCTACGGCGGGCAACGGTCAGAGGAACATGGTCGCACTCATAGACAGCTTTGAAAGAGCCCAAATGACGGCTCGCCTCAGCAGAGATTTGCTAAATCTTTACCCTACTCCACTCGCGGTCTCTTCACCAACCTGCTGGCCCCAAGCGGTCCTTTGGCACCTCACAGATGTGGCCCTACTCAACTCTTGGCTCCTGTATCGGCAGGATTGCAGCACAGCATTATCCCCTCTGACATTCATGGCCTTCAGACTGGAGGTGTCCAAAGCTTTGATTCTCTCTAGTGGCTTTGACACTCAGGACTCCATTCCCCCTCAGCCTCCTGAGGAGAACGCTCACCATGCGGCAAGTGAAGCCCCCAGCCCGGTCCTGCTGGATGAGAGTCCTCTGCCAGATGCAACCACGCGGTACGATGGCTCCGGCCACTGGCCAGAGCAGCTCGCAGAGGGGGAAGGAGGCAGGTGTCGTTTTGGGGACTGTCAGAGAACATCACGAGTGCTATGCCTTAAGTGCTGCGTCTTTCTTTGTATATCACGCAACCACAACTGCTTTTTGAATTTTCATAATCAAGAGGGTTCAGGAAAGGAGCAGTAACTCTATCTTCACCATGTGTTTTTGAATATGTTCCTCTCTGAACTAGAATGTACCAATGTCTTTAAGATTTATTTAAAAACCGCTCCTCCATCCTTACATTTTTTACATGATGGTTTTATTATCAGTGCCATGACTTTGTTCCACTGTTGAAATGGGGTTTAAGCAAGTGCTTTGTCTGGGCTGGTTAACTCACTGAGCAGATCTAACTAAATTAGTCTTTTAATTGAAATGTGTAAAGAGCAGAAAATGAACCAATCACTGTGTTGCAAAATACCAATAGTGTGAATGTTTTTACATTCTTTTTTTTAATTCTGTTACAAAATACTGTTGGTATATTTGTTTTTATTGTTTTTATATTTTTACATGATATAGATGTAAGCCTGTAATTAATTTGTGTCCCATTCTATTGTCAGTGTTATTTATTCCTAATTCTAAAAAACAATAAATAGCAATGGAGTGAAAATTATTGTCCATATTGATTTAATGTTTTAAACTTCACATCTACACAATTCCCAAAATATTAAAATGTTAAATTATATAATTTGGTGGTAGTTATGTATTCAGATTATGTATGTCTTCATTTCTGATGGCTGCAACAAACCTGCAACCCACTTTGGGATTAAAAAAATACTCTTTTACTTAAGTATACAACAGTAAACCAATACAACTCAATAAGCAGTCAGTACAGGAGCATATAATGGACTGTGACTAATAAATAATTACATTAATATATATAAAAATGACCAGGCTGTCAATGCACTGTCTCTCACAAGTCTGTGGTTCAGCCTGTTATCTCTTTACTACAGTTTTTCCTTCCACTCAACTTTTAATAAATATACCTGGATACAGAATGATGTGAACAACCAGCTTCCTGAGCTATTACTCCTTTGTTACTTAAGGTGTCAGTGACAGTTGGGCAACTGTGAAATCAGTCTTCTTCATAATTTTGTAGGACAGCCAGACAAAAAAAACAAAACTTTTATAAAGTTTTTTTTTTTACAGAAACAAAATTTTAGGGTTTTATTGGCTTGAAGACCAGCAATTCTGATAATGTATCCCTGTAGTTTGCCTGAATAAATAAGCATTTATATACACAGCACAAATGAAATACAACGGACCAACGTGCTAGATTAAAAATATAGTAAACGTGACAAAGAAAATACAATTCAAAAATCATCTTGGTTAAATTGGCCTAACAAAACACAAAGATGTTACCCCTAACCAGTGTTACAATTGAATGAAAATGCATCTGCTTTGAGCGCTTCAACCAAAAAGATACCATCGAATATGAGTAAAACCTCCCTCAAACGTCCTTCACAATGCTAAGTAACTATCCTCTTATTGGTTGTGTCTGAGGTGATATTTCTGAGTTTAGACACATTAACTCTTCTAATGTATGTCTTGTCATAAACTGCATTTGTATTACATTGTATATAAAAGCTTAATGTTTTTTCTAATTATTTGTTAGATAGCAATGATTTTATATTTCAGAGTTTGATTAAACTGATAATAAACTTACATGTTTCTAGACAGATAAATAGAGGAGGAAAGGTTGTACTTGTTGTAAACTATTTGACACCTGCTGATCAAACATTCATTCAAACACTTGTTGCCACAATTTGCACATTCAAAATAAGACCATTCTCATTTATTTATTTTATGAATTGACAACATTTTTTTACTGGTTCTAAAATAATCCAAATAATATTCTAGCTGATTGTAAGTAGGACTGGGTCTTTCTGTTGTTGTGTATAAGAAGTTTAGAAATTTTAATATTTTTAGAGTCGTGTTGGGTCACGTGATCTAGATGAGCCATAGAGTTACTAGTTACAGAAAAAAATCTCATTTGCAAAGGCGCCTAATCTTTCCCAAAAATAGTTTTTTGTGTGCATTGCTTTAACCTATTATTTAGTAAGCCACATGTATTATATATTTAGGAAAGCTTTACTATTACGTTTAGTTTAAAAAGTATATAAAACCGAATGTTTAGCCACTTTGCAAGTAACCAACAAGACTAATTGTTTAAATGTTGTGTATTGTTGTGATGGCAATTCGTTATCAGCGCCGTAACTTAATCTTAATTTCGTTCTGACACTGAATTTCTTTATTCCTATCAAACGGTGACAACGGTGACCAGACTGAAGCAGTCCAAGCGGCCGCCATCTTGGCTGTCCGCATAGCCGCCAACAACGCGCAGGAGGAAGTGCGCGATCTACGTGTTTTACTTCTAGGGTCAACTCTCTCAGTCAAACTAGCTTCAAAGAGCGGTTCGAGGTAACGTCCTCTTGTTTTTAGCATAATTATCCTACCCATGTGTTAGTATTGGTTTGCTTTATTTACACTTTCCGTTTCAAATGTGCCGTTTGACCTGTTAACGGGGTGTAAAAAATTATTTGAAACTCAGTGCGGGAACAAATACGAAGTCTGCTGTTCTTTTTTTGAATGGCAGGAGTGTTGTTAGCGCTAACTAGCAGCCGTTAACCCGCTCAACTAGTCTGCTACTTTGTTTTCACCACTAGCTAGATGCAGTTGACTCACATTACAGCGAAATTAACCGGTAGCGGAACGGATTAATTTGACTACCAGATACAGGTCGGGGTTTCGAACCATACGCTTCTAAATGTCGCAATATTGTAAATTGGCAAGAAGCTAGTTAGCTTAGCTGGTGGCCTTAGCGTTACGTTCAACGTCAGCTCCAGCTACAAATTAAAAGGTAGCCCTGACTTAAATATTTAATTCGTATTGGATTATTCGTGTTGTCGATTCTGTAAATATGGAGGTTTTTTTTTAACCCCGTCTTTATACAACTAGATTTTTCAATGCGTTATTTATTCAGCATTTATGTTTATGAGTGTGGGATTATACTGATAAACAATGTGGTGTCGTTGGGGTTCTTGCACGTAGTATTAACCCTTTAGTTCTCTTTTGTTTTGTGAATCTAGGATGGACTCAGACATTTTGAACATAGAGGAGATAGTGATGGGACGGGGCTTGCCTGACCCACCACCCGAAGCCCCCCCTGAAAAGCCAGCAGAGCCATATAAACCCGTCATTCTGAACGGACCCCCGGCTCCTGCTGTCCAGTCCTGTAAGTGGTTCCGACCGGGCCGCCCCTGAAGCCATCTCATGGCACGAACAGAACCCTCACCGTGTCTCCGGGTTCTCTTTCAGACCAGCATGAGAACCTGCAGTGCTTCCAGTGCTTCATCACCTTCTGCAACGCGAAAGCAAAGGAGAGACACATGAAAAAGAGCCACAGGGAGGAGTACAAACAGCAGCTTCAGCAGGTACATTTTACTTTAAAAAAAAAAAAGTTTGTCTACTGTTTGCTACTCAGTTTATTAGAATAGACCAAAGCTGCCTGATTGAAAAGGCAGTGGTTTGCCTCTTTCATTCATCTTTAAAATGATCACTCTTATATTGAATTTCTATATTTCTAGTTTGACATTGAAAGAATGTTTATACTTTGTAAACTGTAAAATTCCCAAGTAAAATGTACAAAAGTAAAATTCCCAGGTAAAATGTACAAAAATTACGACAAAATTCAAAATACTGCAAATTTGTCTTTGATTCAAAATATGCTGATCCACACACTGGATTGGTTTTCAAAAGAAAAACAGCTTTTTATTTGTCGTTTTGAGGTTCTCCACTGCTGCTGTGAAGGAAATATTCACCTTTTCGTTTCTTTATATTTTTAAAAGACAAACTAAAGACTCGTCTGATTGGTTTGGCTTTTAGTCGAAGGTAGCCCATATTTCGCTTCATTTCTACTATAATTAAATTTTAGCCTGTGTAATATTTTTAAAGTAATGAATAGCTTAAAAAAGTGCTATTATTAGTCCGTGCACATTTTTTGTATCTGCTAAAACTAATTACCATTCATCAGAGATCGCTTGTGGAATTTATGATTTACAATTTTTTTTAAATATAGCTTTCATAAAATAAAAATAAAGCTTTTATAGCTTTTTTTGTGATTTTTGGTTTTAATGTAAAATGAGGGAAAAAAATCTCCCAATATTTCTGTAAAAAGTTGTTGCTGTCTTCATATTGGACCTACTCAAGTAGTCTATTTGGTTATTACAAGCAATTGTCTTGTTTTTCTGTCTAATTTAAGATTTATGTTTGACAGAAAGTCATTTCACCTTAAATAGTTTTCATTCTGGTGTCTCTCTATTTTATCCTCGCACAGGGAAACACACTGTTTACATGCTACGTGTGCGACCGCACCTTTCCGTCGTCCGAGGAATTAACGCAGCATCAGCCGACACACAGCAATGATGACAAGCCTTTCAAATGTGTTCACTGCAAGGAGAGCTTTAAAACGTTCTCTGAGGTAAGATTTTTTTTATTATTAAACACATTTCTTAAATGTGAAAACGGGAAGTTCGATTTCTTTTCTACTATGCTTTGCTAACTTATCCATCAGTCTTTTTCCATTTTTGTTACACTACAACCTTAAATGTATTTCAGTGGGATTTAATATAATGGGTTAAAAAAATATGGAATCATGTTGATTGGAAGAAAAAACATGCAACACTTTTAAACGTTTTTATAAAGAAATTTGGCGTGCTTGTGTTTGTCTATCAGCATAAAATCTGAAAATAATATAAGGGTTTTGGTTATAATGTGATATTAATAGTTTTGGAAAGTAGTGCATAAAAGTATTTTACTGTTGTAGTGTCTGGGTGTAAAATCATTGTCCTTTGATCATTTGTAGCTCACATCCCACAGAAGACAGGTGTGTCCAGAGAAACTGCTGGTCTGTAAAGACTGCAGCCAGACCTTTCGCAGTCCTGGGCTGCTGCGTACCCACCGCCTGACCCAGCATCCACGCCCAGACGAGAATGCAGAACAGCCAGAGGATCCATCAAAACCGCATCACTGTAAGAAGTGCGGGCAAGGATTTGAAGCAGAGACGGAGCTGCAGGCGCACCAGGAGAAGTACCCCGAAGGCCAACAGTGCAACGGCAGCGCCTCTCCTGTCAAGAAACGGGGTCGCCCCGCCAAAGCCGAGGACCCGGCGGCTTCCGAGAAAAAGGGAAAGCGGAAAAAGAAGGACGACGCCGAGGTTTCCGAGGAGTCTGCAGCAGGTTCAGGAGAGGAGAAAGCAAAAGCGGGCGGAGCGAAGCGCGGCCGTCCTCCTAAAGCGGCAGCACCAGAAACGGAAGATAAAAAAGCTTCAGAAGATAACAGTCAAGCTCCGGGAAAAGAAAAGAAACCAAAAGAAGACGCGGCACCGCCTCTTCAGATCCCCTGTACGGAATGCGACCTGGCGTTCCCCGGCCTGGTTCAACTCCGCGCTCACAAGAAGGAGAAGCACGCCCCACGGAAAGCCCATCCCTGCGAAGAATGTGAGGAGAGTTTCGCCCGTCCTGAGCAGCTGGAAGCCCACACGTCGCGGGCCCATGCCGTCGGCCGTCTATCCTGTCCGACCTGTGGGAAGAGCTTCAGCCGGGAGCGCACCTTGCAAGCTCACCTGAAGAGCCACCCGGAGGAGAAGGCTGAAAGCGCTGAAAAGTCGGGCTCCAATAGATAATTCAGAAGTCTGTGGTTTTTCAGCAACTCTGTCCTGAATTCTTCTTTTCTTTTAAATTTTGGGGCGACATCAGAGTCGAGACGGCGTTTTAAATGAACTGGGAACGGTTTGGAGAATCCTGTTTTAGTCAGCTGTTAGTTTTAAAAGTCCAGTTTGATTGTGAGCTGCAGAAGTCGGACGCATCTCATAAATTGACTAACAAAGTTTTAAACCCATCTGTGACGCTGTTTGTCACGAAACAGTTCAGTTGTATAAAGAAGAAAGTTTGATTCACTTTTTAAATGATTTGGTTTTCTTTTAGTATAAACTGTGTGCGCTGAACTTATTTGGTATTTTCAGTTAATTTACTCAGTTTGTGAGGCTTTTTATTTGTAAGATTTTGTTCTTTATTCTTTTTCTCCCTCCCCTAACATATAACAGCTTCAAATAATTAGATGCCTTGTAGAGATACTGCCTGAACATTAGACTGTTTGTTAAAAGAAATATGTACAGTTTCTGTTTTAATGTTGGCTCTTATTTTGCTACTCGGCTTTTAAATTAAAGTTTATTGATGACATTTGCTTTGCCTTGGAAAGGATGAAGGCTAAACACTATAGATCTAATCTAGAGCGTTTAGCATGTATGCGGAAAAAATCCTTTATAACCCTGGGTTTATTTTACTGAAAATTTCTACCTTTGTTTTTTTCACTTGTAAAAGTAATATTTCCTGTCTTATAAAGCTCTAAATTCCCATAATAAACTGTAAATCATGTTAATCACTTGGTTTCTCCTGACTGTCTGAACACTGCAAAAACTGTAATAAAAAGGCTTTCCCAAAGGGAAGCCACTGATGAAAGACTTCTTGCCTTTGTTTTCAGTTCTGAGACATGTAGCTTCATGAGAATTTGATTAGTAATTTTTACAGAAGGCTGAGGTGTGTATTAAAGACGAAAGTGAACAGTTTTTGGTCCCTTCTAAAGAAATTAGACTTCTTTTTTTTAAAACTTAAAAGTTCAGTACACCTTTGCTGCTGCCATTGGTTTTAAAAAGATGAGGAAGCTGTCAGATGCTAATAGAATGCACTTTCAAGTGTTATCATTTAATAAAATACATTTTTTGGATATTTTTGGTGTGGAGCAGAAAGGTGTGTTAACAAAAAGCCAGTTTAATAATACAAAACATTAATGGTGATTTTTATATATACATAGCTAAGGAAGCTGCTTTTTGTTTTGTTTTTTTGTCTGAAAACAATATGGCAGCTCAACTGAAGTTTGTTTTGTTCTTTGTCACATGACCTGGAGCAACTTGCAGCTTTCTGTCGACCATTAATCTCTCTTCTACAGTTATTTACAGTCAAATATGAGCCCATCTATCCTAAAGAAGGTTGGCCTAAACTGGGTCATCTCACAGAAGACAGTGGGGCTGTGTAAAGACAAATTTGCATGACAAGTCTATTAGTGGCTTCTTGCACACTCGGATATTCCTGTACAGTTAACACCCTCGGTGACAGTTGTCAACCATGAAAGTTGATTTTTTTTTTAGCATTCTCTTACTTTTTTTTGTTATAGCTGTCATTGTAAATTTTACACTTGAATGTGTGAAAGTTTATGTAAAAACTTTGATTAATTAAACCCTGGGAAAAACGAGGAGTTGGGATGTTTGGTAGTTTATGAAATAAAAGAGAAGTTTGCCAAGAACGCTGTTCATGCTGACATCAGCTAAATTCCAAATCTAAAAAGACTGCTTCTTTGGTCCAATCAAAGTCCTAAACCTGACTAAAATTGTGCAGTGGGCGCATGAAAGAGGTGTCCATAAATGAATGTCTGCAAAGTTCCTCCATAATGATGTCATACAGAAAATGACTGAAGTTATCACCTGTAGAGATGGGTCCCCAAGTTGATGAATCATTGGCTTTGTTAGTTTTTCTACCATCATGAAATCTATATTTAGTATTGCATATTGTCTAATTCAAGGTTTAATCTGTATTAGTTAAATATGTGTTAACAGCTTTCAGGACAAGCGTGTTCTTTGTTTGGACTTGCCTTTCAAAATCTCCAAAACATCTCATATCAAAGTACTCCTGGAGTATTATATTGTTCTCCATTACTTCATATTGAAACTGACCAATTTTGTTTATGAAAAATAATTTACACAAAGTTAGTTTGCACTATTCTTAATGTGCAAACACATTATACTTAATGTTACTTTGCTTAAATCATGAGGTAACAGTGACCAAAGTTATTGGTTCAAAATGGAAAGAACTTAGTTTTTTAAGTGACTTTGATCCTTACATATAAAGATAGATATTTGATTAAAACTCCTGGGTCTTGTCTAAGGGTCACACATTGCTGCCACTTTCAGTGGCTCCTGATGAATATTTCAAAGGCATTTTCTCTATCAGTGGATTTGTTGTATTTCCCAACGTGCTGCTTTCTAAGTTGCTGCAAACTGTTTACACGGTAGGACTCAGTATGCTAGCAGTTTTCATTCATTCCCACTGTTGCAAAGTATTTTAATTGATGAGAAGCAACCCGACAGTGAGGCCTCTCTGGAGGAGCTACATAGAGCCATAGCTCAGGTGGGATAATCTGTTGACTGGACAACTATTAGTTTTACACTCCACAAATCTGACCTTTGTGGAAGAGAGACAATAAGAACCCCATTAGAGGCTCTTGCTGTTTGCCATCAACCACCTAATTGACAAAGCTAACATTTAGACAAAGTGCTACAGTCCCTGTGGTGGGAAAGATTGTGTGTCTGAGAGGCCGCGGATGAGGAAAATACAAAGTGTCAGCGGTCTCCTTTACAAAAGTTTCTTTTACATGCTGCATGGAGAGTCCATAGGGAGCTGTACCTTACTTCACAAATCACTGGTATATATATCTCTGAGAGAACAAATGACTTCATACATGGTTGCAGCAATTGCAGCAGCTATGGGAAGATAACTAACACTCTCTTCTATGCATCAGGGGATAATCAGTCACAGAACAACATAGGATATGTCAGCAGGTAAACACAAGATCTGTCATGAGCGAACACGGGATGTATCATATGGGATAACTAGCTTCTTGTAGTACATGTATCAAATCAGAAAGCAATATTTTATCTAGAAATAAGCAACCGAATCAAACTTATAAATGTATCACTGGAATTAATAATAACTCATAACTAATTCAACATAAATAAGCAATGTTCAGTTAAATAATGTTGTATCTAGGTACTGTGAGTAATGAATAAAAAAGCCTATAATTGCAATAATAATTCCTACAACAGTCCACGCCTGTTTATTTCCCTCTTGTTATTTACCTTGCCTCCATGCCTCAGCTCATCAGCTGATCCAATGCACCTGAAATCAGCTTATTGCCATAAAAAGCCAGAGCTGCTACTATTCCAGCGTCCAGTGGGTCCCACCTGATGCAGCAGCAAAGCTTAGCCCTGTGCGCTGTCCCCTAGATCTTTTGCCGTCTGTAACTATACTGTAGTTAGATTATATTAAAATGGAATGCTGGCCTATATGCAAAACTCTAAGGCTAAACACACCATCCCCACCCTGACACAGGCCAGTAGCAGCATCATGATGGGTGGATGCCTCTCTTCAGCAAGAGCAAAGGGGTTTGCTGAATGCAGAGCGGGTTTATAAGGGAAAAACTGTTAGAGGCTGCAAGAGAGTTCAAACTTGAGACTCTAATGGAGTTTGATTGTTTTAGAAGAGGAGAACCATTTTCTCCAGCTGAACAAAAACAAAACGGAAGCGTCTTCACAGGTCCACCTAAAAAGTCAATCAGACAGCTGCAGCTGATCTAGTAAAACCAATGACTAAATCTTGACTGAAACAAAATTGATTTTAGTCACAAGACTATGAAAAAAACTAATTTAGTTCTAAAGTCCTTACATTGGTTCTCTGTAGCTCAGAGAATAGACTTCAAAATGCTCCTACTAGTTGATAAATCATTAAATGGCTTAGCACCAAAGTATGTCTAAGACCTGTTGTCACTATACCTATCCCATCAGACTCCGGTCCTCTTATTCCAGTTTACTAATCATCCTTAGAATTACAACTAGGCATGGAGAAGCAGCTTTCCGTTTCTATGCTCCTCTAATATGGAACTACCTTCCAGAAGACTGTACAGCTGGTGAAAGACTGAGTTCTTTAAAACCAAGTCCAGAAACCCTTCTGTTTAGAGCTGCCTTTGAGTAACGTTTTCATCTGTCTTTATTGCTGTTTTTTTATTTTGTCTTCTCCCTCACCTGTCATAATTTCTCTGTGTTTTATGATTTATTGCTGTGTTTACTTTGAATTTCAATTGCCTTGCGAGAGTTTTAGTCCGTAAATATAGCCTACAAAGCTGAAGCTGGTAGAGACACACGACAAGAGGCGTTTACTGTACCGAATGATAATTCTACAAAGTTATACCATAAACCAATGCTTAAGATGTGGAAACACTGCCCTAATTTTTTTATTGAAATGTTAGTTTTGTGGTCATTTTTATTAATTTTTAAAAATCAAACTCACCATCTTTGTTGTAACAAGCAAAGAAAATAAAACCTATGTGGTAGAAGTAACGGTATTGGGACCCGGTATTGGCCGGTTTAAACACCTGTTGTCACTATACCAGGGGTCTGTAACCTGTGCCTCCAGAGCCTCAAGTGGCTCTTTAGACCTTCCACAATGGCTCTCGCACCAAACATACCAAATAATGTTTGTTTCTGTTCTTTCAATGATAAATTCAGGTTTTAGCAGGACATTTGTTATATAAAAATTATTTTGCATTTCTGTGATAGAATGACATTAAAATAACAATAATTCATCTGCTATTTAGGTTTAAAACTATGTGCATTTTTACATAATTTTGCCACAAATGTAAAAAACTCAGAAGAAAATGAATCCGTCCTCTTTACGCTAACATTGATTTTTGCTTTCTTTTACCTCAACCTAAAAGCAGAAATAAAATAGTAACTATAGTACCTACCTAAAATAGCACCTATTTATGAATTAACACATGTTACTCCAGTAGATTATTATAAAAAAAAATCCCAAATTAAGTTTTCCTAAAGGTCATGTTACATTTGCGGCTATGAATGAGTTTTATTTATCAGGATTGAGCGCAAAACGGCTCTCTGGATGGTACAGGTTGCAGACCCCTACACCATACTATGTAGCCTATCAGGAATATATTAATATATCCCTTAAAAAATAACTGCTTAAAAAATGTCATTGTTGTAAGAGAATAGAAAAACAACTGATAGCCTTCCCTGTATTATTTTTTGTTTTCATATGTGCATTTCTTGTCATATTGTTATACAAGAGCATTGCTTTAATAATAACTTGTGCTTTTATGTGTGAGAAGCCAAATCAGTGTCGCTGCCATGAGCAGTAATACCACTCCGGGACAGCAGGAGGGCCAGAGAGCGCTACAGCAGCTCCCCTCTCACTGCTCCTGCCTTTGTTGTCCTGGTCGGGATTTACCATGGAAGCAGGTGAGAACAGTCGGCTGGCTGTTTAGTGGCTGTCGCTCAGCTTTCACGCCGTTTTAGCGACTTATTTCGATCTTTTATTACTAAACACGGCATGCGTTTGATTTGGTTTGGTTTTAAAAGAGCAAACATCGCAGGTAGAGGCTGTGAACGCACGCTGAAGCACTACCATCACCATCATTCCTGCCAGGTGAGCCATCAGAGCGGCAAGGTGTGTCATAAAGGAAATTCCGTCGAAATCAAAAGCAGCGTTGAAAAGGGAAGAGAGCCCCGTGTGTTTAAAGGCGTTAAATGTGAGCTTTTGGTTCAGACTTGTGCGCTTTCTGAAACCAATGGGCTTGTTGTTTGCAGGGGTCATCAGCCACTCCTCTCGGCAGCTATGTCCAGAGACTCCACCCGTGATATCTTGTTGGCGGATCCGGGATCTCTGGATGTCCCGCCGGAGAAGGACCCTCCGTCGGGGCGAGTCCGGTCAGAAAGGTCTGTCCCGCGCTCCGCTGCCTCCATGGCAGACGCAAAGCAGAGAAAGAGGCTCAGAAACGGACAGGAAGTGGTCAACGGGGCCGCTGCTCCTCCTTTAAGATCCTCTAAAGGCGACCAGCCGACAGAGGCCTCTCAGCTGGGGGCTGAGCCGGGCAAAGATGGGCAAAAGGACCCCCAGGTAGAGACAGCCGAGGTCCAGCAGGAGGTGGACGATGACTCGGAGGACAGCGATGTGTCCGAGGTGTTCGAAGAAGAGGAGTTTGATGAGGAGGAAGACGAGGAGGACGAGGAGGAGCTGAGCAATGGTAAAACTAGATGAAGTAACAGTTACTCATAAGAGATGCGACAATCAGATTATTTATGGGAGATTACTTCTTTTGCCTGTTGATGCAGATTTGAATTTATCCTGAGATCCATTTTAAAGCCATATATACAGCAAATGTGTTTCATTTCTACTTTTTGGATGTGGTTGAATGTGGAGTTTAACTGAATTATAGCAGATCTGATCTAAATTAATTGAAAATCAAGAAATAAACTAAAATCATTCCGAGTACGGGCAGGGGAAGAAACGATTGCTGTGGTACCATTTCTTACTCCTGGTTTAAAATGAAGCTACTATTAAAATCACGGTGAGTGCAGTACCTCCACGATGTGAACGTTGATGCTCCGTAAAGGGGGGAATATTTCTGCACGTTTCATTTTTCGTCTAAAGTGGTTTTTCAAGTTGTAATTGTGAAAAGCATCACTAGAGCAGACGATCTGATGCAGAACTTTCTGCAGTTTGTTCTGCAGTCTTCACAGTAAAGGCCCTAAGCATCAATATTTTAGACTCTGATGTGGTGATAGGATGTGTGTGAGAGAGGGAGCAGCCTATGTCACACATAAGTACATACACACATATAAGTGACATGTTTTCCATTTAAATTGAGTGTGTGATTGGTTACACCAACCCCCAGGCTGTAGAGTCAGTAATGCTACGTTCAGAGCGCAGGCTTTGTCAGCCTCAGCAGCGTCGATATTACATGCTAAGTCTGTGGTAGAGGCCGTTGGAGGAGCATCACAGTCTTTGCGGCGCTTTGTGAGCTTCGGCTTCGCCAACCTTTCAAGCGTTTCCTGCATTTTTAAGCTTCAAAGAGCGTAACACTAGCAACACAGAAGTTCAGCTAGTTGAACTTTTGACGGTCTTAATGCTCTTGACGCAGCACAGAAACCAATCAGAGCGTCTCGCTGTAGTGACGTTGACGCTGCCTAGCCAACCACGATCCGCGAGTTTTTAAAATATCCAGCAGTGAAAGGCCTGCCTACGAGCTTTGCGAGCTTCAGCTTAAAAATGACGCTGACAAAGCTGCGGTCTGAACGCACCATAGGTCTTTACCGTAACAATGAGGCTTCAAAAAAGTTACCAATAGTAGCTGATTCAACATTGCAGCTTTTATTATTCTCTTTTAAAATGAATAAATAAAACCACTTTGTCTTCTAGCATTAAGTTTCTGGTTATCTGCTGAAAAAAAACTGACATTTTAACAGTTTGAACCTGAATTTTTATCCTGGAAAGACATTTCGGTACTTAACACAAGTTCCTTGGAAGACATTGGTGATGTTGCTCTTTTTCCACTGATGATTGAGCCATTGGATACTGAAAAGTTTGACATTTCAGTTACAGGTTTGTTTAAAAGCATCATAGTTTGTTGATTTTTCAGCTGTACTCATCAGCTACTTTCTTTTTGCTGTCCCCCCGCCCCAGAGCAGAGTAACTCCGGCGAGCACCGCTGCAGCGTCTGTGACCTCCAGCTGCCCTCCAAATTTAAGCTCCAGGACCACATGAACTTGCACACGGGTGCGCGTCCATACTGCTGCGCCGAATGCGGGAAGCGCTTCTGTCAGATCTTCAACTACCGGCTCCACCTGCGCACGCACGCCAAGGCCAAGGTGGAGTGCCACTGGTGCCGCATCTGTCTGACCGGCTTCCCCTCGCAGGACGACCTCAGGCAGCACCTGTCCAGGACACACTTCGAGGAGCAGTTTTACGAGTGCGACCTGTGCAAACGCGTGTTCGCCTCGCTGAAGGAGTGCGAGAACCACGTGCAGCTGCACAAGTGCATGGTGAACATCGTGTGCGAGACGTGCGGCCGCAGCTTCCGCACCGAGAAGTCCCTGGCGCGGCACAGGAAGAAGAGGTGCCTTCACACGTTTAAGTGCACGGACTGTGGGGAGACGTTCGGCAGGAGGAATGCTCTGCTCAAACACAGCTTCTCGCACCTCTGCTTGTTGCCTTACACCTGCATACGCTGCCGCTGCCACTTCCGGCTGGCCAAGCTGTACCGGCAGCACAAGTGCGAGCCGGAGCGCATCCACTGCGTGGCGTGCCTCAGAGAGTTTCCCAGCCAGGAGGACTTCCAGCGGCACAAAAAGGACACTGGCTGCTGGGGCAATCAGGAGGCCAACCAGAAAACGGACGAGATCCGCTGTTTGGAGTGCGGCCAGAGGTTCGACACCCAGGACGAGCTGAAGAAGCACGCCGGTGCCCACCAGAGGGTGCTGAGGTGCGCGGAGTGCGGGAAGGGCTTCCGTTCGGCCCTGCTGTTGATGTCCCACATGGGCGGTCACGCCGGGCAGTCGCCCTGCTTCTGTCAGAGCTGTGGGCTGGGCTTCCCCCACCAGCAGAACTACGACATCCACCTCAAAACCTGCGGGCAGAATCATCCCTCTGCAGTAAGTGCAGGACTTTTAAAGGATCGATATGGCGTCCTCATGTTACGATTGGCTACACAATTTCCACTTTATGGTACTTAAAAATAACAGAAAAAAGAAAAATCTTGTAAATGAGATTAACTTTCTTTGCTATGATACTTTTATTTATTACCTGAGGCTTGGAATAGCGACTTTAAGTCCTCATTATTTAGAAAGTACAAGTAAAAATGTCCCCATAAAGATGTAAAGTTTGGGGTTTTTTTCCAGAAGAAAATGTTTTTAAACTGTAAAACAGGCAAAAAATCTCAGATCTCATTTATTTCACCCAAAGCCATAATTGCAGCAGGTAAAATTAGGATCGAACACGTCACCAATTTAAGCAAACATACTTCTAAAAGTAACATGTCTGCTGTACCTCATCCAATCCAAGCGTACAAATAAATGTTTAATAAACTAAAATGGCCCAGAGTAAAAGCATTAGTCGCTTAATGAAATGTATGGAATACTTTGAACAAAAGTTTTTGTTGATGATGTCTTCTGGATGGAGGAACAATCTAGCAGCTTCTGATCTTTGTCAAACCGTTTGAGGCTCCTGGGCTGCATGTAGATCCTCGTCTTACAGAAATTTCCACCCTTGCTTCATCCCTCTGGTAGATGGCAGCAAATTTTTTTCTTCTTAAATCAAAAAATTTTTGTACCTTTGTCCATTCAACTTGTCTTTCAAGTTTGCCAGTGTTGTATGCTGGAAAACGACCTGACATCACGACGTTCCAACCCCCAACTTCTCTGCTGCTGAGGTGTTTTAGAGACAACATACAGTTCCTTTTGTTCTGGTGTGTATTTTGCCTTCCAAAGCGTTACATTTTGGTTTCACCAGACTACAGCGTCCCAGTATTCCACAGACTTGTCTCTACGTTGCTTCGGTAAAACCTTAAACGTGCTTCAGCAATCTACTTCATTAGTGGAATCTTGCAAAGTGAGTTCAAAAAAACTATAGCAGCTAACTACACGACTTATTTTGTTTTGTTTTTCAGACAATAATACCTGTAAATTGCACTGGATGTGTTACAAAAAATGGGTGAAAATTTCAAGTCGATGTGTTAAATACTCATTTAATGTGGTGTGTGTTGGTTATATATTTTTTATTTCAGCGAGCTTAGAGCATAAACTATGACATAATGTGATGAATATTTCTGCTCTACATATAAAGAACATATCGATATCAAATAGCTCTTTATATTACCATTAATATTTGTTCCTCATTTTCTAGTTCTATTTCCTTCCTGAAGTTTTGGAGTTGTTTAACTTTGTTTCGTGTAAGTCTACTGCTGTCTGAGCATCCATCCATTAAAAAAAATAACATAATGAAATTATAATTTATGAAGTAAAAGAAAAATGATACACAATTTTGACATTTTTAGCAGAATTTGTAAAAAGCGTGGTGTTTGTTTGCATTACAGCCCTACTGAGTCTTAGCAGAACCAGTTTTCATAGTGTAAAACTGCTCTATCTTGTGGTTATGTAACTGGCTATTTATCCGTAGTTGCTTTCTTCTTGGCACACTTTAATATAAGCCAGATTTTTTTGTGCTTGGCTAATATTTGTCAACAGATTCCCTTTCAGGCAATATAAACTACTGTTGCTCCACCAAGAGCATCTTGGCTGGTTCTCTGATCTATTTAGGTGGACGGCTCTGTCTTGGTAGGTTTGCAGACTCCATATACTAATTAGCTGATTATTTATAGATATATATTTATATATATATATATATATATATATATGTATATATTGTTTTTTTTTCCAGAAGAGAATGTTTTTAAACTGAAGAAAGGCAAAATCTCATTTGCCACAGCTGCCTTTATTTTAAAGTGGACAGAACAGAAATGGACAGAGCCATTCAGCAATGCCCTGGGCGTGAGTTGAATCCAGGATGACCACTTCTGGGGCTAATGCCTCTGAAAATGGGGCGCCTATCATAACCACTGCACCATGTAGTGCCCGTAATCAGCAGATTTTTAAAGGCAAATTAGTAGTTAAAATTTGAAAACCATGCATCATTTTTCTTCCATTTGAACTATTAGGCCCCACTCTGTCCTGGTCCGTCGCAGTGTTTCCCAACACACACCCTGCACTGCATATTTTAGATGCCTGCTGTAACACAACTGATTCAGATTATCGCAGCTCAGCAAACGGCTGTTCATCAGCTATCTGTTGATGTCGGGTGTGCTGAAGAAGGGAATCATGTAAAATATCTTATAGTCAGATAAGTGTTTGCAAGCTACAACTGTATATAGAAAAAAACCCCACTGAAGAAATAGATTTTTCTGGAGGACTGTCTACAAGTCTAATTATTTGTGCAACTTCAGTCCTCAGGGTCTGGTATTCTGCAACTTTTAGATGTGTGTCTGCTTCAACACTCCAGAGCCAAATAATATTTTGGTTTATTTGTTGCAGAGTGCTCCTAAGAAGCGTCTTTCCTCGAAGAACTATGTCCCTGGGAAAAAAAATCAGAAGAAAGATGCCAAACCAACCTCTGTAGCCAACACGGCCCCTGCTGCTACTGCCGAAGCTGCTTCAAACAGCCCCGCTGCACCAGCGAAGGATCCCAGTAGTCCAAGGCCGCCCAGGAGTGAGACGGCGTCCTCCGACTCTGGACCATCAGATGGATTGTGGACCTTGACTCTGGACGAGAAGCCGCCTGCCGGCATGAACCTAGTCGTGTTTCTTCCCGTCTGTCCAACTCAAACCGACGTGCTACCAGTCGCCGGCGTTCAGCCTCTGCCTCAGGGCTCTCCATCGTCGCTGTCGAGTAACGAACTGCTGGGAGCGAACGCTGCCGTTGGAGCGACGCTGAACGCCTGCCTGGAGCTGGTTGCAGGATTCACGGGACAGGAGACAGAAACACCTTTGGATTTGTCCAAAAAGCCAAACTCGACTAAACGTGCAGCGTTGGACACTCCCCTTGTTTCGGTAAAGAGCGAGCCGAGCGACTACGAGGTCTCGGGGCAGGCGTACGGTTCAGAAGAGCAAAGGAAAAGACACGAACAGCTGGACATGTTTAGTGAAGCAAAGAGGTGTAAAACGGAGCCCACCGTTGTCTCTCCTCTCAGTGCTCACACGGCATCCCCTCCTCCATCAGTGGATGTGAAGAAAGCTCCTCTGTCTCCCGGCCCTGATGCTAATGTGTGGTCCTCCACATGCAGCCAGCTGACAGACCGTAAACTAGAGAAAAGTATTAAAATGGAAATGGATATTTAAAGGTCTGTCTGAGCTGACGCATCAGAGGAAAACGATAAGACTCGCCCGGCAAAGAAAATGCATCGTATTCTGCAATAATTTTAAACAGGAAGCATAAATGGCACTTATATTGTATTCGTAGTAGTAATAAATAATGTGCACTTGAAATATTACGTGAAACAGGAAATATATCATGCAGTTTTATTATTACGAAGTGTTGTCTTATTTCTTTATGATTGTGATTCCTTCTATTTGTTGGGGCTTTAAACAGAAAGCTGGCAATAAATGGGGGGGAATGGCGGCCTGAGATTAAACAGTTTTCTGTTGGGAATCAAGAAGACATTCCATAACTGTGTATCTTTCTGTTTGTGTGTTCTGGATGTGAGGAGCGAATAAGCCTATGCAGAGTTATGCTGGATTTCTGTCAGCACCTGGGAACCTTCTTGGTTCTGGTTTCTTTTCTTGTGAATGTGGGGAATGAAAATGTTCTGTTCTTGGTGTATTTTTTATTTAATTTTTTTTTTTTTTTTTACTGCAAACATTTCAGTATTTAAAAGGTTATACTGTAAATGGTACTGGTATTTGATCACCTTGGGATTTACACTCTTAGTGTTATGTATAATCCGATTGTACTCTGTTTTTTCAAAGGCAAATAAACATTTGTTTTTGAAGCGAGATCCCTTCATGTCTTTTTGAAATGGGGTTTAGTCTTACAGATGCATACCGTCATGGTTCCTGTTTGAGCTTAAACCAAAGTAAGCAGATTTGCAGACCATTAGCATGGAAGACAATCAAAACTCACTTGCAGGAGCCCAGAAGAAAGAGATTGAAAACAAAAAACTTTTAGGTTTGTTTACTTTTACATTGAGTTAATTAGTGAGACTAGAGTTAATTGTAGTCCTGATTTAAACGAGCCAACACTTTCTGGGTTTTAGAGTTCTGGTTCCTAGTTCTGACGGCAACTAATTCTTTTTCATTGTTTTTGCGCTTGGCTATATGAGAAGTGGTTTGTGAACAAAGTTTTACTTAAAATATTCCATCCATCCAAAAGCTCTGTGCCACATGGCAATAAAAGTTGTCATCCATTAATGTCAGAACCTGTTTTCAGATCAGGACTGTTAAGATTGTATATTGGAGTCTCATATGACCATTGCGTAATTGTCCAGAAATACAAAGAGTTAAGTTCAAATGGGACAGAGAACCTATGGAGTCTTGTCATCCTTCTCCTAGCAGATGGAATCAAACTTACATGTTATGTGGCTACGGTTTATTCATGAATTGACTATATCAGATCATGTCTCTGATGTTCTTGAGAAACCGTTCACTATCTTAATCAGCTTCCCTTCTATATATTTCCTGTTTAAATTCAGTCTAAACTCTTTTCTATCTCTTATCCTGCTATACAGTGATACAGTGATGATGAGAGGCAAATGAATGCTAACCAGGGTTTTGTTCACGATTGCTGCATCTTAATGAGGCAAAACTTTCCAAACAAAAGCTACATTTAGAGTTCATGTAAATTAAAGCTATTGGTTAGATTAGAGGTGGGTAGTAACAAGTTACATTTACTAGAGTAACTTTTAGAAAAAGGTTTACGTTTAAGAGTAGCTTTACCGTACTTTTTTACTCTTACTTGAGTACGATTGTTGGCTGCTCTATCCACAGTGAGTAACTTCAGTGAAGCACACGCTTGTTTAAACCAAAAATGCGTGTGACTCAACTACAGCTTATGTTGAAGTGAGACATCTTGTCTGTACGCATGCTTTAACATTTTAATGTTATTTTCTATCTGCTGAGACGGGTGTGAAATTTGGAGGCCAATGGAGAGTAACTTCCCCTGATCGAACATGAATAGAATAAAATAATAAAAACAGAGCAACCACTGAAACACTATCTACTGAGGTGTACAGTGCTGGACATAATTATTGGGATCCCTGGTATAGATGCATTATAGATGCAGATGCACAACATCTGCAGATTTCTCGTTTCTAGATTTGCAGAACTTTAGAGAAATAAGATCTGTAGGAAGATTGGTTTCACTGGCACATAAAATCTTAATAAAATACTTTTCATTGAATGCTGTAGATTTATGGAGGTAGATTTGTGTTTTTTTTATTCAATAAAAAAAGGCTTCTTCAAAAAAATATATATATTTTCAAACAAAAAACGTTCACTTCAACCAAAAAAAAGGAAGTTCAAGCAAAGAAAAAAGTGTTTGAATCCAAAAATATAGCTGAGACTCAAAAAAATGAATTTGAACACGTTTTATTTTATTTTATAGATTATGTTTTCTTTGATTGAAGTAATTTTTTTGTGTTTGCACCATATTATGGGTAGGACATTTGTATGGCAGATTTGTGTTTTTATTATGCAACCAAAAAAAGGTTGTTTTTGATTGAAGAAACCTTTTTTTTGATTGAATAATAACAACACAAATCTACCTTCATATTGATTTAACACGACGAAATTAAAAAGTAAAAATAAAATTCTATTTTCTCACAACGGGAAGCTTCCTCTAAAGATGAAAAAACTGCTAAATATTTAGATCCCGCGATGTGGCTAATATGTATCACGTGTGTTTGCATGTGACTTTCTGACCCGGAAATAGACCGTCTGACTGGGTGTGTTGATGCTGTCAGGACAGGACAAAACGTGTGTGTTTATTTATCTTAGGGTGGCTTTTATTGTTGTAACGCTGGGAAGCGTTAGAATCGCAACTCCTCATGGACAAAGACAAGAGCAGCGATAATGTGAGTAACCCGAACAGCTTAAAACGCGCTGGACGCTGAACGTTTCATATAGGCCTATAGTCAGCGAGGAGAGGAATGCTTCAGCTGCAGCTCACGAGTCGTTTTGCTTCTTTCTACGTCTGCCAGCATACTCAGTGCTCCTGGATGGAGATGCATCAGTACATCAGTGACCTGCTGTCGTCTGGAAGCCAGTCCAAAAACACGCCGGATGTTAGGAACGCAGCATGGGGGACGACAACTGTTGCTGCCGGTGTCCCTCTGGGGCTCAAAGCTTCCTCGCTCCAACCTCTTCAGCCTCTTCAACCAGTCCAGGAGAGGAGAGAGGCAGCCGCTGGCAGACCGATCCATCCGGGGGCATCGCACAGGAGGGCAGAGGCCAGAGACAGGGCAGAAGGTGGCATCCGATATGGCAGGCTGGTTTAGCATATAATCAAAGCAATCTTCTAACACCAACGACTTGTTTAGGGGTATAAATAATACCATGTATTTATTTAAAGTAACTCTCCAGACTGTAAATTAGAACACAATTTAATTATTAAAATGGCACTGTACCATCGATGTAGTAAAGATCTCCAATAAATAAGTAAATAAAAAAAAACAGAAAAAAGTCAATAAAAAAATAAATATAAACAGTTCCAGAATAATAGAACATAAGGTATCAGCAATGTTCACCTTAGAGATCAAAGTGTTAACTATTGTATGTCTGGATATTAATTTCCTTTTATTGGAGGAGTCAATTATCTTAATAAAATTACATAACAGTTACGTCATAAAGCAATAATAGCAACATAGACTTATTAAAAATAGTAATAATTATCTCGTAATAAAAAAAAGACTTTCTCAACTAGCAGTATATTGATTAATATATTTCCTGTAATTTTTGAAAGTGCAAATATATTTGAGTACGATGACGAAATAGCCCACATTATATTCAAATGGTAAATGGCCTGTGTTTGTATAGCGCTTTACTTAGTCCCTACTCACCTCAAAGAACTTCACACTACATTCAGTCATTCACCCATTCATGCACACATTCACACACTGGTGATGGCAAGCTACGACGTAGCCAGTGCTGCCCTGGGGTGCACTGACAGAGGCGAGTGTGCCCCAAAGGAAAAAAAAAGTTGTATACTCAATAATTTTAACTGTTAATATGTTAAAAACGTATATCATCCAATCCAGCAATCTTTCCAGTGCTTTTGGCAGAGAAACAGGTCCGGAGCATCGCAGTACCTCCACTATGTTTACTTTTTGACTTATTCATCCCTCATTTTAATCCCAAAACCAATGTTATGTCATATTATAATAAAATAATATGACATAACAAATAATTGTGCCACCATTGATTTTAATCAAATGTAGGGATGCAACAATACCACTTTTTCAAACCGACACCAATACTTTGTTACAGGGGATAAAAAAAAAAGAGTAAATAGAGTTTCTGTGTATTGGAACATTTTTGACTCCCCTGATCTTCCGTAGTGGAATTGGTATTGGTTTGCTGCGACAGCCGTGGAGCAAGAGACCCCACGCTGTTACATTTGCCCATATATTGCCCATTACAATCAAGGCAGCAGCACCACAAACCTATTCCAACACCTGAAACACGGGCATCCAGCCGAATATGAAAAATGCCAGCCTCTCAGAGACGAACAAAACCTTAGCTAAAAAACAGCTAACTTTAGCCGAATCCTTTGCACAAGGTTGTCTGCCCTTTGTACTCATGGCTTTTCTTAATAAGTGAGGGGAGGACCGGAAAAAAATCATAATGTCCTACCAAACAAAAAATTCAAGTGGAAAATGAACATTTTCTGCGAAATTATCAAATTTTAAGTATCAGTTAACTAACCGATGTGATTACATTAGAATGGTATTGGTGGTTTCCTAATAAAATGTTATTTCTTGTTGCATGATTTCTGCTGTAGCTCAAGAATTTTTCGTGTTTCAAAACATGTATTGAAAATAAAAAGTAGAAGTTTTTCAATTTTTTTTAATGCATCTATACCAGGGATCCCAATAATTACGTCCAGCACTGTACACCTCAGTAGATAGTGTTTCAGTGGTTGTTCTGTTGTTTCCACAGGCTTGGATGAGCATCATGGTTGTACCTGCCCTGGCTGTCCTTTCATTAGCTCCTCGTCCTCCTTTGAAACTCTAACATCACGACCGTCGGCGTCCTCTTCTTTATACTCTCAAGCTTCATCCAATCCCAAAAACCTGAGCATGACCATGTGCTCTCCAGACACCACAGGCCCCGCATCTGAGCAGGAGTCCAGGCCATCCAACCGACCGCAGAGTGATGATGCAGACAGAGGAACCCAGAGCCAAAACCAGAACCCTGACACTCCTCCTTTAAGACCATCAGCAGGCTCTTTGGCCCATCTCTCCATGTTTCCTTGCTTCTGTTGCCACCGAGGATCGCAGACCTGCACCCACCTCATGAGCAGTCAGGAAAGCGCAGACTCCCCCTTTTCCCACACCCACGCTCACCATCACTTTCATCACCACCACTGCCCCATAGCGTCGTGCGTTCCCTGCCCTCAGCTTGCCCACTCCGCGCAGCTGTCCGCCCCCATTCCCTGCCTGTCCTGTCGATGCTCACTCCCCGCCTGTCCTCAGGTCTGCCACCACCAGCACAGACAAACGCAGCAGCAGGAAGAACGAGGAAGGCCCCTTCTGCATCCCTGCATGCACTGCCCAGCATCTTTTTCCAGACCGTCCCAGCTGCTGCAGCACCAGCGCTCCGAGCACGCCCACAAACAGCCCGGCTTCCTCTGCACAGAGTGCGGCCGGGCCTTCAACTCCCACAGCAACCTCCGCATACATCAGAACGTGCACACCGGCGCCCGGCCCTACTCCTGCACCGACTGCGGGAAGAGTTTCAGCCAGTCGGGAGCGCTTAAGATCCACAGGAGGATTCACACAGGCGAGCGGCCGTACTCGTGCGACTTTTGCGGTAGGGGGTTTCCTCATCTGGCGGGGGTGCGAGCCCACCTGCGGACCCACACAGGGGAGAAGCCCTACAGCTGTTCCCTGTGTGGGAAGTGTTTCACCCAATCAGGAGCGCTCAAGATCCACACCCGCATCCACACGGGCGAGAGGCCCTTTATCTGCAGCCTCTGTGGGAGGGGCTTTTCAAACCGCTCCGGGATCCGTTTCCACTACCGCACAGTCCACGGACTGTCTCCTGAACACGAAGGAGAGGCGAGCGCAAAACCAACAGGGTTCTCTCCTGGGCGTCCAAGAAATCTGCCTTCGACCAGCGTTGGAAGCGCTTCACAGAACAGCCCGGACAGGGCCCCGGCCCCAAATCCTCTCAGTTCTTCAGAACTGATCCCTGCTGACCACAGCAGCATCCCACTTAGTGGAAACGATAGATCACCAGCAGAAGGAGCGGGCTGTAACACAGAAGGGCTGCTCTACGCATGCGAGGATTGCGGCCAGCGCTTTAAAGACGCCCCGTCCAGGAATAGACATCAGACCCTGGTTCACTACTCACAAGAAAGTCAGGAGGAGGAGAGTCAAGGACAGAGGAAGGAGTTGAGCAAGGGGGAGAACGTTCAGAATCAAGGCGAATGAAAGTGCATTAATATTGGAGTCGGTGCCTTGCAAAAGGAATGATATCCTTTGAGGTTTTTCCTCCTTTTGCCAATTTACCACTGCAAAAATAAATGTGCTGTTTTTATGACGTAATATGCCAACACAAGGCCTGATGAGATGCTCTGGGCACAACTCACCAGGAAGAGACTCAGAAGAAGACCCAGAACACCCTGAACGAACTGTTTAGGTCCGTTGTCTTGCATGAAGGTGGAACTCTGAAGGCAATTGAGTGCATTTGATTGAACACAGAACAAAAACTTGTTTTTGCTCCCATTTTTTATGAGCTGACCTCAATGATTGTCTATATATATATATATATATATATTACACACAAGACCCATTTCTCTCAAATGTTTACAAATCTGTCTAAATCTGTTAGTGAGCACTTCCCCTTTGCCGAGATAATCCATCCCACCTCAACAGGTGTGGCATATCAAGGAGCTGATTAGACAGCATGAATATTCCACAGGTGTGCCTTTGTGTGGCCACAGTAAGGACACTGAATTGTGCAGTTTTTCTTTAACCGTGGATGGGGTTCAGAACCAGTCAGTGTCTGGTGTGGGCCACATTTAACCTCAACTCTGTTGCATAGAGTTCATTAGGTTGTTGATTGTGGCCTGTGAAATGTTGGTCCATTCCTCCTCAGTGACTCTGCGAAGTTGCTGGATATTGGCGGGAACTGGAACACGCCGTTGTATGCGCCGATCCAGAACTTCGCAAACACGCTCAAAGGGTGACATGTCTGGTGAGTATGCTGGCCATCCAAGAACTAAGATTTTTTTTTTTTTTTTAGCTTCCAGAAATTTATGATAGCTGCAACATATGGGGTGAATTATAATGCTGCAACATGAGGGGATAATCGTGGTTGAATGCCATAACAATAGGCCTTAGCTAATGCGAGCATTTGCCCATTCACATCGGTTATGACGACACTCTGCAGTCAGGTCCAGACCACAATGAGGACAACGATAATGCAGATGTCCTTCTTTGACACGGTTTGTGCAGAAATTGTTTGGTTATACAAACCAATTGTTGCAGCAGCTTTCCCGTTGGCTGATCACAAATGATCATGGAGGTGAACATGCTGGATGTGGAGCTCCTGGGTTTGTGTGGTTACATGTGATCTGGGGTTGTGAGGCTGGTTGGATAAACTGCCATATTCTCTGAAACGCCTTTGGAGGCGACTTATGGTAGAAAAATGATCAGTCATACAGTCAGCATTCCAACCCCACGGTCCCTCAAAATTTGTGGCATCCATTGCATTGTGCTGTCTGCCAGCCCAAGGAACACCTGTGCAATAATCATGCTGTCCAATAATCTTGACGTGCCACACCTGTTGAGGTGGGATGGATTATCTCAGCAAAGAAAACGTGCTCATAAACATAGATTTAGACACACTTGTGGACGATGTTATAGAATCTGGTTCTTTTGTGTACAGTACATAGAAAATGTTTCAGATCATGAGTTCAGCTCATGAAAAATAAGAGTCAAGTGTTGGGTTTATCATTTTGTTCAATGTATTTGTGGGTGTCAGAGTATGGCAAATTCAATACAAATGCGTGCCACAGTTTTATTTGAGGGGGGAGAAAAAAGATTTGCCCTATAATTCTTATTTAATTTCTATGTGCCATCTTGTGTTTCATAAAGTCCCCAAAAATCACTGGTGTGTAGAATATGACTGTAGGTGAGAAGGAATGAACACTTCCTTCACAGCACTATACCAACAGGGGCGACTTATAAGGTCACACTTTTAAATCTGTTTTGAAGTTGGTATTGTCTGTTCATCATTGCTCCTTGCAGATAATTTTCAACTGCACGAAATCTGAAATGTAAGTTTTTCTAATTTCTTATTTTTTGGCATGAGTATTCACACAGCAGCACAAAGTTGACTTGAGCAGTGATTACATCGTGGTGGCTTTGCAGGTTTGGGTCCATCTTTACTACTTTAAACAACTGCTAGTTACAAATGTCCACCGTGGTATTTTTAATGACGTTTGTAATTGTGCCTTATTCTGCAGTAATCAACACAAAACTTGTAAAAGCCTCAGTAGATGTTAAACCAAGGAACGGCTGATTTCTTGTTGTTTATAAAACTGCCAAGTGATTTTCAAAGCAAAGAAATTCCATGTTTTTAGTGGAATTTCCTGACTTTTTTGATCAAGTATTGTAGATGATTGTATTTTTATATAAAAAGTAAGCACATGAATGGTTTCAGAATAGGAAAGTCAAAGAATTCAATGAACTTCGCTTTTTTAATAATTTTAATAACACAAGCTGTCTTTAGAGTAGAAGTCCTTCCTACTTCTAGGAAAGGGTTTATGTTGAGACAGTTCCCTGATGCCAAATGGATTACCAAATGAAAGTCAAACTGAAGGTATGGGGAACCTTTTATTTCCCCATCGCGTTTGTTTCCTGTGTCTTTTTGTCTTTGTTGTACAACTCCCAAATCATTTTTAACTTGTTATATCTTTCCAGACAAAATTCCACAATATATAGTTTAGTATAACTAGAGGTCTGAAGCTCACAAGAGCCACCTAGTGGTTATATATATAGTCACAGCTCCAAACCAGTGTACCATTAAGTGTTTCAACAAGAGTCTACATTGGAAACATTAAGAGGTTTTGTCAGTGAGTAACAATCAGGCTATTGTTTTGCATTTTTCTTTTTTAAAAAGACGGACGTGTATGTTTCTGTAGAAAGTGCAGTTTAAGATCGAACATTTCATAAGTAGACCGTATCGCTCATATACAATCAAACCTGTAGTTTCTTTGTGCATTCTATGAATAAAAACTGTACATGTACAAAACTTCCTGGAAGGAAATATTTTGGTCCACATAGCTCTCAGATGTTCCTGTGTACTGAGTGGTCCACCCTGATATCCTGTTTTAATATGTGGGTGGGCCTCCTGATGCTCTTGAACGTCTCTCACTGACACAGCTGCAGTTCACTCAGGAGAGCACTTTCTATGTTGGTCCTCTTAGGACCTAAGAGTTCCTCTGGTTCTAGTAGATCTGCCCACATCTGAGCTCCCTGCATTCACATGGCCGCCTCGTAAGTGTGCTTTTGCACTAAGAAGTCACTTGACTTGGGCTCTGCATACACTTCACTGTCAGGTCGAGGGCCACTGGCATGCAGAGCAGGGGTGCAGTAGCCATTGAACAGCACCCTATGTGAGGGGCAGTCATACTGACTGGGACCGGAGGACCCATGAGGAGGAGGTCTGTGCGTACTGCTGTGAAGTAATACCGTCAAGGTGGGCGGTTTATGCCCCGACGGCAACTCGCTGAACGGAGTGGCGTACTCGGGCTCCGGGGGGAGCGGCTCGGCGTACTCGGGAAGGTTGCCAGGTGTGTCGTAATGGGCGCGGGTGAACGGGGTGGTGTAGCCTTCGTCTGAAGAGGGTCTGAATGTGGAACCGACCTTCTGTCCGATTGCCGTAATGGCAGGAGCAGCATAGTCTGGGAGGGCAAGAAAGAAGTTACAAAAAACATAAGACTGTGACAAGTCACTTTGTTTCATCTGATGCATCTAAATGTAACAAAAGTGGATTTATTTCAGTACTGTAGCTAAAAAATGAAACTTTTGGATTACTACTCGCAGATACATTTTAGTTGTTGTCATTTAGTGTTGCTAATAAAATCCCCAAGTCCAGTGTCCCAGGATGTTTTAAAATTACAAAAGGACCATACATCAAAGATTTAAAGTGCGATAGTCGAGAAAATCCTGACGAAGACTGCTGTCATGAAACCTCCACAACGACAGTAGGCCACAAAGTGGTATTAGATAAAAAGCTGACAGTTCACATAGGACAGTAACCATGCATTGTTAAGTGGAAGGAAAAGGATAACTGCACCCTTTGGAGGATTGTGAATCAAAACGCCCTGAAATGACTTCTGTCTTGGTTCAATGATTTACTCTTACAACCAGCCTCCCTTCGGTTTTAACACTAGATGCAATATATCAACATCCAGAACATGATCACTAAATAAAATCAGTGATGCACCGATCCGAGCTTTATCAGATGATACAGATATTTTTCTATGCTTCATACAAACTAATTTCAGGGTTCCCCCTCTTTTCTTGAAATTATTTTCCAGGCTCTTTAAGACTTTTTCAGCTGCTACAGTACAAGTCAAATTATCACAACTAGGGCTGGGCAATATACCGATATATCGGGATTTATTTTAAAACAGTTATGATATTGTACTTATACCATTATATCGGTATTATAGTTGTGCAAAGATAGTTTTTTCTTTCACAACCTGTTTTCCTCTACTTGCAATGCAACACAACTAAAAGTTATTCTCCACTGTAGTTCATACACTGCTATTTTATTAGTTTAAAAGTCCAAACTCTCAGTCAAGCTGTATTCGTCGTATCGGTCACTAATGTTAGAAAATCGTAACCATTATTGGACTTTCCAGTTAATTGGATCTGCTCGCACCAAGGCACATTATGCATCTGGTATACAAAATGGCATAAATTGATGAGTTATCTTTTTTGACTCCCAAGTTATATATTTTGATTTATTAAATCTTTGTAACTGTTTTTTTGTAAATGAAATTGCTGAAATTGACAACTTTAGTAAAGCTAAATGTGTTTAAATGCAAAATCCATTTCGCCTACAGGTTTATGAAATGGATCTAAAGTAAAATATTCTGAGAAACTAGGGGAAAATACCAGTATATATCATGTATCCCAAGTTTTACAGAAGTGTTAATTTCTACAATTGTACCTTATATTTTGTACATTTCACAAGATTGTTTAAATGTTTGTTTATCTCCCTCTTTCTCCACAAAAATTTTTATGTTCAATAAATCACCAAAACAGGCTATTTACTGCTTATAGTGACTGTTTACCCAATAAATTAGCCTGTTTTTCATACCTTAGCTTTTCCATGTCTTCCATATTCTATGTATTTAACTTACTGTACACACCACATTACACTTTACTGCTTATTGTGAGATGCTGAACTGCATTTTGTTTTTCCAGTATTCGTCATTTTCCAGTCATCTGGACACAAGATTCAGGGTAGATAACTGAGCTAATATCCCTCACTAGCGCCATAATCATATTTGGAAGATACCTTTTTTATGTTTACCACTTAAAATCATTCTATTTATTAATTTAGCCACGTTGAATTAATTTCATTTACGTTATCAACTTCGTCTAAGGCTACGTTCTGAACCGCACAAATCCGATTTTTTTTTCAAATCCGACCCAGGTCACGTCAGTATGTGGTACTCAATCCAATACATAGCTGATGTTTTTGAAAGCGGCTGAGGTCTTAACAGCCATGTCGCATTAAATCCGTCTTTTATGTCACTGATATGAGACAGCGTGTCAGTGACGTCAATAATCAGCGTCGGAGAAAACAAACGAACAAGCATGGCGACCGAGCCTGGAGAGGGTGCGAGTCAATGGACAGAAAGTGAGGTTTTTATTCATTAATTTGTCAAAATTCCGTCGGTTCCGACTATGCAAGAATTGATAGACGGCTAAAAAAAGGCTTATATCTGTGGCCGCCATTTTTACTTCCGTAAACAGAGCGCATTGTGTTTGACGTACTATGGTGATGTCTCATCTTCTTTTGCGCATGCGGGGGCGCTTTGGAGCCGTGACACGTTCACACTGGAGTGCGTTTGCTGTTGCATTTTATCTGTAGTGTAAATGTACATACAAAAAAATTTGCTCAAAAAATCGGAATTGAGCATTAAGACCTGCAGTGTGAACGTAGCCTGCAAGTCTTCAGTTCTCACCGCTTCTCCTCTGTTGTCTGTGTATCGAGCTAAAATCAGCATAAAAAGTTGGAGCGCTGCTCTCTGTACACATACAAATAAATTCATGACGTTTTTCTCATTCATGTTTTTTTTTGCTGTCGGACAATAGAACAAGTATTAAATACTGAGTGGAACGTGGCCTGATAAGACTACATGTTACCCGTCGCTATAGCGAAGCTAAACTTCTGGTCCACTAAAACCAAAAAATGAAATTTGCATAAAGGCATGAGCGACAACATGCCCACAGCTCTCCACTGCTCCTCTGTTAAATGACGGAGAGGGAGAAAAACCTCTCACTCGATATACTGCGATAGAGCAACACTCTTGAACTGGAAGTTGCTAGCTTTGACCTTTCTTTGAAGAAATAAATCCTTACTTGAGTCTGAGAAAAAAAAATAAAATATCAGAAAAACTACTAACAAGGACAGCTGCCAACGCTGGGAAAAAGAACAGTTCTAACAAATTATGCAATTTCATTGCTTGGTAGAGTCATGTGGGGCACTGTGCTGGCTAGATGCAGAAATGAAAGCAGACAAACGCTACAACCCGATACTAAAACATGATGAAATGTTTAACCTGTTAGTGTTCATTCACAAGGAGGGAAATTCTTTTCCAGGACAACTCAAAATTCCCGTGACATTTTATTTTTTTCCACCATTTTCCCTGTGTTTTCCATCACTTTAAAATTGGTCTCATTCGTTTTCCAGGTTTCCAGGATTTCCAGGATGCGTGGAAACTCTGAATTTGTGTAAACTTGTTTTAATTCTACAACTTAATGTTAAAATTGTCAAGGACAAGAAGAATAAAGATCCAACAGGTTCCTTTCTTTCATTAAGAATTTTTCACTCGCTAGTTTACACGTTTCTTCATATAAATAACTAAATGTTGATTTGAGAGAGTAGTGTACTTAGTTATGATTTATCAAATGTATATGTCCACTCTCATTGTGAACCACCCCTCCCAACTTGTGCTGCGAGTACTGCCGGGCAAAAACAATATTATAATGGTTGAATATTTTTTCCCTTTATTTAGTCAGGCTAATATGGTGCTTTGGATGAAGGTTTGGACTTTTCTCAGTTTTGATAGATGTGTAAAATAGACCCTCAGCTGATGCAGCGTTATGATATAGTGGACTAATAAAATAGGGTGGAACCAACAATATATCTTTTACGAGCCCTACTTTGATTTGTAGCTATCTGATAACATAATTTTACATCCTGAGCAGCTGGTCAGAGGAGCCATTCATCGCTCAGTTTGACGACGGGGCTTTTTGGAGGATTTATCGGTTCTAAAAGTGTCATCAGCAGCGGAAACGGATTTGGTGTATTAAAAAGAAGTACAGCTTGAGTTTTTAAGGCTCTGACAAAATGCTTACTTCTAATACACTATGATTACTTATTTATGATACATGTAAAAAGAGGACCATAAACCACATTAGTAAATCAGATAAGGTTTGAAAAATGCATTTCCTACCAAAAAGAAATCTTATAAGACGATGAGTGGAGATAACTCTAAAGCTCAATGAGTTATAATAACTAGGAGTCAGATGTCTCAGAATCAACACTTTCCTTTCTTACTGAGTATTATGTGTGTGAGAAGCTGAATTAGAAGCCGAGAGGCTCAATGAGGCAGAGATGGTACTGGTGAAGGGGGGGGTCTTTCTCAAACTCCAATTAAAGGATCTCTTTCAAAGCGACTCTGCAGTCCAAAGAAAGAAAGGAATGTTTATACAGTGACCACCGATGAGCTGAGCCAGGGCAAAGAATGGGTTGGCCTCAAAGAGAGTTTGGCTGGAGCTGCTCAAGCTGACCAACTAATGACAGAGACAGGACCGTGTTGGCAGGAGAGAGGAAAGTACAGAGCAGCAGCAAATGTTCCCCACTTCTTACCGTTCAGAGGGGGGCTCGGTAGAGCATCGTGTACATTTCGCACCAGCGGGTAGGAGATCAGCTCAGACTGCGGACACGGGAGACCATTTGCCTTAAAACCCTGACAGCCAACTGATACACACACACAAACACACACAGAGTCAAATTCAGCGTTTTTCACACAAGATTTAAGATATTTGACATTTATTAGCTTTACTCACCTGTCGGTAAAGAGTTCTTCATTTGCAAATCTTTTTTCCTACCAAGAGAACACATGAAGGCATTTTACATTCTACTTATGGTTTTTATGTGCTAAAAATTTTAGTAGTTCTCTATGTAGTAATAGTGTGAAAACGGGTAGCATTTATTTTAATAACTGCTTAATTTTTCCTAATCTGTGAACGCTTTTCATGAAAGTTAAACTTCTGCAGTCTCGTTTTGGTTGTACAGACAAATGACAAACCTCATAATATGTTGACAGCTGTCCATGCTGTAGAACTGATTTTAGAATAGATAAAGCATAAGGATAATGTGACCTTAAAGGATAATGTTTAGATTCTACCACAACCGTACTTAAGGACAATTTACAGAATAAAATTAAAGCTCTTGGAAGGACTCGATCGGTTCTAATCGAAAGAGTTTTTGGCCAGAATCAAGTCAGAAGCTTTTTTGATGGATATAAAAAGTGTAGTTGTACCACAGTTCTGACCCAGGTTTGCTAGTAAACTTAACATCCACTAAAGATGTTTTTTGTTTTATCCTACCACCCTTTAAAATGATAATGTTCAAATCCAACATGAATAATTATGACATTCATGGCAATGGTGAGAATATACCAGCTTCTCCCTGGCACTGCGAAGTCAATGAAAACGATTTGTTCGATAAACAACCTAGCAGCTAATCTGAAAGTACACAAAATTTTCAAGTGAAATCCACACAATGCTGATGTGTATAATACCTTCGTTGCCACCAGATCCCAGCCAATAAACAACTCCCACACATCACCAGTCCCAGGACCACTCCCACTGCTATGATCACCGGCTGACTTGCGTCTGCAACAGAATGTGTGTGTGTGAGGACAGGGTGAAATTTACTGAAACAGACTCTTAAAACCAGAAAACCTTGTTTCCAACTTAAAGCACATACTATGTGTCGTTTCCACAAACAGGGTTTTCTCTGTGGCAGTGGGTGAGGGGCCTGGGTTCAGGGTATCCACGTTAAACTTTATGGAGGGAGACTCTGTTGGTAAAGAAGCAGTACCTTTACGTCTGTAGCACCTGACGGATAGTGCAACTGTGTGAACAGATCATATTTGACTTGAGCAAACAGGAAGTGCTCACCTCCGGGAGGGCGTGACCTTGGCGTGGCCTTGGCTGCAGGGCAGCCTAGAAGCTGGACCCGAGCGGAGGCTCTCACACTCCACCTCAGCGGCTGAAGTCGAACAAATCGAGCAACGACAGCAGGAAACAAGTTGTTGAGCGCCCTGAGGTGGCCGTCTGTGTACGCCTGAAACACCTGGCAGCAAATAAGGAAAAAACAAGACACTTTAGCTTTGGTTGTCCAAGAACAGTTTCTCCAGCAGTTCAGTGTTGGAAGTAACATTTAGGTGTTACTGAGCTGGGTCTGTACGTTTTCCTTAGCAGGTATTTGTGGATTAGAACCATAGTCTTCATAAATTCATAAATGCATAAATGGTGGAACAACTACCTTTCTCTCTTTGCTCACAGCGTCTTTGTAAGTTTTCCAGCTCTTTCGGTCCTTGCTGAACTGCAGACTGTAAAGCTCTATGTAGTTCACTAGAGATCCTTCTGTCACTAATCCTGTGGAAAAACAATTATAAGAAGTATTTATACCTAATTCAATTCTATCCAGTTAACAGCGTAGTTGGAGCACTTGTTTCTCTCTTAGTCGATATCCATGCTGCCATAAACTGCTCCTCACTCTGCCATTTTCTCCTTCCGCTTTCTATTTATGGGTTCTGTGTGATTATTAGCGCCAGTAACTTTGTTACTCTTGTTTTTTTCATTCCATTGAAGGTACATCTGGCCCAGTAATTCAGAACCTAGCAAGTAACAATGCAGCCCTTACTTTTGCTTACTCCATTTGTTTATCCTTACCATCAGAAGTATTCCCAGCCTCTGTTTCTGTTTTTATCTTTTTTTTTTTCATTGTCAAAAATCATTGAGCGCCATGGCTTCCATTATGTGTACAAACGAAGGCACTGACGGAATTATTCCGGTTCTTAACCTTAACCTACTAGCAGTCTTAAAATTATTCAAACCTCTGGCGAATTTAGATTTGAAATGATGTTTTAATTTGCCCAAATTAGATAGTATTCTTGGCAGGGAGAATCAAAGTTTATCTGAATATCTTTGCTGGAAAACGTGTTTTCCCTTAACTATGTGTACTCTGTTTTTGGTTCCATTAGAAAGGACTCCTGTCTAAATGCTTCCGCCTTTAACTCTGTCTTTCCTGGGTAAAGTCATTGACAGAGCTCCTGCTGCTGCTGCTAATAACTCCCGCCATTAACAAAGAACTCCTGGACCATCTTTGTTTGCTGTGTGACTCCTTCCTGTCCTAGTTGTGGAAGATGGGCCCCTTTTACTGGGCTGGATGCTGCTGTAGGCACCTTCCTGTTCAAAGGGAGCTGTTCCTGTTGCTGCATGTTTCCTCAGGATGAGGGACAGCTGCAAGGTCAATGACCCCATTTTGGCTGACCTTCCTTAGGTAGATACCAAGGGCCAAACAGCACCAGTAAGAGTTGAAGCTAATGCGGAGGGATAAAAACTGCAGTTTCCCCCCTCATCCGCTAGTGGCTGGCTCGTGAAATGAGCAACTTCCCATTGACTCCCATGTAAAAAATGCTAACTTCACAGCAGAAATATACATGTTTATAGCCTTTTTTAAAAAAACATTTTAGGTTTTAGGAGTGATTTTTTTTTTTACAACTCATCTGTCGAGGTGTAATTTAAGATGGAAATGATGATTAATTAGGGTGTGTCCTTGTAACTGACAGGTGTCAGATGAGCTGTCAGCACTAGCACTGCAGGCTAACAGCTTTCTCCAGGTTACTGGACAAAGATGGCTGTCTGTGGTAGTATTGATTGCACTATCAGAGCGTCCATCAAGATTAACTTCTATTTTTTTGTTAAGTAAAATTTTTTTTCTGCTGTGCATTTTAGGAAAATTCTGCTTGATCAAAAATGGGTTGATATGATCAGATTTCTTCTTTGTGTCCAGAGGTTACCAAACAATACCAAGAAGAAAAAGTGCTTTTAGTCAGTCAGCTTTCTCAGTTAGAGCCTCGCAGGAATGGAACACATTTCTGCCAACAATTAGAGACATTAAAACATGAGAACTTCAGCATTATTTTAAAATGCTGGATCCTCAGTAACCAGAACTGTCAGTACTGAATCTTTGCTGCTGCCATCTTGTGTCTCAGTACTTAGTCTGTGTCTTCTACTTTGTAGTATTTTTTCATTCTCCTCTGTAAACAGTACATTTGACTATTTTATTAAATGTTCTTGTTAACATGGATATTTCATAACAAACGTTCTTATTTGTATTCATTTTTGCTGTACCTTTAATGTTGTTTGTTTGTAAGTCATTAAAATTCACATAATTTCACTGAAAGTTATGGACCAACTAGATTTCATTGTTTTATTTGGAGAGATTATTGAATCTGCCTAGAAGGCAGAGGGGTAGCAGAGTTTTTCAACCACGGATTTTTGGCTGTAAGCACCTGCTTATGTCCGTTAGCTTCGGTTAGCTCAGTTAGCCCGCATCTACATTGGCTCAGAGTGTCAATCATCAGCCCCCAGACTGCTAACAAAAAAAGACTATACTTCATATAATATAATAATCGACCAACCTTCTGGACCTTTCTCAACCTTAAGAACAAATGCAGGAAAGGAACAAATAAAAAGGCACAGACCGGCTCATCTTCCCAGCTGGTTCAATCAGGACCTAATCAGACCAATTGACAGACTGAGTCAACCTGCTGCCCTATTCCCATGACACACTTCTAAACCAATTGACACACATACATTTCTCCCAAAAAAAAAGAGATGACATTTGGAATAGATCAAGCAGAACTACAGAAAAGGTTTAAGGTCTGTACGTTTGCCTTGAAACTCTCATTGTTTAGCCTGTCGATAAAGGCGGCTCGATGGTAGTAATGAATATGCATGATTATGACATTAAGATCAACAGACAACTTTATAATTGTGTTTTCTACAAGAAATTTGAGTGTGATCCATCTGAAGGCTTTAAAACCAAAATACATGGAGTTTTATTTCATTCCTTTGAAAGTGGTGATATCACTAAAGATGAGTTTGATTTCATGAGGATTGACTATCCAATAACAACTGTGATATATACATTGCCAAAAATACATAAATCTCTGGGAAAACAACCGGGAAGACCTATAATAGCTGGTATCGGCTCAATAATTGAGAAAATATCCATGTGTGTACAGCTTTCTAAAACCGCGTGTGGCCAAACTCCCCTCCTTTGTTAAAAATACTATTGACATGATACATTTGTTTAAGTCCCTCGATTTCTCTGTTGAATACATGATTCTGGTAACTCTTGATGTGGAATCTTTATATACCAACATGCCACATACTGGGGACATTGAAGCAGTTGATTTCTACCTTAATACCTTAAATTCCAATCAGAAACCCAGTATTGAATGGTTAAAATAACTTGCCAACTTAGTTCTTACAAAAAACTTTTTCTTGAATAAGGATTTCTACTACCTCCAGGTGAAGGGCGCTGCCATGGGTAGCACTATGGCTCCTAACTATGGATGCTTATATGCCGGCTAACAAGAATATGTCCTGAATGCCTCAAATAACTCCTTTTATGATCACATAGCTCTTTGGCGACGTTACATTGATTATATTTTTCTTTTGTGGTCATGAACACAAGCTCAACTACAGGACTTTGTTACTTTTCTGAATGCCAGCAGTTGCCATTTAAAATTCACATTAAACTTTGACTTCTTACGGATTAATGTTTTGGATATTTTAATAATTGACGAACATGACAAATTAGTTACTGATTTGTACAGACAACCAATGTATAGAAACACTATTCTGCATGGTAAAATCTTTCACCCAATCTCTCTTAAAAGGAGCCTTCCCATAGCCAGCACAATAGACTGAACCACATCTGCAGCTCTGATGCTACTTATACTGAACATGGTAATGATATGGCACAAAGATTTAGGGAAAGGCAAAATATTGAAGATTGGATTCAAAGTGCCGTTCATAGATTTAACACTACGAGCCAAGAGGAATGCCTCAATAGGAGAAGAACTGAGCATAAGAAGGGAGGCCCTCTGTGCGTTATACAGTACTCTCCTTTGGCAGACACTTTTCAGGGCACAGTACAACAGCACTAGCGTATTCTTAAGTGTGACCCTAGTTTAAAATCAGTCTTCAATGAACCCCCATATGTTTTATACAAACGTGCCAGAAACATTCGGGACCACGCTGTTGGAGCTGATGTTCCACCAACTCGTGCACAACCTTCCCATTTCCTTGCAACCATCCCGGCAGGGAATTACAAATGTGGCAACTGTGCATAATGCAGCTTTACCTTTAGATGTAACTTTTTTACTCATCCCCATTTTGGTAAGAAAATCAACATTGAGGGAATTATTTCATGTACGACCAAAAATGTAAGTGCCCGTGTGGCTTGGCAAACCACACTTAAAACCAGAAAATCTGAGCGCAGAAGCAGCATTTGCACCAATGATCAACATTGTCCTGTAGCTGTGCATTTTAATACCTTAAAGCATAACCCCTCAACTCTGAGATACTTTGGTACTGAGCATGTAGACGCACCTAGAAGAGGGGGTGATTTCAATAGTATTCTTCTAAGAAAGGCCAAGATGGGTAGAAACGCTGCTATTAAAAAAAAGTATCTCAAGGAAATTTCAATCAAACGCAACTGGACTTGGTAATTTGTCTTGGAAGACGTTTCACTGGTCCAGACCAGTCCCAGCCTGGTCAGCGGCGAGCATGAACTGATGAAGCCTCTTGGACAAGAGGTGAAACGTCTTCCAAGACAAATTACCAAGTCCAGTTGCGTTTGATTGAAATTTCCTTGAGATAACCATGACCTGAATGAATGAGAATATTCACAGGCTAAAAAAAGTATATTTTTTTTTTCTTACCAGTGTGCAGGCTTCTTTCTTTTTTTTTAACTGCTGATTTTTTTTTTTTTTTGGGACCTGGCACCTGCCCCAAGTTCCCTTTTAGGCTGTGTGCACCCTCCAGTATCTGCAGAATCATCCGCCCCCACCCTCACAGCCGCACCTCTTATCCCATTTTTGCTTTTTTCGGGAGTGACAAGATGTGTGACGTCAGCCAAGATGGCGGTGGTGTTAGGAACTGCCCAGTTGGCTTCAAGTCAGCTCTTCAAAAACCTACAGGTGACGTCACTAAGGCTTCGTCCATCATTACATATGGTATGATACTATGGTAGATACGGCTGAGCCAAGTTAAATCATTGTATTTTTAGATCAAATTGGACTGTTTCCAATTGGAACCAGACAACTAGATTGCAATGGACTTTAATTTTAATCTGAATTAAATCTGGACACAAAGGGATTATTCATAATAGGAGATAAAATTACTGATTAAAATATGTGATATTAATTGACTGAACTGATGAGTTCTATGCCTTTTGTTTACCTGTCACGGTGCTCCTTTCAGCCAGTTCGATCTCCACCCACGGGTCGGGATCACTGTGGTCTGCTGTCCAAAGCAGGAAGTCAGGGCTGGACTCTGTGTTTCTGGAGGCCGAGAACACTGTGTGCTCTTGACTGTTTTTGTCCCAGAAAGACGATGCATTTAGAGCAGAGACAGTCAGGATGTTGTTACATTCTGTTCGGGAATGAGAGGAAAGGAAGAACGTGGCCCATTGTCTTACTCTCAGCTCTCACAGAAATGCCTGCCTCCTAACTAGATTAATAATGAAGAATATTTTCTTATGCCATGCGGCAAAAAGCAGTTTATGTTTTTGTTAGGGTGTCATGAAATTCTGGAATTTAAAACACAGCAGCTTAATACAGGAAATAAACTCAAGGAATGTAAATAATTTCCTGCCTGAGGGTGAAACGCTCTATTTTAAAAGAAAAAGAGGGAAAAAAGGCTCCTACCTCTGCTAAACAGCAGCTTCTTCTCAGATAATGACCCCCTGTCATAACAGCATCACATACAGGTCAATCAGGCTGCTGACAAACCTTACCGTAATCTTTCATCGTGAGCACATTGCAACAACTAACATTTTAGAGAGGATTCCGTTGGCAAAGGTGGATTCATAAAGTGTGAGACTTCTCCCTTGATTCACAGTGACCTGACCTCCCAAAACATCCGACATGGCTCCGCCATGGACCGCAGACTTGCACAAGACTGAAGTCTGGCAGAAAGAAAAAAAACTTCATCAGAAGTTTTCAATTTCAGTTATCTTTTAAGGAAAGCTTAGTTTGGGAAACGTGACCTTACATCTCTGTAGCCCTGCTCAGAGTTCCCCCAAATGTCCCCCGGGACATTCGTACATCCAGCTGGGCAGTACACACTGAGGAGCAGAACCACAAACTTCAGTATAATTTACCTGATAAACCAACACAAAGCAGTGACAAATATAGAAAAAAAGGAATGTATGGTTTTCAACGGTATTGAGAAACTAAAAAGCAGAAAATATATTACATTTGTATTTAGCCGCATTTACTCCCCATTCACAGATTTAAAATCTAGTCAAACTGGTTGTGGTTAGTTAATTTAAAAAAAGGACACATTTAAACAATTTGAAGTAAACAAACAATTAACATGTGCTGTATTTTTTAACACAAAAACTGTATGTGTGTGAAGGTCTTAGAGGTGTTAGAGAACATTAGTGCAAAAACCAGCACCATTTAATTATCGAATCAAAAATGACAAGCCTATGAAAATTGATGGCGTGTAATGTATGGAAGAGAAGAAAGAAGAAAGCCATAGCCCCTGGTCCCATTTGCCACAAGTCCTGTACGGAGTGTGGAAAAAAATCCTCTGGTCAGCTGGGACAAAATAGGAACTTTTTAGCGTGTTGTCAAAAGCTCTATGGGTGTCTAAACACTAACACTACACTCTGACAATATCTTCCCTACAATGAAACATAGTGGTGGCAGTAACATGCTGTGGGGATGCTTCTCTTCAGCAGTTAGAGAGAAGATCTATTATGCAGGGAACAGATCTTGTAAGATTCTGCAAAATACTTAAAACTAGGTAGAGTTTCACCTTCCAGCAGGAAAAGGAATCATGTAAACAGTAACACATTTTCTTCCCTGATTACTCTCCATGTAGCTGCACCCATCTTCCCCTCAGCTCAGACCAGCTCCCCTTTTTCCAAGGAACGGATACCCACAGTATGATGCAGCCACCTCCATGTTTCATCATAGCAATAGTAACTGAAGCAAGAGCACTACTTAGTGTTGGTCTGTGAAATAAGATTCAATCAAAAATGTATTTTATGTTTGAAATGCAACAAAAATGTCAAAAAACTTTGATTGGTTGAATAATATACAATTCTCTGTATCATACTTACCTTAAATGCTGACCGCTAAAATGAGATCCTCTTTGTAAACACGAAATCAGATCTGAAAAAAACAACAATCAGATGTAGGAGCTGCGTCTCTAGCTTATGTAAGCCACACACACACACACACACACACACACACACACTCAGAAAATCATACAACTGCAATTCAGGATGAGACAGTCTGGCATGCTCTAAGAGTCCTATATTAGGAGAAAGGCAGTCATCTCTGGTAATGTGACTGAGGCCTTTGTTGCTGTCCCTTAGTCACAGTACACGAGTTTCGCCAACACTTCTTCTGCCATCACCGTTAACAGATAGTGGTTTGTGTCTCTGCTCAAGGCCTCGGCTCCAGATGCCGGCTGGATCTTATAAACAACAAAGTGAAAAACAGGAAACTACCATGCATATTGCAAATACAGAGACTCTGATAATTACTCATCACAGCAGAGCTATGAGGTCCGAACATTCATTTATAACAGACACAGAAAGATCCAAAACACCCTAAAATTCACTTCATACATTAAAACATCCAGACAAATGTTGAGAAGTAGAGCAGCAGGAGGCCTGGTGCGGGGAAAAGAGGGTAGTGAACGACCTACTTCAGCCTGGGACGAGGAGACTTACTCTGGTTTCTGACTAAACACGGCAATGGAGAATAAATGCCACACACGCAGGTAAACATTAACAGAACAGTGAGCGTATAAAAAAATACACACTAACAGCCGTTAATCAGGAATTCAAGGAAGCTAGGATTATGTGCTTTCCTTGCCCAGTTAAGGTAAAGCAGAGGAGTATAGGAAACCACATACTCAGAGATATTAATAATCCACTGTGTATTTATTATACATGTCGCCTCTTCATACTGTGTAGCCACATAGTTAAGCAGAAAACAGAGAAATTGCTACAGCCGTACCCGGATGTAGATCTGTTGCATAAGAGAGCAGAAAACCTCGTCCAGATCGGTGTGGGCCAGACATGAAGGTTACTGTTACTTCGTTGGTTTCAAGAGTCACATTCTTCATAGTTGCATTAAGCTTCCCACACACCGGGCCTGGAAAAAAAAAAAAAAAAACACCCAGATGAAGTACTGAACGACCAAAAAATGTTGCACAAAGTGAAACTGGTTCGTTCATCACGGGTCATATTTTAGATCCAAGCATGTTAGATTGTCTGCGATGGCCTGGCCGCCTGTCCAGGTTGTACCCCACCTATCGCCCACTGACCGCTGGAGATAGGCACCAGTCCCCCCCCCGAACCTTTGAGGTTAATTGGTATAGAAAATGGATGGATGTTAAACCATTTAGCCCAATTATAGAGCAAATTCCAATAAGAAATTTGTGACAAAACTTTAAAAACAATTATGCTCTTCATCAAAGCTGACAGTCCTGCAGCTATTTTGCTGAGATGAATGAGAAAAATAATAAAATAAATAAATAACCTGGTAGAAAAACCCTAGAAGCTATAACTGTAGTAAAAGCTGATACTACAAATAATTGACTCCCGGGCACTAAATGCACAATACTCTCATAGTTTCACTCTTAAACTCTTTTGATAACTTTAAGACAAACTTTTTACTTCCACTTCATAAGTGTGCAATACTTTGTCTTGATTACATAGGAACCTAATGAAATACTCTAAAGTTTTGATTTCAGTTGGGCAAAATGTTAAAAAAAGGGAATTGTGTATAAATAGTTTGGCAAGGATTGTATTTTGTCAGACTAACTAAATGCTCATCAAGACCGAAAAAAACTCCCTTGACCCGAGATGTGATCTTAATGAGTTTTGCTCCTATTAGAATGTTAAAAAGACATAATCTGGGCACAAAAAAGATGCTGCCCAAACTATATTGCTCAAAAACTGTTTAAAATAAATGATGATGAATCTCTCAGATCCTGTGCCAGAGCTTTGCTGGATGTATTTCCTGCTGCGTAAAGCCACATTTTAGCGTATTTTTCCAAGGAAAAACTGTACACTACTGTATATTGCAAAACACAATTAAAAGCTTTCAGTTGAAACAAAATGCTGCAGTGACTGTTCTAATGAATGTCAAAAAGAGAGATCACATCCCTCCTGTTTTAGCATCTCTTCATTGGCTCCCTGTTAAATCCAGAATAGAGTACATCCTCCTTTTTACACATAAAGCCCTTAATAATCATCATACGTCAGACATCTGATCATTCCATATGTTCTTTTTTTCTGTTTTTTTTTTAACTGATGACACAAGGTAGGGAGGTAAACAAGAACACAATAAAAAACATCCCAGTCCTCCAACTCTGTTGGATGGAAGAGTAGTGTGAAGAACAAAAGAAAACCAAAACGACCAATAGAACAGAGCAACAATCACAAAACGTATCCAGTAAAATGAACTAAGAACTACACATTCACAACGCACAAAAATGGATTAATAAATACAACACTGATGTCACTGGAAAATTCCTGGCACCAGCTATCAGTTGATGATAACCTTCCCCCCAAGAATATTTCCGTACACACCAATGTCCCTGCACCTATGTGTGTGTGTGAGCATACATGTGTTAATAAGGTTTCCCCATGCAAGTGATCGATAGCTGGTGTAAGGAGCCGTCAATCCGTCCTGCAGGAATCGATGCAGACATGAAGGAGCTAGCAGATGCATATGTCCAGAGTGCCCCAGAGTCCAGGAGCAACAGGCGAACCAACGTAGGGCCAACCGCTCCTCCGAGAGAGGAACAGACGGAAGCCTCAGGGGAACACCCAGCAGCTACGATGCCAGGGCCAGGGAGATCGCAGTGTCCACGGACTCCGCCAGTAACCGGCCCTGCCCCCCAGCAGGGCCCTGACCAGGGGTTGGCTGACAAGGGTTTCCTGCCGGCGATACAAGGCAGGAGGCACCTGAAGCTGGCCGACGCACGACACACGCCACCTCTGCCCCGGGTCAATCCATACCGCCGACAACCCAGCTCCCTCCCCACGCCAGGGCATGTGTGCCCTCCCCAGGCCATGTCAAGCCCGCACCTGGACATCCAGATCTACCAGCTCCTGAGTCCAGATACCGCACCCTGCAGAGTGCCAAGACCAGGGACCCAACCAAGGCCAGACAAACCCCCAAATGAACTGACCAGGCAGCGGAACCGGCAGTAGGCCCGCGTGCCAGATCTGACCCCAGCCGAACCACTGAACGGCACCAACCTACTAATCAAAACTGGCACCTCCATAAGAGGCACCCCAACCAACCCAAGGAGGATATCAGGCTGAAACATCGGCCGCCCGACACACCAGTCCACCCAGTACCAGCCTGGCATGTACCAGGGCTTTGCCGGAGCAAATTCGGGCCCCCAGCCCCAGACATCCATTGCCACCAATGCACCAGCGGGCAGGGGCATCAGTCACCAGCAGGTAGTGACGGAGAGGAAAAAGGCCTCCACTGGATGTGGGGCCTGAGATGCTACCAGGCAAGACGGCAGCCGAAGACCCAGCCTGAGAAGTAGACAGAGACATACAGAAACAATCATACGTACCCTCCCTCTTACGCGCACAAATTCTCACCAACACATCAGGACACCTCAAAAAAGATGCTGTACTCTCATTCATACACTCCATACATATTCTATACTCCCAGGCACCAATGCCCCAACAGAGACACCTGTCCATGCACCTGGGATACAAACCCCCTGCCCCTTAGGACCTCAACCCCTGATATTTGAATGAACAGGGGCTTTGGAAGACCCCTAGTCTCTCTCCTCCTGTTCGAATCTGGGTTGTTGCGCGTTGCTCTAATGTGTGGGACATGGGAATGCTGCCAGGCACCCCCATCTCCCACCCCGGGCCCTCAGTGTCTAGAAGCAGTTAAGTAGTGGGGACCAGCCCCTTAAAAGCCTCTCCCTCTGGAGCAGAAAAGCATGCCCACCATGTGTGTGTGTCTTTTCTCTTTCTTCTCAAACCCCCAGACGGTTGTGGCAGATGACTGCTTGTACTACAGGTTCTGCTGGGGGTTTCTTCCTTTTAAAGGAGAGTTTTTCCTCTCCATTGTCGCTACATGCTTGCTCAGTAAGCGGGTTTTCTGTGGTTGGAGTCTGCATGTTCAGGGCACAACCGCACGTCAATGACTTGACGCAATCTGCTTGGATTCCTTACATAGAAAACTTTTAACTGATTGGAATCTTTGTATAAGTGTATTAAAATTAATTTTGTTGTAAAGTGCCTTGAGATGATGTCTGCTGTGAATTGGCAGTATAAAAATTAACTGAATTGAACTAAATATTACCAGTCAAGTAGCCAGGACTGGAAAAAGAATAAGTCCAACGGTCGAAGTCAAAAGAAAAAAGTATGACATTCCATTAAATGATTTAATTAAAGGATGTTAATCTAGATCCTAAAAAAGTCTGGCCTTATAGATGAAAAATATATAAAGTGTCACGGGTGATTACAAAGTGCTGCACACATCTTTGATCTGAGGGATTATCTGACATTTCTTTTTGATTCTTCACGAAACCCCCATAAACGCATAGTGTCCATGAATTTATGGAAGTCCCCAATTATTTAATGCAGATAAAGAGAAGCAGCTCTCAACTCTCGTTGACAATGACAAGCAAACAAATTAGCTATGTCTATACATAATGGTGGTGAACAGAAAACAGTGAAAGCTTTGGGTCTCACAGGAATCCAACAACAAATCCATCTTAACAGCAGTTTAAGCACCACACTTCTATCCTCTCAATCTCCTAACCAGAATGTTTTTTTTTTTTTTGGAGCGCTGTCAAAAATCTATTGCCTCAGGACATAACCTGATACAGCTGGTTGCAAAAGTACATGGGCCTGTTGCAAAATAGGCTTCGTCTCCCATCGATGTTTCAGCTGAATGGCATGCCATGACTCTGGAGTAATGCTGGTAGGAGATCTCTAATAACGACACGGAGCATTAAAATCTGTCAGCAGGTATTCTGGTAAAATGCTGACTGTTTCTGAGATCAGCAAGAACCAGAACACCATCGTAGGCCAACTCACCCAGTCGGCGTTCTCCGCTCTTGCCGGTGATCACAACAGAACCGTTTCTGCAGCCCGGACTGCTCTCGACGTCAAAGTCTCCAAACAGCAGCCGCAGCGTCCGGCCCTCTTGCACTCGGAGCCTCCATTTACACCAGCCGTTACTGGGATAGGTGCCAGGGTAGTTGGACGAGGCCAAGGTACCCGACTCTGTTCCCAGCACTGTGTGGCCACAACCGTTACCTAACATGAAGAAGGAACAAAATGAAAAGGGCCTGTCAAAATACATTAATAAATACATCTATATGAACTACTGACTTTCTATTATTTAGCTGTAATATAAATAAATAAATACATTTCCAATATCAAGAAGCTTAAAGTGCATTATTATATTACTTATCAATAGCTTCAGCTGCAGAATGTATCGACTTTTGAGATTTGAAATGTGGTCCCTTGCTAAAGTAATCATTCCTCTTGAGATTTTTTCACTTTTTGTCATACTACAACTGCAAACATCAGAGGATTTTATTGGGATTTCCCGTGATATATCAACACAAAGTAGAACAAATGGTGACTTGGAAGAAAAATGCTACCACTGTTTATGAATCGTATAAAGTTTTTAGACTTTGACTTGTCCAGTCTAATATTTTTAACCACGTAAAAAAAAGACATACTCTAAATATGTTAAGATTTAAACAATTCTCTAACTAAACAGAATATGAATGAAGTGTTTAAAGAATAAACCAAATTTGATCTAAAATATGATTACACCATACTAAACTTGTAGTCCCAACACACATTTCTTTCGGCTTTCATGGAAAATCAGACCTTGATAAAGGCCAGGGCAAAATTTTGTTTGGACACTTCAATTAAGGGAAACTGAATAGCTTTAAAACAAGCTTAAGTGGGAAGGAAAACTTCCCAAAAATAATTATTTTAAAATCAAATCCTGGCACCCGAGTCTAAATTGAAATCTTAAGGTACGCAAGATGATACACCCATTAAAGGACAATCAACTGTAATAATGTAGACTGTTGTAACGGACAGATTTTATTCTAAAACCAGCTGGGAAAAGTGTAGAAATACTGGCTGCGCTTTTAAGTTAAGTGTCTTAACCGCAGACAGCTTGGCATACGTTTCCTAAATTAAATAAACCGAATATTAAAAGCTTTGCTGGGGTATTATTTCAGAACAAATCGGTAACAAGTCTCATCAGAACAGGCCTGGCAGACCTGGACATGTTTTTATTCATAACTGAGTGATGACACAACTGAAGGAAATTCCTCAGATCTTCTTGAAAAAAAAAGAGAACTGTGACCCATAAACTGGACGGATTGACAAATAATTTTAATCAGCAAAGATTAAACACAAAGTATTGGAGTTTTCTTTTTAGAGGAGTCAAAAAAGCTGCAGGACTTGGGAAACTCTATCCATGTTTAAAAATCGAAAAAACAAAACACGTCTTATCCATTAATTTGTTACATCCTGTGACCTGTGAGTGTGCTGACTAACACATGTACTGGAACAGAAAACACAAATATTTAGATGCCTAGTCTAATATCCATATTGGTCACATCCCAAAGTGGTTACAGAGAGGTTAGTGCTGAGGAAGCTGCTTGCGTAAATCCAAACCCACACAGAAACTCCAGAGGTGACATGTTCCCAGAATGGTCAAAACATGAGTAAGACACAGAGGCCAGTCTGAGCCTAAACATCACACCACCACCAACACCAGCAGCATCCAGGTCTGCCATATAAGGCTCCGAAACCCCCCCAGATGACCTTCCGTTCACCCCACGTCCCATATCCTACATCACACTATCCACCGCCCCCTCTTCCACTTCCCAACAACTCTCTTCCCACCACAATCCCACACAAACCTTTTGAACTCTGCTGCCCCCCCGCAACTCCCCAAAGGATTCTCTGGAAATGCCAAAGTGACATGCTGTTGCTGCGGGCACCAGAGCACGGATCCGTCACCATCCGGTGGGAGGCCACAAAAGCAGCCGCGCCGGCTACGTTCTGGGTGGCTGGTAATTGTCCCCTGCTGGCTGAATTCCTCCACCTGCAGTCTTTCCGACAAATCTGTTTCAGATTTCATCATAAAGCCGCTGCAGTGCCTCGATAAAGTATTTATGCCCCTTGAGCTTTTCAAAACCACTCGGTTCAAAGCATTTTATTGGGGATTGTATGTGACTTCACAATGGTGAAGTGCCAGGAAAATTAGGGACGGTGCCAATCAAAATACACTGCTCAAAAAAACTATAAAGGGAACACTACAATAACACATCCTAGATGTGAACGAATAAAATATTCTTATTAAAAACTTTGTAATTTACATAATTATTTGTGCTGATGATTTATCAAGCAGTCAAAATGAGGCTCTGTAGTGTGTGTGTGAGGTGACGGACGGTCTGCTGATGGATCTCCTCCCAGACCTGAACTAAAGCATCCCCCACCTCCTGGACAGTCTGTGGTGCAACGTGGCATTGGTGAATGGAGCGAGACATGATTTCCCAGATTCGCTCAATTGGATTCAGGTCTAGGGAACGGGCGGCCCAGTCCATAGCATCAATGCCTTCCTCCAGCAGGAACTGACACTCCAGCCACATGAGTTCTAGGATTGTATTGCATTCGGAGGAACCCTGGGCCAATCACACCAGCATATGGTCAGGCTACCTCTGGTGAGCAAATGGAGGCCCCCAAAGAAATGCTGACCCACTGCCCAACCGGTCATGTTGCAGGCAGCAGAAAGTTCTCCTCAGTCTCTGTCGTGTCGGTCATCTTATCAGTGTGAACCTGCTTTCATCTATGAAGAGCACAGTGTGCCGGTGATGAATCTGCCAATCTTGGTGTTCTCTGGCAAATGTCTATACCATTTGCACAACAGCTTGTGAAATCAATGGTCAATCGGCGTTGCTTCCTGAGTGGAATTTTATTTCACAGAAGTGTAACGGACTTAGAGTTACATTATGCTGTTTAAGTCTTCCCTTTATTTTTTTGAGCCGTGTACATTCCAAATAAAAATGTTTTGTGAATTTGTATTTCAGCCTACTATATTTTGACACTCTTATGTAAAATGTGGATTAGAAAAAAAAAATCGAATAGTAGTAAAGAGTCCATTTATGTGTAACTTAATCTCAGTGTAAACACAGCTGTTCTCTGAAGCCTTTTGATGTTTGTTAGACAACAATAGAGAATAGTGAGAATCATGAAGAACAAGGAACTCAACAGACCAGTCAGACATTAAATTGCGGGAAGGTTAGCAGGATTAGTTTTGAATTAAAAAATTTTTTTTTAAATCTTCAAACATCTCAAGATGATCGTCGGATCTGCACTCTGCAAATAAATAATTTGTGTAAAATTACGAGGAGGAAAGCCAAGATCATTTCTCATTTGGAGCAACTAACTGCATCAATAGGCATGCAGTAGCAAACATGTAAAACAAGGTGCCCTGCTCTCATGAGAGCAAAATTAAACCTTCTGGCCAACACGGATAACACTATTTGTTGCAGAAATTGCCATTATATGGCACCATAACAACTTCCCAATGGGCAGACACGATGGTAGCAGCATCATGGAGCGGAAATTCTGTTTTCCACCCGGGAAAGGGAAACTAGTCAAATGGGAAGCAGGAAATGCAAGCCACACTACTGATCTGTACAAAGAAATCAAAGAAAACCAAAGTGCTGCATGTGTTCTGCTTGATCTGACCAGTTCAGGACATCCACAGAACAGGAATTTAAAGTGTTTTTACACCTTTTTTTTCTTTTCTTCTTCTTCTCCTCGCTGGCAGGTCCTTACAGGTCCACACTAGCAGACAGGATGTTCACCTGTCCTACCTGTCACTGCATAGGATTATCTCCTACGGTGTGCCAATCACAGCAGTGTGAAAGCAGAAAACACGCAGAAATGGCTCCACCAAAACCTTACCATTACAATTTCGAAAAACATGATTCAGAATCTGTAATTTACCCTGGACTGAATTTAGCTTCCGATAGGTGAAGAAACCAAAGCCAAAGAGCCAGACGGAAACAACAAAGAAGATTTGTGGTATGGCTGTCTGTTGCAGTCATAGTCTACACTGGACTAATCATTTGTCTCTGTGGCTCTGTGTGTAAATATGGTCAGCGTGATTCATTCCAGGGGCTTGAATGCAGTTTAGAAAAGCCTGTGGTAAGGACGGCAGGGAGCAGCAGGTAAACACATGGACAAGGGAATAATATGCAAAGAATGTTTCCATCGGATCACATGGTCGAACTTTTTTACCTATAGGGCTACAAAATACGGCAATTTTACAGTAGTATTAATAATCTTAATAATCCAAAAGTTTAATTTGACTCGTACACAGCAACAAATATGTCCAAACGTTTAGAAAATGTAGGAAACATGTATTAAATATGTTGACAAAACTGTATTTGTTTCAGAAATTGGTTGGGTAATATAAAAACATTAAACCATATTCCAAAGCTTCTAGTGCCAGAACTTGTGTCGCTTTTCGGCCATTATAAACAACGTATTATCTTGTAATAATACGTCTTTACCAATAGTTGGTTTTAGTTGTTTCTTGGCAACTTGGTGTTAGAAATTCAGCGTCACGTCGCAATCAATTATTTTACCAGGAGCGTCAAGAAAAAATATGTTTTTGTTTTTTTCCTTACCCTCCTGACAGCGAACACCAACTAAACAGACGCTGAAAGTCATCCAGAAACTGGCAAAAAGAAACTTCACTCCATCCTCGATGTTTTTGCTCTTTCCGAGCATGATTTCCAGCCCTGTATAAGGCAAAAAGCAAGGTGCATACTTCGATGGGTCGACTTTTCGCCTCAATAAAAACTCTCAGCGGAAAGTCCTGCGGAATTATTATTGGCCACGAGTCGTAAACTCGACTTCCCATTGGTTGCCATGACCGCCAATCTTAGTATACCGGCCGTTCGATTCCAGACTGTATGGAACTCCAAATGTGTCTGTATTTTTTTTCACCACGGCACAGTGGTGTGCAAAATTGTATGGCTACAACCTGATTAAATGCTATGTATTTCAATTAACACCAACGGACAATTTTAAAGATTGGAAACAAAGGAAAGATGGACTGAATTTTGCCAAAGAATGACAGAATGCCAAATAATTTATCCACTTAAACTACTTGTTCAACTAAGGAAAAGAGTGAAGTTAAATGCCCCTAATGTTTTTTTAGATTTTGAAGACTTTAGTTTAATACATGAAACATATTTACATATATATATATATTTTTAATACCAATAAGTCCCTGTTGACCATTGTATTCAATTGTGATGCAGCTTTCAGGGAAATGACAGCAGGATGAAAATAACCTAAATGTAACCTAAATATTTTTTCCAGGAAAATAAACTTCAGAAAGGGGGTAAACTGCATAGAATTCCAGAATTTAACATAGCTGTAGAGGACAACACAAACTAAAAACTACTAAACAAGAAAGGAGAAAATTACATAGAAGGGTCACTCTGAATTTGGTGCACATTGGGGTCTCTGATTATTGAAAAATCTACCAACACAGAAATTGTTTCTGAACATTGCATCTGATTCAGGACTATGTATGGGGTTGAAAAAAAAACTGGGGACATTATTAATTAGTGCTATTTTATGCATAACTTTAGGCAAATTATTTCGGCAAAAGAAGAGAGGCACATGATTACATTTTCAGAAAAAGCGTGGTAAATGGTGACATGCTTATTTGGCTGACCTCATCCCATTAGAAACCTTTACAACTTTTAAACGGGCCTATCGTTTTGTGTTTCAAAATGCAAAGGAACAGTGTTCCTTCTATTTATTTTTTAAAACATTTATTATGTGATTTAGTTTGCATGAAAATGTGGTAAACCAGTTGGACACAAAATGTGCTGAATGCAAAGAATCACTCAGATGTAGCCTATGAACTAAGTTGAGGTGGGAGAGAACATGGTGGAGGAATAGGTAAGAAGATTTTGTAATTTATCCAGGGATGCAAATATCTAAGAATTTTTAATTATTGTGTTGTCTCTTACACACCACTAGCCTACATATATTTCATCTGGATATGTGCAGTGCCCATCTGAACGTTTACATACGTTTCTGGCATATCAGGAAGCCCATGCTGGCGGTGGTGAAGGGGTGGGGATGTTTAGCTATGTGTTTGCATGTGCTGATCCCAGACCAGCCAGTTGAAGTTTAGCTGTAGTTGCTATATACTGTCCTCACTCTGCACCGCTGACTGGCATTTCAGCCCTTTTTTACAGGGTTTTCCCATTAAACTGTATCAAAAGTCGAAAACGTTGCATTTAACATGTAAAATCAACACGTCGAAATGTTTATTTTGTGTGTCTTTGCTTAGGTTGTCATCCACTTAGGTGCGAAACTGCCATCTACTGGTGAATTATAGGTATCAACAGAATACGTCAAGCATGCGACCGCCTTGTAAAGTGCACTTTACACAGCCCCAAGAATATGATACCCACGTATTAGTGAAGCATTTTTATGCAGTATTTTATGGTTTTCTTTGTGGTGGATGAATTTAAACACTGGGTGAAAAAAGTCGTCCTTCCAGTTAACAAGTATGGAGCTAAAACCCAGCCACTGGGTAGCAGTTTGACCGAGTTATTGCACATCGCGTGCCAGTATAGCGCTTCTCGTGACAGCGGAACAGACGCTTCTCAGACAAACACTGCCTGGGCTGCAGGAAGGGCAGCGACACTACTAGGCTCACACTGATGTTGCTCTCTGAAGAAGCGGAGGACAGATTATTTTTATGGGATACCCTGTTTACTGCTAAGTGTCAGGAGTGGAAGTTAACCCCGTTGTTTTCCTTGTAGAGCTTTTGTGGGACGGGAGCGCACGGCGGGGTGCGTGATGCCGCACCAACAGACGTCAGTGTGAGACTGTAAAGAGGTTGAGAGAGGCACGCAACTGCCCGGGTATGCTAATCCAATATAGAGTAATTTGGAGAATAGAGCTGAATATGTCTAGTTTACTATAGTTTGTCTGAGAGTGTAATTAGTTGTCTCTTCCATTCGTGTTACTGGCCTAAAAGAGAGGCTCATTTTTGTATTATTGCTGAAGCATCACCTGAATTGGCTTTTAATGACGAACTGAAAGTACACTTTATTATGAAAATCTTTAAATCTGAATTTAGTTATCCAATCATGCCCTTACCAAACGAGCATAAATGACTAAACGAAGAATCCTGCTCCAACTTTTACTTTAAATGCAATCTAATGTGTTTATCTGCTGCAAAAATAATCAACATATGTTGCAATACAGGTTTATGCAATTGCTTTTTAATATATGGTACAATTCTGTATTCATTAGCACAAGTGTTAAAATCTTAACTGACTGATATCCAGCCTAATGATAGTTTGCATTGTATTGGTTGTACTTGAGTCTTGATGATCACTGTAAATTAGGGAATATTTTCATGTGTTAAATCTGATCAGATATCACTCGCTTGCAAAAAATGCTCAAAATAAATCAGATTATGATGAAATGTCTTTCCATCAGTCCTCTTCAACAGATTCAGTGTTTGGTAATGCCTACTTTGTAGCGGCTCCTGTTGTTTTTGAACCAAATCTGATAAGTAATTATGATTCACGATTGTTCCCTTGACAAAACGTCTTGTTCCATCTGAAAAAAAGGTAAACAAGACCATGATGCTGCCACCACCATATTTAGGTCTGTAGATTTTCTGTAGATTTTCACTAGACCTGGATGTTTACTTTTTTTTAGTCCTAACTTTTTTAACCATACTCCTTAGCGTAAAAATTTAAAATTCCTGCAGTTTCTTCTTTGTCACTGTCAGCCTCACAGCAGCTTTTCTGGCACTCGGTTATATCAATTTTACTGTTTATTTTAAAATGTGCCCAATTACTGATATGTGCCATGGTGTTTGTTTAATGCAGTAGATTGTTTTATGCCCTTCCCATGATTGATACCTTTGAACAATAAGAACCTCTCTAAAAACTGCAGGTTTTGCTGAAAGACACAAGCAAGCAAATGTCAAGTAATGTTGAATTTGTTGCAAAAGGTCACTTTCAAGCTATGTGGACACTTTTTGTACCTTTTACATTTTACCATTGTATAGCTCAATTAAGTTTGTGAGTTGAATTTTAAAAGGAAAAAAAAATCATTAACGGTAAAAACAAAAAAGTTTTGAAGTAATTTATAATAATTTCAGTTTTTTACATCACAAAACATTTTAATATAACAGGGGTATGTCCACAACAGAAAAAAAATATTCATGTGGAAAAAAACAATTGATACCAAAAATGTTTAAAGTGATCTAATTTCACTAACACAGTGCAACAAAGAATCTTCATAATAATTTATTATTACAATGATTGGAGTAATGGAAAGAAAACCCTTAAAACTTAAAATGGAAACACTTTAAATTGATTTAACTTTGGTGACTAAATCTAAGTGTTAGTCACCAAAGTTAAATCAATTGCTCATTGAGAAAAGTATAAGTATTTTCAGCCTGATATTTTTAGTAATGATAGTTTTGTAGAAGTTTTTTTTAATCTCTTCCCCTGCCTGATACTTTAGTATGATCAGATTATTTTCCTTTTTTGTAACCTCTCTGTGAACTATGACTTTAGCCTAACAATGCAATAAGAAAATGCACAGAAACCCCCACTATTTAGAGCTGAGCTCTACAGTCAATCAGATTCTGTATAATTAACAGCAGGCGTAAACTTAAAGGGGGAGGTGCAACCTGGACCTCATTTACTGTATAGCATGCATTTCGTTCATTTACTCAGACAGACAAGTTTGGAGCTACTTGGAGTCCTTTGGGAGATGTTTGGGAGATGTCAGGGCAGCCAAAGTCTAGCCTCTAAATAAGGCGTTATCTGCCACATAACTCTTATTTTTCACCAATATTTGATTTTTAATTGCTAGCACTATTCGTTTTGAGTTTGGAGCATCTCAGAGGGACTTTATATTTGTATTCTGAGATGAAAAAGGCGTTTAGTCCAACCGATTCCAATTTACACTAACCGTCGATATCAGTGACATCGCAGCCATCCTCCATTACAGCTGTAGTCTAAGCAGGTAGCAGAAAGCGAGCCTTTGGAAGCTGAACTTCGTCCACCTCGTCATTTTGTTTGTACAACTTGGAAACATGCAAACGCGAGCAATGTTGTTTATAGAATCAAGTTCTGTCTTACTGACTGAAGTAGAGCACAAAGTGAAAGCCTTGGTCAGACTACATTTGGTGATGTCATTAAAATCACGTGTTAGTATAGTTGGAACAAAAGCCTCTAAAACACCACAGATGACAACAACAAGGCACCCCCAAGATGCTCCAAACTCACAGGGGAAAACTGCTATCAATTCATAGCAAAGCATTCGTAAAATTAAAGAGTTTTTTGGCAGATAAAGCCTTATTTAGAGGCTGAACGTTCCAATAATTCCCATCATATGGATATACGCAAAGTTATCTAAACATCTCCCAAATGACTCCATGAGTCTCCAAACCTTTCTGAATGAGTAAATGACCGTAATGCATGCTATAAATAAGGTCCAGGTTAAAAAAAAACGATACTTTCCCTTTAGAGAACACTGAAAGCTGTCAGTAAATCAAAAGGTGTGTCAACTTCAGTAAGTACACAAGTGAACTTGAGCTTCTTTTTTTTAATTCCCCCTCCAACAGATTTTTTTTGTAGTTGAATTGTATGGACTTTATCCCATCAAATTTAGAAAATGTTCTGATATGATCTATCATGGTCTTATATATAAAAAATGAAATAAAAACTCAACAAGTAAGGATTTTTATTTGATACAGGTAATATAAGGTCGCTTGATGGCTTCTGCTGCAGAGGTCACCGAGCCCTCAGGTCAAGTCATGATGGTTAAAACAGAGGATGACGGGTTCAGGGACAACAACCATAAGAGACAAGTTATTCTGCAGCTAAACGGGTAAGATGGTTAAATACAAGGATTTTAGAACCAGATATTTAAATGACGAAAGATTCTCCAGCAAGGTACATAAAATAGAAAACCAGTAATACAAAAAACAAGGTAGTTATGCAAATCAGATTTCAGATTCAAATTTCAGTGAAAGTTCAGGGGGGTTAAAATTCATTTTGTTGTATCACTATAAGTAATATTTAAATTACATCTTTGTATGAACTAAATTGATTTGATGTTAATTGATGTGTTAATATTGTTAATGCTTATATGTTCTTAAGTTAACGAGACAGGGCACAGAAAGATTAATTTCATTTCATATGTGTAAAAATATCGCCCTCTGCAGGCTAAATGATGACAGTGCTGTTACTGCCACCACAGTTTTAGCAATAGAGACCCGTCAAAGTAAGTAAAGACATGCAAAGCAAAAAATGATAAACAGAGAGACAAAAGCATATTTTTTAATACAATACAGACGTTATCTGGGTTACTCAACATTTATGTGTGGTGATAAATCTCCCTGCATTGAATTAGTAGATTTTTATTATGGTTTTGTTTTTGTCTCTGTCCTGTGAAGGTGACTGTAAAGCTGATGGAACAGAGATAGAGTATGGCTACCCCATCACTTGTGGAGACAGCAGAGCAGTGCTGCTGTTTAAGAAGTTTGTGTGTCCTGGAATCAATGTACGATGCGTTAAGGTAGGTCAATATGCTCAGTCTGTCCACGACGTGCTGATTTATTACCGGAGAGAATCCGTCACTGCCAGCTTGTACATTTTTCTTTTTTTTGCCTATGTTTTTTGCTTTTTCTTTTAGATTTATTCTTTTTCTAACTTTCTTTGTATTTGATTCACGGATTAAAACGGAAGAAAAAGGTTTTATCTTGGGGCCACAACTTCTCCCAAACAAAAACAAAAATGGATATGCAGACTTTTAGAGAAAGTTTTGAACTGTTTTATATGTAAAAAAAAAAAAAAAAAGTAGCTCCTAAATTTTTTGTGATGTAAATAAAGTTTTACTGAAATAACCTGAGCAATACTGGAAAGTTATTCCATTATAAACATAAAACAGTTAAGAGAAAATAATCATATACAATAAAAAAAGGTTTGTTGGACTTCTTTTGCTTCATACTATTTCATGATTGCACAGAAGAGAGCAACATTAGCTTTCATGGCGTCAATGAAGTATCTTCAAAGATGATAAAAACACAAGAACGCCAGTAGCTGCCTTCTTTTTTCTCCTTCAGATACACAACATCAAATACAAACATGTAAAATAGATGAACTTCATCAATTGTGGACATGCTATTTAAAACACATTTTATTAGTGTGTTTTTTTACAGAAGTTTACAGGCTGTCAATTTATCTTGGACACTTTGTTATTAAAATATTGTTATGCAGGAAGATAGTATACCTACAGCTGCTGGACTGATGGCAGTACGATCTCACATTTGGATTAATTTGGTTAATAAGTATTTGACCACATACCCCGTTGTTCCTCAAATATCAAAAGGATCAAATAAATGATAGTAAGAAATAATGCCTGAAAAGTTACATACAAATTCAAAGATGTGACAGGATTTGATGTTTAAAAATAAAGCACCTCACACTTAAAAGCAACCTAACAGACATATGGCGCATTTGATGCTAGTTTAAACTATGTATTATCAGTCATTTAAAAATTCTGTTTATTTAACACATTAGCTTGACATGCTTCACTGAAACTGCAGCAAATCAAACCTCCATCATCATCTTGTTCCAATGCCGAATAATCGTTTATCTGTAAATACCATTTTATCTAGACATCAATTTATACACTCTTTTCATATCTTTAACCCAAAGTGGTTGTGTTTTTTTTTCTTTGTTGATATTAGAAATGCCCAATGTTTGGCTCTTCTATTGTGTCTTTTTCAGTTTTTAAAATGTATGACTTTCAGTTTCTTGTCCCTTTGTGTTTGTTGTGACCTCTGTCCTCTTTAGTCCACCAAAACCGTTGTAATTGTTTATTATTTTCTCAGTGAATTGTATTATTTGTTTAATTTTATGTTCAATTTTTTTTTGGCTTTTGATAAGCCAATTCAGCTTTTTGCCTTCTTTCTTGTATTTTTAAATTTCCTTTTATAAAACTGTAATCTATTCGTTGTGCAAATAAAATAAATAAATGATTTGTCTGTACCTGTTGCAAATTGTATACACAGCTGAGTGTACCAGCAAACTCAGTTATATTCTCCCTTTGAAATACTTTTATACATTTTTTCCTTTCCAGCTAATGGATCTCTTATTGGGGAATAGTTTTCCATCTAAAAAAGTTTTTTAAATTTACATTTATCAAAATAATGTTTTGCAAAACAAGAATGTTCAGATGAAATAGCTCTGTGTCATATCTATATTTTTCTACAAAAACAAAATGATGAATTATTATCCCTCAAAAAAAGAAATTGATTTTTCTATGACAGGGTTTGCTATTGTTTCAAGCAGCTGTCCCCCATCTTTTGACGTTTCAAACACCACAGTTTTTAGTCTATATCTTCCACATTTATATTGTTATTAACCTAATGTCTTTTTATCCCTACGGAATAATTTACGAATAACCAACCATAAAATAAAATAAAATAAAAAGTGAGATAATCATTATATGGGTTAACAGCCTGTTTTACATTTTATATGACTGTTTACATCGCATAAATTGTCCTGTCTTGTTTTTTACAGTTCAATGACCAGCTCATTAGTCCCAAGCAGTTTGTATACTTGGCAGGAAAAGCCACTCTGAAGGACTGGAAAAGAGCCATCAGAGTAGGAGGGGTAATGCTCAGGTAAGCATATGAAACATTAAAGAAACATCTGTCTTTCTGTTAACAACTTTTATTTCCTGTTTTTTTTGTGTCAAATTTAATATTTAATACTTTATAAAAAAAAACATCAGCATCTTGTGCAGTACCCTGTGAAAGTACCCAGACTCTTAGTTTCTTCCAAAACCATAGATTTTAGTGCATTCTGGTGGGATTTTCTGACAGGCCAATGCATGTAAGAGGAAGGAACAGAATTATTTCCAAAGAAAAATTTGGTGTGGTGTGCTTTAGTATAATTAGCCCTTTTTATTCTGATACCTCTATATTAAATCCAGTGTAACCAGCTACCTTCAAAAGTATGTCGGTAAATAGAGTCAATTTGTGTGTCATTTAATTTGAATGGAAATATGCACTGTTTTCTCAAGATCTAATAGGTTTGTTAGAGAACATTAATAAAAAAAACCAACAGCCAACAACACACCCATGATAAATGCGGAGGAGCTGCAAAGATCCCTGGCTCAGGTAGGAGAATCTGTCTAGAACACAGATTGATATGAGGAGCATGGAAAATCATGTCTTTGTGGAGTGATACTAAGAAAGTCATTGTTGAAAGTAGGGATGTGCAACGGAGCTGGTATTTGTATCTGTACTTGTATTTGTTGAGGCGGGGGAAGTATTTGTATTTGTATTCGAGTAAATTCAAAACAGACCTAAAAAAAATTCGCGTTACACTCCAAATTTACGTTATGATCCATTTTAATCGTTATGGATATGCAGTATTGGTTGATCTTTTTCCATAAATCCAGCAATTAACATGTAAAGGGAGAAAAGAGACCAAAATAAAGAGCACTGTGGCCAAGAAAACCTTTAAAAAAACCAACACTTGGGGCACGGTTGTATGCCGCAAAGACATAAAACGGGTAATGTGTTTGTATTAATTGTAGAAGTTGTCCATTGTACGTTATAGTTTGTGTTCTAAATGTAGCCGTGCTCCTTAGTTACCCTTTGAGTTATGTTGTTGTCAGTGTTTGTTGTCTGGCAACATCATAGAGACTGGGGTGCACGGAAGTCGCATATCCACCTTGACCTCTCTCCAGTGACTCTTTTCCTGGGCGGAGTCACACTAGAAATATTTCTTGCTCCCAAATACAAATATTTCATAAAGTAATTGTTTGAAAAAAAATATTTGCAAAAAAACACCCCAACATGTTATTCGTACCTTTCTGAATACCTTTTTTGGGTTCGGCTTAACCCATAGTTTATTAGTCCATTTGTAGTTTTCCATAGACCTTGTTGCGAGAAGTGCTGGTAATAATGCTGACTAAAAGAACGTCATCACCTAACGGTGTTCTTTTGTTCAATAATGGGATCATCTAACAAATTACTGCTTCTGTCGTTACAACGCCGTTACTGAATGTTAAATGCAGTGCAGTACCATGAATTGATAGAATAAACTGCGTACTCCGAACGCACCCCTGTTTATACGCAAACTGCTTGTGGGGAGGCTGGGTGGATAAGCAACAAGCCAAAACAAATGGATTGGCCAAGGAGGAGTCACGTTTCATGGTAACCATGGGAGCCAGTGTTTTTTACACACAATGGTAAAACAATTCGAGGAAGCAGCAGAAATAGTGAGTCCCAGTTGTCTGAGATTCTGAGAGTTTGCTTTAATTTCCTTTAGAGTTCAACACACTTGATATAGTTTAACTGTTTTCTTTTGTTATAAAGAAAATGCTTGCAGAATAAACCTCTTGCTGTCTGTCGATGTGCAAAATAGGAGGTCATGTACAAATAAGCTACCTGTCTCTCGTCTACTCAATTCAACTGACTTAAATCACCGTAAACACACCATTCCCCCTCCAACACATGGGGATGGCACCATCATGTCTTGGGGACGTTTTTTCTTCAGCATGCAAAGGGTAGCTGGTCAGAGATGATGGGAGGCTGCAAAAGACTTGATCGTGGTTCAGAGGTTCCCCTTCCAGGAATGACCTGGTCAGTGTTGAATTAAATATTTATCAAAATTAATTCAGTGCATGTTCAAGCAGAGACAAAATGGAGCCAATTTCCAGTTCTTAACATTTATTTTGAACAGATTAACAAATTGCAGTTTTACAGAGAAAGATGCCCTAGTTTCTCTGGGCCAGTCAATATTTCTGACCACGAATGGTTTCCGTGTCATAACTTTTATAGGCACCAGACTTTTGCCAGGATTGTAGGCGTTTCTTCTCCCTCGAGTCTGCTCCAATCAGAACATTTCCAAACAGTGTCTTAGCCATTATTGGCTGTCAGAGAATTATGCAGTCATGGGATGAGACATTTCTCTGTTCTTGGTCAAAAGTTCATTCTGAGATTTATGGTTTTACGGCAACACTCCCAGCTTCATGGCCTTGGTTCCGCATACTAAATCTACAGACATCCTGTTTTTACAGCCTGCAATAAAACTTACCCAAGAGTTTTATGATTTAAAAGCTTATCCCAATAACAGATACTGACAGACATTATATTTTTTACAACCATGCAAACTATATCAAACAAACTTTTACCTTCTGAATAATAGAAGTTTAAAACATATGTAGAAATATTACCACATCAGATAATCTGTCAAAGTCCTAAATCCAAGAGGGAGTCTGTGGCAGGCTTTAAAATCATCAAATCTGACTGAACTTGAACTGTTTTGTGAAGAAAAATGGGTAACAGTTTTTGTCTTGGTGAAGCTCTCAGAGAAAAAACTCAAATGCTTGAAGATGAAGACCTTTCAAAAAACGTATTGGTTTTAGAGGAGTTCTAAACAAATACACACCACACTGGTTACATTTCTAAAATGTTTAAAACCTCATTTTATTTCCCTTTCATTTCATACATCCACACTGCTTTGTGTTGTACTATTACATAAAAACGACATGTAACTAATTGTGAAAAGGGGGTTTGAATACTATTACAATTCGCAGTAGTCAACCACTTCCAGGATCTTTTTCATGTAAAATCCAACTGTACGTCTCTGTTTTAGTGTCTGTCTGAGTCTGCATTCCAGACGTGGCGGGTAATCAGAACTGTGATGATAGCTGGATCAAATGGTTCACATACAAGCCTCCGAGCAGCACTTCTCGCCTCCTTATCATGTTTGCACTTGCTGTTGGTGTTGCTGGGAGGCAACACACAAAACTCAACAGGCGGTATCTGCTCTTTTAATCTTTGTGCCTCCAGAGGCCTGACCATGGAGCTTGGCATCAAACAAAATAGCGAGAGGCTGTAAGGATTGTCCAGACCAAGTGTCCCCCATGCGACAGCAAAAGCAAAAACAAACGAAAAACATGTTTTCTCAGACACTTTGCTGTATTATTGTAACCCACCTGTCCCCTTTGCAGGAAAATGATGGACTGTGGCCAGATAGATTTCTTCCAGCACGACTCGGTCTGCAGCAACACCTGCCGCAGCACCAAGTCTGATGTGTCGATGAACAGCAAGCGGCCTCCTCCAGGGACCTTAGTGCAACCCAGCTTGCCGTGTTTGGCTCTGGAGCCTGTTGGGGGACAGCTGCCTACTGTGACAGGTAGATTACAGTCGGCATTTTAAGTTTCTGGTTTTTATAATAACAGCATATGCTTAAACTGCTGTGGTGGCGCTCAAATGTCAAACCAACAACATGAAGATCAGATAAAATAAGAATGTTATTACCACCAAACACCAAAGTACAATAAATATTCAGATTTTAGAAGCCAAATCTACACAAACATAATATGTCCAGCCCTTTAGTAACCGGATATGCCTGCTTTGTTCCCATTTAAGGAGAGACTGGTGGAGGTAGAGGAGTCTTTGTTTAAAGCAGCAACAGAGCAGAGTAACCGTTCAGCACAACTTCTAAACTTTACAACAGTCAACAAACATCCTGGCTAGATAAAGAGGGTTGAGACACTCGGTAAATAAAAGACAAAACGAAATGTATGGAAGCAATGTTTACATTTAATTAGTCACTTGGTTTGGATCTGTTGACCTCCATCATGTTACATGTTCTGTTTGTACTCTGGTTCTACGATCACAATTTCTCCTGGAATAAGCATATTGAAATATGTCTCATTTCTACAGCATATGGGTAAATATACAGCATGTAAAATGCCTAAAAGTATATACATGTTTTACTTCAGTAGCATAATCACACACTGAAATAAAAGTTTATACACCCAGCCTTTAGATTGAGTAAAGTGCAAAGATAGCTGAATATAAGATCTCCAAATAGAATGAGATTAGGCTTATTTCAGATCATAGGCTAGGGTTCACTGAGGTTACCAAGCAGGACGATGATCCAAAACACTACAGTAAGTCCATGCCTGAATTGCATCAAAAAAGGTTTTAGTGTGGCCCAGTTAAAGTGTGGACTTACATATGATCATTAATGGAAAGCTGTGTCACAGAGTGGCATCCTGAGGTTAACAAGTCTCCATAAAAGCAATCATTTAAAAGCTTTTTTGCACATCTTTACCAGGGATGCAAAGAATTATAATGGAAAGTATATTTTTTAATTCTGTTGGCAGGTAAAGTTTAGTCACCCTATCAATAAAAAAATAATAATAAGGCTTAATAAGGCTGTTTAAGAGTGCAGAAAGTATCTTTTGTCCAGAGAAGAGGTCTCTTGCGGGACAGGTTTGTCCACCCATCACTCTCGTCTCGCTTCTTGCAACCACAAAAGGTTTGACCTCTCTGACACAGCGAGGCGTCAAACATCTGAATCGGCAGTTGTAGGATGCTCCTGCCGACTTGTCCTTAAAAAGTTGCTGACCGCAGTCGGGGGAAGAGTCATGTCCATTTATAAAGCCGCCAACAGCAGGTGACATTTCCAGGTGTGGCCTTTTTTCCTCGCCGGGGCTGCAGCTTTGATTTAAAGGCTTTAAAAAAGGTGACCTGATCAGGCACTGTTCCAGGTGGAGCTCAGTCAGTAAAACGGCCCACTGATGATGCCGTGAAAGGGAGATTGAAGCGCCTCGCTACATGTTCCATATTGCTTGTCACGACTTTCGAACAAGTAGATAATTCTCAGTGAGCGCGCTCAACCTCTCGCTCTCTACTTCAAATCTGCAGGAAATGTGTTGCATTCTAGTTTATATTCCCCTCATGGAGGAATAAATTAAACAAACTTAAAAATGTAAATGGGAACTGGAACACTTTCAAATATTTTACTATCATGACAGAAGTTTAAGCAAACATCACTGAGCATACATTCATTTCCTCCAAGATAACACATCTAGCATGCTTTGCGCTTCACCACTTTAACCTAACTTCTGTTTTTGTCAGTTTTGTGCCAACTTCAAGTTATATTTCATTCCCCTTCAAATTTGTCCTGCCCTCCTTTCTGTCTTCAGAGAACTCCTCCTTCCTAACCCATTTTCCTGCTCTTTCCTCCCAACATCTGTTGCCTATTTAATACCGTCTCCCTTTCAATTCTTCTTAAATGGTTTTATCCATCTATGAATCTAGTTCTTTCTTTTCCTATGTTTTATACTTGAAATCAGATACTTTTCTTTTCCTTTGCTTTCCCTTTTCCACCACATTTATCATAGATTGCTTATTATTCTTTCTTCCATCTTGTATTTCTTTTGGCACTCAACACTGGAATTCTTATCTTCGTGTACATTAAATCTATACTGGTGTATTTATGGCTTCCTCTTGTTTCTCTGTGGTCATTTTTAAACCCCTTAATGGAGGAAAAACCAAACCTCTCATATGCACAGAGTTCTTATCTTGTAACTGATCCTTTTTAGATGGAGTGTTGAGTCTTTGGCGGGAAGTAGCAGAGTCTGGGCTGATGGGGGAAGTTCTGTCTAGTCTCTACACCAAAGTAGAGACCACTCTTAAAGGTGTGGAGCTCCGCAGCATGAAGGGTGCCCTTCAGGAGTCAGGTATGCTCCCTAAGTAGTGACTCATTCCTACACAGTGCACTGGAGAAGTATTCACACCCCCTTAAACTTTTCACATTTTCTCACATTGCAACTACAAGGCTCAGACTTTTTTGGGGGTGATTTTATGTGACAAAGTAGTGCAAAAAATCTGAAATGGAAGGAAAACGATTCATACCTTTAAAAATATTAAAAAAATAAGAATCTGAAAAGTCTGGCATGCATTTGTATTGAACCCCATATACTTTTATATAAAAATATGGGGCTATCAATTACATTCAGGAGTCACCAAATTATGTACAGTTTAATTTTGTGTAATTTAATCTCACTATAAAAACGGCTTTTCTCTGAATGTTTCAAGAGGTTTGTAAGAGAAAATAATTAACAACAGCAAACATGTACGGGATAAAGTTGTGTAAGTTAAAAAAAAAACAATCAGGGTAGGCAAGGAGAATATTTATCATAGCAACAACCAATAAGCTCTGGAGGAGTTGCAGAGATGTTCACGTGGGGTGGAAAATCTGAGGTGAGGGAACCTCTGAGGTGTTATCCCACAAATCTGGATAGGTGGCAAGCCATTGTTATAAGGAACCTAAAAGAATTCCTATTTGCAATGCAAGAAACATAGCAATCATGTGGACAAGATGCTCTGATCAGGTGAAACTAAACAAAGATCTGCTTTGCTTAAAATTGACTGAGCTTGAAGAATTTTTTAAAAATCCCAAAAACAAACTATTTCAATTCTTACCCTAAAAGAATTGGAGCTGTAATTGCAATCAAAGTGGCTACACAACAGATTGATCAATGGGCTGAAACAAGTGAATACCAACATTTTGAGAGAAAAAAACAGTTTAACATTATTATTTTTTTAAAAATCAGAATTGCTTGTGCACTGTTGAACAACCGTTATTATTAAACATTTCGACTTTTTGTTTTTGTTAGATGCTCATGTACTGAATTCCCTGTGCGGGATGTTTGGGCTTTTGGACTCAGTGAAACAAGCTCTGGACCTTAGGTGCGCTCAGAACCAAGAGAGTAAAACCCATCACAGTGTGTATGGTGAGAACACTGCCAGAGCCAATACAAGCTTCACACATTGATGCTCCCCAGTGTATTATACTAACTGTTATCTTGTTTTATACAGTGCTGGATGAGATCTCGGAGGAGCACAGGAAGCAGAGCTGCAATCAAAGCAGATCTTACAAAACCTCATCTTTGAAACCCTTTCAACCTCACTGTCAGAGCCAGCAGAAAAGATGCGTGTACAACTCGCTGTTGGATGAAAGGACAAACATGGTGAACCATCCCCTGTCTTTCGCTGGTTTATCTTCTGCATCTCGTGCTCCGGTCTTCAGCCATTTCTCTGCCCCCATGGACCGGAGTCACCTTGTTGGAGCCGCCAGGACAGACGGATTGGGCCACAGTGGCACCAAGAAAAAAGATACCTCAGGAAAGAACAAAGAGATGAAAAGGAAGACGATATTTCTTGTTGGAGATAGTGAGACTAAATGTGACCAGGCCGTGAAGACAAAAAGCTCACATGGTACGGAAAACTTTAAGCAGATTGCTATTGCTCAAAGTGAGAGGAAATGCAAGAAATTAAAGAAAGGTATGCAGTGAAAGACACAAAGCTCACTAATATGTTGTGAAACAAACCTCCCTAGTTGGGAGTTCCTCCAGGACTGTTGGGGTGGGCTATTGGAACCATCAGATATGCAAGTTGTGTCTTATTAGTGGTTATAATGTTGTGGCTAATTGGTGTGTAAATAAGTTGATCTGTGTTATGACTGCAGAAAGAGAAATACAGAAAAACACCAGCCAACCTAAGATCTTTATAATTAGCATTTGTTTTAGGCACATTAAAAAAAAAGAAGTCAAGAAACAAAACTAAATCTCGTTAAGCTTTTTTGGATGTCTGACCTGTAATGTACATTGCTAATAATAAAATCTTTTGATTTATTTTGTTTTCCACTTTTTTATTGATAAAACACACACTATTGTCACTCAAATAACTTCAAATATGAATTTTTTTTCTTTTCAATCCTACATGCTTTAATTGTCAAATTGGCGACAGTGGGGGACATTTACTCCATTTCAGCAGGAAGAAGTGTCAGTATGAGTGGGGATTGGGAGGAAAGTAGGGAGAAGACACAGAAACACCTGACCAGCAGTACTTTCCAGGAATGGAAATAGAAAGGCAGTAGAGGTAATTGTAGCAATAACTTCGCTAAACACCAAAACCCTGAGCTAAGTGTGTCCTCTATCAAAAGAATAGCGGAGATAATATACAGGTTAATTATAGCAGGGACAAAAACGCAAGACCAGCGGTACCTTCTAGGAAGGAAGGAAGGAAGGAAGACACATGGGACAGAAAATTAGCATTTTAAAAGTTTGGGATTAAAAACAAAACAATGGATATTTATTCCTATTAATTTAGTTAAGATGATGTGAGTGTTTGGTGGATACTGTATGTCCTTTTTAACCATAAACACTTAAATGAGACACTAAGGCTTTTGAAATAACCACTTAATATTGTTTTCTATTCTTGTCATAAACCAAATATAAACCGCCAAGACAGATCACTTTGCAAATGTTCTGTGATCAGAAACTCTTTCGAAAGAAAAAGTCATCTAACATCAGATTTTTATCTTTAATGTGTAATTTACTTATATAATTTATGGATTAGATTAAATTATCTTTGCCAATTCATGCTTGTTGTTTATCAATGACCAAAAGTGTCATTAAGTAAATAAACAAATCATTGATTAATTCAAATGTGGCCATACTTGGATACATAAACATTTAAATATGACATTTCTTAATTTAAGTTTATATAAATGATATTGCTGTTGGTGAGAATTGCATAATACTGGTGGACTTATCCACAGCCCAGACAGGAAAGGACTTCAATGCAGGTAAACAATAAATTATACATGCAGGTTAATTTTATTAGTAGTTTATTGCTCATTTCATTTAACAATATTTTTGCTTCTCTTGCACTCGTCTGATATTTGAATAACACTGTTCCCTTTATTTAGAAAAAGGTTATGTGTGATTTATTAACTAAAAAGGAAATTACCTTTCAGGGTGCATAACAAGTGTTTTCTGCAAACCATATTTGCTCCCACTAACCCAACCATCACAGATGTCACTTTCTTTCCTGTTATGATTTCCTGTTTGTGTTCAGCACAGCTCTGCATGCCAAGGCTGTGAGATAGACAGTGATGGCGTTGCCTTTGACAACTTCTCTCAGAACTGTGATGATATGTTATTACACACTGGAGCGCGACACAGCCTGTCCAGATGTAGGTGTTTGTCCGGGGTTATGAGTGGCAGTCGATAAAACGTCTGATAAAATGACTATCATCACCGCGTAGCTCTCAGCATCTCTGCTGACACCTGTCTTGCTGTTTGAATTCACCAGTGTTTTGCAACATCAAATTACTGCACATTGAAATGCATTGCAGTAAAACACATTCCAGTCAAAATACTTTTGTTTCAATAGAGGTGCTTTAAATACATGTCTGTCGTATATCTAGCTGGTGTAATTGTAGGTTTTGTCTTGACATATGTTAGTCTCCTTTCAATTCAATAAATAATTCGAAGAGCAATGAATTGTTTATTTATCATTCAGGAATAACAATATTTCTGTACACATTAGCAAAAAACTTTTGGAAACATTAAAAGCCTTCATTTGGCTTCCTTCAGCTGTAATGTCCACACAACTAAATTGAAAGACAGTATTACATCTGCCTTTGTGCTAGATGTTTACATAGGGTGCTGCTCCTATTGCTTTCTCGATACATCTAAATGTTTCAGAAAAGCAGACTAGTTTTTGATCAAATTTGGGGGTTCTTTTTGACAATGTTGGGTCTACAGAAGGATGTGATTATTTGCCTATGAATATTTATGAAGGATTTCTTATGAAATTAATAAGATTAATAATTTATGGAAAATTATTATACATAAGGCACCACCTGATATTCAGGAATTATATTAATAGCCAAATATTTCTGTCTCAGTTATTGCTATGATCACCTGCCTGGCTAAGGCTGAGGTAATTAAATAAAGATGAAGGAGCAAGCTCTAGACGTTCACTGAACAGCAATAAAAAAAAGTATTCTTGATGTACAGACCTAAAAAAAATAATTAATAGTTAATACAAATTAATTTAACCACAAATAGTTTTTGTCATCAGCGGTTTCTCTGCTTAATTCTCCCAGCACACAGCCTTTATATTTCTGCTGCAGAGCAGACATAAAAAATGTGGCGAATAATTTAATTTTCTAATATTAACTTCTGTGGAGATCGTTATCGTCTTTTAATATATTAAATAATTTAATAATGAACGTTGCTGTTCGATTTTATCAGCTCAGGGGAAACTAATAAAATAGATGACTCCGCCTGGGACAAGGTCACAGGCAGGAAATGCAGTCGGGACAGTGGAGATGTTCCTGTTGGAACCTAAGGGAAAAAAAGGGTTCGATATTAAACTGAATACAGTAAAACGTCTCTCAGTACACAGCTGGACCAGATCTAATACATAGGGCATTCCGATCATCATGTTTGACTGTTTTGTCGCCATGCGTAATGCGAGACACGGCTTGTGCTGCCATCAATATGCAAGGAAAAAAACGGACAATCTGCTTCACTGATGAGCAGGACCATTTATTTGTCACAATGCAGTTTGCAAACCTTTTAATTAAAGGTGTCAAAAAATCCCATTAAGATTAAGCGCTTGGTATATTAAATAAACAAATAAACAGGAGGCGGGGGTCTGCGGCCGCAGAGCGTAGATTGCGAGTGACAGGATTGCCATACATGATCAACCCAACATTAAATTATGTATTTCTTGGCATTCCCTGAATGTTTATTGCTAATCTGTGCATAACTTTTACGTTTGTCATAACACAGACAGACGCCAACATGAGCTCCTTGGTGGAGGCGATAAACTGCTGAGAGAAATATTCAATATTCAAAGTAAAACTGTTTCAGTGTTGCAGTTTTTCCGTTCTAACAGTAGATGCTCTGCGTACGAACAATCAGAACTGTACTTATATTTAGGAACATTTCTATGCACAAGTACAAATTTATAAATACCACATAATGTATAAACTTGTTCGCACGCACGACATACGCATGGATCTGTGCGTAAGTACGCTTGATAAACTAGGGCCCTGGTTTCTCCGTGGTTGATGAGGGGGTTAAACACGTTAGCCGATAGGCTGACAATAGGCCGCGGTAGCTTGTTAGCTGTGGGACTCGTGGGAGTTGCAGGTACTCGCCTTTGCCTAGACGTCGGCTTGTCCTTTCCGATTTGGCTAAGCAGCAATCAGCTCCAACTTTCCTTCACTGAAACAGTGCCTCTTTGCAGCTTTTCCAGCATAGCGTGTAATCCTACATAGCTCTGTGGCAGCGGGTGAATGCGCCTGTTGGCTGGCTCAGATCCGGCAGGCCTTGCAGAGGTTAGGCTTTCTCTCTCCCTCTTTCATGGCAGTATCTGTAAATTGGGAAGCTTTAGGCTGGCTTTGAGGGCAAAACAATGGGTTTGCTTCATCAGTGTTTGCGATTCATCTGATATCGGGAGTCTTTGTGTCCAATGGAATGAGTTTCTCCCAGAAACTCATGTGCATTTCCTTTACCAGCAAAGGAAGGGTCTCTCTTCTTTTGCAAGCCCTTGGCCAAAGGGTTAAACTGGAAGAGGCAGGGGGCTGAAAAAAGGCTTTAAAAAGGTTAACTTCTTCTCCTGTGGAGATAGAATGCGGGTTAGCCCCCCCCCCAATGGCTGTGTGTTACTCAACAACAAAGTGAATATCGATATAGATAAAGATAGCAACGGTTGATACGGATGATTTATCGGATTGAGGGGAAAGAAGCTATCCCAAAACAACTTGGACTAAAAAAAATATGTAGCTATTACCTCATGGATCATAGTATTCTTCCAAAATTGATCTAAGTCGCATGGATTAATCATCAAGGAGGTTATAAAAGAAACCAGCAACATCTAAAGTACTACATGCCTCACTTGCATCAAGAAAAAAGGGTATTAATGATTTATTTTCCATGTGAAAGGTCCAAAACAAAAATTATTGCTGATTAGAACGGACCAAAAGGTCTCTCACAAAAAACATCAGATAAAAGACTTGCTGCAGCTTAATACAAATGCTTGACAGCTGCTGTTTCCTCTCTAGCGCAGCAGCACCAGTTATAGGTTTTGGTTAAAATTATTTTTTTCATAATTTATCTGTTTATTTGGATACCTCGCTCATTATATATAGAATCAAAATTTAGGATCATTTTCTGAAGGAGAAATGCACACCGAAAATACCATCTCAACTCATTAAAGTCTGAACTTTTATCAAAAATCTGTGATTTGGGGCTGTCTCAAGTGTCTGGACTTTCCAGGAAAGCAGCTTCCAGAGTGCCGTCTCTCTCAGCTCACTTTACTGGAAACTCTTGACACAACAGCTGTTTTGTCCAGCTGGAAAGGTCACTCTTGGCTCTGGTTCAGTTTGTTGTGTGCCTGAAGGGCTGCTCACCTTGAATCTGAAACTGAATTGGACAAAAAGAAGTAAGTCAGTGAAAAAGGAAAATCAATCAAAGTTTGCTGGGACTTACTTCTCAAAAAGAAATATAATTTTATAATTTCCTTATTTGTGATTCCATGGTACAGTTTTAAGCTCTCCATCTGGGTCTCGAACCAAATTCAGCAGTCTCATCACAGGGGACTGACCAGCCAATCAGACATAGACTCTGGACAACTTGCAGTGCTAGTCAGGGAATAAGACATTTTAGTTTTTTTTCTCCCACATTCTTTTAAGCAGCAGGAAATTAATATAAGAAACAGTCCATACGAGGTTGCAGATTTTTTTTTCCCTCTGGCTGAAAACAGTTTCATATTCAGGTTTTCAAATAGATATTTAACGAACAACAGAAAGTTACATTTCATTTAACTAATCACAGATAACTTCCAAAATTTTCTGACTAAACAAAAGAAGTACGCAGTCCAGAATTTCAAGGGCATATTAACATAACCAGCTGTTGCTAGAGATGGAGAAAAGCAACCCCTTGTCTAAAAAATTCAATCACTAATCTAGGAGTCTTAATGAACTACGATCGAGCAGTAAAAGCATGTTTTTTCCATCTCCGGCACCTCTCCAAATTTAAGTCAGTCTTAAAGAGGCGTCATTTGCAACCAATTATTCATGCTTTTATTACTTCGTGTTTAGACTTCTCTAATTCCATTCTTTTTGGAATTAACTTTGCCACTCTTGCTCATCTGCAGTTGATGCAGAATGCCGCAGCCCGATTCCTGACAGGTACTAAACACCAGGAACCCATAACTCCCATATTGGCAGGATTACACTGGCTTCCAGTTCGTTTTCGAATTGATTTTAAGATTTTGTTGTTTGTTTTTAAATCTCTTAATGGCCTTGTACCTGCTTATTTGGCTGAATTGCTTCCCCCCTATGTCCCCTCCTGCTCACTCAGGTCTGCAGATCAGCATTTGTTGATGGTTAAACCCTTTTGTTGCAAGACCCGAGGTGGCCGCGCTTCTTCAGTATGTTCCCCTACGCTTTGGAACCAATTACCACTCAAAATCCGAATATCTCTATCCCTCATGACTTTTAAGTCTTGTTTGAAAACATATTTTTACTCCTTGGCTTTCAATTTCTCTTTATTCTTTAATTTTTTCTATTTTATTCTACTAATTATTATTGCTTGGATTTGTTCTTTAATTTTTTTAATTAATCTTGTCCTTTTGAATCCCTTTGTTAGGCCATTGAGCCGTTGTTACATGTGCTATAGAAATTAAGTGGTATGGTAAGTATATTCACAAATCCCTTTTTTATGCAAAACACTTCACTGTCAAAAACCTATTTAGATTTGTCACACTATACTGAAATAATAAACAGTGGAGGCTAAAACTGAATGGTCAGGCAAGTATATTTTAAAAAGCAGTTATGTGCGTGTAAAAAAATTACAATTAAAAAGAGTCTTCTATGGTCTATTTGCTGAATGCGCATCATGAGAACACTGTCCGTTCTTATAAACAACTTGTGCAACAAGTCTAAGACACACCAGACAAGCTGGCAAAGATTTGTCAGATCACTCACTTTGAAATAATTATTACATCTGTGCCATATGTTTGCATTTGCTTTGTACACATTCCATTAAATCCAAAAGTGATTTCTGCAGTCCAGCATTTCAAGGGCGTGATAACATAACCAGCTGTTGCTAGAGATTGAGAAAAGTAACCCCATCAAATGCAAATTTGATGCACACAACATATCAGACTTCCTAATTTATGGAGAAATATGCCTTGCACCTGTCATTGGAAGGTGCAAAGGCATGTGTACCTGCCATAACTGTGAGAATATAACACTCATCGTGCCTGTAAATAATGTATAAAGAAAGAAAATGGAAACCAAACTTTTCAGTATAGAATATTTGTGTATATATGGACCTCTGATTTGAATTTTAGACACAAGAATAAACATAACATTTTTAACTAGCTCTAAGGTAAATACATATACAGCTATGTTGTAACAAGATTATTATAAAGACTGACATCTCGGAATATTGTACAAAATACGCCAGAGTCAGCCATTTGTTAAAATTTGCACTTATAAATGTCACCATGAATCTGTTTGTCATGATCCTGCAATAGACAGCATGGGTTTTGCTATCATTATAAGATGGGGAGCAGCACAAACCAAATGACAAGACAGGACGTGTTTTTCCTATCCATTCTTTCGTTACTTGTCTGGCATCTCTCATCTCTGCAAAGAATAATTTTTTATTTTTTAAATCTAGAAAATTAAAATTGATCCCTCACTTTTAAATTTTTTATTATTAAATTAAGGTGATAACGGAAGAAAAAAAATGACCAAGAAAACAATGTTTATCATTTATATTTCTGCAGCAATGATGCCCAATTGAAAATAATCATGACAGACTGACATTTTAGGCTGCAGTACAACTGTTGTTGACTGGCATGTCGCAGTCTGAAATAACAAGTAAATATAAAAATTTTGCCCCTGTTGACTCATATTACAGAAACTTGTCATGTTTCTCACAGTCTAAATTTATCCGAAATGTTGGACTTTTAAACTATACTTCCTTGCAAACATATTTACACCTTATTGAGCTTTTAGACATATTGTGACATTACAAGCACATTGGGACTTTTGTGGTAGTACAACGCAGTGTACTGTAGTATCTGAGAAGGGGAAGAAAACAGATACATGATTTTCTAAAGGGTTTATGTTAGAGAACGTTACTGAACAAAAAGCTTTGTGAAACCCAAGATCTGGGAGCTGTATCCCCAAATCCCAGTTACAATGGATCCCTTGACCTAACCTTGTTTTAAAGGCATAGTGTGTAATTTTCGGCCAGTAGGGGGCAGTGTATACCTAAATTATCACAAGCATGTGGTATCTGTGTCTTCGAGAAAGAAACTCAACAACAGAGGTACAACTAGTGCTTTTTTCAAACGCTCAATTCCCTGAGAATTATCTATTTGCAGCACATCAGTCTCTCTTTCATCGCTTGGAACTAGCGAAGAGGTAAAAATGTATTTATGGCTAAAAGTTTTTGCATTTTGAGGGGAAATCAATGTTTTAATAGCGGGCGCGTTCCGTGCGCTTTGTCCGTCCGGGCTCTTGTAGAAGTAAAGACGTAGTCTAATATGGCTTTCCCCTGAAAAGAGGACCCGCGCCTATGTATTTTAACGCTGATTTTTAAAGTCATATTTTACAATATCGCCAATATTTTGCAATTAATGTGCTTTATGTAATTATTATTACATAATAGCTGTGATGGACTGGCGATATGTCCAGGGTGTACCCCGCCTCTCGCCCGTTGACAGCTGGAGGTAGGCACCAGCCCCCCGCCCCCGACCCATAGTGGACTAAGCGGTTCAGAAAATGGATGGATGGATGAATATTTTAATGGCTATTTTCAAAGATGTACTGGAAAAACTACACACTGTCACTTTAAAGTTTTCCACAAATTTTATAGTTGTGGAAAACTTTAAAAAAAGGTTAGGTCAAGGCTTTAGCACAGGGGTGGGGAACCTTGGCCCTCATCCTGCAAGGTTTCCATGTTTCCCTGCGCAAACACACCTGAATAAAATGAACTAGTAATTGTGCAAAACTTAATTGGCTGTGGGATCCATTTGATTTGAGTCAGGTGTGTTGAAGCAGGGTTGCCTGGAAAACTTAGAGGAATGCGGCCCTCGAGGACGAGAGTTCCCCGCCATTGCTTAGCACAAGAACCACAGAGATGCACGGTAAAAGATGTGACATGTTGACAAGAAAACTGGTATTTATGCAATAAACAATGGTGGCCTTTGCAGAAAAATGGTAAGAAGAAAGCCGTCGCTGGAGAAAATCTGTATGCTTGCCACAAGATATACAGGTAACCCGGCAAATGTGGAAACTGCTCGGGTGAGATGATACCAAAATTTAACCCTTTTTCCCTACATGCAAAACACTATGTTAGACACAAAACTAACCCTGCTCATAACCCTTAACATTCCACCATAAGCATGGTGGCAACAGCATCATGATGTGACGATGCTTTTCTTCATAAGGGAGTGGAAAGGTAGTCTGAGATGATTAGATGATGTATAGAGATGAAGCTGACTTAAAATAGGGTGGAGGTTTGTGTTCCAGCAGGATAACAACTCTGAACACACAGATGTTCAAACGAATGATTTTAGTCAGTGGTTCCCAATCTATATGTTGCAACTCAGAATTTGACCGTGAAACAGGACGCTACATTTACACATGGTCAAGCATCAAAGCGTTTCTGCTAAACCATAGTCTGACAATGATGAGACAAAGTATCAACCACCATTTTACTTTTGCCTGCTTTATAATAACTTAATGTGATCATATACTGGCATTTATGAAAGAAAAGTGTTTTACTACTATTGTTATTTTTATTTATTTTGTGTAATTTCTGAACAGGATCTTAAAACCTCACATTTGTTGGCTCATTACCAGAGATTGGGTCCTGACCCCAACTCTGAAAATCAATAAATTTCCTGAACTAAATCCAACTCATAATGTTTGAAGACTTTAAACTTGATCTTTACAGATGTTTCTGGCCAAATTGACTGACCTTTCAGCCAGTTTGCAAAGAATGGAAATTAGAAAACCAACAACTACTCAGTTGATTAACGTGTTAGGCTGATAGACACATAGCTGATAGCTTGTAGCTGTATTTGCTGCAGTGGTCCTACTAACTACTGGCTAAGGGGAGGTGAATATAAATGCAGTACATACAGTTTTCAGATTTTTATTCATCAAATGTGTTTTTCCTTCCAATTCAAAATTATATTTGTCATTGTGTTGGTCTATCACACAAAATCCCAATAAATTGCCTTCAGGTTTGTGGTTGGGATTTGACAAAATCCAAATGGTATGAATACTTTTAAAATGTATTGTAAATGTCTAAGTCAAACGGCAGCTCAAATATAACCAAGTAAAAAATTCCCCCATCTCACCCCAAAAACAGCCAAATATTTACATCTTCTAAAGAACTAAATGTGACTTTGAACAGAGGTGGGTAGAAACTACTTACATTTACTTTACTTTTACTTCAGTAATGTTATTATGAAGTATTGCTACCCTTACTAGAGTACCAGTTCTGATTCTGCATATTTTTTCTGTTCGAAAATTAATTGAATAAAGCCCAAGGTTTTTTTTTCAACCGAAAATGAACCAGACAAGGCAATAGTTTATTATTTAAAGAGATACTTCTTGGTTGTACACAAACATTTTGTATCTGCTGTGGTATTTGGACATCAAGTGAATAAACAGTAACACCATATATTAAAACTGGAAGACGTATAGTATAGAGAGCGAAAATCTGTTCCCCTGAAATATTATTGTTCCCCCGTTAGGTTTAGCACTGGTTCCCGAATAGTAGGATTAGGAAAATTGTCCGTTTATGGTTAGGTAATGCTCATCATATGTTAGAATTAGAAAGTTACTTAGGCTTAGACAATTGTTCTCAAATATTACTATTACTAAAAAGTCAACCGGTCAGCCAATCAGAAATTACAAATGATTAAAAAAGACATACTGACGTAACACCAGGGGGAACAGAACAGTTCAGGGGAACAGATTTTTGTACAAAACCGGCAATATTTTTCGCTGTCGGATTACATGATTTTTCTTTATCAAATCAAATGGTATGATCAGTTATTCAGGACTCAAGTGGCCTTTTTGCCGGATACTATTTAACCCTAATTGAGTAGGCCTACTTTACTTTCTACGTCTAATTGAGTGAACATATGGTCAAGTAGTGCTACTCATTCTTAAGTACATTTTTGCCTACTCTATCCACCTCATACTTTGAGCACACAGATACACGATGTTGAGTTTGAGCTTGACTGAAATTGGATACCAGGGTGCCGTTCCTGCATGTGGCCACTTGGAGGCGCCCGACTCATTCTTTGATTGGAAAAGCTCAGGTCTGGGGTGGGAAAGTGGGCTCGGGAAAGAACATTTCTCTCCTGAACTGTTTACCCTGACGTCAGTTTGCAGAAGTGGCTCTGCCCTGTCTCCCTCCAGTATCTCGGAAACTCCACTCAGTTAAAAAACAAAACTGAGGGAAATAGATGGGCTCCACTTTTCTTGCTGCCGCCTTCCTGGACCTCACGGAGTGAAAGAAATGACTTGTTCGTCACATGTAAAGTGGACTTAAACATGTACACGATGAACACCTGCGCCTTTCTGCTGATTTTAAGTGTCCAGATCTACGCCGATGGCATCGATGGGCCAACAGGTAAGACTCATGTGTGATCCTGGTCTCCTAAAGCGAAGCTGGGAAGTTTTTCTTTCTTTTCCCCCTTTTTAACATGCGTGTGAAAGTCCGCTGAGAGGTAAAGCGGAGCGGTTCTGCTGGAAGATGACAACTTTGTACCACAACATTCCTGCGTTTATCTGCGGATTTTGTCCCGTAGCGTCTTGGCACTATGAAAATAGTGTAGTGAAAAAAAAAATTGTAAACTGAATCCCATGTTTTTTTTAAAGACATATATATAATTGGAAAGGCTTACGCCAGAGCGCGCTGAATTTCTCCAAAACATCATGATCCGCGGCATCTATCTGACCTAAACCCAGTTAAATCCCCAGGTAGGCTGAAATATTTGATTTTGTGGACAACACTAAGCTAACTGACACAAAGAGAGAGAAAGGCATAAAGTGCTAAAAGATGCAAGTCAATATTTGCAAGTTACCCGAATCCTGAATCAATCCCTTCATAGACTGACATCCAAGGCTTTTTCATTCTGGAATCAGGTTTCTCTGTTTATTCAGAGACTCCACAAAAGTTTGACATCCCAGTGTGGGTTGTTGCATAGGAATCATCATTGATTATATAAACCTATATCCTTCTTTCTCTATCGAGAAGTTGTTCCAATTGATTCTCAAAGCTGCAGGTTTCTTTTTATTTATTTTCTCTCCAAAGGTAAGCTCAGAGCAGCGGCAAGATGAAACCCACCGATGGAGGTTCTAGTATTTATTGCACCCTGGGCAAGCCCCTCCTTCATGCACCCACCAACCAAACCAAATAGCTAATTATTACAGAAGTTGATTGAACCATTAGGGACAAAAGGAAAAAGCAGATCTGCCTTAATGCGAGGTCTTGTGCAACATCATGGCAGTGATATTTTCAGACGCCCTCTGCTACCGTACGTTTCCCTACTATAATTATTACTGTTATTTATGCAATTTTTGTTTAATATAGATTAATCATGGGTACAGCATTTTATTCAAGCTATGCCTAACCCACTGGGTTAGTGAGAATAATGAACGATGGGACAAAGTTGACATTTTTGTGTTCAGACTAGTGTTTAAAGGCTCTCTGTTCATCTTAGGACATTCAGTTCAAGTTTGATGAGTCAAAGTAGGTAAAATCAGAGATGATCAATTATAGCCAAAAGTTCTTTAAAACAATATGCTTCATTACCAAATAGGAAAATTCAACTTCGATACCAAGTTGAGCATCATAATTTATAGTCGGACTGTTTTATGTATTTATTTGCTACCTCATGCCGACCCCAACAATATGCCGCCCTGAGCAGTTAGCCAAATTATCTATATCAAAATTAGCGATTATAATGGAATATAAGCAGAATTACATTTGTACCATTGCAACAGTTTAAATATTGTAATTGTCTAATGCACATTAACTATTAAGTTCAGAAATCCAGAAATTTTACGATATATTTTTGCATTTTATTATTAATTTAACTCTTAAATATTCAGCTGTCTGTTTAGCTCTTGATTATTTTATTTATACAATTACATTTTGACATTTGATACCACAGCATCAGTGGTGGGAGGTCTTCCGCGCCACCGGCTCCGCCCACAACACAGAGGTGAATTGCTAATGAGCTACTGCTGCTATGCTCTTTCTATAGAGAACCTGGGTTTTATTACTTTGGCTTTAAACCACATCATAATAATTTAAAGACCAATGGGAACATTTTGAAATAGCTCAAAAGATAATTGGAGTGGGTCTTTAGTAAGACACAAAATCCACAACTGCATTTCCCTAAGGTTGCTGCACACTGACGGTCAGCTGTCTGAAATACGGCTAATGATAGCAAACGATAAACCAGCTGCATTAAATCATTATGTAAGTTTAAAACTATTAATATTTCCACCATATGACTATGACTAGACTACATGACAAGTAAATGCTCAATATGTTTAAGTCATAAAACATCCTAAATCTTTTTAAATTTGTTATTCATAAACCTTTGGAGTGAACTTTAAAAGTAGGCTCATTTTACATAAATGTAAAAAGTAACCTGAAGTTTTCTTATTCTCTGTGAGAAGTCAAGCTCTTCTGTGACCTCCTGCTCACCTTAGGAGCCCTTCAGGGATTAATTTGCTTATGTCTTGGGCCGGCTCTGGAAAAGCAGCTGCCTCTGGGGTCGCAGACAGAAAATACTTTTTTTTCTTTTTATTCATTCCATGTTATGTTATTGATCGAGCCATGTTGTTTCAGGTTTTTCCTGCATTCATCTGTGGCATACTGTTTGCAGGATTAAAATCTCTCCCGAATTTAAATCAGTCATGGCGGCTGAAAGTAAACGTGTTTTACGGGAACCTGACGCAAACCTTTTCACAGTGATTCAAATTCATGTATTCACACTCAGCTCTGTCCTCTGAATTCTGTCTGTTATTTGCTCTATTAGCTCAATGTTGGCCCTTTATCCTGAAAGCTGATATGATCCGAGGCCTGTTTCTGTTGCACGCATCCAAATGCAAAAATATACCCCTTTAGGGGAAAAAAACATTACCACTGATAAACATTTACACTGCGAGATTGTTTCAACAATGCAAAACCTTTGTTCGGAGATCCACTCGATATTTTGTCATTAAAAAGAGGCCTGTTCTTAATATATATATATATATATATATATATTTTGGAAAGGATTCTCAGTTTAGGCCTTGCATGCATAAATGAAGCAGTAATGTGAGGAACTGAGAGGAGCACATCATTAAGAGGAATGGGCTTAGACATATGACGGATTAAATCACACATTCAGGTAATTAAAAGAGCTGAATGGAACGGCAACGCTTCACTACGCATTCGCTGTGCGCGAGTGTCTGTCAACAAATATTTACATGCTGTTTGCTGTTCAGTGTGTGAGCCTCGCGGGCAAAGCCATTGCCTTCCCATTGCCTTCCCATTTTCCATTAATAGTCTTCGCTGGCAGGTGTCAAGGCTTTTCTGCCCCCTTCCATCTTGCCTCCTCTTTGTGCAGCGCGGTGGTAAAAAAAAAAAAAAAGAAGCAAAAAACGAAGGGGCAGAAATGCAGCCTTGAGTTACTCATTTCATAACACCACACCCTAACACGTTGTTTGGTAGATGGTTTGGGATTCTTTACCCATTTCACCTCTTCTGACACACATTGTCTGTTATTCATGTCATCATGCCACAGCCTCACATGTTTGTGTATTTTATTGGGATTTCATGTGATAAACAAACACAAACTGCTGCATAAATGTGAGGTGAGGAAAATCATACATGGTTTTGAAAGCTTATAACAGGAAGTCTTCCCAGGATTACCTGTGTTCAGCATCAAAGTCCCTCCCTCAACCCTGTCCAGCTTCCGAGTCTCTGGGGAAAGCAAGCATCCCCACAGCATGATGCTGCCACCATTAATCACCACTGTTTTATGTGCTTTTTTTCCCTTAAAGTCTTTTGCTGTGACGATGAAAAACTGTACAAGTTCAAGAGGTATGAAAAGTTTTGCAAGGCGCTAAAGCTAGCTCTTTTGTTTAATTTCTTGTTGAGTTCAGGGCATTTTGTATTTTCTAAAGGTCTAGCTGTCGCCTCTCGGCTTTGAGATATGGAGGCACTTTCCTCCACTCGACTGACTGCATGGTGGTTGACAAAGGAAAGAAAAAACACATTTGCTATGGCAAAATATGTTTTAAACGTCCAGTTTTGGATTTTATTGTTTGGCTCTATTTTTTTTTAACCTTATCTAACACTTTCACTCTTCTTAATTCTCCTATTTTCCTTTTGATGCTGTTTGCACACCAACCGTCTCTCCTCTATTAGCAGTGAAGATTCTCGACTGAGTGGGATCATTACCTTGTGACTGATGACTCATTTCCAAGATTGATCTAAATTTAAGGCAGAATGTCCTTTTTGCCCATTCGAGTGAATGAAATAACACTTGGACTGAGATGAAAAGGGCTGTAAAGCTGAGACAGACTGGCTAAAACATGCCGTGGAATGTCAACAACATAGGACTTTGGGTTTAAACTGCATAAACATCAGCATTGGAACCTTCATCTGGAAAATCAAGCACATAAGAGGTTTGAGAAATGGAGAGATTATCAAATTATCCTTGAATGAATAAAGCAAACATGACATGAATGTTTTTATGGATGGAAGTATTTTTGTGTTTTCATTTAACGTGTGAATGGCCAGAATTTGTTGCAGTGCATCATGTCTTGCTATGTAAGACAAGTATGCATTCTGTACCTGTAGCCTACATGATGGATGGAAGAGAACGAATGTTAAACATTTTTTTCTCCCGCCCTGTTTAAAATACCATTAGGCTAATTTGGTTGGACCTGCATTGATGTTAAATCAGTTTCAGATTCAGATATTTTGAAAATCAGGAAATAAATTGTAATTTAGTCTCATGGATGTCAAAAAAAGTAAAGGCAGTTTTGACAGTCATATGACTAGGTTCAGGCTGTTGGTTTGGTCCATTGTGTACAGTTTTGCTGTATCTTTTTCATCAAATAATGTAAATGTATTATTAGTGTAGTTGTAAAAGGCTGCTTTTCTTCTTAGTAGAAGTGATATTTACAGTCTCATGGTGCCGTTTGAAATGTGTTAAAATGTTCAGTCTGTTGCCTACTGCATCCCTGATCTCCGTGGAACAATGTCGGCATACAACTTTGGATTTATCCACTTGTCTATCCGAGTTATGAATTTTAATAAGCCAAAGTGTTCCCAAACAGGAGACCGTCGTGAGGTGGAAGGGTCTGCAAGCTCTGGCTTCTCTTTCGCCATGTTGTTGCCATAATGCTGCTCCTGTATTTACTTCAGTGTGCTCGTACAGCTCCACTGTGCGTCACTCAATACAAACACGCCTAGGAAATTTGTTCTGCTGTACTCAATATTACACTCAAAATACATTTACATTATTTAATGAAAAAAATACACCGCGATGGTACACAGGTAGACCGAACCGAACAGGCTGAACCAAACAGTTCAACACATCCCTGAGAACCGTTACACCTCTGTAGGTCCTCTTTAGGTCCAAAAATAGCTACTTTAGTTTTGTTTCTGTTTAGGTGGAGAAAGTTCTGGGACATCCAGCTGTTGATTTGCGTGATGCATTTACTTAGTGCTTGGATGGGTACATAGTCACCTGGTGACATTGTAACAGCTGAGTGTCATCTGCATAGTTATGGTAATTAATCTCATTGGTTGTTATAATCTGGACTAGTGGGAGCATGTAGATATTAAATAGAAGAGGCCTCAGAATGGAGTCTTGGGGGACCCCACATGTGATTTCTATTCGTTTTGATGAAAAGTTTCTTACGGAAACACAGAAATCCCTGTTCTTCAGGTAGGACTCAAACCAGCCAAATACTGCACCAGAGAGTCCAACCGAGCTCTCCAGTCATTCCAATAGTTTTTTTGTGGTCAACAGTGTCAAACGCTGCGCTGAGGTCCAACAGAACCAGTACTGTGGTTCTACCGCAGTCTGTATTTATGCAAATGCCATTGAAAAGTTTGACGAGGGCAGTCTCAGTGCTATGATGAGTACGGAAACCAGACTGATAGGGCAACTGTTGCCTGGGGTCTTTCTGCATGGAGTATGGATTTTTTCCAGGTACTCCGGCTTCCTCATACAATTCAAAACATGCACTGTTAGGTTATCTGGTTTCTCTAAATTGTCCTCAGGTATCAGGACAACGTCCTGCAGGTATAAGCTGGTGGGGATGCTTGTTGCTGATTTATGTTCTAAAATCCCATTGAGAAACTTTCACCTTCTGTCGTCATAATAAAAACGTAATTAAACGTTTGCAAGGGTTTGAAATTCATCTTTCCTCAAAACACAGATTCTATTACCAGCAGCGTAAATCTTTACCGTTTTCGCTAATAATCAATATAATGAATGAAGTTAGTATAGAATTAAGAATTTAAATAAAATGAAAATACAGTTACATGTAGTTAAATGCCCAGAAACATTTAGTAGACTCCTCTTTTGAGAGCATATTTATTATTGAATGTGTAAAAACAATTTACAAGAATTACGTTCACATTCACACTATTTAAATATGCAACTGAACCAATTTAGACCATGTTTGCTGAGCAGAGTGTTATTATTGTGACATTATTCATCCAATGTTGCCTATTTGCCTCTTGCGCATACAAGCTTAGAAGAGTCCATTAGATGTGCTCAGTCTAATAAGCATCTATCTGAATAGAAGCAAAAAAAGGAGCTCAAGATCCATTAGTGAAGAACCGGTGGAGGAAGGAAAAAAATATATATTATTATTGAGAAAGTGTTTTTCTACTCTGTGCTAATCCTCTGAGTGGAAGTGTTTCCTGCAGGAGCAAAGGACCACCATCTGTGAATAGACTATGAAGGGGCAATGGGGATTGGACCTTAATCAGAATCCTGAAAAACACTAGTTGATTTCCATCACTGTGGGATCGCAAGCAGTAATTCAGACAACAGATGGAAAACTTTGCATCCAGGAGTGGTGGGGGTTTAGGAGGTGAAGGACATGGGGACGGACCGTCTGAGAGAGACAAAATGAGAAGCACAGAGGGAATTTACTCAGATAGATGTTTTTGTTTTCAGCTGAGCCCACAGCAGGCTGAGCGGTGTGCGATTAGGTAGTGTAGATGAGATGAGCGCTGTGCTCCTGATCATGTCTGACCTCTGGTAATGTGGGTCTATGTGTAGTAGTGCCACACCTCTATTGGCTTACTCCTGCCACTAGACTAGAAAAAATACCCTCCGACTTTACGTGCTCAAGGAATCCCACTCCCTCCCCAGGTGTCAGGACGAATAATGTCGCCCCTCATCGGTGAAAGCGTGTAGGCCTCTCCTCATCCGAGCCCGTCTCATTTCTCATATGGCTGCGATGGATCTAGGTTTTAGCTGTGCTGACTGTGCAGACATTCTTCATGTTAGACCACAGTGCTGACATATCCTGTGAATGCCGCATTCAATTAATCCTGCTAAGCATTTTAGCATTCTTGTTTTAATTAGGACATTTACAGCTTTGTCTTCTTTGTGTTCGAGGCTCTATGTACAGAGACATCTTAATACCTTAGAATGCCATTGAAAAGTGAATTTCCTTGAGCATACCTTAATAATTTAATGAAAAATCATTAATTATATAGCTTCTGTAGACATAGTGATATATTTCAACCATTTATTGTTGCATTTTTTTACCAGATTACCAGATGCATATACATATGTTGTTTCCATCAAATATTCTATTCTATTTTCCAAGCCAGAATGTCAAACCTGATGAACTGATTATGGGATGTTCAATTTGTAATGCACTGCCTAGGATGTTTGTGTCACACCATGCCACACCATTAAAAAACAAAACAAATCCATGTATATTCAATCAAAGATTTTAATTATGTTACAATTGGAATACATTCGGGAAACTGCTAAATAATTTTTTTAATTATTTGTAATGTTGTTATGATGATTGAATTACAGTCTGTGGTGGTTTGTCTTGTAGGAGCATCTTCCAGTAGAAGCTTCCTCGCCATGATTGTGCACTTTGAGCCTCAAAAGGCACAGACTGCTAGAGCTCCATAGACAGGTGCCTACTGCTAATCTTTTCATTTTTATCTGAAGCCAGTCTGATTAATTAGCTGATTTTAGTTTTTGGAAAAAAATGTTCCCCCCTTAAATCTATTCTGTCCACAATGCACATGCTGTTGCGAAAAAATACAAACATCATGCACTAGCTTAAAGCATGAGGTCTTTAAATCATTGTTTCAATGTTTGGCCATTCTTTAAGGATGATTTAATAGGAAACAATTATGTTTTGGCTGTTGTTTCACACACAGCCATGACACTCTCCACAGAAGGTCTTTGCTAAAGAGGCTGGTTGACTGAGTTTAGTGTCTCAGCATTTTAATTGAAAGTTAATTTGGAGGATAACGTATGGTGGATGCAGGTGGACAAAAAACAAGGATAGCCTTCTGAGAATTGTGAAGTGAAGTTCAAAAGTCTTGAATTGTGACTGTGACAAGTCATCAGCATCACAAGAGAAACGCCACACACACAGATCTGTATTCAAGACATGAGTTAGAGCTGTCATCTTTGTGGTGTTAAGCCACTGCTTATGTTGAGATAAATCTTTCCTGGGCTAAGGAGAAACAGGACTGGAGTTTTGCTGAGTGGGTCGAAGTCCTTCCAAGCTGCTCTAGTAGTTGAGAGCAGCAATTGCCAGAACGGCTGAAATCTTCTGGGAGACTGTGGGCCCTTAACGGGTGGCTGGGAAATGCTGAAATGCAAAATTTACTCAAGAAACAAGGATTCTGGAGCTCTCTACTCTTCCTCCAGCAAGGAGTGGAGAGCTCCAGAATTCAGGTTTCGTGAGGTTCTTTGTGAAGTTTGCTATCTGCGAGCCATGTCATCTAATGTTGGTACATTGCATCTTATTAAGTCTAAAGTCAGTACAGCCGTCATCGTAAACCCTTTTGAGCCCTTTCTGAGAAGCCTCATGGAGATGCTGACTAGATTTTCCAGCAAAACCTTTTACCTGCCTAAACTGCAAGGTTACCACTACCTACTTCCATAACCAGAGCATCAATGTGCTTTAATGTCTAGCAAGTTGGCTGAACCTGAACCCCGGCAGAGGATCTTTGAGGTTCTTCATGGGGTTTCGGCTACAACTTTAGAGATGAAAACCCCAGCAGATTTAGTGGCAGTTTGCTTCTATGTAACTCTGCAATGATGAAGTCATTCTAGCAAAAGGATCTCCGGACAAGTGTACATTGTGCTGTGGAGTGTTGCCTGGGAAGGGCTTGTTATCCTCTGGAATGAGCTGAGGATTGTAACTGGGGAGATGGATGTCTTGTTTTTTTTTCCTTCAGACCTTTTTTCCCCAATGACCCAATCTTAGATAATTGGAAGACCATACATGGATGGAAATCCTAATCTTATTTGTCATATGTTGATTTCTTTTAGACAACTTAAATTTTGGTTTTCATTAGCCATAAGCCAAAATGTTAAAACAAAAATACAGAAATATGTACTGAAAATATATCCCTTATTATTTAATAAGTCTATCAGTATATATTGAAATAAAATAACTAGTCAGTGGTTTTTCTCTGCATGGACCGATGCTTGTTGATGCCCTCAGAAACAGGTTTCACGCTGTGAACGTTTTGTGTTTGAAGGATACAAAGAGCAGGTTTCTGTTTTCAAACCCTTGAAGACAGAATGTGTGTTTCCTCTGTCAGTTATTCTATTTCTTCTCTGTGTGGCTCCACTAAGCTTATATCAAGTCTCTCTCTGGTCAAAGGAGAGCACTGAAAGGAACCACTCGGATGGAAAAGAAGACCAATTGTAGATAATTATACATGATGCTTATTTTCCTGTCAGGTCCTCTTTTTGTAAGTGTGTTATTGAAGGGTCAAGAATCAGGACACAGAGCACAGAATCAACAAGAAAGAAATAAAACAAGGTAATTTCCCCTGTTACAAAAAACTTAAATAGCCATGAGACACATGTCGGTGAGAGTCACGAGAAGCTGCCTTAGCAGCGCCTCAGCAGTGCATGTTTCCATTAACCTGAATTTGAAAAACACCAACCTGGTGTCATTCCCATGCTTCTCAGTAGGTTCCCATGGGTTGTGATTGTACAGGGTGAATTTCTTTACCTATTTCTTCATTCTTGTTTTAAATTTGATTAAATACTCCAGACACCTGAGGGGCCAAACTCACCTGTTTAGGTTAAACAGCCAAAGTGACTGATATAGCTTGTTAAAAACATACAATTACTGAAAGACAACTACAAAGCAAATACTACACATGGTTTTTAACCCCCTTTCCCCTTTTGGGATGTTTATCATAATTTTGGACAGTTGAGAGCACCTGAACATAAGAACTCGTCCTTTCAATGGATAACAAGAAGGCTTAATAGATTACAGCAAAGCTGATTTGATTTAGTTTTTGGATAATTGATTGTTTGTCTTTTCTGAAACACTTTGCTAGTCTTTTATTGTAGAATAAATGTAACCATCTGTATTCTCTAGGCCTGTGGTTCCCAAGCTGGGGTCTGGGGATCCCTAGAGATTGCAAGGGGGTTCATAAAGTTTTGCCTGTGCTGAGGTTACCAAAATTATATTTGTATTGTATTAAAAACATTCTATATAGCTTACAGTGTAAAACTAGAAGAATAAGAACAAAAACCTACAATTGCTATTTATTTCTTGAAAAAATAAATGTTGTTAATTAATCCCTTCTACTGTGTTTGTGCGAGTTAGAGCTGGGGTCAGGGTTTCACGGCTCTTGTTGGACACAGAAAAGGGGGTTTTCAAGGAAGAAAGGTTGGGAACTGCTGCTCTAAACAAATACACACTGACTGCTGTTTTAGTAGCGCTGGCCACACTAATTGTTAATAAAGCATGCAAAAACCTATACTAGCTATGGGTCTCCTTTCCACTTTCTCTTGGGTTTATGAATTCGTAAAAAACAAAAAAAAACAAAAGGAACCTCTGGCAGAATGGTGACTTTGTAATCATATTTGGAATACCACCATGAAAAGCTGTGCACACGTATGAACATGCTTTTGTGTACCTGATTTACAATAAACCTGTCTCAACCTGTGAGCTAATATTGCACTCTCTTTAAGGCCTTTAGAGTAGAATGTGACAACAGGAAGTTTTGCATACTCTTTATAACCAGTTCAAATGTATAGCATTTCTTCATCAGACCATCCACAGAACAATCCTCGAACTGCATTTAGAAAGTTCACTCTGCGATTTAAAATGTACAAGTATATATTAAACCTTGAATAATCCAAATGTATTTTAGTCCATTGCTTTTATGTGCAGAGAACTACATCCCAAAGCCTTACCTTGTAGAAAGGTGCTGAGTGACTACGCCCGCCTTGACACAGACGCCGCCGGGGGCTTGGGTTGCCACCTCTACGGGTTCTTCAGGGTTTCTGTGACACCTTCCAACACACTGGAAGAGATGCCAAGACTTGAGAGATTTACAGTCTGTGGCCTGCTGTGGCCTGTCTCTTCTATTTTTTTCCACTCTGCAGCAGCTGCCAGAGTGCAGGTTTCTCAGCTCCCTCAGCCAGGTGTTATTAAAGTGGTATTGATCTTTGGAACGCTGGGAAGTCCATTTTACTTAAGTTTGATCAAAGTGGGATCTAGCCTGTGGTCTTTGAGCTTTATGTGGGAGTGGGAAATAGCCAGTGGGATTGGCAGAGCATGCATGACCGAGGACTAGTATGTAACAGAGAAGTGAAACCTGGAATGTGTAGAGAGAGGAAGATGTAAAACAATTAAAAATTAAACATTAAATTCTCAAGTTAGACTCCCTTTCATGTTATTGCTTTTAATGACAGATTGGATTCCCATTTATGCTTAAGGTTTGCAGATTTACTGGAATATTGTACAGAGAAACTTCATATCAAACACAGATGGGCTTGTGTTTATATCCTGGGTATGATAGAGTGAGGCTGCGTAGCTTTAGCGCACAGACAGATGTGTAATTATCCAACAAAAAAAGGCAGAGCTTTGAGTCACTGCCGTTTCATTTTTTTGTTTCCCCAAGGTAAGTGAGCTCCCGACTGCAGAAAGTGGGTCTGCAAGACGGATGCTGCAAGTGCCGTTCCTTATCCCCTACCCAGAGGAAAGAAAAGCCTCCTGAGCAGTTTATATTTAGACGGCTGGCAGCATTTCAGTTCTTTACGTACGTCGTCTGTGTCAACATATTTACAGCTGGTTTCTTCAGTTGTTGTTGTAGAGAGCCCAGCGTGCTACGGGCCACAGACAAAGCTCAGGATTGCAGCGTTTGTCTCTGACCTATTGTTCAGAGTTGTCTGTGTAGTCCTCTATTTATGAAAGGCCCGGTGAAATCCGAGCCACTGACACTCCCTTTAAAAGTCAAAACATTCTCTGCGGGATATTTTTCTACCCCCTTATGGTCTAATGTGGGCTTAAGCTTTATGCCATGATGCTTCCTATCTAAAGAAGTTATATTTCTGGTCTGACCAGTTATTTTTGAGCTAAAGAAACATCCTGAAAGGGACCCAGCCATAAAGCCGAGCCACTCCAATTTATCTCAGACTCGTTAAACTGACATCGGCATTCACATAAACTTTATCAGGACGGTGGAAATTGAAGAGCATTAAAGTGTAACAGAGCATTGATAAAGTCTGCTGTGCTGACTTAAAAGGGAGCAAAGTATTTGAGAATTGCCCAGTGTGGCATCTAAAGCTAAGCCGCAATCTTTTCACTTCAGAAATTCATGGCTGCTGAGCTAAAGTTTATGCAGTGCCTTGCAAAAGTGTTCACCCACTAACTTCAATGTGTTTTACTGAGATTATATATTATAGATCTTCACAAAGTTGCAAAAAATTGTGAAATGAAAGGGAATGGATACATAATTTTAAAAATTACTGACAAATAAATTCCCCCAAATTTGTTGCAAGCATTTGCATTAGGGGCCCCCTGATTCACAACTCTTAAACCCCCATTTTGATGCAATTACAGCTGGAGATTGCAAACTATACACCCTAATAACCCTTCCAATTTATTTTTTCCAAAACAGCTTAACCTTAATCAGGTTGGAAGGAGACCATCTCATTTTTAATTTTGCAGCATCGCAGAAGACTCTCATAGAACTTACATCTGGTCTTTAATTGGGCAATTTAGCAAATCAGTATACTCAATGTGGATTGGTCTTATCCATAACTTTGTCTAGAAAGGTTGTCTCAAGGTACAGTAAACTTTTTGAGTTTCTAAAATGTTTTCTACAAATACTCCCTGAGTTTTAGCTCAATCTCTGTTTCTATCTTTCAAAAGAAACATATCCCAACAACATGTCTCTGCTACAACAATTATTTTTAGGTTTTGAGTGATGTGGTTATTTTGTCCTCATGATGTTGTTTCCTCCTTTACCAAACTAGAGCTGCACCATATATCCAATTTCAGTCAACACTGGATAGTATTGCAATTGCAAAGGTGTGATTTGATGCGACATTTCAAGGGTCATGTGTTCAGACTCTTCTTGTGTACATTTGGTCAGTTGGATGGACTTTTAGATTTCAAACATTAAAATAAATTGAATATGTTTATGAATGTAACGTGAGAAAAGATAAACAAGTTTAAGGGGTTTGAACACTTGAAAATCACAGTAGCTGTTATTTTTATTAGCTTTTTTTGCTGCTGAAATGAATGTGTCTCTCTCTGCCTGCAGCAGTCATGGCACAGCAGATACAATGCGATGGAGCCAAGTGCCGACTGGCAGTAAATCACCCCACAGACTCATCTGAAACCTGTTGCGCACGTATTACCTGTATTTAATAAATAATGAATAAGAATTAGGTCATTCTGGGGGATGCATTTTTTGGCGCTTTCCAGTGAATCTGTAATTTTTAGACACTTTGAAATCTCAGTAGAAAGGAAAACATCTGACTCACCCAAATTGGTGCAGTTCCACCGGCTGGATGTGGATATTGCGCCCAGTTTCATCACTGTTCCAAGCTGGGGAAAAGTTGCCACAATTTTAGCATAAAACTGAAGGTGTACACAGATTTTTTTAATTTTTTTATTCAACCATCAGAGCTAGAGGTGCTTTGGGTTGGTGTCTGATTTAAATGTAAATCAAGAAAGAAAATGTGAGCGGTATTCCTGTGTGTTATGTTGTGCTGGCATACGTCAGAGTTCTGACCCAGAGATGGGTTGGAAGCCTTTTGTCAAGTGGTGCCTCAGACTCTTTGTTCTGATTCAGGTGTTGGAGTGAGACGGAACAAAAGGAAAACCTATTGATTTCTCAAACGTAGCCTTTCACAGTCAGCCCCACTGCTTTCTCTTTCTTCAAACTGGCTGTTGATCCTACATGACCTCCCATCAAAATCCCTCTCTTTCTGACTTGTCACCATTTCAGGCGTGTTACGCAGGGGATCCATAGTACTTTTTTCTTTAAAATAATAACAAAGAAACGTTTCTTGGCTGTAAGAGATTCCAGGCGGAAGGCAGTTCAGGGTATGCCTCTTTTTTTACAATTTCCTCTGAGACGTATGGAAGTATGTGCATTTAAGAATTTGTTAAACAGCCACCTCACAGAAAATTTTCATTTCTTTTGACAAGCTGGTATAATTGCCTTAGGGCAAAATAGAATGAATGTGTATTTGCTGCCAAGTGAGATACTAATGAGGAAAAATATCTGACCAACAAGCAAAATGCTCTTTACATTTAGATCCTTTTTTCCCCTCCTTAGCGCAGCTCAGAGACAAAAGAGGGAGTCATGTTAATGCAAGTGTGTGGCTTTGATGTTTGGAAGTCTTAAGATTCAAAAATTTTCCTCCTGCATAAAATGCCTTAGAAAGATAATCCATTCTTCTTTGCAATGCTAATTTTCAAGTTTTGCCACAGATTAATGGTTGGATTTAGGATTGGACCTTGACTGAAACATTCTAACCCTTCAATATACCTTGAGGCATAACCATTCCTTTATAGCCTGGGTGCAGGGTTATGGGTATAGTCCTGTTGGAATGTGAACTTCTGTCCAAGTTTCAATTTTTTTTCCCAAGGATTGCCCTGTTCTGAACTCAATCCATTTTCCTGCTGAAAAAAGCATTCCCACAGCATGATGCTGCCACCAGCATGTTTTACCACGGGGGAGGTGCTTTCAGGGTGAATGCAGTGTTAGCTTCACACATTTTACTACTAAGCTATTAATCGTAGGGGTGTTTGTACCACTGAATAGTTAGTGGAAACCAGTTCTAAAGGATGAGCAGTGTCAAATAAGTAAACACATTCATTTGGTTTGGTTCATTTTCACAGTTGCATTTTTGAAAGTCAACCAAACCTCCCGGATAATGTCATGCAGTCTAAACATCTGGTATTGTAAGAAGCTGTCCTGTATGAGCAGCATAGAAAGTGAGAAAGTGAGCTACCAGTATGATGTGTATATAAGACAGATGCAGCAGTACAGAAAATAGATGCTGGAGAGCGGGAGACTGTAAAATGCTCTAGTGGATACACAGACACAGAGCGAGGATTTCAAAGTTTTCAGTTCACATATATGCCCGTAAATCATACTTAAAGAAGACAACCTCTCTTTGGTTCACTTTATGTCTTTGTTACAGTGGATGGTTTTCTGTGCATTCCCAACATAAGTAAACTGCATCGGGGTTCACTTGCCTGCAAACCCAGTTTTTAGGCGTAAAGATGTCAGACTGGTTTTTCCTTAACGTTTGCTTATAAACACGGAGGCTTTCACAATACAGCTGTCTTGTATTTATACTGTGACTGAAACTGTTTATCCATCATTTCACCTTTGGCAGCAGTTGGAATGAATTTTATTTGGGTGCAACAAAGTAAAGTAAATGCTTTAGAGGAAATACTTTTGCCAGGCTGTGTGAATTCCAAGTGGAGCCCCTTTACTCTTTAGTGCTGTGTTGGCGTAACAGCTCATCCAGGAGTTTAAAAGCCCATTGATTGTGCCTTAGGTGGCTTCTCTATTGAATTTCTCAACTGCATTCCTGCAAGTCTGTAAATAGGGGTTGGGCGATGTCCACCAAATTGAGAGTTAACGATGTTGAAGGTAAAACATCGTGATGGACAATGACATCGAGGGGGGGGGGGGGTTGGTTACTCCCCCCCTCATTTATTTCTTCACACCAGGCTAAAAAGTACTTAAAATACAGCAAAAAAAAAAAGCAACTTAATTTTTTTAACTGTACTTTAGTTACTTTACTACACTTACACAAGCAGTTTGTGAGTTGCTGGGAGTATGGATTTGAAATCCATACTCACACTTTTATGTGCGCATGGATATCGGCATCGTGCCGGACCTTTTCACAACTTTAAACTGAAAAACGGGCCAATTCCTTTACTTTGTAAAAAAGATCACTAAGTTATACTTAATAAACTCACACCAGGTTCCTTTTATGTAAAAGTCTCAATATAAATTCTTCCAATCGAGCATACACCACTACATCAGCTGACAGGTGAACAGCTGATCTCCTATGAAGGTCTCATTCCCCATTTCAGCCAAAAGCAGCTGGAAAACAAAGGGAAGGCACCGATATCCGCGCAGCCTTGACTCATAGTGGGCATAGCGCAACGTTTGTGGCCATCTTTGGTGGAACGGTAAATATCTGCCTCGCTCTGACTGTCTGCCGGCGGAGACCTGTTAGAGCTGTAATCAGGCCTTAAAAGTTGGCCCTGAACCGACCTGAACCAGAGAGAGTTCAAGAGTATATTTGGCGAACCGATTAAACCCCACATTTTCTGCTAGGAAAAAAAACTGGCACCTTGATGGTCACGTTGTCCGGTTTTAAATTTATTGAACAAATGTTTGGAACTCCGGTCAAATAGGCCTGTTAACTGAAGCTTTAAATGATAAATGAATAACAATAATTTCAAGGCATGTTGATTTATAACTTTTTGTTTAGTCAGCAGCTATATCAAGCTTTAACCGCTTGGTTCTGTTAGTCTTTCTCGCCTGCGTGCGTTTCTGTCTGCGCTCTATCAGACTTTGGACATCAAGGAGATGCTATATAAATGCAGGAGACTTCTGCAACTTGAAACTTGGGATAATAGTGCATTTATTCTTCAGCATTTTCTGTGAGTTTATCTGAGAGGAGTGGGTCTTTACCATCATGATATGCTGTGTGCCGGTAACATCTTGACAGGTAGATTGGGAATAATGCAGCGCTTTAATATAAATTATCTCGCTAAAGAAGTGGTGTTCTCGTGGTGTTCGGCCATTGGGTTCAGTCTTTGACGTCCTGCCTCGGCTCTTTTTATGTTCAGCTTGACAAGTTTTGCGCAGCTGTAACAAAACAGCTGGTTGCCGCGCTCCTTGTCCTGAATCATCCGGATCAATTCTTTTTTTTTTTTTTTTAGCTTCACAGAGGGAAACAAATGCAAACAAAACACACCAAATCCACACACTCAAACCACGCAAAATAAATAAAAAAATATATACAAATATTTTCCAATGTGCTACACTCAGTTAGTTATATTCTCAATGTTTCCAGAGCGGTCCATGCAAAGGTTTTAGTTAAACTATAGAAGAGGGGGGCTTGGCATCACGATGGTGGCTTTCCATCGTGATGTTGGTCAACCATCACGATGGACGATGACATCGTTCATTGGCACAACCCTAATAGCATTTTTACTCTTAAAGCAACACACACTTTTTCATGTCACTCTCTATCTTTTTTTTTTGCCATCCATTCTACAGCTGTCTCTGAAAACCGAATCTTATTCAGGAATGCCATTGATAGATGATTCCTAGAATATTCATGGAAAAAAAAAATGGGGGAGCTTTACGAAAACGCTGACGGTGTAACCCGTTATGTGATCTGCTATAACTCTGCCGGCTCACAGGCCCCGTCCAGGTGGAGGAGACTTTCAGTGCTTCTCTGTTGTTTTTGTGGCTTGTTGATGTGAATAGCAGACATTAGGAAGGGAAATAAAACACTAGACGGGATGATATGAATGTAAGCTTTTTCAAATAGCGTCAACCTATTTCAGCCAAAGCCGCAGTTTGTGCTTCTCACATTTTCACGGAAATGTGCAAGAATGCCCGGGAAGCCTGCTGGCTGTCGTTAACAAAGAGCTTAATTCAAAAACCACAAAGATTGTAATTATTGCTGGGCCCTTTTGAGTGTGGGTGTTTGTATGCACATTGGCGAGGGCTCTGTGTATTTTTTTTTTTTTTTGCCAGGGTCTAAGTGCCAGATTGGTTATTGTTCCCAGCTGATTATATGTAAATATTTGCTGAACTCTTTTGGCCATTTCGAGCTTCCATAAATCACAGCCATGTGGATTATTAGCAGGCTTTTGTTTGCTTTATTCTTCAACGGAATGGAAATGCAAATAGAATAATACAAAAACAAAATAGCATACCGAACAGAGGACATGCTCCTCTGGTGATAAATGCGTTGCTCTGAAAGAGATCAAAAAGTCAGGCTTTGTTTTTGGATCAGGCAGTATGTGTTTAGCAGGGTGCCGGAGCACAGCGCGCTGCGTTAGGGACCTCAGTGCCCGTCGGCCGTGGCCTTTTGTCTGCTCAGACCATAGGGGTAATTAGGAATCAGCTTAGTCTGGGATTATGGTGGACGCAGGGTGATCACAGGGGACAGGAGAAAAAGCTTTAGAAGAATACTTGTTAATATGGGTATTTCTGTGCTTAGCGGTGTTATCATGTGACATTAAGACAACTGACAAATGGAACCTGTTGATGCAAGGATCTAGACCTCTGAGGTAATAGGTTTTAACGGGGATGGTTTATCAGCTGCACGCACAGCAGCCCACCTTTCCTTCTTTTAAGCTTCCTCCCTGCACAATGTTAAAACTTAGAGCAATTTTTCTCCACCTAATGAGGAAAATTGCACCACTTTTGCAGTACAACTCCTGGAGGTATGCTCTGCTCATTCAGAGGTATTTACTTTACACCAGCACCTCTGAAATGAAGCGTGCACGATTGTTCATTTCCCCTGCGATTGCACACATGGACAAATTCTTGCAGGTTTTTTTCTTCTTCCTGAAATGCAATTAATGTTTTCATTAACTGAGTTAAAGAGCTGGATGGCACAACTGAAAAGATGATACCCTTGGGTTCTTCTCTTTCCCTCTCTTTAAATGGTATAGCCTCCGTTATGGCTTGTGAAACAAAGCATGCCTGCTTTGTTGTTCTCTGTGCAGAGGTGTAACCCGATGCTTGTAGCCTCTACGCCACCTCTATAACCCAAAGCCATTTGTTGGCCTTTTCAGAGGATATGGAAGCAAGCCAGTGTTAATATCGAAAGGAGAAGATTTATCCAAACACAGGGAGGTTATATCAAAAGCACAATCTCATTTATTGCATTACTTTTATTTACAGTGAAATTGCTCTGAGGAAAACACCGCTGCAGGTGCATACTTTGCAGAATAATCAGAGCATGACACAACATAGCAATGCTTTGTTTTGACCTTATTGAGAGGGAGTGGGGAATTGTTTTCCGGAGTCTTAAAAAGCTAATCCCATCAGAGGGAGAGCGGAGTGTGGAGAGACTAACTCTCCACACTCCGCTCTCCAAAGAGACTAACTAATATTCAAGTGTGCTTGATCTTGGGACTGATCTCTGGATTGTGCAATATTATGACGTCAAATTGTTGGTGGGCTACGGGAACTCTGCATTGCTGATGTAAATGTGTCTAGTTAAATTTGCTTTTATTATTGGCCCTAAATAGGGTAGTCTAATTTCAAGACTGACACCAAAAACACACCAAATAAAGTTTTGGGCTATTTAGCACACTTGAATATAAGCCATATGTTTTCATGTTGTAACATGAGATAATTACACAGAAAGACACGAGATGGAAGATTTTGTTTAATTTTAATTTAAGATTTGCTTTGTTTCTTTAAGCTCTGAATGAATATCGGAAGTAAAGCATCAACACAACACAACACAACAGTAACATGCCTGATCAGAAAATAAAACGTGCTTGATCCTTCCAGAAAAGTCATTGGTCGCTATCTTCATCTTCCTCTTCTGCACTAAAGCCAGCCTCTGAAAGCTGTTGTCATCCTTTTACAGTAGCCGCGTTCTGATTACAAATATGCACAAAACTTTGTTGATATTTTCTAATAGTCGGAAAAACACAATTTTGCAATTGCGGTGTTTCCATTAAATATCAAACTCAGTTTAAATCACAAGTTTTCACATGAGTAAAAAAAGTGGCGACAGATGTGAACATTTACAGAAGATATATTCGTATTGCAGGCACAGCACTAGCGCTCATTATCAGCCATGAGGAAGAGACATAGACGGCTTGCTGAGGCATTTGAGCGACAAGCCCCATTTACATATGGGCGGTCTTGGTAAAGGGTCACGTTTCTTTGCTGTTTTGAATCTAATATATTATCTATGCCGTTATGACGAACCAACTCTCTTCGTGAACCCAAACATGCCGCGCCATCTTTCTCCTCCTACTACCGCTTCATCTTTTTCGCTCGTAGTAACATCCGGTTGTTGCTCATGTGATGCCAAAAGAGCTGTTTCCATTGCTGTTTTGCGAAATAAATAAATATTGATATGCTCGAAAAACCACCTCATCCAAGCGCTAAAACTTTTAATCGAAAAAGGCGATTTTTTCCGAAATTGCCTTGTTTCCATTAGGTGAAATGATTTTCGCAACCTCAATTTGTGCAATTTCATGGGTAATGGAAACGCAGCTACTGACTCAGTCCTTCCCATCGCCTCACCGTTTCACCATTGACTAATTTATGTCAAGCTTATGTGCAGTAGCTCTATTTCCTTCTTGAAACGGCCAGCTCGATTACCATTAGCTTAAAAGCTTCATTATTTTCATTTTTTCATGCCTTTCCCATGATGAAGATGTGTGCATGAAAACTACCGGTAGTCTCTTCATCGGGGCATAATATTTCCCTACGTCTGTCTCCCTTTTGTGTTTCCTGTTATAGTAACCTCTGGAGGCTATTTGCCAGTAAAAAGTCTATATATTAGCCGCATCATTGTATAGGATGCAGGGTGCAGTGGTTATGAAAAAAGTAGCAGCTTAAGTCCAAAGATTACCGTATGTTCGTACTTTAGATTTAAGCTGAAGAAATATTTAGGAAATTGGTTTCTTCAAAGTGTAAAAAAGGATCTAGTCCATCCACATGTATTCGTTGCCGACTGTGCCTGAATGTGAAAGACATATAAAGTTTTCTGTAACAGGACTGGTTTTATTACTCACCATAGCTGCTTATTCTTTACTGATAAATAGAGGAGTAATGCAGGTCATAGATTCTTTAAGCACAATTTAAACACAAGGTAATTTTAATTTCCCCCCTAAATATTGTCAAGGCGGTTCTTACACAGTCTGGAAAAGATTTGAATTTAGATAAGATCCTGGTCTGGGTAATTATGAAAATAGAAGATATATGTATTTTCATCTATCTATAATTTCAAAACGTTTTATTTAACTTTTACATTTTGACAAGTCTGAATATGTGAATGTGGGAAAGTATGGAACCCTGAGTTAAAATCTTGTCTTGTTCCACCTGAACCCAATAGTTTGAATCGTTACAAACCTCCAGTCACATTGCTTTATTTGCCCTGACTTGGAAAGCAAATGAGGAAAATTGCCCTTCATGAGACATCGTCTCCTGTCCGAGTGATCCCTGTGAGTTTTCTCATCAGGATGCAGCGGAGGTTCGCAGAGATGCAATGGTTGACTTTCATTTCATTCATTCTTTTTACCTCTCAGAGGAGGGTTTCTCACCTCACTGCTTGTCTATTGGTGTGGTTAGGCGTATGTGCACCTGGGGGAATGGGCTCAGTCAGTGCCGGAGCTGAGGATTTATCCCAGTCCAGTGAGTCTCTGTGGTGTCAGAAGCTCCAGTTGAAGAGTTTAGGAATGGCCTTGTCCGTCTGTTTTTCTTTCCACAGAGATTAGGAGGAAATATTTTTTTTGTTAAATGGAAATATAAGTCTGTCTGGATGATAAGTTGTTTGAAGAAATTACTGGAAAAAAAAGTTTAAAGATGGGGACTCATAGGAGATTTTATAAAAAAGGAAAAAAAATGTAGAGCATGAAACGGATAGAGAGAGCAAAGATATTTCTGTGGCTGTTTAGTTTTCTTTTTCAAAGAATTTTAACTCAGATCCTAATGGTTTATTAGCCATGTCCTGATTCCATAAGATAGCTGTACATATAACTGGGAAGTCTTTTTTTTACATTTTCTTTTTGCTTACCTACAATCTTAAATTTTTTTATTAAAGTATCGAGTTTTAATGAATGTTTTTATTACCCAATAAACACGACAGTAGAATAAATGTAAGGCTTTAAACGGTAAAACTTTCAAAAGAAAGATTTGGAGCAGTACTCAGTCTTTTTAGCAAACATTCTATGTTTGATGTATTTCCCTCACGGTAATCACTTGGCTTCTGCTTGTTTTTTTTTTTCTTCTGGAAGGCATTTATTGTGAAGCAGCTGCAGAAGGCGTTGAGTCTGAGTTACAGCAAGAAAGCATCTGCTTTCTCCCAGCTGTCGTCTGCTGCCGCGTCTCCGCAGCCAAGTTGAGTCTGTGGGATTCACTTCGCTGTTTTTTATTTTTTAATGGTGGTGTTTTAGGTCATAAAATGTATTAGAATGCAGTGCTTAAATGCAAAGTTTGTACATCCTCAACCTGTCTGGAGCATAAACTAACTATTCCTTATGGCTACCAATAGGGGGCCCTCAGGACAGCTAGAATTGTCACACGAGACAAGGGATATGTCAGCTTCAATCACCAAAAAAACCCCCAACGAAATAAACATACTTGATAGATTTGAAAAATATTGATGGAATTTGTTGTTCTGTTGAATCGGTAGATCTGTTTTTGCCTTCAGTTAGTTTGTAAAAGTCCTGATTGGCATCAAAACAGATAGAAACATATATAATAAGTTATGCTGTGAATTTCTCCCTTTTAAGTTTAGCTGATTCCACTTTCCTATTTTATGTAAGGATAGACTTGCAGATTTTGTCACTATAACACATTAAAGAGAAAATATGCTAAAGGTTCTCTGACAGATGTTGAAGGAATTGCAAGATTATTCGCATTTTATGTGCCAAGCTTTCCTCTGATTTTATTTGACTAAAAGAAGTAAACCAAACTGCACTGCATTTATAGGCTGAAAATAGTGTGGTTTCTTGGTTTTCATGCATTTCTAAATAACATTATTTTTTGCTTTTTATCAATCAGACACTGAGCACAGCCAGTCAAGGAACAATTTCTGAATTCCTATCCCTTCTGGTTGATTGGTTGGCACTGCTCTCTCCGACTGTTTCTGCTCAATTCCAGTAAAGACAGTGTCAAAAAATTGACTTTTTTCTTCATTGTAAAGTAAGCAAAAAAACCAAAAACATGTTATTAACCAGTCTGGACTTTTAATAATACGTACGCTTTTAACGATTTGTCAAAAATTTAGAAAACTTTTGTGAGGCAAATTATTAGTAGACTAATTAATAGCAGCCTATAGAAAAATTGTCCTATTTATTTTGAAACTGCGTGTTGCTGAACTCAAGAAGGTCTGGAACTTGTTGGAAACTCAGGAAATTTAATCTCCAATTTAGTGGTTTTTGGGAGGCAATAAGTGTTATTTGTTGAAGTGCAAGGAATAACAGAGATGCAACATGTCAGTTCGAATGACTGATATGGATCAGATCTTTGAGGTCAGACCAGCCAATTCCAATTTTATTGACTTTAACTCTAACACATATAAACTAATTGGTGTGATTTTTTTTTTTTATAACAAAGAAGGTTATTGCAGCAGTCATTAAATATACCACAATAAATAAATAAATTCCTTGAGGTCACAGCTTTGATTCCAAAGGAAGATTGAAAAAATGGTTTCCGATAATGCATTAAAGTATTTGCCTGTAATATTTATGTGATTTCAACCAAATTTAAAACTGAGTGCATCAAGGAATAGGCCGACCATTTGGTTTAGTTTAGATGGATTTTCATACACCGAAAAAGGGGCTAATCACAACAGGCGGTCAATTGTCTGGTGCACAACTACTAATTACTTATGCAGATGCAGATTTCCTTCTTTGTGAATAATACCAACAATAATAAAACCTAAATAGTTAAATAAATAAGTTTTTTTTTTGGAAAGCAAAAGCTTGACCTTAAAATGAAATATGCATAAAGATATCAGAAACTGTTTTATCCTATTTATTTTAACAAATAGGATAAAATTGCTCCTGCATGTTTAAATAAAGGATTCTGCTCTAAGGCAAATATTACAATTTTATCAGACTCCAATTTTTTTTTCTGAAAGGTGTATCATTGGATCAATCCACTGCTTTTCTGTACCAAGGTGACTCTATGTTTCTAAATTGCCTATATTGCTCGCCCTTTTAGTCCCAGCCTCAGGGCTACTCTCTGATCCAGTGTTTCAGGATAGAGTTCAGTATTCCAGACAGCGTGAGCAGCTCAAATCAGACCCATCTTTAAGCACGTGCGTCTGCATGCCTCCCAAGGTGCTCATTAAGCTCATGTCTGAAAGCATGCATGTTTCCTGAGGCTGCTGAAAAACATGCGCGGATATGGAGGTTAAAAGACCCCCAACAGAGACTTAATTTACTCATTCCGAGGTGACTGGTGGAAAGTAACTTCATTAGCTAATTCCTGCCATGCAGCTTGATTATACTAACCGAGTCTAAGACATAATGGTTGTGCAGAGGATGAATGTTGAAGCTGGATTTAAAATATTTGTGTGCTAACGCAGCAGTGATGGGAGCAGTGTGTGTTATTTGTGTGTGGCTAAGGGTGTGCAGTAACGAAGGGACAAAGAGGTGTCAGGTAGTACACCTGGGACATCTGGCTGCTCTGTAATTTTCAAAGTGACTCATCTTTCAGGTAATGAGCAGGTAGCAGGGTAAAATCCTCTGGGTGAGCATGTATAGCAGTTTTGCTTGAAGATGTGGAACACTCACTTCTCTTTTTGTGGGGTTTGCTGACAAATTCTCTTGAGGTATGTTGGCTTTAACATTGTTGCCCTACATCTACAAAATTTAACCAGAAGTTTTTTTATCTTTGTTTTTACAGACAGACACCTTCTCTTTTTATTCATCTATTTCAATAATTACAAGATTCAGTCTCTTCCCTTTTTGAATTTTAGTCTGACTCTGCCTGTCTGTTTGTCCACCAATGCTTATTTAAGTTTGGGTAATTGAAAGAGTAGAAACAAAGCAACCCTTGTGCCCCCAACTCCCCCAGGACTCTCCAGTTAATGTCTCCAGGGACAAAGTTGTAAACATTCTCTAAATTCACTAAACACATGTGCCTCAGACCATCAGGCTTAAATGGTTAACTTATTAACTTCATGACTGAAAACATCTAGTCCATTCCTCCACATCAAGATGAACGCCACACTGCTGCATACAATGCTCAGAACTACATTCTGAATTTAATACTTAACATCATCCATCCATTCATCCGTCCGTCCGGGCAGCAGCTTAAGTTGAGAGACCCAGACTTCCCTCTCCCCAGCACTTGTGACCATAGATGAGGGTAGGAATGTAGATCAACTGGTAAATTGAGAGCTTCGTCTATTCTCTTAGCTCTCTCTCTTCACCACAACAAAGCCCACATTACTGCGGACGCCCTACCAATCCGCCTATCGATCTTTCCCTTATTCGGGAATAAGACCCCCAGATACTAAACTTCTTCACTTGGAGCTGGACCTCATCCCCAATCTGGAGGAGGCACCATTTTCTGACCTTAGACCATCCTCTCTGATTTGGAGGTGCTGATTGTCATCCCAGTCACTTTACACTCGGCCACAAACTGCTACAACAAATAGTGTAGATCAGAATCAGAATCAGAATCAGAATCAGTTTATTGGCCAAGTATGTCACATACAAGGAATTTGACTCCGGCAAACTTTTTCCTCCAGTACAGAACTTGAATAAGTGAAATAAAAAAGAAAAAAGAAAAAAAAGAAAAAAGAAAAATATGAACAAAAATAAGTAAAAATACGTATTGTCACGTAGTTGTAGATCAAAAAGCAGAGACCCAATGCTAAGGCCATCAAAGCAGATTCCTTCAATACCCTGGCTGCGCCTAGGAATCCTGTCCATAAAATTTATGAACAGAATCTGTGACAAAGGACAGCCTTGGCAGAGTCCAACATCTCCTTAAATGAGCCCAACTTACTGCTGGCAAGGGGAACCACGGTCTGACACCGGCCATACAGGGATCTACCAGCCCATACTTCCAGCGTACCCTCCACAAGACTCCTTAAGGGACATGTAGACCAGTTGGGTGAATTCCCATGCCCCATCCAAGACCCTGCTTAGGGTGTAGAGCTGCTGCAGTGTTCCATTGCCAGGACAAAAACCTCACATCTCCTCCTGAATCTGAGGTTCGGCTATCCGTCGGACCCTCCTCTCCAGAATCCCTGAATAGACCTTACCAGGGAGGCTCAGAAGTGTGATCCCCCCGTAGTTGAAACACACTCCGTGATCCCCCTTTTCCAATAGGGAGACCACCACCCTGGCCTGCCATTCCAGGGGAACTGCTCCCGATATACACACAATATTCCAGAGCTGCTTTAACCAACAAAGCCCCACTACATTGAGAGCCTTGAGGAACTCCGGGCGAATCTCATCCACCCCTGGAGCCTTGGCACCGAGAAGCTTTTAACGATCTCGGTGACCTCAGCACCAACATGCTGGTGGGATTCGAGGTCTTTGAAGTATTCTGTGCACCGAATCAGATTGTCCCAAGCCGAGGTCAGCTGGTGATATTTTACAGGGTTTAAAGAACTCTTTAAGGCTTTGTATACTCCAGAAATTCTATATTACTGTCTTGTTTAATCATTGTGATTGTCTTTGCAGTCATATTCCTTTCATTTTCCAGCCAAACGAACAACGCATGTCAGATTACTTTCTAAGCCCTCAATGGGATATAGGCTGTTTCAGATAAAACACTTAAAATCTCTCTTTAAGGAATATGTATTGAAAACAAATTCAATGTTCAGTCTGAGATCTTTTTCTTGTTAGGTTTAAAGACTTCTTACAATGCCTTTCATAACTGTCTTTTATCACCTGTAAAAATCTTAACATGCAATTCTCTTTTTGATGGTGTGTATATTCTGGTAAATTGTTATTCTTACCAGACACAAAGCTGTAATATAACATTCAGAGCGCAGGCTTTAGAGCCAGTTCAGACTGAAAAGTATTCCAAAGACCTCTGTCAGAGTCCCGTTGAGGCTATTTTTCTGACCTACAAATGCTTCAAAAAATACACAGCACACACACCCACATACACACGCTCAGACTTGTCAGCTCCCCCAGTCATGTATCCTGGTCAAGGTGAAGAGTTTGAGGAGGGGGTGGGCATGCAGACAGGGGAGCTAAGAGGAAGGAAGAGGGAGTATTTGGAGGTGGTGATTGTAAAGCTCCAGAAATGCAGACACATGGAGATGAGAGGAGGGAAAAGGGGGATACGTTTTGCACGTCCTGCCGGCAGCTGCGCTGTTGTTGTCAGTCTCAAGCTGACAGGCCAGATTCAGTGGGATTCTGTCGAGCTCCTGCTTTGATGAAACATTTTCAGGAAGCAAGGGGATGGGAGGGGAGGGACTGAGCTGGATTCAACCTCTGGCTGTAAAGTGCTGTAAGAAAGTTTTGATGTTGATTTTTTTCTCTCCCTTACATTTCAATACTAAGCAAACATAGAAATAACAGTTTTTAAAGCGGCATGATAAATGAGCAAACAATTACGTTCACCATATATTTCTAAGAGCAAAATGTAAATTACACCTTTTCAAATCCTTCAATCATCCTGGTGACGCTGTGTGTGGTGGTGTTTACAGTGAAGCCTTCAGGCACCAGAAGAGCCAGACAAATACAGCCACTCAGGTAGATCATTAGTGGATTCAACCACATCAAAGCTCATAACTCACTGAGTTATGTTATTATCACTGCAGCTGCTGCAAACTCATGTTACTATTGCCTCCGGTGACATGAAGGGTGGAGAACTTCCTGCCCCAGCTCCTGCTCTCAGGCCTGCCTTTTCAGGGCTGGGATCAGCTGCCTGTGCAGAGAAGAGTTGCCACCTTTCCTTGACCTTTGTTAAATAGAAAAAGAGGAGAGAATGCTCATGTCAGCTGGATTTGCTCTTTCTGCTCTCTATAAATAGGGTCATATTGGCTAAGAAGAGAAGTGGAGCTTTGCAGCTGATAGGACAAATGACCTTTTTTACTTGTCAGACTGTTTTATGGTAAACACATGTAGTATTCGATATTCTGGGACCATGTACTGCTGTGTTAATTCCATTGATGAGATGTAATCTTACATTTTATCAAGTACTCCAACTGATTTTAAGGTATACTATAGGTTTAAAAGATTAGGATTTCAAAACCACTAATAATTTAGATTAACCTAACCCATTTGAGAGTTATTGTTTGCTTAGCTGTAAAAATAGCTGTATTTCAAAATGGCTTATGGCTACGTGGCTTGGAAATAGCTAGCTTGTTAAATAGCTACATGCTAAAATTGTTTTATATTTTGATGATATTTTGAATTGTTTGAATATTTTGATATTTGAATATCTAAAAAAAAAATCGAAAAAAAAAATCTTTGGTTTGGGCACCAAGTCTGGCTCTAGCCCAGGGGCCCACATCCCCTTAGATCTGGACGGGAAATTGTGATATCGATATAACATGTTTTTGCTTGTTATCTTAAAGGGAAAGGGCAGACTTCAGTTTAGCACTTAAACTCAAAGTTCCTTTTTTTTCAACCTGGACCTTATTTTTAGCAAATATTACATTCATTTACTGACCCAGACAAGTTTGGAGCTACTTGGAGTCTTTTGGGAGATGTTTATATTCAGTTGCTATCAGCATATATCCATATAATGGAAGTCAATCAGGGAAGGTGATTTTCTGCTTGTATTAAGTCTTTATCTGCCAAAACTCTTTAATGTAACCATGTTTTGTTATTAAACGTTAGCAGTACAGCCCTCAGAGTTCGAAAGTTGCCACTGCAAACATCAACATGATTCACATTTACGTGTTTCCAAATTGCACTAACCGAATGACCAATTAGACAAAGTTCAGCTTCCACAGGCTGCCTTTCTGCAACCAACGCAGATTACAGCTGCAATGGCAGGCGGCTGCAATGTCATTTAAATCCCAGGTTAGTGTAAGTTGGAATCTGTTTGCATTAAAAGCCTGTAAAACACCCAGAAGCTCCGTTCTGAACTCACAAGAGAGTATCGAATAACTATTCTTTATAAACCATGATTAAACGAATGAGTTTTGGGGCAAATAATGCCTTATCTCCTGCCCTGATTGACTCCCGTTATATGGCTATACGCTGATCGCGATTGGAAATAAACTACTCCCGAAGGACTCCAAGTGGCTCCAAAATTGTCTGGGTGCGTAATTGAACCTAATATTATCTAAAAGTAAGGTCCAGGTTGAAAAAAACAAACTTTTCCTTTAACATTCCTGCAATTTCAGACCTACATTTAAAAAAAAACACATATACAAATTAAAATTAAAGCTGTTTTTTGAACAATTTTTAATAGAGCCAAAGCTAAGGTCTCTTTGGAAAGCAAACACTTATCCATATCGAATTTCATAGCAAAAAAACAAAACAAAAAAAAATAGAGAAAATGAATATTCTTCACATATTTTTTCATGCTACAGGTCAAAATGCACAAAATTCTGCTATATGTGCCAATCTCCTGGCTCATAGGGTTACTCTTGTTTAATTAATAAACATAATCAGAATTGTTACTTTCTCTTCTCAAAATAAGCTTCATGGCTAACTCTGTATTTTATTTTGAAAATAAAGTTTGTTAGGACCTGTGCTAAAAGGGGATGTTAGTGATTAGCACTATGGGTAACACTCTAACGTCTCTTTTTGGATAAGCCATCTTTTAATATCTAATAATCCATGCCATAATGAAGCCACCATGTCAGATATCTGCATTTACAGCATTTCATTAGCTCTTCAATGGGTCAGTCATCAGAATTCGATCTTGATTGCTTCGAATGACATAGGGAATCAGGAAGAACCATATACGAATGTGACTTTCCATCCATCAGCCATTGGCTATAATGTGTCACATGGATGGGGTTACTCTGGTTAAGGTTTCATTCAACAGCTAATAGTTTAAGGCATGCACAGTGAAATTTGTAGGCTTTTAGTTTTATATCTTATTTTAAAATTGTGGGCTTATGGAAATAGCCCGCTAATAGTCTTTGGAAACAGAGTGGAAGGATAAACCACTTTATTGGATGATTTTATTCAGACCCTTATGAATGTAAAAAGACAGTTCTTGTTTGAGATGGATTGGTTTTGTCAGGTTTATTTGACAACAAAGGGGTAAATTGCACATTTTATCTCCTTCAGAGGTGATTGCAGGATGTGTGTCTTTGTTGGCAAAGTGCTCACTGTGTCTATAGTTATAATTGTATTTGTGATTGGCATATATTATTAGAATCCCAAGATTCTTAGCTTTCTAATGATATAAATTATATAAAATGAATAATAAAAGTATAACATCCTTTACAGTCATCATTTAAACTAAAGCTACATATAGCAGGTGCTCATCATGTACCAAAAACATTACAATTGTAATTTTTAAAAGTATATTAAATCAATTAGACAACAGAAATTTTGTGTACATTTGCGAATCTGTTGCAATTTTAATTGTATCATTACTATGAAAAGCTGACACCAGCCAATGCCTTGAATCTGATACAAAACTTCAAACAGTGAATGTTTATATGTTTTTATATGTATATGTTTTATGTGGCTGTATACTGAACAAGGGAAACTTTCATTCAAGGGAAGCCCAACCAAGAATACAATGAGCAGATTTTTTCCCAACTGGGGGAACTGGTAAATATGATTTCCTTTAAAGAAACACTTGACGTTTGTATTCAATGTAACGAACCAACAACCTTTTTAAAGTTATAATTGTACAGGTGGTAACAATCTTAGCAAATTTCAGCATTCATTTTCATTCACAAGACTTGTTGTGGATGGTTGTGATCTTTGTTAGAGCCTCTTTTTTTATACTATCAGTAAGACATGCATATCATATGCACACAGAATATCTTACATAAGTGTCCACATGAATATTAACCACTAAGCCGCATAACACAATCCTCATCAGTGATCAACTCCATTAGTCAGTTTTCTGATTTGCTTTGGTGGAATAGAATAGAATAGAATTATCCTTTAATAGTCCCATGAGGAGAAATTCGCTCGTAATAGCAGCCAAAAAAACAGCAAATATGCAAACGTGTTGAAACTCACTCCAAAAAGTATTTTACAGAAGAGAAAAATATTTACATCAGAATGTTCTAACACACTATTAGAATCGTGTTTTAGTACTATAGTCAACCAAAGAAATGCTTAGTCGACCAAAGTCCTGTCCTGCGCAACGATAAGTCGACAAATACATAAACAAATAAAAATTAAAGTTAAAAAAAAGGACGGAATTGAAGAAATTGAACATTTATTAAACTATTGTCATAGAACATTTATAAAACACCAATGATACATAAAACTATGATAATAATACAATTATTTGAAAATTCAGGGATTTTTTTAAAACTGCTAGGTGATGAGCTCTGTCCTATGTCTATAGTGACGGTCATAATTGCGCACCTGACACCACCACACATTAAAAAAAATATAACTGCTAAAACAGATAAATCCTTTTTACTTTCAAAGCTAAGGGTTAACTTTTGTCCAGCTGATCTAAGTGTTTTAAAACAAACACACAAAAAAGCAAATAGACTAAAATACACAATCCTAATAATAATTATACATAACTACTTATACAGGAATAAATATCAAGGAGTAAATTAAAGAAATTGTTTTTGTTGGTGGAACAAAAATTTAAATATGCAGCTGGTCGACCGATTAGTCAACTAAATGACTAAAGATGACAGCCCTAGTTAGTATGTTGGAAAAATCACAGGTGGAGCACTTCTGCATCTGCAAAAACATCTGAGGCTATTGTCGAATTTCAGGCAGCTACAGCTAAAGGTCTCAAGCAACTGAGCATTAGAGTTGCTACATGGATCTGAAGGACTAACATGTAGTTAGTGAGTGTCAAGATGCAGTTGACAGTATAGCATCACTGATCTGGTTTGAGAAGTTTTGTAGTAATTTACATTTTATAACCGCAATATTAGAGGCATTGTTGGGTTACTTGGGTTACCGTGAAAAATTTAAACTAATGGAAACAAACTAAATAAAATGGAAATAAAACCACACTTTAAAGTTATTGTGTCAATGTTATATGCATATTGTAGCAAAATATACTGAAAAATACAGTCTATTTTGTTCTCCATATCTTTTATGCTCACATTGCGGTGTAAAGAAAGCCAATATCTTAGCAGTGTTGTGGCACACATTTTTTACTATTCCAGAGCGGTATGTGGTTAAAAATGCAGGATTAGCATAAGTTAGTATTTAAAATATCGTGGAGGGTTCTTTGAGTATCTGTCAGGGGTTTAACCAGTTGCACGCTGCATTCTTCGCTCCGTCTCAAAGCTTCTTTCATCGATCCCCTCTCTTCTGCGTGTTCAGCGGAAACCATTCTCACCTCGCAGAGCAGCGAGTGCGGAGAGCTTGTAACAGGTTCCTGTGTTATTACCACTCATCCAGCTCCAGCTCTGTTTGTCATACTTTTTTCTCACTCCATTCACATCTCGATTGGCCTGATCCATTCATTTGACGCTATTCTAACCTCCCACACGCCCTGAAGCTGCATGCTCGCGAGGGGGTCTCTGTTTACACGGCTACTTCCTTTTTTCTTTTTTACATTATTCTTTGGCATGTTTTTGGCAGCCTCAAGACTTTTGCGTTTCTGTAATGCCAGTGGCGCAGCATACTAGAAGTTTAAAATGTTATGTACATTTTCCTCAGTGAAACTGCACCATGCTAAAAAATGAGCTTTCAGGAGTCCTAGAGCAATAGCCTCAATCTTTACTTTTAGAAATGTATATAGTGCTGCTGGAGATTAAAAAGAGGTGCTTGGCTGGCAAGAGTCTTTCAGATTTCTTTATGGTCATTCTGACTTCTTTAGAACCTCTTTACTTTTTCTAGTCCATCTCAATTTTCCCCCCGTCACCGTCTTTCCCACAGGGGGAAAGTAAATATCTACAAAAAAGTTTTCTAAACATTTCTAATGGGGCCATAAGCATGGAATTTACAACGGATGTCTCTAACAACCAAAGTAATCCAGACATTCATAGAAATTAAAACAAAGATCTTCATAGATTATGTTATAATTTGGAATTGGTCAAAAAACAGTTACTTCTTTCTTTTTTTGCTAGTGTTAGCCTTAAAATATCTCATGTGTAGATTGGTGTCTTCAGTTATATCCATAAATGTTTACATTGGATACAAGTCTGATGATTGACTAGGATGTTATAGCAACTTTATTTTTCTTCTCTGATACCAGTTCAGTATTTTCTGGGCTGTGTATTTCAAATTGTCTTGATCTAAAAACAAAAAAAACTCTTTCATTCCAGTTTAACGCTCTTATGAACATGTCCCAATAAATTCCTCCTTCCTTCAACTATATAAAATCTGCTTTTAAATGCTTAAACCAGCCCCCTCTTTACATCTCAGATGTTTCAGTACGTTTACAGGCACATCTAAATTGAGCTTTTAGCAATAATTGGGCTCATTGCTTATCCAGAGTTGAGAGTTCTGTTTCAGCTGACATGTCACTCAGAAAATTAAATTACAGAATAAAGTGCATTTGAATCCGCGACACTAGATAGCGACATGCACCCTTTCGCGCTGAAATTCTTCTCGGATAGTAAACAAATGCTAAAGTCAGAAGCAGACAGAGTAAATGCAGGATATTCATAATGAGAGAAGTACTGTAGTGTTTGATTGTGTTACACTCGTTGCTGCTTCTCGTTCTGTTGCTGTTGTTTCCTGCTTCCACGGTCTCTTCACTTCCTGCTGGGGTAGTGCCCTGGCTGCTAATAGCTCGGCTTCTCCTGACTGTCATTTACATGCAGAGAAATTAGATTTTCCAATCGCATTATCTGGGTAGTCCAAGCTCTCCAACTCCAGTTTGGTTTGACATAAGTTGTACTAAGATGTGTACATACTTTTTCTAAAATCCTATTTCAGTCTGACTGATGCAATAATTCGACTTTCTCTTGCCACTTGTAAACGCACTGATTGTTGGTATAGTGTTTCTTGGGTGATGTGGATTACCACTTTTTATCCGGTGCCATGACATTCAAAGAGTATAAGTTTAGTCATTCTTTTCCCAAATGGTCTGCAGCAAACTTTAAATGAGATTCAACGTACTTTTTTCTTCAGCAGTGGAATCTTGTGCAGTGAATGTGCAGAGAAGCCATTGATATTGAGTGCTTTTTTTGTATTTATATATATTTTTTATTCCGTTTTTCTAAAGCGCTCAACAAATGATCCTTTTACACCTCTTCTGAATATTTATTTGACTCCTCTTTCAGAAATTATGCAAGGACCACCAAGCTGTGACTAACTTGTGCTGCATTTACGTCCTTATCACTGTAACTTAGGCCATAATAATGGTTTGCAGCAATAGCAACATTAGTGATTTGACAGTCTTTTTTTTTTTTTACCCATCATTAGAAGCGTTTTGCATGATAGCTTGGAAATAAATATTTTCATATATTCATTATTTAGGACTAACCCAGCTATTAATTTGCACTAATTGGGCTCCCAATACCTTTATAAATACTGACATATTTCAACTGTTTTTTAGCTTTCTCTGCTTTTTTCAGCTCTTTTTCTTGTGTTACAATACTTATTCTTTGTGTGCACATAAAATTGCACATAATTCATAGATTTATTTGTCCTTGGATTTCTGCTGACATCTGGAGCGAATTTTATGTCAATAACCCCATTAAAAATACATTCACTCAAAGAAAGTTTGACAAGTACTTATTTTCTCTGCTGTGTATGTCTAGCCTCTGTTATTTTGGCTCTCACTTTGTCCTGAGTGGAACCTCAAATCGACACCAGCAGCAAGACTAGGCAGAGCCAGTGTCGTCCCTGGGCAGGCCCACACAGCCATGTGAGATTGACGGGCCGTGCAGTCGGATGTGTTCTGCTTCACTGCGCCTGCTCTGTGGGTGTGTGAGCATGTGTGTTTGTCATTTGCTGGATGGGGAGATCGCTGTAAAACAAGGGAGTAGTGAAAGGGACAGACTTTGCCTTTGTTGGGTTTACATATTTGTTTTTTGTATTTTATTTATGTAATCGGCGTTTTGTCAAACAAAACTGTGTAGACCGTAAGTATCATCGTTAATCACTATTACAAATATTGTCAAGGGGATAATCGTTGAAAACTCTCAGAAAGTTACACTGAAACTTTCATCTGTAGTCGACAGGTAATTACATTCTAGGTACATTTTCGCATTGACGCAAGTGAATCCCTTTTATGATATTTATAATTTGTAATTGCTTATTTCACACAGTATTTACCTATTTTTGTTTTTATTGTCTTAAAACACCTCTTTTGGTTTCAGTTCATCCTCAGCATTTGGGTCTATAGGAAACAGAGGCTCTGTGCCTGTGTGTGGGATACTTCTAAGCGGGGCTCACAGTTATTTACCAATCACACTCCAGTGAAACCTCCGTGATTAGTCACCCCTGGGAACGTACAGATTTTGTGGGACCTGCTCTGTCAGCACCAAACAGAACATTTATCAAATTCTCCAGCTCACGTTTCCTAACCCACGCAGCATTAAAGCAAGCTCATTTCTCTGCAGAAAGACAAGTAACTACAAAAAAGGCACTGGAGCACATGGATATGAATAAAAAGAAACCCAGCTATTCCTGTGTGGCTCTCTCTCATCTGCAGAACCCTGTAACCCCACAGACTGAAGTGTATTTGACTGGGATTTTATGGTAAGCAACGACAGACAATGGTGCTAAATTGGGAAATAGAAGGAGAATTCATGAATTCAAAATTTTTGTGGATTAAAACTGGGAAAAGTGTGACATGCATTTGTATTCAGCCCCCCCTGAGTTAATACTTTGTAGAAACAGCAGCAAATCTTTTTGGGTAGTTCTCCGCCAGTTTTGCACATCAGAGACTTATTCAGAGACCTATTCTATGAAAAACAGCTCAAGCTAGTCAGACTGAATGAAGAGTGGCTGTGAGTGTATTTTCAATTCTTGCCATGGGTTCTTGATTGAATTTAAGTCTGGGGTTTCTTTCTGGACCTTTTTAGGCCGTGAATATGCCTTGACCTAATTCATTTCAAAAATGATGTGGCTTTATGTTTAGGGTCATTGTCTTGGAGTGTTCACCCCAGTATTGTGTTTTATTGCAGCTACAGAAAGGTAATCTTCTTATCAGTTCTTTCCGGCTCCCTGTTCCTGTTAATCAGTGATTTACACATCATGATGCTGCCATCAACGTCTAACCCTGGTGTTCGTATATTCAGGGTAATGTTCAGTTAGTTTGCAAGTGCATGCTGTCTAAAAAGTTCGAATTGGGTTTAGTGCTGTCATGAGATAAAACCCCCCAAAAAACTTTGAGATTGATTCAATTATGATCTGTAATTAATCTTATCTAATTATTGCTGAGAACCCCCATCTTGAGGTATTTTCATTTAAATTAAATAAACTATTATGGTAGAACAAAGTTATGATATATATAATTAATAAAATGGTTTTATTAAGTAATTAATTCTATTTAACAGCCTTGAACAAATGCAGTTCCAACATTTACATTCTCTTGTTTTTGTGACTAGTCCCAAGTGGCAATGGCAAGCTTCTGCTTCGAGCATTCCCAGTTCATTAGCGTTCTGGACTTAGTGGGGTAAATATCTGCTCTGAGTCCAGCTGTATTCCGGGTTAAAACAACCATTAATAAACGCCTTATTTTTTATAACAGTGGCTTGCCATACAGCTGGACCTGAACGGCCGGTGTTCTAACAAAACAGCATACCCATCTGAATGACATACTTTCGGTTAATGCGCATACGCAGCAGTAAAAAAACCTACTTTTTCCTTTGGTGTTTAAAATCTGTTTAAATCAACTTAAATCCTATATATTTTAGGTTTAGGCATTTAAATGAAAGTATATTTGTCCTTCTGTGACCTTAGGGTTAGGGCATAAAACTTGTGGGTCGGTTAAAATTGGTTGGATAACTCCAGTTACGGTATGCTATTCTGACAAAGTATGCTGTTTTGTCAGAACACCGGGTTGAGCTGCAGCTTGGTTGCAGACTGGCTGCCTTCTGTGTCTGTGAGCAGTCTGAGACAGGAGAGCACTCCATGGCTCAGTGAGAAGAGTGATACACCCAAAAGTTTCCAATAGCCCCATAACAAGTTGCAAGATTTGTCGCTATTCACTTTTATTTTTGAAAGTGAATCGCCAGAGGGGTCTAAAAATTTGCTAAATATAGCTAAATTGAGTAGACTGTCTGCAACTCCCTACTCTTCCTCACCTTGCCCTCTCCACTACAATAGAAAGCTGTCAGCTTATGATAACTTTACAGCCTTCGATCTTTCTTTCAGTAGTTGCAGAAATGCAGATAAAATATCATTCTTCCGAATTTAACTCTAAAAAATCTTGCATAGTCAAAGTGCTGATTATACTACAATACTTGTAATACATTTCCTTTTGATTTATTTGTGTTTCAACTGGTCAGTAAGGGGTGGATTTAGCTTATCTATATGAATTACAAGTTATTGCCAATGTGTCTTTTGCACTAATCCATATTATTTACATTTTTGGGTAAATCGTTTATATATAAAGCAATCTCTTTAAATTCTTTTAGATTCTTCTAGAGGTAGCTCTTGATTCCCATAGAGACAAATTAAGCTTTGTAGTTTTCAACAGTTGCTTATTTTTCTACTTACTTACTGTTGCTGTCACATCAACTTTGCAGCCTGATTAACCTACTTTTCACACCACCTTTTGCAAGCAACCCCCAAGTGTTCATTTGAGCAGCCCTGAGCTGCTCTCTGTCAAACAGATTTGTTAGTATTCCCCCTTGAGGTTTTGCAGGCACACCCTTCTTCTCTTTGCTGTGAGGCAAAGTGATATGAAGAGCAGATTTAGCTGACTGCAAAACAAAACACTGAATTAAAACATGCTTACAAAGTCAGCATGCTAGTGAATACTGTACATTCTAGAACAAATTAAAGCACTGCTTTACTTTTACTTGGCTGTTGGACACCAAATTTCTTTGAGCTTTAGCTTTGACTTCCCCAAATGAATAAAAACACGGCTAGAAATGAATGTCCATACAGCTTTTGTCATTTTGTTTGAAAGCTAGCCATTTCAACGTTAAAGTACGGATTTCTCAAATTAGATTTTTTTTGTCAGATTGGTATATAAATGGTTTTGATATGACTTACTGATAATTAAGTTTGTAACCTACTTAATTTTGTTTGCAGATAGTTGTGTGAGAACCAAAGTTGCTAAAAAGATGAGAATAGCCCTGCTTGAAAAACATACAATTTGCTTTGAACGTTGTAAAATTGAATGTTTCAGCTGTTTTCTTGAAGGCACTTTTTTTTTTACACAGAGAGCTTTCTGAACCCAGCATGCTGAGCAGGTCACATGGAATAGAGAAGTGAAAGGCAAAAACATTTCTTTTTCAATGTGAACCTCATTGCAAAAGGCAAATTATGGATTGTTAAAAGAAATTGGACAGACAACCTAAAATACAGTTTTGTCAGTCATGCACAGGAAAACCCTGCTGCTCATAGTTTGCAGAGGGCTAATATACAGTAGTAGCCTCTATAGGTGATATAATATCAGTGATATTTAAATGGACACCAAGAAAGCACCAGCACCCAGGTTTGGGAGTTGAGCTAACTCAGGTACTCTGATATTGTTCATTTAAATGTTTCGTGAGATCAACAGTATTCACTCTCCTTTGATGTGTTAACATTTATAGCTGTGACCCCAATGCAATATTTGAGATCGGATTAGATATCTCTGATTTTAAAGGTCTGTAAACGAATCCATTATATCAGGACAAAGTCGGGTGTTAAATATTATACAAGATTAGACAAACCTAGTACTCTGTATTATATTGTTCTGTTTAAGATTTTAATACATTTAACCCACAATATAATCCTGGTGTCATCCTGATTAGCAGTAACTATAACAATGGAGTTAAATTAAATTAAATGTATTCTACATTTATACAACTGTTTACCCACCAGGAGAATAAATCTAATTATTCACCAATTATTCATCAATTATTTAGATGTTGTGAGGACAACTCAGTACATATTTAATGATATAATAGTAAATAAAAGCAGCATGAAATAACAATTAATGACGAGAATGAAAGTCATGCTGTATTTTTTCTCTTTGTTTCGGCCCAAACAAGATTTTGTCCTTGCAGATTCACACTTGCCAGCATATTGCAGTCTGAGTCACTAGACTCTGTTACACGTGACTGTAAATCAGCTGCCGAGAACCATAAGTCATATCCCTAATGCTCAACAGAGAAACTGCATCCCAGTATTTAACATTCCTGAAGCACTTTGATGAATAACTGCAGATGAAATGGCTCTAATGTGGTCCTGACTTATTGTTTGCGGTTCCGGATAACCCCTCACGCAACCCTTGAACATGCTGCACTTCTACTCGTAGCCAATTAATAATGTATCTGCCGGCGATCACAGCGATTCGTTTTCATTATGTGCAACTCATTTAAGTGCGCAGCCATAAACTGTGGTAGCACTTAACATAAAATGCATGTAATCTAAATTTATGAAAAAGTTACGCTACTAGCTAAGATATTTTGGTCCTGCTTGTCAAACAGTAAAAAAATCAGTAGTTTAATACTTAGAAAATGTGTTGATTGAATATGTGTTTACTACATTTGAATTGTTAAAAAAAAGCTACATCTTTTCACAGTTAGGGTGCTCTATCTTACATTGTCCTGTTTTATTCTAGGCAACGGTAAAACCGTTATTTAGCCGATATGGACAATTACAGCAGCCTTGATTGAATTTGCTGAACCTTCTAAAGCGGAAACAAGCTGTGTTCAGCAAATGTAAGCTGTAAAAAGTGTAGCTCAGACAACTTCTTACGACGATTGATTTTTCCATTCTGTAGAACATTGTCCAATCTGTAAAACATGTCATATCAGTAGTATGTTTGTTGGATTGTTATGATGATTCTCTTGGTGCTTGAACTGTCATGTTGCTGCATATCAATTTCTCCCTGCTCATCTTTTGCCGGAGGGCATAAACAGGATTAAGTGATCAATACTCCTCCTCTGTGTAACACTGCAACTTGCTGCTTGTGGGAAGTCAAAATAACATTTAGCAGGAGCAGACCACAAGAGGGACCACTTTTGGTTCACAACAGGCTTATTAGGCATACATTTCTCTTTTCTCAATCACCATTCAAACATATTTTTCTTTACTTGACAGCCTTCACTTCACCGGTTTGCAGGGCATTTATAAAACTACTCAGAAACTGACAGCTGATTTTTTTGACCGTAATTGTGCCTGGAGATTTGACGACCCAGTTAGAATAAAAGGATAACTGTCTCATTGGAAGGTATGGAACCATTTTATGGTTAGGCAAAAGAAATATATGCAAATACAGACAGATAAAAGCTTTCATCGTGGAGAGAGAATCTGGACCTCATTTGACATGATAATGGCTTCATTTAGTATGCTAATAAATGTACCAAACTGTGGCCCATTACTTAAAGTTTGTACAGTTCAGCTGTCATTAGCATAAGGTTGGCCGTAGTAGCTGTTCACTCCCACTAATGAATCATTCGGCTGTCTGTCTTCAACTCCGGCTTGAGATATATACTTTTTTTACACACTCAGAAACTTGATGAAGAAAGCAGCGGAGCTTCAAAAGTGTTTATCATGCTTTATTTATATTCAGTGTGAGTTTATAAAGTCAGTCTTAGTAGATATTTCTTCATTTCTTTAGTTTTAGTGATACCACAATCAGGGCTTTTGTTGTAAAGCGGTGATCTGTCTATTTTGATTTTAATTGACTTTAATTTCTCTTTATGAAGAGTAGCATCCAAATACTTCCTTTAAAGATCAACCAGCCAAACAATATTTCTTTGCTCAGCGATCAACAAGATAAATAAAAGTAATTTTTTTCCCTCCCAATTTTTAAGATTTCCCAGTATTATCTATAAGACATATACTTATTTGAAACAATAATAAACAGATTGACTAACTTTTTTGAGTTCATGAAAAAAATCTAATAAATTTTAAGCACTCAAAAGAAATTTGGTATTGACCAGGAAAGCTGGATCTCTAATTAATGTTTGGCGAGAAGGTTATTGTTCCATTTCTCTTTGAGTAGAGACTATAAAACAAATTTTTACCATTTAAAAAAAAGGAACTTCTACTAGTAGGTAGCATGTTTAGCATTATAGCAGTAAATACTGTGATTACAAAAGATTTCCAAACTGTTTAAGTACAGAGGTTAAAAGCTTGAAGAGCGAAATAGAGCAATTCTGTCTCAACAGGTTCAGCCTTCCTGTTATCCTCTGAAAGTCTAACAGTTTTTGTTTTAAAAAAACATATTTCTCAACATGTTGTTCAAAGCATGTCCTTTTTCATAGCTTTGTTACAAAGTCTTTTACACAACTTTATTATTCTAACAAAACCACCCTACAATATAAATATAGCAACAAACAGTTCGACTGCATTCACGTTCCCCGTGCTAGTAATATGTTAAATGATGTCAATTTTTTTGATGGGAGTTGAAAATGTTTTCTGAGTGTGATAGAATGGGGGTGGGTGTTAAATGAAGTCATTATGAATCTGCAAATAAGTTGTTTATTTCTTCAAACAGCAGATGCAGCCAGATACTAGCTCCTTAATAAAAAAAACCATGATGTTTTGATGTAAATAATAAATGTAATTATTTTCCACGTGTTTTGTAAAGTGCTCTCTATCTGGAGTCTGTGTTTGAAACAAATCCAAAGCAGAAACACATTGACACTGTTTTATTTGTGCAAGTCATAACGTCGTTGAGATATTCAGCATTGTTGCATATTGGAGGTTTTCCTGATATTGTACAGCCCTATTTCAAGCTCATCACTGATGCTAGAAATAGCTAGCATTTTGTCCTGATAGTGCTTATGTATGATGCGATTATGTACAGCTGGTCACGGCCGATTAAAAAGAAAATCTGCCAGTTCATGTCATCAACCTGTTTTTTTTTTTTGTTAGACCTCTCTTTAATTTTATTTTAAAAACTCAGAAAAGGGAAATGAATCCTGAATAAATCACTGTCCAAAATATATATATATATTTCAGTTGTAATAACTCCATTAGATGTAACCTGGCAAACTGTGTCTGAAACGGCTTGAAATTTGGCTCTTATAAAGTGTGTCTAAATGCTCCAAATTCATCGTTGAACAAGTTTAAAAGAGGAACTATCAGAAATAATAGACTAAATGTGAGGAGCTTTAATATTCAAAAGTATTGCTAAATTGCCCTTGCCTTTTGCATATCATTTTATTTGGAAAGCTCACAGAGAGTAGTGAAGCTTTTCAAAACTAATTGCTGTTATTACCATGGCTCTACAGGCCTGTGTCATGCTCAAATCTCAGACAGCAAAGGCTTATTGTTGTCAGCAGCAGATGAAGGTTACCTGCAGAGCACCACCGATGCCTTTTAGGCCCTCATCCACCCAGCAGTTGTATTCATTGCCCGACTAGGTTTGAAAATAATGCTTATCATCTCTTATAATAGGAAGGAGGGAGAAGGAGGCAAAATACAAACCAATCAAGAGTGAAAAGTGTGAAATGGGTGTACATAAATTTAAATTTTTAGAGAATTCTGCGCCGCTCTCATGGAGAGTTTTTTTCTTTTTTTTAAAAAAGCGCATGTCGACTGCAGAGCAGCTACGTTTAGAGTGAGCTGAGACAGCCGCAGGCAATATGGTCGCTGTTATTTATGTTCCCTGACTTTGGCTGTGATTGAAAAGCCACTCCACTCTTTGATTTGCCGGCATGTATCAATCAATCCGTCATAATGCTGTGTATGACTTTTTCTCTCACACTGCTGGGCTTTTTTGTAACGACACTTGCAGTTTAAGACTTTATGTTAAAAAACATCAATAAGAAAGTAGAGGCTTTGTCAACAGAAAAACATTGTAAATGTCAGCTTTTTTAAGAGGGAAATATTTTTAATCATCATCTAGGAAAGGGAGTTAGGAACATTTTTAAATTAAACTATTATATTGTTCCATTAATGATGGTCACATCTTCGGCATAAATGTAGGAAAACCATAACATTGTAACATCAGCTACCCAATGAATCAGAACAATAACCTGCTTTCTCATCAGAAGCTCCCAAAGTGATAGATAACGTCCCTTTATCTGTCACTAATTGTTGTTTAACAAAATAAGTCACTGAAATGGTTTGAATACATGTTGAATGTGTGTCGCAACACTAAGCTGGGGATATCAAAGCCCCGTGATCTGATATCTGCCTTATTACAAAGACAGAATGGGAGCTGCAGCTGCCAAGAAAGTCTATTACTATCCGTGTCACAGTTTTAAAAGGAAAGGCTTGGATCATGACCCAAGCTGATACCTGGGGATCTTATTAAGAGACTACTACTCAAATTTCTTTTACAATGCATAGGCTGTTGGCAAACCCCTTTATTATTGCCCCTGCCTGACGTTTAAATAGTAAAACTATGATTCTAACATTGTGACCCAACTGTTTATGTTTCGACCTTGGCCAGACGCTTTGACCAATAGTGACTTACAAATGAATGTCCTTCAGGGTTTTCTGGAGAAAGAGAGCAGCACTAATGTTCTGGCATCAGGTTATGGCTTGTTGTCTTGGTCCTAAACACAGGTTTTACTTTTTTTCTAATAATACAAGATTTTGAAAGTGCTGTTTGGATTTACTTCAATTATTTTTTCGTCTGAAATTTAAATTAATTTTCTATTATCCAAAACATTTATGTGACACACACACAAAAAACAACCCCATAAAAAGGAGAAAATCTGTAAGGTGGAAAATACTTTTTTGAGAGACTATATTTAAAACAGCTCCAGATTCTGGCTTTAGTGAAGAGGACAGAACTTTCATGATTTTTCTTTTAAATTTAGGCTTTGTGAATTTCACAGTTTTGACTGGTCCTTTAATCAAAAAGATTGGTAGATTTTTCGCCTCTGTGAAAGTTAATACTCCACAACCAAAAAGCTGACGTAATGTAGCATCTCGTTAGATTTATTTTATGTAACGTTATCAAAGCACAGAGTTTCTCTCCTCAACATGTTACTCTATCACACCATGAAAATGCAGATGCAGACAGGCAAGCCCGAACTCGGCTGTGACTGGCTAACATCCCCTCTATGGTCCCTAAAGGTGCACGGATTCTTACGATAGCAATTTACTAGGGCATGTTTTGGCTTCATGTGAATATTATACTAGGTATTCTGTTTGATTGTAGTTATGAATAAGCTCTAGACTGCTTTTTCTTTTTCATAAGGAATAATGTTAATGTAAAGTGAGGATTTGGTGTTTTTCTCAGTGATTGAAGAAAAGGATGGGGAGCGTTGCTGAAGGACTGATTTTTATCGATTTTACACCCGGCTGGGACATCAAATGGGCGAAATGAGCAAAACCCTTTTGAAGAGACGGATTCAAAGAAGTGACCAAGCATATTACCCTTGTGTTCACCTTGTTATCTGATTGCTTTTTGAGGAGCAGGCGAGGAAGAAGCAGAGGAGGAAAAGACGGTAATTTCTGATGAAAGAGCGACACTTTTATTCAGATTAGATGCGGGGTATTTTTAACCACGCAAACTCTGGTGGATAACACGTTGTTTGTTTTGGGTCTTTTGACAGTTTGGGTATGTAAATATGATTGAGCAAAAGGCAAACAAAGAGGTGATGGAAGACACTAAAATAAAACTCTGCTCAGTTTATATTGTTATTGTTGTTGTGATCTGGGTACAATTTCTGCGCAAGTTTTAAATCCCACTCAGTTTAAGAGAACTTATTTCAGTGCTCGTTATGTCTGAGCGAAACATTTCACATGTTCTGCACCTGAACGCTCATCAAGGAGTTCATGCTTCACTACATCTGCTACATTGGAGTGATTGAGGCCACAATTTAAAGAGCACTTTCTTAAAAATGAAATTGTTTTTCAGATTTAAACACTGCTGAAAAAAAAAAAATCCTTGTGTGGTCCGAAAACAGTTGGTTTGCGTTTTCCCACGGGGAGAATGTGTTTTATCAACAGTGGAGGTAACCAACGAGAAAATTCCCCCTGCAAACTCACCAGCAAACAGTAAACAGACAAGGGAGCGTTTTGATCCCAAAATCCCCAAAAGCTAACAAGTTCCTGATACCACTAGGGCTTTTTGACTCAGAGCTAATTCATGACTGGGACATTTCTTTTTCTAATCACACAAACCATTACAAAAGGTTGCTAAAAAAATGATCAGCTTAAACAAAAATTGCATTTTATTGTAGTTTATTTGCTGTAATTGACCAATCCAGGGTGTACCCTGTGTCTCACCCAATGACTGCTGGAGATACAGTAGGCACCAGCCTCCTCAACAACCCTGCAAGGATAAACAGATATAGATCATTGGTGGATGGATGATACCAAATTATGGTTGAGAGTTTTCTGATTTCTATCCACGCTATAGCATAAACCATGTTTAATGGAAACACACTTTAATCCTTTGAATTTATTTGAACTGCATACAATTTTATGAAAACTTTGTTTTATTTCTAGTATCTGTTTATTTTTTTGTGATCCCTGTTTGGGCCAGCTGACTTTATGAAATATGACCTCTGATCAAACAATTAAAATAACCTTGAAATATAATATTATTTGTAAATTTACATTACTTTAGAGCATCAGCTGTCAAAGTGGGTATACAATGTCATCATGGTAGAAATGAAGTAATATGTGTTCTATATGAAATCCCTTATAGAGACAATTCAGTTTTTGTGCTCATAACTAAGCTTCAGGGTACCCATGTCACACCAATATTTTTAGCTACTTTTAAAAATGGGAAAAACAAGAGGACAGGCTTATATGGATTTTGGTGTCCTGGTTAAATTATGTTAAAAGCATTGAGATAATTTGTTTTATTGCAGCTGTATAATCTCATAATGAAATATGCTTCTCTTATAAAGAAAACGTGACAGTCTAGTAAGGCAGATGTAAGTTAACCTTCATTGTCAGTGAATGGCTTGAAGAAGAATAGTTACTTGCCATATCTGCAGTTACAGCAACGAGACAAATGATTAAAAACAAGTGAGAAATCATACTTGAGAGGTTTATCCTGCCGCAACTCACCTTAAACAGGATGGTCAATAAAGCACTCTCTTGAAGAAATAACAGAAATATTAGGGTGTGAGATTATCCTACTACAATAGTAAAACATTAACCTTTTTAATGCTTTCCACAGGTCTTTAAAGTAGTGCCAAGAAATTTGGAGCCTGCTGTAACTGTAAATATTCAAAACCATTGTGTTTTGCGTATTGTCTAAAGATGGGCTTTTTACAAGCTTTTCCAAATATATCTACATTCAGACAACGACAAAGGCACGCCACAGGAAATCCTGGCCCAGATATCTTTTAACCATTGCATGGATTATTTCTCCTCACAACAAGGAAAGCTTTGAAACGGTAGCTATTGCACCCTAAATAAAGTCTGCAGAGAGGTTTCTAGGTTGCAAAGTGAATTACAAAAAACAAAACACAGAAAAACTGTGTGGATGTTGTCAGTTCATCATAGTATGATGTGTTCTTGTAATGTGTAGTGTTTCAATTTTGTGGCGATGTTACATTTGAGTCAATTGTGCTTTTAAAATGTCAGCTTTAGACTTAAACTATAGCAGCGCTCCTCCTGATGTATTGTGCAGTGATTTGGTATCAGATGAATACTGTAAAAAATGGAAGCCTACACATGTTAAACGGGGATGCTGAATAAACACAGTTCAGAACTCCCTGTTGATAACCATCAGTTTAATGGAGAGGTTAGGTAGATTCACCCTTGTGTTTCCTCCCCTCATACCCGGTTCTTCCCCTTTCTGTTCATGGCCTAAAATCAGCCTAATTTGGTAGGTGACCCCACTGCTCCTGAGATTAAGTTATGTATCATTCTCCTAATCCTCTCTGACAAGTGCGAAGTAGCAGCAAAGCCAACTTCTGTAGCATGTCCTGGACGAACAGATGGCATAAATCATTCTCTTAAACGCTGCCTTAAGTATTAATCATTCTCAATGCTGTCACTGTCACACTGTTCGGTGGGCAGCGGGCATACAAAGTGTGATTAATGAAGGTGCAGATTTAAGGAGCCACTTCTGAGCCCCCGCCCCTTTTTAGCTGACGGCCCACATCGCACTGCTGAGGCACCTCCACTTCCGCAGCAATGACCTTGGGCAACCATAAGCCATAATTCATGGTTTGCTTTTGAAAAACCCAGCTGTCTAGTGTGGGTGGAGTATAGCTTGTAAATGTGGCTTTTTTCAATATTAGTTCTGTATTACGATCATTTAGTGTCCATCTGGGCCCTTATTCCCAGGGATTTTCTTTTTAAAGGCTACTACTACTAGCAGAATAGTCCTCCAACATGGGGACCCAAACCAACTTTTTCCATTGTGTCATATTTATTATTTTTTGCAAGAACAAAGCCTTTTACCTTCCCTTACCTAATTTATTTACCTAGTTTTGACCATTTTTGTGTCACATTAGGAAATTGATCACTGAGTAGAAGTGAGCACCATCAACCTATGACACACATCTCTCAAACTCTGATGTTTCCATCACTGGTTGTTTCATATTTTCCAAGTGGATCCGTCATTTAACCTTTCCATTCAATGCCATCTGCGGGGTCTCACTTTTATTTACAATTACTTACATTTAACAATGACCTGATTTTTAGCATTGGTTTTGGACTTTTACTTATTAACTGTTTTTTTCAGGGTTGAATGATGATAGATTACCCCTTCAGTTTCTAAATCAGAAATTACAATCAGAAATTTGAAGGTAGTAGATTTTTTTTTTCTTTAATCCAAACTGAATCAAATTAGACTCACAGACTCTAATATATACAGCCTACACCACTAATATTTGGTTAAATTAAATTTTAAACTGCTTGGTTTTTCTGAATATATGCAGTGTTCCTTATTTCGCTGATTTCAACATTTTCACAAGAGTTAAGGTCAAGGTCAATTCCAAAAGCTTAACATTGTCATGCTTAATCCCGTCCATAGCCAGTTTTGGTTAGTGTTTGAGATCAGTGTCCTGTTAGAACACCCGACTCTGTTAAAGTTTCTCTCATCTGACCTAAGCCACTATTTTTGGTAAAATGATGATCAGGATGTGTAGGAGCAACCCATAAACCACAAATGCTTAAACCTGTAAAGCTGAAAGATATATCAACACCACCATCACTGCCAATGTGAAGTGAGTTTAACATTCACATAGACAAAGTTGCTCCCAGCCAACCACATTCTGGATAAAATGTTTAAGGTCAGACCAGACAAAGCTGAGCTACTTGGTACTAATGACAAGAAAAATGTATAAAAAAGTCCAGTTAATGCTCTCAAATGTCAGAGCATTGTACTGTACTGTCAAGCATTCCAGCATCATGATGTCTGTTTTACCCATAGGCTATGCTCAACAGCTGGGTCTATTTCTGGATGCCAGCTAAGAATGGTGAAATATTTAGAAAAAGATCTTGGTGATAATAGCTACTGAAATACGTGGTTTCTATACAGCCTGAATCAATGTACTAATCTGTTAACTGCATAAAAATGAGTAAATACAGGTTTGGAAAAAGGTTTTAGATATACAAATAATTGAGACATTGTTTGAAAATCACTGAATAAAATGAAAGTTGCATCCACAGAGCAACTCTTGAGTGGTCCAAGAAGACATTTTTAAGCATCTTTAAACTATTTTCTATTTTAGTTGAGGCAAACAATTCAGTCAAACCGAAGAATGTGTTTTAAAGCTCAAAGAATGCTGCATGGAACTAGAAAATGTTCAAGCTGAGGAAGCTCAAGCAATTTTACCTTGACTAATAAAGTACTAACACCAGAGAATCAATCCTAATATACACTTATGAAATCTGCCAGTTGTGCTGTTCTAATTAGAAGGGAGGTAAATGAGAACAAATGCTTACAATAAAAGTTATTTTACACGGTGGCGCGGTTTTCAAAACAAGCCTTTGCTGCTTGCATTATCCTGGTGGGGGTTCTGGTATCTAAATAGATCTTCTTAATGTGTTGGGAAAAAAAAGCAAACTGACATTAGTAAGATGGTTATTTCATATTTTCCTGAGAAGATCTCAGAGTTAACTGCATCTAGAGCAATGTGTATGGCTAATTTAATTACATGCCTGTTTTTTTTTCTTTTTTCCCTCTGCTGTCTTAATCTCTTTTTGCTGCAGCATATTTCTACTGCTCATCATCCATCATGTCTCCACTTCTTGAAATGGCCTCCCAGTTATGTTTGATGGCAGCGTTGCCTTCAGGATTCACACTCTCCTCTCTCTCGTTCCCCACACTGTTTCGTCACCTTTGCCCCTCCACGCTGCAGCTCCTGCTCTTACTTTAAGTCCCCCTGATGTAACGTTGATACAAACTGAAAGACCACTCCCCACCCACCCTCTTCTGCCTTTGCATCTCCAATCTATTGCCTGTGCATTTCTCCAGGCTCCCAGCTTTAACCCCCCACCCAAACACACACATACCACTTCCCCCGCCCCCAAAAGCCCCTGATCCCAAAACCCTCCCATTTTACATCTTTTCACTCCTTCTCATCTCTGCGTTCCCTAAGCTCCGCTACTACTGCTGGGATGCAGAAGTGGCACTGCTAAGTTGCCGCTGATGTGGTATGGTGAGGCGTGCGAAGTGAGATACAGTATAATGCATAATTATGTTGTCAGAGGGCATCGTGATGGAAACATCTCAGTCCCAAAACGGCATGATAGCATCCTTCCTCTTCCTTGTGTCGCGGTAAATACAATGCAGGCTCACGCTGTTTTCGCTGGCAACTGGAGACGATCAATTGGTGCTTGGTTTAGACATGAGTAGCCTGTCAAAAGTTGCGTTGAATGTTCTCTGTGTTTGGTGATAGAATCCTTGGCTCATATATAGGTCAGATCATTTGCAAGTTTACTCTGAACCCTTTTAAATTTGATGAAGCAGTTTAATTTGATGTGAGGAGATGTAATCGAAAAGGTACTTTTTGAACCATCTTTAATGTTCTATAAAGACTTGAAAAGCCATTGTACTTCATTTCTCTTAGCAGGGCCAGCTTTGAACATTTTTAAAATTCTTGATTTACCTTTTTTATTTAGACTACGCTGAATTATAAAGTTTTGATTTTGTGTCATTTCTAAGTTGCCATACATGTATTTTGATATAAAAAAGCCTTTTTTTTACAAAGCTTCAGATGAAATGAAGGGCATTTACTGAAGTATAGTATCCTGCCGCATATACAGCATGTAGTATTTATACTATAGTTTATGATGGGTTTGTGTTTCACATATCACATGTGTATTTGAATGAGGGGTGTGAAATATAAAGCATTCTACTGCATAATGATGAAGTGAGCTACTTTTCTCTATGGCCATCACTGTCTTAATTTTCATTATTGTATTCCTTTTCGCATTTAATTATTGTTTTAAATAGGGAGAAAATAGGGCCAACCTCTCTGCCATGTCAGCCCCTTCAAGCACTTCTCTTACCAGGGTGAGTGAATTTTCATCAGCACAGACAGAGCGTCAGCATAGTGTAATTTGAGATTAAAACACATTCTTGCTGATTTAATGTTTTGATTATTACGTAGCATTTACATAAATCTTATGGCGTAAATTAGGTATCCCGAAATTGCAACGTCCTTGCCAAAAAATATCCACCATGTCCCAAGAAGTCTGTGGCCACCTGGCTTAGCTACAATCACATTTAAAGGGACTATATCATGCTATTTTACAGCTTTCAACTTCTGGGATAGACATATTGTATATGCTAAAATGTTACTGTTGTACCGTGTTACCATGTAGTTAATGTTGGACCACACAGTAAAACGGCTTGTTTCTCTATATACCTATCCCCTGCACCCCTCCACTACCTGCCGCGTGCTCTGCTTCACTTCCATGCAGAGCAGCTCGGAGAGAAACAGTGCTGAGCCTCAAACAGTATTCTGACAGTGAATTTGAAAAGCACACAATGAAACTCTGTTATATTAAGGGCTAAGACGTTTGGTTTATTTTATTTTTTTTGTAAAAGACTGAGTCAATAAAGCCTATTTCAGTTGCTAAATCTCCAAGCTTTAGACAGAGCCCACACCAACACAACTGATTCCACTAAGCAAATATTTCCAGCCCAGTAAATAAAAAAGCCGTGGGTGTTGTTTACACCTGTTTACTGAACATTCTGAGATGCTACAGATCAATTAATTTCCCACACAATGCTGTTATAAGATCACATAAGTAGCTTGATAAATGGCTAACCCACATTAGCATTAGCATGTAGCTACTTACTTCTCTGTCCATCAGGCGTCTTTGTTCTTTAATCCAGCTGCTGTTCTTTAGGAATGTAGAATAAAATCCTGCAATCCACGCACCCAAATAGGCGTTTCAGAGAGAAAGTAAAAATATCCAACAAAAAAAGTGTTTTAAGCTCCCAAAAACCAAAGCAGTAATGAGCTTTGAGAAGGATGAGGGTGTGTTTGGAACTCTAGCAGAGGTAAGCAGACACCTCTAGCACTCCCTTGTTTTCAACCAGTGATGTCACTAGTTGAACACTCAGTCGTTTTCTAGGAGAGGGAAGGCCAGCTGCTCAGAGAGCAAAATTCAGGAGGATTACTCAGACATTCATGAATAAAGCCAAAAACCACTGTGCTGTTTTTTTTAATTAGAAAGTTGCATTACCAGATGGTTGAAAACTCCAAAAATGTGATTTTGCATGATATAAGGCCCTTTAAAATCGTACAACATTGAATAAGTAAAACAGGCAATGCTGAAATGCTGTTCCTTAAAAGCACCGTATGTTCATAAGCAAATGAAGCAACAGTTACATGTTTATAAGATAGACCATGAGTTTATTCATTAGCAATTAATTCTCTAGAGACTTAGAAATGCAATTAAAAAATAATGTTGTTGTTGATTGTTGTAGCTACACAACATTGAGCAATTAAGTTCTGAAAAGACTTGAAAGCTGTCGAACTTCCGTTCTTTTCTGTAATGCCAACTTTGAAACTTAGAACTGGATGGTATTTATGTTTTTCAAATTTAAGCCGAACTGAAGTGCAAAATTGGGATTCAATTATGCAAATGTGTGTAATTATGTTATATCCGATAATTATATCCACAGACTCACAGAGTTGTTTTGGAACAATAATAAGTAGCGATTTGTGCAACCTTGAGGAATAAATAAAACACACAAACTCAGGACAAGTAATTATTGAACTTATAAAAGTTACATATTTCACCAACACCTTCGTTTATTGTAGAGGTGAACTTGCCAGATGCAATAATAGCAGTCCATTTTCAGTGTAATTAGTTTTTATAATTAGCAGATGAATGGCTCTTTTTGAACACCTTTCCCAAGCATAAGCTAGACAGCTTCGTGCTGTGAAAATATGCAGTTAAACCAGCGGGGGATCTCCAGCTATCGCATGGCAGACGTAACATATTGGAGAGGTGAAGCCTTATAAAAGCTGCTCAACTCCCCCCTCCATATAATATCAAGGGTGTCCTGGTAGTTTCACCTTTAATCTGCTCAGTTTGAAGTCTACCAACTACTTGATCCCTGATTAAGACCTTTTACTCATTTCACCTTGACTGAGTAATGAGACTATAAAAAGGCCTATTGTGAGGATGGGTCTGAAAATGGCTCCCTTGATGTGAAGGGTGTCTTGTTAAGACTGGAAAAATGGTTTTATAAACAGTATAATGGTGCAGTGTTGTGGAAGAGCCATTGCTATACTTCCTGTATAGACAAATATAAGCATACAGGAGGAATACTGTCTTTTGCTCTCCTAACAATTCATTTAGCCTTTTAGGACTTTCTTAAAAAAACCTGGCAACTTTTTGTAGGATAATATTACTAAAAAATGCAGTAGGTTTTAAAAGGTAAAAGAAAATCCTAAAGTAGACACCTCTTGAAAGAATTTGATTATTTTCTGAACTTTTCTAAATTGCGCTGGTTTGTGAAAGCAGCTAAAGCCCTTCAGAACCTGTCAATGTGAAAATGTTTTAGAAATGCTTATAAGTCCTGTGGAAAAAGATCCCTTTATTAAACGGAGGTGCCGTCACAGAGGGGATTCTGATTCCCTGCTATTTGTGAACAATGTGGCGTATTATGCTCAGCACTGCTCCATTTTTATTTTCAAAGAACAAGAATTTGATGACTATTTGAGAAGAAGATAAAAAAAAGCTTCTTTATCAAAATATGTTAAGACAAGTCAAAACACTGACACATATTGGAGCAAATTGCTTTATGTCTGATGTGTTTTACTGTTGACTCTAAAGAGAGAATTAGGTCATGTTGGATAAATCCAAGCATTGAATATTGAATGAGTTTATGCGCATGCATTTGTAAGTAACATATCTGACATGCAAATCTTAAAGTACAACGGCCATGTGAACCCCACAATGGTGAAACATTATCTCAGTGTGATGTCAAATTGCTGTACATCTGTAAACCCTGCAGTGTTTCCTCTGAGCTCTCGCTTAGTCTGAGCTCACAGCCATTTGTGGCTGGAAACCTTTAGTTTCCTCTGCATGGGTCCCCACAACTGTGGTACAAAATGTGAAGGCAGGATAGAAGTACCCTGTAGGGTCTTCCATCAGTGAGTCAGACCAGCTGGGACGGAATCGCAATTGCGATCCAGCAGGGTGCAGATATCTAAAACTCCTACAGTGGGTTTGTTTTTGCAGACTCCAGCCTGGGATGTTGCTGCAGATGATGTGAGACTTTGCCATCGGCATGGAAGTGTTTGTTGTTCCTTTGCTAATAATTCCCAGCATGATGCTCATCTGCATAAATATGGTTTTGTTTTACTTTAAAAGAAGATATTTAACTCAGTTTTAGAATTTTTGTGCTTTGCCCTATAATATTTTTAATTAAATATTGTTTAGAAAGCATATGCAAATAAAAAGAATCTGAAAATAAATATCTTACACTAGCTTACAGTGTCTTGAGCGAGTATTTATAACTCTACAACCTTTTCACATTTTATGTGACAGCTATTCCAGTGTTAAACTAACACAAAGTAGTGATAATTCTGCAGTAAACGCAAAAATATATTTTCTTTTCAGACTTTTTTTGTTTTACAATAAAAATAAAAGAGTAGAATGCATTTGCATGAACTGTCATTACAGTTGTAGCTACAATTGGGGTAATGTATGTTTTCATCAGATTTGTGCATATGGAGAGAGAAATGATGCAAAACACCTTAAGATGTGCCACAGTGGAGAGAGAGCATCTGTGAGCAGTATTTTTTTAACTTATAATTATTATTTTTTAACAATCGTCTGATAAGACTGTGGCTTGGAGTTTTACTGGGCCGCTTTAAGAGACAAAAGTACTTTAATTTGAAGCATTCCAATGAAACTCTGGTTGTATGATTCGGGTCATGGAGCTGTAACAAGGTGAATCTATGCTCCATCCTCAAGACTTTTGTGACTTCTAACAGATTTTCTTACAGGATTGGCCTGTGTTTAGCTCTGGTGGTGTAATATGCTGCCACTGCCAAAAGCATGTTCACCATTGAGATTGTATATTAAGGGCTTGCATGGGGTGCAAGAAGCAACATCTTGGTCTCATGATCTAAGCACCCTTTTCCATGGGTTTGCTATAAACCCCATCTACTCCATCTATAAATAAATATTGTATTTTAAAATAAAATGTAAAATATCAAAAGACAAAAAATGACCGTGAGATGTGTCATCAGCATTGCCCTCCACGCTATCCTGGTCTGGATAGTGCTGGTCAGCTGGCTGCAAATGGGCTAATATACTTTTTGTCAAGCTTATGTGAAACTCTGATTTTTTTTGTCCTGAAATAATTGAAGTCAGAAACTAGCTCTAGGAGAGCATAGAATCCCCGATCAGTCCCCAGAATGATCACCCCCACATTTTAATCACTTGTTCCTGGTCCCACTGCAGAAGGTTCCTGAAAATGTAACCAAATTACGTCTATAGCATTTTGAGTTATGTTGCTAACTAACAAACAAACAAAAACCCCTGCCAAAACAAACGGCCTCCTTGGAGGAGGTAAAAAACACTGACGGTCATGCTGTAGAAACTAAAGGAACACCACACATCAGTTTTTAAGGTACAGTAATGCTGTTTTTTAAACTACAGTGAGTAAGCAGCATGTCTGTTAAGCAACAAAGTAGAAGCTAGCTACCCAGGGAGCTTGCCAGATTTGATGAATTGATTACCTTTGAAAAGCACCTTAAAGTTTAGGAGTTGGAATTTTCATATTGACACATCATTATTCACACCTTAAGATTATTCCATTAACAGTTTCGGTAGTGCTAGACGTTTAAAAGTACTGTACTAACATGTAATTTTGTAAAATAAATAATAAATGGAACTTCTGCTGCTGTCATCTATTTGAGTATGAATCCACATGCCAGTGGTGGATGTCAGTGCAGTGTTGGCATGACCACCAATTCATTGCAGGATTTTGTGTGCCGCAGCATTGTGTTTTGCTGCGTAATGTCTACCCACACGAGGAACTCATCACAGCTCACAAAGGGCACAGTGATTGACGCTGCAGAGGGATTTCTGGAATTGCTTTTTCTTGGGCTGATTCTGAGCCATAGGAAAAGAGAGAGGGCCGTCGATTGGCGACCAGACTAAGCGGCGTCTCCTAAAAAGCCCTCATCTGCCTTTTTCTCGGTGACTTGGTGGAAAATTTTCTTTGGGATTTATAGCCAGCTCTGAAGCTGCAGAACAGCTTCCTGGGATGAGCCTGAGCCCATTCTTCAACCCTCACCTACTTCACAATAGGCCAATAGTTTAATTAGCTTTCTAACAGCATGTCTTGGCAGCCTTCCCTCTCTCTGTTCCCCCCAGGCTTCTCACCTTAAAAACTATCCCCTACTGGTTGGCTCAAGTCCAAGAGACCGTGCCATTTCTTTCAGTGGAGCATCGTTTTTGTCCTTCATCTTTAACTTTCCCTGTAATTTTTGCTTTTGTTTTCAGCACATAGTAAAGGGATAAATATAGAAGACAGATCCAAATGTGTTTCTTGTTAAATAATTAGAAAACTCTATTGTTTTTATCTAACAATACAACTCCTGGTATAAAATGCATACATAGCTGATACCTAAACTGCAGTGTCAGAATGGAAATGTAGATTTTGTCCAAGTGTTTTATTTTCTACTGAGTGAACACCGATTTAGTCTTCAAAGAGCTGTGACTGAAGCACAGTTTATCACTTTAAACAAGGCATTATTATGTTCCCGCTGTCTTCACTTGGTGTAACACGACTGAAACATGGCCCCTTACTCACCTCGTCTCTGTCTCCTCTCCCCCGCCTCATTCAGCTATCTCTCCTTTCTCTCGTCACCCGCCATCTTTAGCAGACTCTCCTTCAGAACTGTGCTGATTGGCTCCCAAGAGACTGGAGGGGGAAAACACTCACCCACGTTTCTTTATTGTGTTTAAAAATACACAGTCTGACATGAAAAAACAAGATATTTTGGGCTGTTTCTTTTGTGTTATTGGGGTAGGAAATGAACTTGGTTATAGGCATTGGGTGGTGATGATTTTAGAAAATCCATGCATTCTCCGAGAGGTAGAAATATTTCACCGGGTCTTTGAAGTTTGGTTTCTTTTAGATGTAAACACTAACTACAGCGAGGTCATGTGGACTAAAGTCATTTTAGATGAAGGCAACATTTGTAAAGCTGTGGCATTCTGCAAAATCTTTGCAAACCTGATAGTTTTTTTTATTTTCTTAAGTTGCGTTACACTCTTATCTTTCCACATGTGTGGGTGTTTCTTTTTTTTATGGGTTCAGAAAAAATGAATTTATTTTCTGTAACATAAAAATCTTGTGATACATTGTAGTTTAGCAATGTATTATTAGGTTTATTAGGAATTATTAGGTGCATATAGTTTAGGCTATACCTAGAGCTTGGCAGTGTGATTACATTTTCATATCACGCTTTTAAAAAAAGCATATCTGTTTTACGCTATTTGACTGTATTTTATCTCTCCCATACTTAAAGAAAGAAATGAAAAGAATTAATGCACTAACCTGGTTTTATATTGCCCATTTTACTGTCATATGGACCATATCAAGTTGTTTCTTCTATGTCCCCATACACATGTAAATGCTATGAAAAGAATTATAATGTTTATGATTCTAGTCTACTGGGATTCCTTAAATGGAAAACTTATAACTGACAGGAATGTTAGTACAATTGTATTGAAATAAGACGGTGCAGAGACAAATACCACCAAACACTGGCAAAAACGTAGCTCAAAGGATAACTAAAGAATCTGACTACATTTGGAATACAAACTATAATGTAAAACTACAGTTAACACAAACACATCACCGATAAGTCTTTGCGGCATAAAACTGTCCCCCGCGCAGCCTTAGATAGACACATAGATCATTCCACCAAATAGAATATAGAAAGATTCAACAGTTCCTATTTGAATGCATAAATCCTTAGTCGGAAGTAACTAAGTTACTTTTGGAGGGAGTGATCAGTAGTCAGTAATCAGATGACTATTTCAAAATAACTGTGGCAACACTGATCATAACAGAAATAAACGCCGGTCTTCATTATGAACCAGTATAACCCACAGGCCTAGCTATACCACATTTTGTAATTTCACATTTTATGTGTATTGAGATAATTGGTGTAAAGTACACTAGAGGCAGATATGTTTTTTTTAAAGGTCGATACAGATTAAAAAAAATAAAAATAAAAGATTTGGTCACTGATGGCCGATATCTAAAGCCAATTATTAAGGCCGATATCCAATGCAGATATATATACTTTTTAGCACCACATTGATTGTAAAAAACAATTGAACATTCACTGTGCGCTATATAAAGTCAATAAAATTCTTTATATATTATTGAACTTCAAATATAAGACATAATAAAAGCAAACTCAAAACAGTACCCTGAGTGCAAATGGTTTCAGCACTATATAAAATAAATCAGTTTTAAGTTTTTTTAAGTGTACAAAATAAATTCAAACAGTAACCAGAATAATGGTGCAAATAGCTGGTTTAGGTAGAATCTGGACGTTGAGTATCAAAGAAAAATCACCACAAAGTAAAGCCCACTACCACATGGTAGTAAATAATAAAATCTAAAATATATATAAAAATAGTGCAGTCAAAGAGTAAACACATAATTTAAGACTAAATATCAGTATATGAGTGGGCTGGCTCACGGTGATTCGGAGTGTGTAAGGGTTCTTCTTTCAATCAAGTAGTGGCTTCAACTGGCCATACAGATGCCTATTTTTTTTAAATCGGCTTTTTAAACCAAATTTGGGCCGATGGCCGATATTGAAAAAAGTTAATATATCGGCCCGATATTATATATAAAGTACACTGCAAAAGCTGTCCATTTAACCAAGTTAAAATATCTTGTTTTTAGCTCAAAAGTATTTTTGATCTTGTTTTGAGACTTGTATACTAAGCAAGAGCAGATGCTGTTTGATTACTTTGCTTATTTTTAGTATATATGTCTTATTTTGAGAATTCTTACCAAGCGCGAATTGTCTAATTTATTTGGCAGATTATTTCACTTAATTTGAGAAGCTTTAGACTAGAATCAAGTAAACTTCTTAAATTAATTGAAATAACCTGCCAGTGAAATGAAAGACAATTTGCACTTGGTATCTAACACCTTCTGCACTTACTTAGTATATAAGTCTCAAACCAAGATCAAAAAATACTTTTTTAGCTGGAAACAAGATTTTGTGACTCTGTTAGATGGACAATTTTTGCAGTGTATGTGTTTGGTGTGACCACTTCTGTTTGAGTCAAAAGAAAACACATCTTGTGCCTAATGATTAAAGTAATAGCAAAATATATTAAAGTCCTTTATTATCTTGCCACTTTTTTGAAGCATTTCTGTAAATGTTTCAGTGAAGCATACACGCACAATATATGGTCTTTTTAAGTTGTGTGATCATCTCACATAGTTTTTAACATGTCGAAAAAGAAAACCATTCCCACCTGGTCTTGCTGAAATCAGGTATGCCAAAGTATCAAACTGCATAAAAAGATTATGTAGGTTTATTGTTTTACTAATAGAGACTTCAGATACCATTGAACCGCAAATCCAGATATGTACTGATTTGATGGGGCTAATGCTGAGAATTCAAATACTGGATTTAGAATCGAAATGTACTTCTGACACGAGATTAGACAGAATCTACAGTAGATTTTTGCCTGTTATATGCTTTAGTTTAGATAAAAAAATTATTATAGGTTATCTGAACTTGAACCTGTAAGCTGCATGGAAAAGGATAAACAACAGTCAACCATGAGAATGAAAAGCTTGGGGTAGAAAACATGTACGTCTCAATCCTCTGCTCTTAAGAATTCTAGACATACTGACAGCTTATAAGAAATGCAGACATTTTTATGGCAGGACATTCCAGAAACTGTTCCTCTTGAGCTGTGTGAGAAAGAACAACCTCAGGTGCGATTGTTCAATGTCTGTTCCTATTTCTCTACATGTCTATCCGCTGGAGTGACTATCCTCCTGTCTTCTGTCTTTGCAGTAGGAGCATCAGACAAATTTAAATTAATATATATGAGTACTTGCATGCCTTTTGGACTCATGCAGACTTTTACATAGGAACTCAGACTGGATCCTCTCTGATTTGGCTCTAGCAGCATCGAGATGGATGAAAACTAACACACACCCGGCAGGTGGCAGCTGGGCCAGGAAGCTGTTCCAGAGCAGACCAAATGACCACATCCATGTAAGAGCTGCCCGTTAATGAAGAGACAGTCAGATGGGCTTTGGCTGGGCGAGCATCCCAGAGAGGGCGGTGGAAGAGTAGCACATCTGTGTTGTTGAATTTGACTTTTTTTTTTTTTTTTCCAGGATTTCCGTGCTGTGGCTTTTCGCATTGTTGTCTTTCAGAGCGGCATTGTTGTTCAGATTTCCCCCAGGACAGTTAATTGAGTGCACAAAGCCATCTGGAGTACCAGCTTGTCTATGTTTTTTCCAGAATGGAAGCAGACTCTTCACTTTTACACTTTTTCTACTTTGTGATTTCCCCAGAACTTAAGAACTGCTTTCTATATAAGTCGCCTGTTCACTCAGTGCATTGGAAGGAACATGAGACGTTGTACACTTTTATATTGGTGTGTGGTACAAAGTTAGTACATGTAATATCCTGGAAAACCAAGTTTTATGTCATAAGAATTTGACACTTGACATTGTAGTGAACATCATAGCTCATGTATGCGTCCGATTTCACTTGTTTCTGCCGTCAGTGTGCTTTTGTGTGAAAGTGGCTCTGAAGATTCATTATGCTTCATTGCATTAGTGTTTGGCGAGTATTTATTTTGCAGCGTCTGCTTATTTCCATTAGGATCCTTGCCAAGCATTGAATTTGACATCATTTCAAGACGTCCTACACGAGCACCTGTTTGAAGCTGGTTTTAATGCAATCTTGTCCTGCAAAATCACTTGCACAGCTAATTTATAACCCAACCATTGCATAAATGCTTGCAAAGCTGTTTTTTTGTAAATAGTTTTTACTGTGTACCCCTCTGTGCCGATCTTTTAAAATATCAGGCACAGAAGGGAATGACGCTTGTAATTTGCAAAGCTATTAATTAGTTGCCAGACCCTTTTATATAGTATTTATCTTACAACAAAATGACAATTATTTGGCAGCATTTTTTGACTTTATATTTAAAACCCAGTAATTAAAACTCAGGGCTGATATTTGTCTTTTGGTAATTTGACAGATTCATACTGGCTTTTCCTCCTGATATTGCTCAGTCTTGTGTTAAACAGGTGTTCTACAACATGTTCTTCTTGGGTTTTCTCACTTGTTTGTCCTCTGATTCATTGCACCAAGTAGATTTGGTGCTGTTGACGAGTTTGACTGGTCTTCAAGTTCTGAAGGCTTGTGATATTCAGTTATAGTTGTGTATAGACTGGTGGCTAATATTGCTTCATGTGTAAGATGGCATTTCGCAAGATTGACATCTTTACCTAGAGCAAAACTGGGCTTGCGCAAAATAAATAAACTCACTGGACAAATGGATAAAGTTCAAAGGCATAGGAAGAACTCAGACACAATTTATTTGACTCAAAATATTTTCATTGCAAGACGTTTAAAAAAGAAATACAAGAAAACTTAATCCCTACCATACTCACCCGTGATTTGGAAAGCGTAACACAAATAGGTCTTTTGATGGCAGCATGTGGACCCCACACAATAATTTTTTTTATCTGTTTAGGGTTTAATCAAACCTTTGGGAGCCTGGCACTGGAACAACATGGGTAAACCCTGCAAAATTAGTTTTGTTGTGTAGCCTTTCTTATTAAATAGAAGAAAATATGTGGTTGTCTTACAGTTTTTAGTGCCTGCAGTAATACTTTAAAAAGTAGTCTACAAAAAAAGTGACGTCTCTCAGATGAGCAGACTCATTAGCCTGAAGTTGAACTCTTGCTTGAGGAAAATATTTAAGATGTCTTCCCTTCTCTGTCAATAAGTTATAGCCTTGGGAGTTCCAACCTACAAGTCTGACCTAAAATGACTGAAAGGTGTGTTTTGCAGAGATTTGAACATTACAGACACTTTACTGAATTTGTTGCACCTTTTCTTTCGCTTTTGTTTAGCTGTTGTCACTTAGATTTTTCTTGCATGTATAAGGATCCCTAGGTAGTAAAAACACTATCCTCTTCTTTTTTTCACAAAGTACACAGTTCTTTTCACATTTTTAGCAGATTAGAATTGAATTACTTGCTGCAAAAAGGATGAAATTACTCTTCTTGTTCCTCCCTCGCATTGATCAAAGACAAGAACAAGTAAAAAGTGCACTTCAAGCTAAGTATGGGAGAAACAAGAGAAAAGAAATTTGTATAAAAGTGAAATACAGTTGCTGCCTCCCTTTTTATGCGACTGTGTTGCATGTGGGTTTTAATGAAATTGAAAAGCTGCAGGTTGTGCAGACAGCGATTGGCTGCCTTTATGTAAGTGGAATTGACAGGCAGCAGAGCGGTGAAGCTGCCACAGGGTATGTGCTTTAGCAGAGTTGATAGACGACGTCCCCCCCCCCCACCTCCCCACCTCCTCCGGTGATTTGTGACACCACAGGCAGTTTGGAGAGGACTCAGTCAAAGCGACTTAACTCAGCTGGTCAGGGGCTTGCATGCTGCAGCTGTCAGTTAACTGAACAGTTTATGTTTGTGTGGGATGTTTTTTTTTGGAGCCATCATTACAGCGGCTGTTAAATGTTGTACTTCTGACCTTTAAATGAACCTTTAGTTGTCCTTTGCTTGCAGACCTCTCCCTCCTGCTGGCAGTTTGATAGAAAGCACGCGAGAGTGACCAACACATGAACCAGGAAGTGTTGCTTACTGCCTGTAGCTGCTCAGCGACGGGGATGATCAGAGTTTTTTTTGAGTTTCATAACAAATAACTTTTGGCAGTGCTCATTTTGTATCTCACATACTTTAGCTAACTACTTATGTTATGAACAGAAATTACAACAGCGTAATTCCTACAATGGACCGACAACCTGTCCAGGGTTTACCTGATGATTGCTGGAGATTGGCACCAGCCCCCTGTAACCCTACATAGGGTAGACTATATAGATAATGGAGGATGGATAATGTATGCACAGGGAGAAGAAAGTCCATGCAGAAAGACCCCAGACTGGGATTCAAACCCAGGACCTTCTTTCTGCAAGGACACAGAGTAGGGCTGAACGATTAATTGCATATGCAATTAAATCGCAATTTGGTAAAATGTGATTTCCTAATCGCAAAGGCTGCGATTTGACTTGATGTAAACATATCTGGTAAAGTCACGGGACTTGCATACAGCTCAAACAATGCAGGGAGAGAAGGAAACGCTGCACTTTAACCCGTTATAAAATGACCTAACGCTTAACAGAATCTAACACTGTACAATATTTGGTACCAAAGAGAAACAGTACATCAGTTGTGAGAAATTATATCTGCTATGAAAAGGTTGATGCTGCGCAAAGCCAGGTATTATGCAGAACCCATTATGGTATTGTTGCTGCCTCACGAGGTAGGCTACAGTACGAACCTTTATCAACACCTAAAAACATCACACCACCATATATGAGAGTTGCACGGCTAAACTGACCGCCACCAGTGTTTCAATTTCCAGTAAACAAATTTCCAGCCGACAGGGATTGCTGACCGAGCTGTTTGAAAGAATCGCTCCTTATGAACATAAAAAAACGGCACACGGAAATAATTCGTGCTATAACGGGTTTTATAGCCAAAAGTGTGCTTTGTTAAGCAGGATGAATAAGCTAGGATTCAATCTCACGAACACATTTTAGCCACATTTTACCTGCGCTGTATAAAAAATGCCGACAGAAACTTAAAGCCGCACCGAAAACAGCGGAGTATTTTGCAACAACTGACCTGAGATCAAACTGCACTACGGAGCCATACCAGAGTCTGAAAGTGCATTAGATCGATTGAGAATCAAAAATCAGAGCTTGTTCCTTCAAGCATCCTACTTCCCGGATAAACCCATGGAGGAAAACATTGCAGCCGGAGGGAATTATTAGCTGGGATCAAAAGGAAGAAAACTTTGATTGCAGAACGACGCCGATGACCATGGAGTGTGATGATTAAAGGAAATAAGTTGTTAATATTTGCCTTTGTCTTAAAATAAGTCTATCTTATGAAATAGAATAAATGACGTATAAAAATCTGTTTATAAAACACAATATTTTTGCTTGCATTAATTAAAAAATGGATGACAAAAGCTCCACAAAAATAATTGCATATTAAATCGCAATATTGTGGAAAAAAAATCGCAATCAGATTATTTTCCAAAATCGTTCAGCCCTAACACAGAGCTACTAACGGAACAATTACCTCCGAGTTCAGAAGTAAAGAAGCCTTTGGCATGAGAGATGATATATGTCCAAGATTTGAAAGAAGACCAGTTGACGGCTTCTCTGGCATGCAGCAACTTTTACAATTATCACGTAACATAAATGGCTGAATTTCTTTGTCTTTGATTCTCAAAGGTGCTTTAATGAAACTGGAACTGAAAGCAGAACAAATCCAAGACTGAGCCATCAGATGCTAGAAAATGTTCCTTGCAATTAAACTGATTTGTTTTATGTACCTTTCAGGCATTGCTCTGCTGTCTAATTTCAGATGTATCCAGTATCTCACCTTGTGTAGGGATGCGGAGAGCTGCACAGCTGAGATGAATGTTAAACAGTTATCAGAAGAACTCGCACCACAGTCTAGCCTGCGAAAACACATTAATTCAAAATAGACCATTTTGGAAATAAGCATGATAATTAAAGCCTCTTAAAATCAGTGCAAGATGAATTTTCCTGTACGCCCCACAAGAAAATCCACAGGAACCTGGAAGTAGAGTATTTGATGTTTCCTGGTTTTTCTGTGAGGAGAAACAGGAGGAAATGGGCTCAGGCTACTCCGGTCTTGGTGCCCTTGTTCTTTTTTTTGCTTTTGCTTTGTATTGCCCCCAGAATAGCATTCAGAGGACTGATAGCGAATGAATAATGATTTTAGCTTTATACCACTGACACCTGTGACACTTTTGTCATCAACCCAGCATCAAGGATGAAATATTGTACCAGTACTTTAAAAGAGGGGGCAGAATTAATTTTAAGATGAATTGCAGACGCCTGGTATCTTAGAAATGAGCATGAATACAGCTGTAGGAAGCCTTTGTGTCATTTTTCATCCTCGGAAAATGGAAATGGGGGAATGTTCTTGACTTGTGTGACTTAACATCATTTGATGCAGGGCCCAGTATAGGAATAATCACAGGGAAGTTGAATGTGATCTGGTTGGAGTGGAGGACACTGTCATTTTATCTCATCTTGAACCTTACTTCATTAAAATAGTCATAGGAATATGAGCATGAAACCAACACTTATATTAAAAATACTTTGATCCTCTGCTGTAAAATTGTTAGGTAGGCAACTTCAGAAGACTACAGAATTTTATTTTTTTCTATATTCACTGGAAAAGCCTTTACCAATTTAGGAGCCTGGTCAACTAAAACGTTAATGCTTTCAAACAGTTACTAGCAGAGTGCTACACTGGGACCCCATAGGTGAAATGACTAGCACTCATAAAACTATATCAACACTTAATGAAACAGCCATACAAATATAATTTACCCGAGGAAAAGTTATGTGTATTAAATGGTCCATGTTTGACCACCCAAATCCATGTCACAATAAACAAATGCTGTTGTGGCATTTATGCAACACAACTAGACCCTAAAAAGGTTTGGAAAGTATCAGCTTACAGTATGTAGTCTAAACTGTTTTTGTTGCAGAGGACATTTTTTTAATATTAAAGACTAGCAACATCAATATAAAAGCACAACAAGAAATAAATGTATGTAATAGCTATATTCCTGCAATCCTTGAAAGAAAAAATATTAAGGAAGAGCCCTGTCCATATTAGCTAGGTCAATCATTTCCAATTAATAAAGAGCTTATACCTATCAAAGATTAGGCCGACCTAGCATGTGTATGCTGATGATAGCATGCTACCATAACATCCAGAGGGGATTTTATTAGAATTTTTAGACTTTTTCAAACAACTTACCTCCATAAAAGTATCAAGTTCTGAGTTTTTTTTGGGGGGATGTGTACCAAAACCAGCTCATAATCAGCCTCATTGGCAAATAATAGAGCTGTGAGATATCGTCTTCTCTTCTGTTTTAGTTCAGTTAACAAAATTATGTATGTTTGCAAAATGCAATACAGTAATAGTCAGATGAAGAATATATTTTTTGTATTTTCTTTAAATTCAAAAGTTTTTATTCAATAAGACTACTGTTCCTTTGAAGAATTTGGGAACCCCCAGGTGATGATGACATGGCTTTGTAAGTTTCTGATTTAAGTTAAATGAAAGCCAGTCTCAAACTCAATGCTTCCGGGTGTAATATCATGAAAATAATCTTGTCAGGACGTAGGTCGAAAGATCACTTAGTGAGATGGAAGTCATTACTCCAGAAGCAGGACAAAAAAACTGATCACAGTTTGCAAATGCATTTGCTAAGAACACTATCCCTGATGTGAAATATGGGGAGTCGTAGCATCATGTTGTGTGAGTGCTTTCCTGCAAGACTGACTCCTGCACCTATTCAAATTGATGTCATCATCAGAAAAGATTATGTAGAAACATTGTAGCAGAATCTTAACACATTGCCCAAGAAGATGAAGCTTGGGTGGAAAATTGTCTTCCAAATGGACAGTAACCCAAAGCATATTACAAATTAGGCAAGGAGTGGCAATCACACTTTGAGCAACAATGCAATTCTATCAAAATTAGTTCCAATGGCTTTAAAGTCATGGTTTTGGAGTGTCCATTCTGGAATTGTTCTCAGTGTCATATGAAAACCAGTTCTTTGTGTAATAATACGTGGCAATTTCAGTAGACAATTTAGATAAGCTAGTTCAGGGGCCCTTTTGCACTCAATCCAGCTAAATAAAACTCATTTACAGCCACAAATGTTACATGACCTTTAGAAAGGTAATTCATAAAGAGCCTCCATTTTATTTCTATTTTTAGACTTAAAAAGAAAGAGAAACATACAAAATTTGCAATAAGCGAATGGATTCATTTTCTTCTATTAGTTTTTGATATTTATAGCAAATTACGTAAAAATGCACATAGTTTTAAACCTGATGATAAGAAAATCTGATTAAAAAATATAATCTTTTAGTGTATTTCTATCATGGAAATTCAGAGAATTTCCTGCTAAAAGCTTAATTTGTCATTAAGGAAAAAACCCCAACATTATTTGGTTTGTTAATATTTTTAGGTCAAGTTCATGAGAGCCATTGTGGAAGGTCTGAAGAGCCACTTGTGGCTCCGGAGCCACAGGTTGCAGACTCTTGAGCTAGTAGAAGGTCATCCAAAATATTCAATAGAAGTCATACAGCTGAAAAGGAAATTCTACAAAGTACTATAGAAATGGATTACAACTTCTGAATTATAGGACATTTATTTTTACAACTTGAACAATATATAATAATTTAGGGATTTAGCTAATTAAAATAATTTCAGCTAAATAAGAATGGTTTAGTCTGATTTAAAGTCAGACAGTGAGAAACAAAGCATATGTACCATGTTATATATGGTGTTTGCAAATATCTGGTGTTAACTCTATCTCCATATTGAAGCCAAGTTTCACATACATTATTGAGTACTTCTTGGAACAGAGCAGTGGGGCATAGGCTCTTTCCTTCATCTTTCATCAGAAGCTGTCTTGCAGCACATTGCTGCACAGTCCACCCCTGAAGCCGAGCACCTCTGCCGTACTTTATCTCCACCCCATTCTTTCTTCGGTTTAGCTTCCTGTCCCACCCTCTGTGTCTGACCGGGCCCATCCAGCCACCAGGGTTGAGTTATTAATGCCTGGGGAGGCAGGGGGATGATTTCATTGCGTATTCAGGTGTGGGAATGGATGGCTTTCAGAGGCAGCCGGGGGAGTGCTTGGGAGGAGAGTCTCTGTAGAGAATAAATATACCTGTCTCCTGCTGATGCATAGGGCCACACTCACAGCAATGCAAATCAACCACTCTATCTGCTTCCACCCATTCCCACCTGGATCCCCCAACAGCCAGGCACTTACTCACTCTCACCGGATTTAGATGAGGGTTTCTATGTGGAGTCGAGGATCTCTCAGCTTCCCCGCATGGTTTGAAACTCCAGTGTTGCCTCAGATTGAACAAGCATCTGTGAGCTGTCAAATCACATTACTCAGATGACTTGACAATTTCTGGTGTTCAATTATCTATCTTTACTTCCTAAAAGCAGAAGCTGAAACTAAATAAAGTCAAAGCATGTGATTTATTTTAGTACACTTGCTGTTTTTGTCTCAAACAGGAGAGTTACTACGGTTTATGAAATGTTTTCAGTTGGCTTTGATCCGACAGCAAAGGCTAGATGGCTGCTGGGCTGCATAAGTAAACAGCTGTGTCCACAAGGGCTGGACAATTATTCAATAACAATATCAATTGAGAGATGTGTGGTGTGCTAGAAAATGAAGGATCGATTGAAAAAGTTAAATAAAAAACGGTTTTGCTTCTTTTCAATCATAGCTTAATGCTACAGCCGTTACTTACAGTCGTTTTGAACCAATACGGGACACACATCAACACTGATGGGTACTTTACACAAAATTTTTTTCTCTGTGATTCAGCCTGTCGTTTTACACAAGAACGGGGTGTTGCTTGGGCGAAAACACAACTTAGTGGTGAATTCTAACAAAGCTGGGTCATTTGTTGTCATTTAACCGAAAGGCTGGGGACCTTTGAAAATGTTGAAGTCACTACCAGCCACATACTGTACAGCGTATTGGATTTGTGCACACCGCCATCCAACTGTTTTCCTGGTAATGAGGGGCAAACCATAGAAGATCGCGGGCCTTGTCGTGTAAACAGTGTCATTTTCACCCAAGAATTCAAACAAAATGGCAATGTTGACGTGTAAGCTGCCCCTGAATGTAAAAATAAGGAACAAAATGAAGCACTGGAAATACGACAGTCAGTAACCTTGTCACTGCGGGACTTAATCAGGACCTCCGCTAAACCATAGCCGCCTGCAGCTGCGACTGTAAGGTTTGTATGGAGACACACGCTGTGTGCTGCTACCAACATCCACAATGTCCTCAGAAGCGGAAAAAAAAAAACTTGGGGGGTGGATGATCTGCTGTCTTCAGCATCCAATCTCTGGACTCAACTCCAGAGTTTTGGACCCCCGTCTAAAATCAGCCATCTGTGGGTAGCTTGTTAGCTGTAAGTTTATCAGCAGAACCTGAATTAGAATCAGCTTTATTTACCCGGGTTTTGCACACAAACTAAACCGAAGGTCTGAGCCAGATATATTTAATAAAGTGTTATAAAGCCTTTAAAAGAAATTAAAAAGCAACGAGATAAGCCTACAATCGATAGTAAAATTAAAATGCTTTTTTTAATCAATACTATAAAGGTTAATAACAGTGGTCTTTTCTTTGTCAATATTTAGTGAAGTCACTCAGGTCTCTTATCTTTTTTTATTTCTTATGAAGGTTCAATTACGTCAAAAAGGTCTTTGAATACATGACTGAATTGAATTCAGTTTTTGTTTGTGCTTTATTGAAATTGATTCACTAAGGAATACCATAAAACCAGGGCTGCACTTAAATTGTCTACATTTTTTGATAGTTATCAATAGCTATCGATATCGATTAAATTATTTTTATTAATATGCTGTTTTTCTATAACATCCAGCCCTAGGCTGTAGTGATCTCTAAGTTTTCTTGGTTAATATTTTCCTTAGGTACAGATGTAAATTCTTCTAACATTTGACGTATATGTAGTGAACAAAAAAATTAAAACAGCTAAAGGAACAATGTGCTTTTATTATATTGTTCCTGTTTTAAGTAGGCTACCTTACTATCGCTTTTCTTCTCTGTGAACGTTGTTTACAGTTTTGATTGAGGGAGGGAAAAGTTAATCATGGTGTTGCTAAGATCCAAGCTTTGCTCACCACTTCCTGCTGTTGATATCAATATGTTGGGTGATATAAAGGGGTTTAAAAGCAGCGCACAAGCCACTGAGTGATGTCATGTTGGGTTCCTCTGTCTTCTAGGTTAGGCTTTGAATGTTTTGTTGTTGTTGTGATTTATCACACCACAAATCAATTTTGGTTTTACTTGCTGCTCCTAATTGCCTTTTTTAATATTAAACTTGCAGGTAACCAGTAAAAAGCTTTTAACTTTAACTGGAAAATTTTCCCTATTGTTATTTAAGAAAACCTCCAAAACAACAACCTATATTGGGACAAATATGGGTGTTTTGTGTTTAGTGACAAGTACAATGAAAAACTTGTATAAAACAGCAAAAATAACTCCTGAATACATTGGAAGAAAATAACCATGAATGTCTTAGTAGAGGGGGTGAGAACATTTGAGCGATTTAGGTGCAAGTACAGGAAAAAAAGTGACTCAATAGCTTTGTGTTCTAAAACGTGTTGACTGTAACTGGCCCATTTGGACCAGATTACATCATTTTGCTAACAGTGGTGTTTATTTAAAGGACCAATTAAACGTAATGGTCTTTTTGCATGCTCAGAGTGATTCGTCGCCCGGCTAAAATGAAAAGCAAATCATGACACAGCCTGTGTACTTCACATTTCTTTATGGTTGCATTTATTGTTTCACTCAAATTGCACGTGTAGGTGCATATCATGCAATCAATAAATTCAGGAAGTTATACACTGAACTTATTATAAAGTTTGATTTGATAAATAGGTTTTATTTTGCCCAGCACATTCTAATTAATGTTTTTGATCTTAATTTAATATGGGGGTAATTGAGCCCTAGAATTTCTACAGTGGTCTTTTGCCACATTTTGTGAAATTGAAACCACAAATTTCTATGTATTCTGTGTTTTTTATGTGATTAACCAACACGGAATTGTCACTGATAGTATTCAGAAATCTTCACAAGTAAAAATCTGAAAAAAAGGATCTGTCCACTTATTGTCAGCCACCCCGATTGATTCTTGGTAAAACCACATTGCAGCAGCTAGAGCTGCAAGTCTTCTTGAAGTATGTCTCTGTCAGCTTTGCATCTCTAGAGGGCAACAATTTGTCCAAGTTCTTTCTTCGCAAAATTCTGCCATTTTGTATATAATGTGTTTTTAAACATAATTTCTTTTTTTACATTTTGCAAGATATCCTTAATTGAGTTTAGGTCTGGATTTTGACTGTGCCTTTCTAACACAGTGTTTCATTATAGCTCTGTCTGTATTTTTCATCGGAAGTAGAACCGTCATCCAAGTCTGAAGACTTTTGGAGCTTCTTGAAAGTTTTTCCTTTATGCAAACAGATTCAGTCTCCTGAGCTACAGATGTCTGTTGCTCCATTAAAGTTTCCATTGGCTTTTTCTCTGATGAAGGCTCTCCTCGCCTAACTTGTCAATTTATGTAGACAGCCATAACTAGGTGAATTTGCAGGTGTGCAACACTATTGATTTTCAAAAATATTAAAATCAGGTTTCCGATTTGAACACAGGCCTCGGGCCCTCATGACCTTTCAAGGATAAGTGGGTATAGGCAATGGAAAAATAGATGGATGTTTCCTCTCCTTCCTCAAAATATGCATTACAGTATTTTTTGTTGGTCTGTTTTATAACATCCCTTTTAAAAATGTTGTGGAAGGAATGAATACTTTACAAGGGGGTAGACTGAAAAGACATGGGAATCTACTAGACCTCTACTACATTAATTTACTTACAGCTCACATACAGGTCTTTACTACCTCTGTGAGTGTCTGGTACTCAAACAAGTCCCGCTAATCTATAATCTGAACAAATATAGCCCTGTTGTGGACTCTCCCTGTTTAATTCAGCTCACACACTACTGAATTTTTTAGAAGCCACTGAAAGGATTAACTGGTGTGGTTCAGATCAAAGGATTGTGTTTGGTTTCCAAAAGAAATCATGTCGTTCATTTTCTTTGAAATATTTCTTTTACTTTTAAGAAAGCGGGTGTTTTAGGATAACAATTTCATGGTGGTAGTCTGAGGATATGAATACTTGACTGTTAATGCAGGGTAGGGAGAGTTTGTATGACTGATTAGATTTTTTTGAAGTGAAGAAGAGCTTAAATTGTGGCACCTTAAATAAACTTTAACTAGCGTCCTTACGCCTAACACATACAAATAAGAACGACGAGCAGAGACCGTCAATTTTCATGGTGTATGACTGACATTAAATAGTGAGGTATCCAGGGGACAAAGAGTTAAGATGCCAAACCTAATATGAAGAGCTACATATGACCCAGACGACTGATACGACCACAGAAAGACTCACAGCCGAGATTAACTGCGTGCATAAAACCAGGCAACCCACTTTTTTATGTATCACCACGAATGTAGCGGCAAATTGAAGTGTCTGGTAAACAGCCTTCCACCTTCTTTTATGTCCTCACGAAACGCAAGAGGAGTTATTGCACCGGAACGTGGCTCATCACTTCCTCGGCGTAAATCTGAGGTTATTCTGGTCAGCCGTAGAGTCAGAAGTGTTAAAGCGTGGAGTTATTTATGGGGATCCAGCGTATAGATTCACAGTAGGCATTAAGATTACTGTACAACGAAGTTGCAAAAGGATAAAGTTGTTTAAATCTGACTCACTTGAGGCTTCAAATTAATATCATTATCACTATCACAGGCCTCACATCATCACTCTGCAGTTTGTGTACAGACTAATTTTTATTATCTTTACTGATTCTCAATCCAAAAACAGTAACCCTTCCTAGGACTGGTGAGTAATTCTTCTTTTCATGTCCCAAGGAATACCTAACAATGATCATGAACACCTCAGATTTTTAGAAAGCTTTGCAGATAATTAGATCAATAATTTATTGGTAGGCTACATATTTTAGTTTGGGTGCAACTATTTCTAAACTAAATCCAAAGTAAAATGCAACAAAATCATTGTGTTCCTTTATTTATTGTACTTTAGGGCCCTAAAAGCTTTCTCTGATAATTTTGTATCCTTGAATAGTGTAAAATTCAATATCCAAGTTTGTTTTAAAAGCAATCAAATTGCCTAAACAAAATTTTCTAAACACCAATGAGGTTTTGTAATTGAGGTTAAGATATTTCTATCTGTGCCTTGCAAAAGTACTACTATCTCTTGGACTTTTTCTGGCTTTTTAGCCACAAACCTCCTTGCATTTTATTTCGGATTTAGGGATTGTTTTTTAATGGCTCAAAGACACAAAGTTGAACATTTTTATGAAACTGAAAATGATACATAGTTAAACATTTTCTAAAAATAAATCTAAATCTACTGTTAATACTGCAAGGACTTCACGTAGGTCGGAACTTTAAATGGGGCATTCTAGGCCATTAATATGTGCTTTGATCTAAACTACTTGTGAACATTACCAGTCTTAAAGGTCAGATATCCTCCATATTTTACGTGTGCCCGCTTGAGCACAACTGATTGAAATGTCTACATTTCCTTGGGCTATCATGTTGTATATGAAGCATTTGGAGTGCTATGCAGTCTTAAATTTCTCCCAAGAAGTTGTATATTAGTCTTCCACATGTTTGCTGTGCTCCCCTTTGAAAAACTGCACACAATGCATCTGGTAGTTTTCTTCACAAACCTTCTTTCTTTCTTTCCATTAAATACAGAATTTGTGAAGTGCAGGACTAATAACTGTCCTGCCAATATTGTACATTCTTCTCCTTTAGCTGTTGATGTTTCCAGCTCATCCAGAGATACTATGAGTTTGTTGCTTCTCTAATTATTTCTGTCTTTGACAGGCTTGTCTGTTTAGGTGGGCATCCATGTGATAGTGAAATACTTAACATTTTTTAATGAAAAATTTGGAAAATCGTTCTATGACTTAACCTGCTTTTAACTTCTCCGGAAACTTTATTCCCCCTTGCTCTCACGATACATTGGTCTTCTTTATGCTGGCGGTTCTATAATGTGTAACAAACCTCTGAGGCCTTCCGAGAACAGCCGGATTTATACTGAGATTAAATAAGACACAGGCAGAGTGTGTTTGGTAATACATTGAATGTTGTATGGGGACGTAAAGGTGACTAGGATACAAATAAATGCCACTCTTTCAATGTACTGTCACTGGTTTTAATGTTCGTCTATCACACATACTTCCAAGAAAATACTTTGAAGTTTGTGTTTGTTTCCTGAGAAAGTGTGAAAAAGTTTGGTTGCAAAGCAGTATAGGTATGTGCCTCAACCTCAGCTAGAAAACCTCAATAGCATCTAACTTTGGTACATGAAGTAAATTATGCTGTAATTATTCAGCTAAAAAATGACCACTGACATCCCACACACCCTCGGTTCCTCCATAGGGGAGCAGCATAGGGGAGTGTGTTTGTGATGATGGATGAGTTGGATCTCTCCCCACGTGCTCTGCGGAGTTGACATTCCCAGGCAGCACCCATCCCAGGATTCCGTCTTCTTTCATGAGGAGACTTTAACGGGGAGGAGTATGCAGGCTTCATTTACCGAACCAGCAGGGAATAATATAGTGCCCGCATTTGGATGTGTCAGGTCCCATATCTCTGGCTGTTCTATTAGAAATAGACCCCGGTGTGGCGACAATTAACCTCTGGCCCCGGCAGCAGATCTGTACAGTTACAGCCCAGTATGGGGAAATAAATCAAACCTAGTGAGAGAAAAGCAGACTCTTTCCTGTTATGATTGGCTTCTACTATCCTCCACTGGACTTAGCTTACATGATGTGCTCTGCAGTTATCATATCACTTCAGGGAAAGGGAATGTTACAGATTTGCTTTAGGTGAGGGTGTTCTGTGAGCATTTTTTTAGATCAGCCTTTGATCAGTTGTAAAAAAACAAAACAAAAATGTATTATTCAATGGGTGGTTTTATAGGAAGATAATGTAAGAATATTGTGCAGACCCAAGTGGGCCATGTGCAGCTTTAGGCTGTGTCTTGTTTTAGCCTTTTTGGGGTGATGCTGGCTGGTTGTGGGTTGATAAAAGAATGTAAAACACATCTTCAGGTGGCGCCAGTGCGTTAGCCTTTAATCACCTTCAACAAATTACTATAACGGAGATTCACTCAAAAGAATATTGTGGGCGACTTCCAGTCTTCAGTTTTTGCAAAGTTTTGAACCCCTACTCCGTTTCCAATACATTTTTAAGTACTATAATAAAAACAAATACAAAAAATATTGAAACAATCCTTTACAGGTGGATATATTCATTAAGTAGATGAAGTGCAAATCAGATGTTTTTATATGTATGACATTTTTAGCAATTATTTTATGTAAGATCTTCCTGCTATTAAAAGTAGTGGATGTGAAGAAATACATAAATTATACAAACATTTACCTACTTAATTAGAATTTTATAGCCTTAAAAAAGGTTTAGTAAGTATAAATACTGGAAAAGTGTGATTTTATGTTTTATTTATTTATTTTTATTATTTGTTTTAATTTAGTTCTTATTTAAACATTTTAAGGCAATAGACTGTTCTTTTTTTTGCCTACTGTGATGTATCATAGTCGGTAGGTAAATAATTTTTTTAAATAAAAAAACCCCATGAAATAAAAACTTTACTGACCTTTTTGTAGAGATGCAATGATACCACTTTTTTCAAACCAATGCGATACCTATACTCGGATCTGAGTACTGATGCCGATACTTCTACCACACAAAGAAATTCAATGAATTGGAAAACAGGTTTTATTTTCTTCTCTGATTGTTACAACAAATGATGGGGATTTAGATAAAAAGTAAAATATTAATAAAAATGAAAACTAACTGAAAACACAAAACTAAAATTCCAAGTGAAAACAAACATGTTCTGTGAAATTATGACTGAGTTTCCTTATTTTAAGTAGCTGTTAATGGTATCGCTTAACTTTAACCAATGGCGAAACACGTACATTACAGCAGCCCTATACCAGTATTGGTATCGGTGCATCCCTACCTTTTTCTCACGTTTTCTTTTGCTAGCAAAATAAGAAGGGAAAACCAGCAGTATTTTCGAATGACCGTGCCCCCCCCCACCCCCCACATATCCCCCTCAGAGGAGAGATTTGTGCATTGTTAGGCTTGAAAAGAGTCCACCGATGAAGCAAAAATCTTCATATTGCGTCATTGGAGGATTATTTGGCCAGATGCATTAAACTACAGCCAGTATTGAGTGCCATTTCCGCATGTTTTCACCACGCCCATATGGGGAGGGATCTCACTCACAGAAAGTAAACGTGTCGTGTCCGCCGTCTTTCTGTAGAAGCTAAACTAACAAGCTCTTGCTGGAGAAAGTTTGAATAGTAGGCTAATCACAATGGAAGGTAGTTTTGAAGTTGAAATTGTATTGTAATAACTCTTCTTGTAAAGTGGGTTGAGATGGCATCTGTTGTGAAATGGCGCTATATAAATAAACTGAATTGAAACTGAATTGAAATGGCAGAAGGGGATTTTGAAGATGTGTTGCGAGAATCAGAAGCTCGCGGCTACCTATACGAGCCGCAGTACACTGATGAACAGTTGCGGATGAACACCACATGGATAGGGGGTCGTAGAAACCTACTTTAGGATCCCGAAGATCGACTGGAAACGCCAGCCAAAGCCCGCACCAACAAACGGACGGCTTGATGTAAAGTTAGTATTTTGTTTGTTTTTCTTTTTGTTACTAAAACGTCATGTATTGAGTTTGTACACCCGGCATTATCATAGCATTCTTCCCACGAAGTCAGCTGAGCTATTGTTGTTACATTAACATATATTCTAGCATACTGTAGGTGGAAATAGTTTGCATTGCTACCGTTGAGTTTACTGTTTTGTAGACAATATCGTCTTAACAGCCTACCATCACTTTGAGTGGGTCCTGCAAGGCGAGAGACTTGGCAAAGGCTGTCGTCTAGTTTTGCGTACCTGTGTTGTTTTGGACATCAGACGAAGATACCCCGCTCCTGACTGTAATACTGTGGATATATCAGGAAACTGCTGAAGCTATCGAAGAGCTTTGAGTGTTAAAAGTGTTAATATTATTTTATTTACTTTTTTAAATAAAAGTTATAAATCACATTTGTTGTGTTGTTTGTTATAAACCTTTAGTGTTGCTATACTGGAGTATATATTAACCTAAAGAATGTATCGGCTTAGAGAAATAGTGATTTCAATTGGAGGAAAAAAATCATATGCAGAGCTACTACGCGACTCTTGTTGACATCTTTTTATTGAGAAAGTCTAAGTTGTGTAATATATATTATGATCACTTTTTTATCCCAAAATAAATTCTAAATAACGGAAATAAGCCAGTCCTTCCACAGTCCAAAAACATGACTGTCAGGTTAATTGATCACTGTAAATTGTCCTTAGGTGTGAGTGTGTGCATGGTTGTTTGTCCTGTCTGCCTCTATGTGGCCCTGTGATGGACTGGCGACCTGTCCAGGGTGTACCCTGCCTCTCGCCCGTTGACAGCTGGACATAGGCACCAGCCCCCCCGCGAACCATTAAGGATTAAGCGGTTAAGAAATTGGATGGATGGAAATAAGCCAGGTAGTGATTCTGATTTGACACAGTAAGAAAACTCAGGGAATAGTAGCAGAGTGAATTTGAGGTATGATAAGCTTCTATCTGTGTTGGTCTTAAGTCTGCCACACACAAGAGCTATCTGCTGAGCTAACAGAGCTAACGGTCATTCGAGGCCGTTTGCTCAGCAGATAGCGCTCGTGTGTGGCAGGCTTTAGAATCGAGTTTTGAAAGAAGTTGTGGCAGCCTCCTTTGATGGTTAAGGCACAGGTGCAATTTTCTTTTAGTGTTTAACGGCGTTGCAAACTACTCAGCGCATTACCTCCTCAGAAATCTAGTCTGTAACAGGTAGGCGTGGTTTGTGAGTGGCCTCAGGGCCTGCAAACCAAGTGCATTCTGGGAATTGTTGTATTTCAGCCACATGAGTAAAAAAAACATTTTTCTGGCATTTCTCAGTCTAGAATGCTCCAAATTCCCAAAAAAATGTCACATTTCTACTACATATCTGACCCACTTTAAATACACATTCATCTTTCCAGGGGTGAACTATTCCTTTAAGTTGTGATATTTTAAAACTAGCAACTTTGTAAATAAAAACAGAAGAAGTCTATTTCCATGATCCACAGCTTACAGCTCAATCAGTAAAACACACAGACACATTTGTGTATTACTATCTTTTTGGGGACTTCTCATTGACATAATGCTTTTCGTAGCCCCTAACCCTAACCATCAAAAATGAACGCCTTACCCTTACCCTAACCATAACCAACTGCTGTCGGTCCCCCCGAGGATAGTAAACTTCCTATTTTTGGTCCCTACAAAGATATTAAAACACGCCCTAAAACACACACACACATACACACACACACAAACACACACACACATACACACACACACACACACACATAGAAAAACGGGTAAAGGGCATGGAAAAAAAATACAGGCACAGTCCAGATAAATCCCAAAGCACACAAGGAGTTGCTTACAAAAGTGCATGAACAAGCACAAGGGAGCCAACAAAGAATAATAAAAATAAAGCAGCTACAAAGTTTGAATGCAAAGAATACAAAGACTATCCGAGAAACAGCCGGGGAACCTCTGGGGACTTGCATACCTTGAGTTATGAGGTGATCGAACACAGGTGTGGCATAAACCTGAAGGGAAATAGAAGTATACTAAAAGAGCTAGAGATACAGCTGGAAATACAACAGGAATGAAACAAAGAAACCAGCCAACAAAAACATTAGTGTCTTACTTTCACAATCTTTTTTTCTTTAACAGTTAATATAACAGTGAATAATTCAGAACATATAAGTAGTCAACACATCTTGGAATCAATGAAGCAGTTTAAAGGATTTACACTTGAAATATCATGTAAACAAAAACACACAAAGCTACTCCTTTTTTTGTAGCATCCTGAATAAACTTTGGAACCTGTGGAAATCTACATGTGTATAGGTAAAATGATGTGAGTCCAGTTATAATCCTCTCTACAGACCGTCACATCGAAAGGATGTGTTTAATGGCAGATTAGAGAAATAAATGAGCAGCCGACCACTGGGGTCACCTTCAGGACCTGCTAGTGATTATTCCTATCATTAACATGTCACGTCTCATGCTGTCCCTCTCTAATTAATACTGACACAGGCTTTGGGGTCGTATGACAGAGCCATTCAAAACTGCCCACTGCTGCACTGTAACTCTCACTCCAACTGACAAATTGGAAATGTGACAACAGATGCGGGGAACAACGACCAAAATCCATCAATTCTCCACCCAGGACCCATTAATGTTATCACTTTTTAATATCATTAAGAAAAATGAGGCTTTTTGATCTAATAGATGGAAGACTGAGAACTATTATGATAATAACAACATTCCCCAAGGGGCCTGCTCACTCTGAATGGTACCTCTATTTGCAAATCCTTTTATATGCAGGGATATTGCTATTTGTCATATTTAGTTTTAGTGGTTCATGGCAGACGTAATCAGAGCGTATCATTTTATATCTTTGAAGGAAATGTGTGCCACTGCTTTAAAATATACTCTGATACTCTAAACATTAAAATATCTGTATTTTACTGCTCCAATTCTGACTGTTACAGTGAAGGAAAGTTGCAGCATCTTGTTGAAGTTTGAAGTCAGATTTTCTCTAAAAGCAATCAAAAATACTTCAGAAATTGTTTTTGTCTGTTAAACATTCAAACATTTAACACATTTGTTGGCAATTTTGTTGTAAATTAATTTAATCAAGATCAAACCTCTACTTTGCTAAAACAAGTTTTAACTTTATGTGCAGAATCACATCACATAAAGCAGCTGATCAGAATTCTTAGCGTACATTTGTATCTGTCTTGATAGAAAAAGAAGATAAGATTGGAGCACCATTTAATCCATTAACTCCACTTGCTTCATTGTTCGGACACCTGCAGTCTGCTCTGTGTATTCCATACAGGCGATTTTCAAATACCATCAGAGACAAAGACTTAAAAAGAGCTCATGCCTACCAGTTAGCCCCAACATGCATGTACTCGCATTGCAGCTGAAAAACCATCAACATTATTCCATTTATCACCAGAGTGGAAAAGTAAAAATGTTTTTTTTCACTTTTTAAGGCGTTAAGGCCCGATATATAGTTATTTAACAAGGCAATTATGCTCATACATCAATCCTGTTAAACAATTTAAGAAAAATAAACACAGATCAATTCTAGTTTAAGTTCTGAAAGAAAGATCATGGTCCATTAACTTGAGTTTTATCATTCAAGGCAGAACCCATCACTGTTTGGGTGGAACATCTGATTCAGATCGACCTACTACATGCAACTTTATTGATTCAAAATGTTTTGTTGGAATCCTTCAAACATTGCATGTTTGCCAACTCTTTAACTAAAACCTGCTCATCGGCTCAGTTTTTATATGTCTTGTGTTTCTTTTTTTCCTTTAGTGCACTTTTTAAAACCTTTATTTTTCATAAAATCCTGCAGTAGTTAACCATGCCCCCTCTATGACTTTTCTGTAAATCTATTTTTGTAGATGACTGAATTTTCATTGCTGTTAAAGGCTAGGGAGGTTGGAAGGTCCAGAAGATTTTATAGGTATTTATTTCAGGGTTACTGTGTTAAACCGTCACACCACAGCTAAAGATGCCCTTCTTTTCACACCAGCTCTGAACTACAACAAAGCTGTGGGCAGCGTTCATATCAACAGCTAACTAAGGTCGTTTTTTCTAGTCTGAGAGACAGAGATGGTCAGGTTAGGTTTGACATTTTCGTGCTTGAAGATGTATTTTATCTTTTTTTTTTCTTACATCTGTGAGGAAAATGTGTTGTGTATCTCAACTCAAGTATTTGTGATTTCCTTCCTTTCCTTTAGCTGCTGGCTGCACGTTTGAAGAGGACTCGGATCCTAATCTGTGTGACTTCACCCAAGGGGAGGAGGATGACTTTGACTGGATGTTGTTTCGGACGTACAGCTCGCCTTCAGCCAGCACAGACCTCCTGAGGGGTGAGTGCTCCTCTTTTCAGCTTTGGCTATTTTAGTCAAATGCTCTCTTAGTGTTAAATAACAAGGCTTGTTTTTGTTAAAAACTACCGGTGAAAATGTTGCACCTCCCACTGGCCCAAAGTGAGTAAAAGTATGTGGTAAAGTTGACCGATAATGGCAGGTTGCCAGTTTGAGTTAAACTTCTACAACTTACCTTTCTGAAGAAACAGTGCTCCCAAGAAGCCACTTTACTACTACAGATTTTCAACTCAGTAGAACAGCATACGAAGAGTAAACTGGTGTTGGATTCCTGGTTTAAAGCAGAGGTCAGAAACTCCAGAATCTTTTCAAGAAATGTCAAAGGATTGACCCTAGGTTACCGTGTCAGTAGTAAAGAAAAAAAAAAGAGAAATAGAAGACCTCACAAATTTGGTTTAAATGAGTGGCTACTTTTTTGTGAGAGCAATTAGTCAGTATTTTGTTCCCAGTGTCAGCAGCGTGCAGGATAATTCTGTGCATGATTCCTATAATTAACCCTGCAATTGTCATGGTGTGGAAATCCACTGGTTCAATTTCGCAATTGGAAAGGTAAAATTTTATCCTCTAAAATAAGGAATATTGTGGAATTTAGTCTTTTGTTGGTTTGATCTGAAGACATCTGAATGTTTTCAGTGAGTGTTAGTTTTCCCTTTAAATTAACATTACTTCTGTATTTTAAAACATCAATTTATAACGTAAAATGGGTATAGCAGATGGAGCGATATGTATGTATTTTAAAAAGACGTCAAACACATTAACTTTGATTTCGATGTTTCTATATGAAAACGATAAAACAGGAACTTTTTCAAGATAATTGAAACCTGCTCAATTCACATGAAACAGTAAAAAAAGTGTTTTAAGAAGAGGTCAGAATTCCTTGTTTAGGAAAAAAGAGTCGTGGTTAAACATTAAAAATGAGTCAGTTTGCTTCTGCTTCTTGTTAGTGCTTTGATCGATTGTAAAGATGTAAATCTTAAAAACAAATGCTGCTCAGCGGTTAAAGATTTATGTTGTATTCTCATTTAAAATTTGACAAACTTGTTAAAATATTACAGAGCTACAACAGAAAACTTGCATCCATTTAGGCCAATTTGAGAGCATGTATCAATCTTAGCTTAAATATTCTCATGCATTTTTACATTTCTTATGCATAGTAAAGATTCTATGTAATCTCTTGCTCACAAGCAGCAACCTACAACAGTCAAGCCACAGAGGATGGTATACTATAGGAAGATTAAGAGCTTGGCAAGGAAGCTTATCAGATTACATTATTTTTATGATCTTAAGAGACTAAACGTGATGAACTTTAAAAAGTTAATTTATTCTTCATCCTACTTCATCATACTAGTGCCTGGTTCTGATCCATTATTTGATGGAAGAGACGGCAAGCTGTGCGGCAAGGTGAGCTGCACTGCTGCTGTTTACAAGAAGTCAAAGCATAAGCTTTTCATATGAACAGCAAAAGATTTACCATACGTTGGCAACAAATGGCTGCCAGATTTCATCATTCTCATAGCTGGCATATGTGTTTCTGTGTGTGACAAATGTGGCAAAGATTACGAACAAAAACTATGATAATACACCGGAAAGTGAGATTTGATCTATAAATTGACGGAATAGGATCAAAATTAAAACTAAACACTGAGAGTATACACTTTGTTAATGTCTTTTTAAAACTAGTGCTTTTATGATTTAATTACATTGAATAGAAGTTACTTGTTTTCTCTATATATTATTATACTTTTTTGGTGTAATTTTTGTTCCATATGACTAAAAACTATTATTGTTTTTAGAAAACTCTCTCATTCAGAATCATTATTTATTCCCAGAGATTATAAAATATGTTCGCATTTATGAAAGCTTTTTATAAGTTTCTTATTTAACTATTCTTTCTCACGATACATATCTAATGCAGATACCATGTGTCCTTTTTTCTTGCAAATCAAAGTCCCCCTATTTAATTATAACATTACAATGTTTTATTTATTATATATCTTGTTTTATATTTTTATTTTTTGATGTTTTAAAAAAATAATTAACTGGTGTGATGTTTTGTATCATTTTAAACATTGTTTAACATTCTTCGTTTTCATGTACCTAAAAAACATCTAAGTGTATTTGTAAATTGTGGCTAAACAACATAATTTAATGAATTAAGCTAAACTATTTGACCTGTGAGAGGTTATAAAATTAGTGTTATACATTGTTTTCAAGTAAAAAGTTTGTTACATAGTTTTTATAGAGCTAATTTAATGAAATTTACAGAATTTTACATTTGTACATTTACGTTTGGTGCTATTTCTTATTCCCCTCTGACTTAAACAGTAATGTTTATGTTGCTCAAGTGGCTATTTTTCATTGTCAGAAAAGTTTGACTCTGTGCAACTCAGCTTACATACATATCTGATGTCTTTAATTCATCAAGCTTAATGAAGCCCTCACCCTGTTTTTGTCTGCATTCTGCTAACCCCAAGGATAATTTTATGTTAAGCAGCCTCACAAGACTAATGAAAGCCAGCCCTTTCCTGCCATCATCCTCTCTACTGGTGACTGCCAGAGGGATATGACATGCATAGTTTATAAGGCGCTCCTCCATCTCCGCATTAACAAATACCTACAGGGGTTTGGCAAAGAGAGGACTGCTGTTTCAGGTTCTAAGCACAAAAAAAGTAATGGCTGCAACAGGCTCTCTGCTAAAGCGTATTTTTTTTCCGAAAAATTTGCAATATGATTCAGAAGTAGACATCCCTCTGGTGTAGCTAATCAATCAGTCTATCATATGGTAATGAGAATTCAATAAACCCTTGACAAAAACATGCATTGAAGTGTTTATTGTATAGTGTAAAGTGTAGCAGAGGGGGAACAATTGTGTTCCGTATGAATATTACAAGCTCGGAGGAGAGGATGGACACGATTTGATGGCCGAGGAGACGGTTAATATGGCAGATATGAAGATAAATAAGCTGAGTGGAACAGATACAATCTAAACAGAGTTAAATGGACGGCCCAGAGGGAGCATTCTGTCTGTTTCAGAACCATCAGCTCAAGCAGCCTTTTAAAGAATGGTCAAAAACATTCTCGAGCGGGAAATCAGCCCTCCTGTTTTAAAGTCGGCCCCTTTTCCATTTTGATTTACGGCTTCAAGGTTCCCCTTTTTTTTTTCTGCAGGTGGTTATCCAAATACGATCCTGAGCTCGATAAGTCCCGCGTTTAATTCAAAGCCACTCCTCACTCACCTCGACATCATCAGCATTCATGTGAGAATCTGCCTGCAGCCGCTAGCCTATTCACAGCAGGCAATGAGATAATTAATACTTTCCCCTTTGGGTTTAATTAAAACTCGCTGCCGTGGCATATACAACAATCCAGGACCTTCATTGAAGCAGACTGGCGCCGGTGGAGCGGGGCAGGTACTGTAATCTGTGTATGACGACGAAACGAGCATCAATCAGTTCTGAGTACTGGGAGACACATTTGATTTGATGTGTAGCCTCCTTATCCTTCAGAAATGCTTTAGTAGAACTACTCCTATTATTCATCTTCTAATAGTAGTATATATTGCATGTACAAATTGACATTTTCTAATGTAGAATCACGCATAATAACATTGCTGCAGGTATGGGAGCTCAAACTTCTTGCCTTCTTGTTATTCTTTTTTGACCAAATCCCCCCCGTGTGTCGACTGCTAACGATGTATACATCAAGCAGCAAAGCTGCAGAGGGGCGGGGGAGAACACAGGTTTTATGAGATAAGGCTATTTACACTGGACCTGCATTAACTTTGTGGGGCTGAGAAATTGGTGTCGAGGGAAGATTAGTAAACACAGCTGAGATAGCAGCAGCTTGTAGGTCCCTGGAGAAATTAGAGACGAGCGCTCCCATGAAAGAAAAAAATAGTCCTGGGAAAAACGACGAAGATAGACCGGGGAGAAAGAATCTTCATAAAAATAGCAGTTTTTTTCCTAGCCTGCCTCATTTGGAGATTTTAGATGTCTGAGTGACTTTGATGAACTTTTGTTATCCTTCTGTTTTAACAAATGAGTCAAGCATACATGATCTCCTTCGAGAGCGAGCGAGAGAGAAAGTGTTTGCTGGTTGAATGAAGCTGCTTTTATGAAAGTCAAAACTGTTAACGGTAAAAGTTATGAATGAGTTGCAGTATCCGGTATGCTTTTGTATGCAAGGATTGCCTTTAGGGAAAAATCTATTCATCACGTTTAAAGGGAGAACTGTGATGCATCTTACTTTGTCAGGTGCTAAATTTTAAACGCTACACACCCAGATTCTCCTGTACTGTTAACAAATTGAATACCTCATGCAAAATCAACCAACTGCACAAAGACTTTATACTGTATGTGATCAGAGAATTACATTTTAATCTAATTAGCTCATTTTTGTGTGGTGAGCTTTTTAAAGGTTATTGGGCCAAATCAGATCAATCACAAATAGTTATTGATATATTAGGGAAATAGATAAAGTAGACTTATTAGTGAAAGCAGTGACCAGAAAACGTTAGCAATATTAGTGTACTGTTTCTTCGTTATCAGATAACAGTGTTTTATTACATTCGTATTTTTCTTGTAATGCCATTTCTACTCCTTCTTGTGTGAGAGAAATTCATGTAAAACACAAGTTTGTGAAAACATAAATGATCATCCTTTTAAAATATGGAACTATCGTTAGCATATTCTGTAAGCAATTGACATGGTGACAAGACTAACATTTCTCGAACACCAGTCTCTGTGTATGTATTCTGTAGAGTCTGCAGATCCTCTGCTTAACTCTTGGATTTTCTAAATATGCCTGCCTTTTAGTTATCAAGGGTCAGAAAGCTGGAAAATAAAGCAAAGCAACACTGCAACTTTCTGTTCACCTAATGAAAGTCTTGCTCACTCTCACACAGCCTGCATAAACGGCACACATGTCCTGACATGTCGTAGAATATACAGTTTCAATTTAGATATGTTTAGATACCTCTCTTTACTTCCCCTAAGTTTTTTTCTTCAACATCAAAGTGACACAAAAAAACTTTGAGTCTTATTCGCTTTCTTGCATCTATAATACTGAAGAGTGTTGTCCTTAGTGTGATCTGGCAGCACATCGATATGGAGCATTCCTTTAAAAGGAAAAAAAAAAGTTCTACCCATCGGTTTTTGATATTTATTTACTTGTGTGTTTAAAAAAAAGGAAGAGGAAAGAGAATTAGAAAATCTGTTGGAGGCAATCACAAACTCTCATTCACCCCTGGAACCTGCTAGACAGAACTGATTCAGAAGCAGGTTTCTCTTCTTAAAATAAAGAGGTGTTGCATAAAACACTGTCCCTATTAAAAGATCTTTTCCGCAACAAAATACATATATTCCTATAATCAACGTAATGTGCTGAACCAAAAAATTAGGTAACTCATTAGGACAATTTATGGCACAATCCTTATCCTCATATTACTCTCAAAGGTACATTTTAGTTTTAGGACCAAAAGTGGGTCAACAAGACCACGGTGAAATAATAAGTTGCTGCATTTTACATGGGTTTGATAATGCCACCAGTGGCTGTTTAACATTCACATTCATCAAAAAACAACACAGAGATGTTCCTGTATATGGGCAATATTTGATAATTCTATCCAGAGAAGGGCCTTTTATCTTAATTACATCTTTAAATAAAATTAATGAGGTTTCCATTGATCTCAGGTCTGAAAACAAGGATGTGCAATCTATGAATCATTACTATCTGAGAGGAAGGACAGGAGCAACATATATTAAGTTTATCCCTTCAGAAATAATGGACCCCGATTTCTCTAGCAGCATTTGAACTAGAGCCCCTCGATGGCTGTGGCGACCTTCGGGTGCAGTGGGAAACGCTGCTGCTGTCAAGCTGCAGTTATATGAACAAATGGTTTATGCTTCTATTTCAGCTTACTGTGACCTATTCTGAGAGAGGTTGAAAACATGAGTGAACATTACTCATAGACTGGACCTATGAGCCAAATGCATTGTAGGTGTTGGCATGCGGACTGAAATTTTAGCAGAACACTACCTTAAAAAACCCCCAAAACGTTTTAGTGCTTCCCTCTTAACACAATCACCCACTGTTTTCACATCTGAGTCAGAAGTTCAGTGTTAATACTCTATTACTAATACTCATATCGAGATACTCTGCTGTCACATATATAAACCTAATGAAGGTCTTGTGGCCTATAAATTGGCAAACACAATAAAGTAAATTCCAGAGAAAAAAGGTCCTTAAAACCATCTCCCCACCCTCCTTGTTTGACCCATATGCTTGCTCTTTGCTATCCACTTGTGATGTCATATAAACTACATATTCGACTCGCCGGGCTTCCTTTTCCAGCTGAATTATAGAGAAGTTTCCGGAAAACACAGCACTGACATGTACTATAGCTATTCCTCTGATCACGTGTTGCATGGTAACCCTTCAAAAAAGCTGAAAGCTGCCTTAACTTTGGTATTCTTTATGTTTGCAATATCTGACAAAAATCCAGAAGGGTCCTTTGCTTATATAGGATTTAACTCCCCCTCATAGCCCAAAATGGGTTAAGGCATTGAGCAGATTAACCGTGTAGCTTATGAGTATTAGCCATGAGCACAATTGCTTCATCTGTGAATGAGCTGGACTCTCTCAATGGGCTGTACTTCTAAAAGGTTGAGACTCACATGAATCATTGCTTTATTGTTCAGTGTCCAAGGGTCAGAACTCAGTCATTTGGCCCATACTACTGCAGTTGGCTCCCTCTAATAACTTTCACTCAGGTAATTCACATAAACACACATAGTCTAATTTGTTTCCGACACTCTCTCTGAAGTAGCACTTGGACAGTCTCATTGTGGTCTTTAGCATCCGTCACCTCTCACACGTCGTTGGTTTCATCCACTCCAGCTACACTTTCCTGCACACGTAGTTGACAGTGACCTGAGATTTATTTGTGTCTTGAAGAGAAGATTCAGAGGAGGACAGCAACCACTTCTGTGGGAGAAGGGTCGTTATCAGAGCAGTAGAGCCATCCAATAACTACTTATGCTGCCCACATTCACCTGTCCCTTGAGGTGGTCTGCATTCACCATATATGCTGTTGATAGTTTATATGGGACATTATTTATTAATGTTTTTGCTAGTTTAGACCCAACAGTACTTTTAAAAATTATTCTGCAGGCATGTATGTTGAATTAGTTTAGAAGATTAAATATTGCACCATGCAATATTGCCACAGAAAATGCTTGGTGTAATTTATTTGTTAGTTTCACCTTTTTTAAGTTCAAAAGTTGTTTATTAATAGAGTTTGTATTTTCTTTGAGCAATACAATTAAAAAAAATGCAGATGAAAATAAACTTTTATTGCCTGGCAAAAGTATTGACACCTTTAAAAAAATGCACTTTTTTTTCCAAGCTGCAATCACAAACTCAGGCATATCATTTTATTCAGGACTTTATTTAATTGACTAACAGATAATAACTGTAACAGTAAAGTGGTTGGAAATCATATAGTTTTCAGACTGTCTTTGTTTTACAAATTCCTCTTCCCACCAACTCTGATCAGCTTCCCAGACATAAAGAAAAGCATCTACACAGGATGATGCTGCCATGACCATGTTTCACAGTGGGTATGGTGTAGATAAATCGCAGCATAAGTATTCTGACATATTTTGCATTTTCCATCTAAGACAAAAGCTTCTCTTTGTTTGGCCATATTTGTGGTGTGGCTGATAATTCCTCCACAGTAAAAAATTTGCCTCTTGGCTGCTTTAAAACAATTTTATTCCTGTCCTGTCCCGGCCTTTTTATTTTGAGTTAGTGATGTGTTTGCTCTCTAATACTCTATCATAAACCTTTAGAGGCATTTACAGAACAGGAGGATTTATACTGATGTTGAGTTAAATGAAATTACATCCATGTCTAATGCTACATGTGAAGGTAACTGTCTCTGGATTATAATTTATGGTTTATAGCGTAAGAAAATTGAAACAAATGCACACCACGATTTTTAAATAATTTAAAAGCCATGTATCATTTTCCTTGCTCTTCACAATAATGCACTACTCTGTTTTGGTCTGTCACACAAAATCCCACTTCAATTCATTGAGTACCTGTGTTGCAATGTGACACACTGAAAACGTTTAAGAGGTTGTTTAGTTTTGTAAGACAGTGTATAACCCTAGTTAAAAGTACATACCAGTCCATCCTCTTTCTTAGGAATAAGGAAGGGGAGCAGCCGCAGGGAGCAACTTATCAAATGCTATAGAATATCAGATCATCAACAAGCAGCATTTTTGTCAGTTCGCTGTAACTCAGGTGTATGTTTATGCAGGATCCATTGAAAAAAGTGCCTCAGAAATTATCTTACAGACGCTGTTGCCGCTTCATGTCAGTCCAGGATAGTTTGAAAGTGCTTTCCTTGGCAATTCTGAACCTATGACTCTTAAGTGACAAAGATTATTCACAAGCAGGAAAGCAATCGAGACAAGTTCATTCAATACTGATAGGCTTCCCAACAGTGGAACGAATGGTCCTTATATATGATCAAGAAATCTTAGAAAGCATAGGGCAGTGTAACAGCACAGTTCAGCCTTCAGAGCAAACAAAGCTAAAGAGTAGAAGCTGATATTGATCTGCTGCAGCCTTCCTTTTATGAGCGTAATTAGACACAGGTCTGTACCCAAATTAAACAATTTAGAAAGTTTAGCTTCAGTTTATGGAGGAAAAACCTGTTTCTGTAATGCTGTGGAATAAGTGAAGTTTTCTCGGTCCAGCTTTATTTTTTTCTCTTTTAAGAAAAGTTAACTTTTTTAGTTGCTAAATTTAGAAGCAGAAGAAAGTATATAGTAAATACCCTTACTATTACACTATTTGCACTGGTAGATACCCTGACAGAAGTGTTACTCTCAATGTATTTTTGACATTGCACATGCTTATTTTAAGAAAATCACTGGAATCAATGTGATCTTATCAATTGCTGCATGCTTGATCCTTATATGAACAATGACAAGCTACTCCTGAGTTCCGCCATAATAATTTAGGTGACAACACTACATTAAAGCAACGCAGGCTGTTGTTAGTCAGTTCCACTGAGAAGCACTTTTCTTGAATCCTGGTGGTTTAATAGCTATTCTGACCTCTTCCCCTGCATGGTATTTGCTTTCTTTAAATAAGATGGTAGGGGGAAACAGTTCTTATTCATTTTGTATTTCACAGAGTTCCTTACGCATTTTTTACACATTAGATATTGCAAACTTTTCCAGACTCGTATTTCCAAGGTTTCCAGTTATTTTGATTCAACTGCATTTTTTCAAATATAAATACAAGTTTAGTTTGAATTTGTGACATAAATTTCTACAGTGATCAGTTTTTTTTTCTATATTTAAAATTGGAGACTGGAAAAGAAAATATGTACAGATGGAAGTACACATGAAAGGATGATGGACAATCAGTGGTTTGATGGATAGATTAACGGGTGGCTGACAGACAGTTACATGGATGGATGAATGATACAACGATAAATGCATATATGGAAGACAAATGAGGATGGATAGACTGAGATATAGATAGAAATTAAAAATGAGAATAATTTTATAAATACAAATATTTCTCAAATAATATATATATATATATATATATATATATATATATATATATATATATATATATATATATATATTTGTGTGTGTGTGTGTGTGTGTGTGTGTGTTTCAGTATTTATACAGAGCTGAAAAATATTACGATTCCTAACGTTTGACAGTTTTTTCAAAGATTAACTGCTTAACGACCCGCTCGGATCAATTGAATGGTGTTTTTTGTTATTTTTTTCCGTGTTCTCTGGTATAAAAGAATGTCGTCCTTTTATGTGTGAAAAAAAAATCTTCCCCTCACTATTTTTCAGTTTATTTCAATTCAGCAGCGCAGTGGATGGGAAGAAATAGCATCAGGGTCTAATTCAGGGTCTTGCTCATTAAGATTAATGACATGCAAGTTTCTGTCCTCTGATTGGCTAAATGCAGCACAACTCTTGCACTATCTCTGTTTACTCAAATCAGAAAAGTGTGGACAAGTTTAGGCTGCATTCCCAAACAAGGCCAGACCACAGTGAGACGGGGCCGTTACCGGGCTCACATTGAGCCTTTATCAGGAGCCTCCAGAGCTACGGTGTTCTATACGCCACACGCCAGCCAGTTGGACAGGGATTCGGCAAAGCGCTCTTCCCCCTTTGCAACTGAGGTGAAGATTATTTGTTTCTTCCGCTTAGTAATATGCTTAAATCAGCGGGAAGTCTAATCTGATCTTTAGTCATAGTCTATTTCGATTGAGTGCCCCTATTGAAGAGGGGGAAGTCTGTAAACCTACAATGTGACCCTGAACAAACTTTATCAAGTGCTGGCATTTCTATCTAATATATCCATGGGTCCTTTCTGATGACGTTCACTCATTATTTCAGTAGGCTGTTGGACGCTCCACATTACTTTCTGGACATTCTAGGTTCTTCTGAATCATTGACATAGTTGTTCCTGGTGTACAAGTATACCTACTTACATCCAAGTGAGACTCTGCTTCCTGTCTGCTTTACTGTTATTGTCTCTACATGATGGTTAAATGGATGAGATTTACCCTAGCTGGTATTTGATTAATCTTTTAATGCATAAGTGGTAGTTAATTTTTTATTTTTTTTTAGCAGTTTATACCAGTATCCTGACCATATTTCATTATTAGTGGGTGAAAGACAAAAACACTGAAACATGCTTTGTAGACCAGGTTAAAAAGGAACAATCTAACGGTGGACTATTTACAGTACACTCATTGTTTATAATCGTCCTCCATTTATAAGGTTTTCAAAGATATTTTTTTCAGATGCTGGTCTGTGTGTGTGTGTAGCGATGTAAACTGCAGACATGTGTAACATGTGTTTGGACATAAAAGTACGTGTTTTACGTCCATCCTGGGGAACGGCTTGTATGAATGAAAACAATATAATAGCACAGTGTCTGATATTTAAAAGCCGAAATAGTATTTCAAGTTGTTGAGATGTTTTGTATGCTAAACAATAAACTGATAAAAAAGTACTTTGGCTCAAACTATGCTCCTCCAAAAGAATGAAACAGTTTTTTGAATATTTAAGCTCATAAAATTAAAAAGCAACATCTCAAATTTGAAGTCATATAAAAAATAATATTGTAAAAAGTTGCTTTTTGTTATATTTAGCAACTCAGTTCATTAAGTAAAACACATTTAATAAATTTATTACACGTAAAGAGAAGTTGTCAAGCAATTTTTTCGTTGATTATAGTTTTCCTGTTAAAGTCAATGAAAACACGACATTTAGAATTGGAATTCTATGCCAGACCAATGCACGCAAAATATGTAATAAGAAATATGGGGTTAATGTAGAGTATGTTAAATACCTGCTTAACGGTTGTTAAAAAGATACTTTTAATCTAGCAAACAAGCCTTATTAGAACCTATATTCTAACTTGAGATATGAATTTATCAGTTACTTCATTAAATATATTGTTGTCCCCCTTTTTGCTTTCAGAACTCATTTAATATTTTGTGTTATAACTTTAACAAGATGTTGAAAACATTTTCTTTAATGAGTTTAGATTCACTGGATTCAGATCTGGTGAATATGGTAGGTCACTGAACTCATCATGTTCAAGAAACCAGTCTGAGATTACTTGAGCTTTGTGACACAATTCATCATCGTGCTGGAAGTAGCTATGAAAAGAAGAGGGTAACCAGTTGTCATCTAGGAATGGATATGATCAGTATGACTTGTTAGGTAGATTTCTGATGTTACCATGAACCAGGCAGGTTCCAGTGGAATTTAAAGGAATATTCTACCCGTATGAGAAATTTAGTCTGTTGCCATCTTCCACAGAGATTTTTTTGTTTACCAGCACAGTTGTTCTCTTAATCTGGCAGCAGTCCGTTTGCTTTAGCTTAGCATAAACAATGTAAGTAGAATAGAATAGAGAATAGAGTAATCCTTTAATTGTCCTAAAAGGGGAAATTTGGTCATAACAGCAAATAAACACGTATACAAACAGTACAGGACACAGAATAGAAACACACACAATTTTTACAGAAGAAAAAATATTTACATCATTTACAATAGTTACAAAAACGGAGTACTGTACACCTATTAAGGTTAAGTACAGATAAAGTGGTAAATCCAGGTTTTTGTGTGCAAACAGAGTAGGATACTGAAAGGTGTTTAAATAATTAGAATATTTAGAAAGTTAGAAAAGTACAGATTGTGCATTATACTGTGCATTAAAAGTAAATGTGTAACTTCCAATAAATTAGTATACATAGTCTGGTAAAATAATGTGCAAGGTATAGTAGTAGTGGTGTTCTTTGGTTGATGAAGTGAATGGTATTTTGTTTGCAAAAGTCCTAAAAATTACTTAATAAAGATCCTAATCGTTCCTGGACACCTCAATAATCATATTAATTCCAAATGAAAATTATACTTTTTCTTGTTCAGGTTCTCTTTTTCTAAACATTCTCTTAAGACTTTAGAGATGGTTGTGTACATACTTTCTGAAAACTCAGGCCAGCCCATAATAAACCAAATAACAATGTCCAAAATCACTTTAATCCCCTTTCATTCCTTTTCTGATGCCTACTATGAACTTCAGAAAGTCATCTTCATCACATGCCTGAAAGCCTGGGGTGTCTGCCATACCAGGTGGTTGATTTAGCATTAATGTTAACCTGGACAGGCGTATTTAATAAAGTGGTCAGTGTTTTTTTTTTGCCTTTCAGTTTGGGGTCTCTTGGACATATTTTGTGCAGTCAGGTGATGTCTGACTGCATAGCTGTAAACATTTATTTAGTTGATTACTTTGTTAACACATCTTCAGTCAGAAAGCAATAAACTGAGAGCAATTAAGATAATCTGTGAAATTAGCTGAACAGTGGAATTTGTTGGGAATAAAAACCCTCTGTGGCCCAGAAGAAACACTACTGGTCCCCTGCGATAAGTGCTCTCGGCTGATTACCCAATGGCAAAGAATATCATATTCATTGATCACTTCCATTTGAATGCATAGTCTCCTCGTAAAGCATCTAAAAATGTCTGTCACTACCCAGAAGCTTTTAAAGTGAACAAATTACTTGGATTGTTTTTCAGGGAAGTAGGCATCAAATTTCTTTATGTCTTCTAAATATGCCGAGGAGGAACATTACCCTGAATGATGGGAAACATTTAGGAATGGCTAACAATTCAGCACTCTTTGACTCCGGCTAGCTAGAAGGAGTACATGCCGTGTTCACTGCTTTTTTGATCTGTGTTTTTACTCCTTGCTCACAAAGAGTCCCGGGTGAAAGGTAAGTATGGTAATGAAGCACCGTTTGGCTCTAGTTTCATACTAATTAGTGTCGCTTTACAGGAAGAGCTACAGGGCTTTTATATTTAAGGTTGCAAGTTTAACAAAATAATTGATGCCAGGGATCTCAGCCAGGACAAAAACCAAGTAAACTGTCTTATTGAACCACCCTGACTTAGGGAAGAGAGGTCTTGGTCACTGGAAGTGTAACAGTTTGGGTTGCGTAGGTGACAAATGCAGCAACGCTGACACCTTTTCTAGATAAATTGGATCTGGATTTTCCCACCATCTCCCCAAGTTAAAAGACAGTGACTGATGAAGGCAGCTGCACCGAATGATTTTGGTATTGACATAACAATAGCGTTGCTCTCATCCTTCTTTCTTTTTGCTTCAAAGAAGAATTGTAACCTCTTCTCAGTGCCTTGAGACAGAATTCACAACCAAAAACATCAGTGTATAAATTGGAATTAAAACTAATAGACCAACACCTAAATGGTATATAATTCAGATTTGAAAGTAAAATGATGCAGGGTTTCTTTAAAACCTATGGAATATAATACATTTAAATCTTAAAAGTTTGTCCCTTAACTATTATCAGTCCCCTAAGTCAGGGGTGTCCAAGTTCAATGCCCGAGAGCTACTGCCTTCAGCTTTTCGATGCATCCCTTCAACAGAAATGAATGAAATTCATGGCTCATTAACCAGGCCTCCACAGAGCTGAATGCTGAGGAGGGAATTCAGCCATTTGATTCAGGTGTTTTGAAGAAGAGATATATCCAAAATTTGCAGGATAGGGGGTTTTCAAAGACTGAAGTTGGAGAACCTGCTCTATGACAGTATCTTTTAAACCCTTTGCTGAAGTTTCAGCTGCAAATTTTGGGACTCTACTGCCTTGCACGTACACAGACTTAAAATTCAGCCCTTGGTCGGGTTAGAAGGAGTGTGTCTGCAAACAGCAAACCTCTAGCAACGTTTTACCTTAGTCTCCATTGCATATACATCTGGACCTTTACAGGGACAGTAACAAATGAATAATGTTGTGATGTGTTGTGTGTTTTTTTTTACCTTGCTCACCACGGTCACAATGTGCAAACCTGATTTCAGTTGATGGGTGATTTAGAGGTTTTTTTCTGAGCAGTAGTTATTTGAATCAAGTGTGTTAAAGCATGGAACATCTGAAAGCAGCAGAGCAGCGTTCCTCGAGAACCACGGTTGGCAACACCTATGTATACCGTATAGCTTGGACTGTTTGGAGTAATTGTTTTTTTGTTTTGTTTTTATCCCACGGTTTTCCCCATTATTTATTACCCTGTGTCCTACCTAATTCCAGTTCTGGGCATTGCTCTCCCTCTGACAACTGTGGGAGGGCCTACTTCTTGCCTCCTTCTTGTCACCTGAGGGGGCAGGGTTTCCCCAGCTGGACATAGCGCGTGGAAGGATCACATTATTCCAGCCAGATTCTCCCCAATCCTTCAGGCGCCCCAGTCAGCCAGGAGGAGGCAGTATACAGCCCAGAACTGGTGCATGTTTTTGTGGGAGTAGCTCACATTAGCTACTCAAGGGAACACAGGGAGAACATGCAAACTCCACAAAGAAAGCCCCTTTAGCCAACCCCACACAGGGTGTGGGTGCCGATGATATGGAGGAACAAACACACCCTCAGCACCCACCGGCAGGAATCGAACACGGACCTTCTAGCTATGAGCTAGAGCTGCGCTACCAGCTGTGCCACCGTGGTTTGGAGTCATTGTTATGCTACAAAGTGAACCTTTTCCCCCAGTAGTAAGTCTTTTGCTTTCTTTGAAAGGTTGCCTTCCAGGATTGCCCTATATTTAGCGCCATCTATTTTCTCATCAGCTCAGCTTCTATGTTCCTGCTAAAGAAAGGCACACTTATATGATGACACTTTGGGGTTGGTATACCCACCTAAACTGTGCATCTCTGCAACTCCTTCAGAGCTAATACAGGCCTCTTGGCTGCCAAACCTCTAAAGCCTTCACAGAATTACCATTTTTGTATTGATGTTGAAGTTTACCGTATTTAGTCAGTATCAGTAAGATGACTTCTACAAGATATATACTAGATACAATTTAGTGGCAACAGAGTAAAAGAAGAGTTGAAGATTAATGCAAAACTTTTCAGGTTTTGTTTGGAATCCTTTTGTATTTCCTTCATAAATAATTTAATACTCGGTTTTGGTCTATCAAATGAAATCACAATACACTCCATTTACAGTAGTTGGTGCTGATAATGTGACACAATGTTCAGAAGGTGTAAATACTTTTGCAATGGACTGTATTCATGCACAGTTTTGACGTTGCAGCCAAAATGTATATTGTTATATGGGAACAAATGCAGTCATTGATTTGCTTTATATATTTCTGCATCATTAATAATAATTTGTTGGTTCTTATTTAATATACAGTGCACTATTGCAGGGTTAGATCGTAACTTCCTTCAGCTTACTTCGTGAACTTGCCAAACAAACAGCTGCTTTTAATTTAATAGCTCACTTATCATCTCAGTTTACATACCCTTTGAGTGGTTGTAAAAATGATAGGGTCAAATGCCATAAAAATGTAACCTGACACACCAGATGTTTTATAACTTAGAGCCATAAGCAAAGACCCCCAATGAAAATGTCAGGGTCTGTGAAAAGTGTTTTCATTTGCTTAAATGGCGTTCTCTTTTAAGCAAACCGAGTTTCTACTATTGGTGCATGTGGGTAACTTGTTGAAGAGTCATGTCAGAACAAGAAGAAAACCTGTAATTCAAGAAAAATTGCCTCATTCTTGTTTTTATATTTCAGTAATTACTCTCCAAATTAGATACACTGATGTCTACAACAGCTTTGGACGGACGTAGCGTCAACCTCAGTACGATGGATTAATTTATGATTGTGGTCTCACAAGAATTAGATGGCCCTCTGAGATAAATGAAAAGAGCCATCGCTGTACATGATCCTGGTTCTGCATGCAGTTAACAGTTGACTGCAATCTTGCAGTAAACAAAGAAACCTGTCAGAAATTAGTCTTAACTATTCCCTGATATAAAAGAATGTAATTGAGAAACCCCTCTTGGTTGTGTGTACTATGCCACTGCTTACTGAAAATAGAGAAACGAAGGCTTTGATATTCTATGGCTGAATAACAGGAAAGGTAGATATGTGTAACTTTAGTCACAATGGCAAGGTTACCTACAGGAAAAATTGATTTAGAAAAGCCTCAATAAGTCTCTAAACTTCCTTTTGCATTGGACACTAAGGATGTGTTGTGGCTACCTATACCTGCAACATAAAGCTTTTTTTTTATCTCAGTATCTTAACATTTTAAAAACTAATGATAAGCCAGCAGGTGGAAATTACATCCACAGTACTGGTGTGCCAAAAATCCATGAACAAGATCCTTAGCCTGGCAATGCGATTCTCACTTAACAAAATAGTTTTCTTTCAGGATTTCTAACCATTTGTTTTGATTTTTTTTTGTTTTGCAACCTGAACAGATTCTTATGAATTTAGATGGTGAAAACATATATCAGTAACCAGTGCTAAGAAGTCGAAGTGGGACACTAGTCATACTACAATATGTAACCTGGGGGGAGGTGATGTCGATCCTCTTTTGGAGTTCAATGCACCCGATTGTTATGTTATTTCAATTGATTAGGATAAAAAATCGAGATCGTGACACCCCTAATATTTAGGGAAAATGTTGTCAAAGAGAATGCCAAATAATCTCATGCTAAAATTGCAAGGTTGTAGTGTGTCTTATGTTGGTCTTGTAGCCTAAACTCTTTAAAATCTTCTTATCTAAATGATTTAATCATAACTATATATAAAAGATAAATACCAGTGTCACTGGATGATTTAGTCCTTGTCTCTACAGACAATTGTAATCAGAAGTCTGTCATTTGATATCTGTTACAGTTAATATCAAAAGTGCTGCCTATTCTTCTGTTCTAGTCAAATGTTTTTACACTGTTAGGTGAAGTGGAAACAGATTTGGGGTTAAACCAAAATAACCCTAGAAAACTACCCAGGTTCTTAGAAAATTTACTCAGGTGTGAAAAATACCTTTAATTATTATAATATGATTAAATCATCCAAAAAGATATGTTTTGGGGTCTAAGGAATGTAAAAATCAAAGTGAAAGCTCTGATTAGATGAATTTAATGTAATTTTTAAATCAACAGAGAATGCTAGTTTTCTCTGTCTGTGCTTCACAAATATGAATCACTTCAGCTTTGTGTAATATAAATCAAATTAAAATCTAGTTAGATCTGTTTTTCTTTTATCCATAACTTAATAATGTTATTGTGCAAACAGTGCTCTGACATCAGAGGAATCCTTTTAAAACAGAATTTTATACCACTTGTTTGAACCAAGGCTCTATTACTTTCTCAGTAAGCAAAAAGATTAAAAGACTTTAAGTATCTTCATGAATTCTATGTGAACACCAGAATTAACTTTAAAATAAATATATTCTCAAAGAAGTTTTCCTCTTTGAAGTTTCTCAAAAATTTTTAAGACTTGTTGTGTTCTCTTTTTTTGTGACTATCCCATGATCTCTTTGGTAATGCCGGGTTTAGATAAAGTTTTATATATGTGATTGATCTGAGTACTTTTAGTATATTTAACTGGCTGTGCCAATTGTGTCATACCGTAGCTCACAATAAATCTATGCTGATCAGAGGCCCTTGCCAGATGGTTGAAACCATTACAGTCGGTGTGTAAGCATTTCTTTAAATTCTCTTTGCATTCAGGCCTGGCTTAAGCTTTTTTCCCAGTACATATAAATTCCTTATTTGAGCTAAAATACAACCAGAAATAAAAGTTCTTCACTAACGCACTCATGGGTTATAACAGAGGGAAAAGATCTTCTGATATTTTTTCACAACTTGACATATGAGATGTCGGCATATTCTGCTTTAAATTTTTCATCTGCATATTATATTTATAAAACTTCTCTATCTGTGCTGATGCTTTTTCGTATGCTATTTGTGATTTAAAAAATATAAAATATAGCAACAACAACTTTTGGGAGGTTTCATTTCTTTTTGTGTAGATTTCTTTTATAAATGTACGGTTGTTGTCACTGTTTGAGCCCATAAATGGACGGACTACTTACTCAGGGTGCCCTGTCTTTTTGATGTTTATGATAGGCTCCACTGGATGGATCGATAAACTGATGGCACTGAACTTTTTTACTAGGCTTTAACTTCCAGAGTCTTTACTAACCAGAGACACACCAAGAAGTTAGATGTACAGCCCTGCAATGGGATTGGGGTTCCACGGGTTCTGTGGGACCAACACAAATCTTGCTGTAGCGGTTAACTAATAAAAATATGGGGTCCTATGTTAGATGTGGAGCGCAACTGAAACGACTAACAAAATGAAGGAAGGAAAATATAAGTATGCCTGTGTCTAGTGCGCAAAAAAGAGGGTATTAAGTGTCTGTGGGCACATTTTATTTATTCTTAGCAATATCATCTTTCTGCACGGCACTCTTAAGTAAGGCATATGTTTGTTTGATAATTTACCTTTGAGTAATTCTTCTGCATTATTTTTGTTGTCTGTGATATTGACTGTTGGGCCAAAAAAATCTGGTCCTAATCTATTTTTACCCATCCGTTTTTAAAATAATATTTATAACATATTCAGTAATATTAAATTTTAATTATTTTAATTAATATTCGATCCAATCAAACAGGGTTCCCGCTGGGTCTAAAAAAGCCTTAAAAGCATTGAATTTAGAAATTTGGAAATAATTCCTTAAAAAGACTTGAAAAAGTGTTGAATTTTGATATATGGGTCTTAAAATCTTTACTGTGTAACTTCTCCGTGTTGCATTTTTCCTCGGAAGTTTAATTTTTCAACATTGTTTTTGATTAAATAAGTAAAGAGTGGCGGAGCCAATGATTTAGAACGCAGTTAAGCCTGGGGCCAAAGGCCAAAGCAGTGAAGATCACACACTACCAGCAGGACAAGCAAAGTAGAAGCACAGAATATCTCAGTAGACAACAAAGGTTAACACTGCTATATTTTGTAACGAGTGTTTTACGTTATCTAGCTACCCGTTTCGTGCTGAGGTTATGGGTGAATGTAAATTTAATGAAGCGTGGCTGGATAAAAACTATTTTCGTCATTGGTTAAAACCGGTGGAGAACAATGATTTCAGGCTTTTTTATATGTAAAAAAGGTTTCAGCTAGGTACAATGGGAATGAAGGCGTTAGTCTCACGCCAAGTCGTACATGCATATGAACTGTGTCAAAGGAAAAAAAAACGAACTACTACCATCGCGTGTGTGTTTCAACTAACTGTTAGCCAGCTAGCTGCTAGTGCACCTGAAGCCGCAGCAGGAGCTAGTGTTAGCCAGTTAGCGCTTAGTTTGGTTTAGCTATTCACATTAGGGCTTTGACTCAGAACTTTGTTATTTGAATATAATTCGAATGGTTTAAAAATCAAAGATATTCGAACAAATCTTAGGGATCTCTTAATATTCAAAACTGTGTGGGAATTACTTTTTGTAAATGTGTTTCCTTGTAAACGTTTTCAATTGAGATTCCGAGCAAACGAGTGTGTAGGCACGGAAATGAATGTACTACGCCACCATTTTGCCGTTACGTTACGTTACGTCACGTCGCCTGTGGTCCCATTAAACAACTTATCAACTTAAATGTTTAATCAGTTGTCAACAAGCCATGTAATGAGTAACATCGCTAAACTTTTACATTTATACACCGAAATTACGGCGGTGTCAATGGTTTACAGTTCCTTGGGAGCCGAAGTCACTCTTCTTCTACGATTCTAGGGCTTCCGCTACATTGTGGCGTAGCGTCCAAGTCCATACTGCCCTCTGGTGGACAGAACATATATAAGTTAAGTTTCATTCCAATATCAGTCTTACTGAAGACATTTAATCGTCATTATATTATTAATAAATATTTTAATTTTAATATTAATGATCAACCGAACTTCGAATATGTTTTTTCGCAAAACTCAAAACCTTAATTCACATTATAGAGGAATTGGTGTCCAAAGTCAACAAATCGCCATTCGTTCTGATGTTTGAAACTCAACGAGTCTACTAAAAACAAACAATTGGATGTGCACATCCGCTTCTGGGATGAGGAACAGGTTAAATCTAGATATCTGGGATCAGTTTATGGGACTTTCAAATTTTTTACTTTGAATAATTAACGACTTATATTGATAGACTCAACTTGTGTGCATATACGCCTCTGTCAATGCAATGTTACATGACCAATTAGCCCAGACGCTTACAACTGGTCCGAACCGGCTATGGGAGCGGTGCAGTCAGGAAAATCACGCTCTATCACCTGCTCCACCTGTTCACAGTGGACTGTTATTTCTCTGTGACGGTCAACAAGCGCTTCTGCTCAGCTGTTTTTTTTATTCAGAGCTATTTTTTTCATCACAAGTTCAAGGATTTTGGTTTTCTTTGCCTTATAGGGCCAGGACAGAGGTATTACATTTTTATATAAATGGTCTTAAAAACGTCTTAAAAAGACTTGAATTTAACTTGAAGAAACTTGTAGGAACCCTGATCAAAGTGAAGAGAGAATTCCCATCATGCCGTCACACATCTGCAGATTGAAAGACTACATCTATTGATAATGAGCATCTCACCTGTTGTAGCCTGAACATAAGTCTGTGTGTGATTGAGGCTGAATCCAGGCTCTGTCAGCCAAAGTTTTGACGTAAGGGAACATTTTTCTAATTGAAGTGATCAGAATTCGGTCAGACTCTATGAACGACTGCTTTTCTGATTTGCTTCAGCGGGAGGAAATCACTGCGTACGCTCTTTCTGCATCCGGGGTTAAGTTGCAGGTATCTGTCACCGCTGGTCTGTGTCCAGGGAAGTCATAGATGCGCTCTATGCCTCCATAAAGCCTAGTTTATGCTTCTCCGACTGCAAATTTGCACTCAGACGCAGCCTATTGACGGAGACGTTTTCTGTTTATAGTACTTCGCTCTTCAACTCAATTCTCTTTTTTTTTTTTTGCGTTGCTCGACCACGACAGCTGGGGGTACTACGTTTTTATAGCGTCTCTGCGTACTATCACACAGCGCCGCTTCTGTTTTTTGCTAGGCTTGTGAACGCATTTCTTCCTCAAGCAGCAGTGAACAACAGAAAGTAAGTCTTGATTAAGCTGTAAAGCTTTTTACTAGAAGTGCGGGTTATAGAATACTCTAGAAACAAATGGAAACAAACACAGCAGCCTTTGTTGTTGTTTTCCTACACCTCCATGTGTTCAAAATCGCCAAAGGAACACATTAGATAAGTTATCCTTTCAAAATAAAGCATATAGTGGCCAAACGCTGCATTAACTACTGATTACAGTGACTATAGAGCCCTGTTCTGGTGATGCGATCTCTGGTTGTTGCTCAAACTGACCAATCAGATGCATACGCTCTCCGTCGATGGATAGTTAAAATTTGGGCCTCTACTCCGTGTGTTCTTGCGTAGGTGACGTAGAGCCTGTGAGTTAACGGATAATGGCGTTGCGTCAATCCGTCTCTGTCAAGACGAGGAAGCATTAACTAGGGTTAACTCTTCAACGTGCTGTCAGCTTTCAGATAGGGAGATGCATTTGGTTTGGTGTCCAGGTCTGAGCCATTAAAATCAGAATCAGAATCAGAATCAGAATCGGTTTTATTGCCATTGTTTGAGAACAAGTTCACAAACTAGGAATTTTTTCCGGTACAGTTGTGCACATAAAACATTTAACATAAGTAAAAATAAAATAAAATAAAATAAAAAAATAAAATAAAAAATAAAATAAAAAGAATGAGCCATAAGGCTAAAGTCATATATTTTGTCTAATGTAGTCTTTTCAAATAAAATGGTGCATATAATCTTTGTTTTATTGGCCTTTAAACCTATGGGGAGGCGGGATTGAAAAAGAGTGACAGCGGGAGCTTACTGTGCTCGTCATAAATTCTGCCGGAATTTATGGTTTGTGACGATTTACATCTTAAATGGCCCTGTTCTGAGACCAGCTGGGCAGAAACTCAAGAGAACATTTTACATATGCATGTGCTACTGCATTGATGATAGAGAACTTTGGTTCCCTATGTATTTTATTAATGAATGAATAAGACTCAACATCAGCTATTTTTTTAGCAATGAGGTGTTTGAAAAAACATAGTCAGAGAATGTGCAGAGATAGGAAATGTCCAGATGTGCCTCTGGTTAATTCAGGCTGGGAAAGAGAGCAAGACTTCAGCACATAACAGCAAAGTTATTTTCTGTTTTGGCAGTGATTTGGAAATCTACGAATTGCAGAATGGCTGTACATTCTCTAGAGTAGACCCTCAGAGACACAGATATGTTGTTTTTGATAACCATTTAAATTGTTGACAGGAAGGCTAGAAAGAAACATTTACTGCAGTTTCTTCTATCAGTACAGTTGGTATTAGCAGGTCAACACTTTAGAGAAACATTTAAATTTGGTCTAAAAATTTTAATTGGTGCATAACAAAACCTTATAAAGATTTTAGCTCATTGTTTTAGGGCAGTGTTCTGTTGTTTGCTTAATGTTTGTTTCACATTGTTTTATGAGCTTTAGGTTTAAACATTAAGTACCATTACGTAAAATGGTATTTATTTTTGCATTCAGTAAAGAGCTAGCAGGTTTCTTTATAAGCAAAAATAATCACATTTTATAGTTAATATGCTAATGTTTATTCACTGGACAATAGACAGTAGCCTTGGATTGTGTAATTATTTTTGGCTGATTGTGCTGTACACAATTTAAATCCTGTGTCAACATCCAGGGCTGATGTGGGATTAGCGAACCATTATCTGGTCTGATGAAAAGGGTTCTGAGGAAACGGTGGATGCCACGAGTTTGGCTTTGATGTCTTAGACTGGGATCCAGAACTCAAAATACTGTTTGAACATTCTCACTCGTGGTAATTACCTTTCACAACAAGTAGTCTAAGCACTGGATGTGACTTGGTTGCAAATAGCCAATTTGGCCTCAGGCTATTTTTAAAAACTTCAACCTAATAAACATCCTCCACAGAGTGCAGGCCGAAGTGAACAACCTTGGGTGGCATAAATAAAATATGCTTTGGAAGAATTATACCGTTTTTTTGGATTATTATTGTTGTACAGTTATTTTTCTTTTGTTTAATACATACTGTAAATTACACTGTCGATAATCATAATGCCAAGTCTCATATTGTTCAGTCGAGGTGATGTTATTGAATGTTTTTTTATATAAATTTTACAGCCCATTTTTTAAAATCCAGCCCCAGTTTGTATTCTTCAATGCTGATTGATTTGCTTCTAAACATTAATATTGGTAAAGGAGTCACATACTGTCAGAACTAAAGCTTATAATATCATGTTCACTTTCTTATAAATTGCATAAAACTGATCTCATCTCAATTGTGATGCTCTTGAGCTGATTTCATACCTGACTGCTTTATCAGCAGACTGGGGAACTGAAAGTGAGTATCTGCAGGAAATAATATCACGTTATTGTGAACTATGTCAAAACTGCTTCTGCAGTTTGATTTAAAAAAGAGTCTGGAGTCCTTTTGCTTTATTAGAATTCCTGACAGAAGCATTTTCTTATATCACTAAACTCATTTTACTGTTTGATGAAAATGTTGCACTTATCAAGGCCGACTCGCTGACTTACTGTTTAAATGTCTTTATTCTCCTGTGTGTACTGTTTCTCGCAATATGCTTGAATGTTTTTCAAGGAGGGAGGAAAATGTTGTTGTGATCTGCTGTGGGAGTTTGATGCTGCCACCATTTGCTTATAAATTTGATGCCCTGCGTCCCCCCTGGGACTAGAGTTCATTCTTCAGAGGTCCCGTTGGGAGAACTGGTTGTAACTCGAAGGGTTTGCAAAACACCTTCTGCCACTCCATAGCTCTGATAAAGGGAACTCATGAAAGGTTGCACCATGAATTTCACAACCGCAAAAACGTTTGATGATTCTGTCATTGTTCCAAAACAGAATAACTGAACCTGTTACATATTTATACAATCTGTCCCAGACCAAGCACGTACAGTGCCTTGGAAGTATTTATACCTCTTTAACTTTTAGTTTTTTTTATGTAACAACAACAAACTTCAAAACATTTTATTTGTGTTTTATGTAGTAGACAAACTAATAGTAGTACATACATTTGAAGTGGAATATACAGCTAAATACCTAAACAATGTGGATTTCTTTTAAATTCAGCACATTTTTACTATATATTGCTAAATAAATAAAAACACAGAGCAAACAATTGCCCTCAGAAGTCACCAATCGATAACAGTGTGTAATTCAGTCTCAAGACAGCTTCTCCATGAATTCCTCAGAGATTTGTTAGGGAACAAACAGCATCATGAGGATCACAGAACCCACCAGACAGGCAGGACATGAGGCTTTGTAGAAATTTAGTTTATGTTCTTAAAGACCTTTGATTACAGACTCATCCAAGAGACCAATGGCAATTATTGATACACGGGCTGCCCACTACGGTACGTGATGCCCCGAAAACCAACACTGTTAAAAGTAAGTTTAAAATAATTTGAAAAGAAATGTGCAAAGATTTGGTATCTTGTAGTGAAAATTTTCTTTCCTAAAATATGTACTGTTTTAATTGCAGTAAAAGCAGAATTTTTCCTACATAGAGATCTCTGGCAGATGGCTACCAACGTCTAATTTACTGCCGCCACTGGCTCACGATAGAGATGTTAATAAATAAACACGTTCTGTGTGTCAGGTTTATGGTCAGAATTTAAATGCAGTTACTCCAAACAACTGAGTGATAGCCGTCTTGAAATCAGTGCATTACCCTGTATCAAGTCCAACTCAATTTCTCAACTTAGTGACTTTGTTGCTATTTTTAATGAATTTTTAGACCCCCTATTTTCCAAAAACGCCTAGCGAAAAATCAAGCGAAATTTCTAACTGCCTTCTATCTGATTTCTGTCAAATTATTGCTAATATTTCATGCAAAAATTAAGTTTAAAGAATGTCCAGTGTTAATTTTTTTTTTACCAGTTCCCTTCTCACAACAGTATGCTTATGGAAAAATATAATATAAAATAATCAATATGTTGCAGTCTCTTCTTAAAGACAAAAGAACCATTTTCCCTGTAGTGTTTCCCCTGTTTAAATAATTCAACTCATATGAAAAATCATAATCTAGATATAATAATTTCCTCCTTTCTGTTTTGTTCTGTTTTCCTCATTATACCAACTTTCCTTTGAATGTTAGAAAGCCACCTACCAGTTCTTTTATCCCATACTTTCTGCCATCTTTCTCTGATCTTATGAGACTGCCTGTTTCTGTTCAATGGATTATTTTATTTTTGACATGTCTTAGCACACAGGTTTGGCAGACTGTTTTTATTGCAAACCGTTATCATTATATTGGTATTGAATGTTGAAGGAGAAAAAGAAGGCCGCCACATTATTGATGATTTAATCAGTATGCTATTTATCATGTAACGTCTTCTGGCACCTTTCTGGTCAAATTAAGCTGCCTTCTGTCAGAGACAGTTGGCGACACTGATTAAGTCACCCAACAGAGAAATTTCATTGAACGGAATCACCTAGATCTAAACAACATACAGCTAGTGGTTTTGAATCACAATGGCTCTGTCCTGTAAATACATTTGGATACTGAACAATTTGTCATTTGTTGAGTAATTATGACTTTGAATTCACTGTATATACTGACATATATTCATATTGGCCAGAAAAAAAAAAAAAGAAAAAAAAAAAACTGAAAGAAACCCAACCTGGCCTTCAAGTCATCCAGTGGGTACCACCCCTGACCTTTTTTGACCTTGGAAAAATCCTGAAAAAATTCGACAGATACATAAATCAGGTGGCTGGAAACATATACATGCCACATCTTTTAGATTTTTTTTTAAATCTGAAACTATTTACCCTCATCCTTCCATGTCAGCATAATTTATTACCTCGTTCTTGTGTATCAGACAAAAGCCAGATATGAGAACATACAAAATTTGTAATTCTAGTAGAACAACATCTGAACTAGTTTAGGGGGTGTTAGTAATTTTGCAAGTCACAGTATCATCCTGAAGCTGTTTTTCTATGCCTGAAGTGTCCTCACCATAATCACGGGTTGGGCAAAGAGCTCAATAACTGCAGAGATAAACATATTGGCTCATTGCATGAGCCGAATCTGTATGAAGCCATTGATTCGCCGCTGTGAGACTTAATGATTTCAGTGTGTTTTCTCTCTAGATGGTGGGTGGCAATTCCATTGCATGGAGAGCCTCTGAGTATAGGTTATTTCATCACCATTTGTTGGAATAACATTGATCCGAGACGTCGGATCCTCTCGAGTCGGCGTCTGGTTGGTGGCTTGTCAAGTGTCAAGAGGGTTCTTTAGAGAATAAGGAAGAGGAGACGCAGCATTTTATTCCTCATCCTCGCACTCGCTGCTAATGTCTCATCCATTGCCGTCATTCACAAACTTCCTCTGTGGTGCAATTTAATTCAGCGCTGTTACCATAATAACTCTTGTCGCGCACAACTCCCTGTCAGTAATTGATATCTAGGCGCCGCTTCTGGGTGGAGCCATTTGCATTAAATCATGTTAACTGATATGATAATGAATGGGAAATGCCTGATGCAAGCAGAATGACTAACTGCGGATGGATGGCTATTTGAATTATACACAATAAGTAATGTATTATTTCAGGTCTCAAGGGTCCAGTGCTCTCCCTGAATTTGTTGCCTGTCTTTTACTGGGATTCGCTGGAGCTGCTTAGATATAAATAGTGCTCGGATGGAGAAATGTTCTTCATCCTCGGGCGATCTTAATGATGTACGATATGGAAGGGAAATATGAGGGAATAGATGGTGAAAGTGAGACCCAATAAAGCTCCTTATTCAGACGGGTTAGAGTGGTGATATTTTATTAAAATTAATATCTGACTAAAAAGCATAAACTCAGTCTCTATTTCCCACATGCCAGTCTGTTTAGTATGCTGTCCATCTCCGTTCCTTTGACTAGACTAGAGATAATTAGCTTCTCAAGCTTCACCAAACTTTATTATTCTTCATTAATACAAATGAGGTGTTTTGGCTTTCAGATAAACTGTAAAAGACTCAAATAAAGGGGAGACACTGAGATGAAGGACAACAAAGATGAATAAGCTGCCGTGAAGCCATTGAGTTTATTGTAGGGTTTTTTGTTCTGAGCATTATGGTGCCTTAACAAGCAAAATAATTAAAAAACAAACCTTACTTTCATAGGGTTTCTGGTACAAGGGGACAATTATGTGAACTGGAAGACTAGAAAAGCTAATACAGTATTAGACCATGATGACAGGCTTGTAAAAAGCTGATTTAAATTCTTGAAATTCCTCCCCCTCCTTCTTATTCAGCAAGGCCAGCAGACTGTGCGACACACTGATTTTAAATTGGAGTAAAAGCAAGCTGTGCTATCGCTGCTGGCAGATACCTTGAGTTTGTGTATCATACTTTACTACTGTGAGAGAAAGAGTCAGCTGTTATCCTAGCCTCTTTCGCACTGTTTTATTCTTCACGCTTGCCACAAATACGTCTTTAACCCTGGTCACAAACAGTGAGGACAAATGTAAAAACGCGATTGTTGTACAAGCTACATTTTATATAAAAAATCCTTCTTAAGGATGATATATCCCAGCTCTCTGTCAAGATACAGTAAGTTGCAAATACCCCACAGAACGTTTATGCATTTATTGAGTAACAGCTATAAACTTTTTAAACTGTGCATGCTAGATGGGTTTTCTGATATAGATCAACCAAGTAATGCTTAAAGGTGAAATCGAACAGGTAGGGGAATGATATTTTGTGTTCTGCACCTTTATGTCAATTTTTTGTCAGCCTTTTACTGCAGTTACAACTGCAAGCCTATAGGGGCACTTCTCTACCAGCTATGCACATCTACAGACCGAAACATCCCTTTGTAGAGCCAGGTCAATATTTAGGGTTGTCTCTAGACTTTTGCTGCCTCTAGGTTCTTTATTCCAGTATTAAACTGTTTTTAGCTCCATCCATCTTCTTATCAAGTATCCCTTCAACATGAGCTGCGGATCTCGTCATAGAACAGCTGTATTTTTACAGTACTCCAATCTAATCTAAATAATCAGACACACTTCTGGACTCAGTTTGTTTTTACCTGTGTCTTCTGAAGCCTTCTTATTTCATTTACTTTGTCTTAGGGGAATCAAAGTAAAGTGTACTAAATACAAATGCTTGGCCCATTTTTCCAGATTTTTGTTTTAAAAAACATTTAAATACCATCTATTGTTCCCTTCACTGCTTTATGTTTTTCTTTCACATAACATACACATAAAATATATTGAAGTTTATGACGTGTGGAAAAGGTTAGTGGGTAGGATGTATTTTGGAGAAGGCTGCAACACCAACCATAACCAATACCGCAATATAGCAATAGAGGGAATAATTAAACTTGGATGCTCTGATGATTTGGATTTCATCACATTAGCACGTTGATAAATTGATGAACCACTGCTAGCCTCAGTGTTCTTCCCTAACTTTAAGTCTGCCATCATAACTTGATGATGGTGAAAATGGGAAAATGTACTATTTTACTTAATTGGATGGAAAAGGAGACATTCTTCTTTGCTATGATAATTTAAACCATCATGACATCCCCCGACAGGACACTCTTTAAATTTAAACGTTCCTTTTCATCTCCGTGCTTCCCTCCAAAGGCAGAACTGAAGGATTAGTCGAGGAAAGGCTGCCTCACATGGGGATTCTTCACTGTCATTGGAGGGTAAGGGGCTTGGGGTACGTCTGAGAAGATGATATGCGTGAGAAAGAACAGAAGCCCCCTAATGCTGGACTTAACACAGACAGAATATTTTTCCTCTCTGTCTGTAAATGTCAGGTTAGATGGCAATAGGAGGAATTTAGAGGATCCAGCCGCCTCGGGAACGAGGGATATTCATTTCAAAGAGTACCTTATGGGGGCTTTATGGCATCTGTAAGATTACTGCATTTGATGCCTTTTCTTGTCATTACAGCCTATACTGCCTCTATCAAATCTGTTCGGTACTCCCTACCCTCGCAAATACATGCAGCAATTATGCAATTCCAATGTCATGGCTGTGTTTTGTGACCGTGTTGAAAATGTGGCTCCATGTACTAGTGCGTCCTTTAGCTTGGAGCCTCGGAATTGCTTTGGAGAGGGAAAAAAGAAAAGTCATAACATTGCAAGGATATAAAAATATCCGCGATTTTAGCGAGGTACTTCTATTGCGGCCTTGCTGTCCCAGCTGTCTTGACGTTGCTCGTAATGGTTGTAGAGACTGTGTCCCTCTGAGGAAAACTCCCAAGTTGTCACAGCTAATTACTGCTGGCGTGTTCTCCACTAGGAGCTGTCTGACAGAATTTGCCCGGATATTAATATCAGATAATTGGAATGAAGACAGTGGAACTTGCCTCTAAAATGGTGCCACACACATGCTGGAGAAAAACTTGGCAACAAACCTCTGCGGCGCACCATCACGCATGCATACAGCATGCTGGCATGGTGCATGCTCTGCAGACGCCGTCAGTGATTTATGGAACCAAACAAAATCTGCGACTCGTCCGCGTCACTCTCACGTCACTTTAGTGACTTTCGCTGCGACGCCCTAAGCTGAAATCTAGAAGCTCTGCATCAGTTTTATTGTGACAGTACAATTATGAAGCTCCAGCTCCCGCTGCTGTGTGGGCTGCCTCCTTGTCACCTTGCTGAGGGCCATGCTCTCTGAAGGGAGCAATACAAGAGGCTATAATCATAACTTCAGTGGAAACTCATATTCTTTTATATGTTTTGCTTGTAATGTTTTTCATCTGAGAGAAAACAGGGAATTTCAAGATCTAACTTGTGAAAAATAAAAAGGTTTTAAGGTCTTCCTGCTGCTCGCAGCTGCTGCTCTTGTCTGATGGGTTCTCTTTGAGGTGGTATCACAATCTGTGATGCGCAGCCTGGTGCCTCATATGTGGCTGCAAAATGCTCCTTGAAACATCTGCAGGACTCACATGTCACTTAACCTAATTTATTTGCTACCTTTGTTAAAGTGAAAGAGCTGACCTAGCAGAGGATCACATGCAAACATACACATATAAGCAGGGGTATGCTGACAGAGGTTTTCCGATTGGCCAGTCTGTAGACATCGACCCTAGTGCAAGTTTTTCTTATTCCTTCTTTTTTTTGGGGTCTCCGAAAGCTACCACAGTTGAGCCATTGGGATGATCCTGTTGTGTCTCTTATCGTGTGTGACACAGCACGTGATTGAGGCTACAGTTGCACACCTTCGCTGAGCTCTACCACGAGCATTTCTGCTCCTGTTATGAATACATATTTCACTACAACTATTTGGACTCATCATTTGATTTCATGCAAGGCAATAACTTTTTGAAAGTGACCTTTGTTCAATTAAATGTTCTCTAATACGTTGAATATAATGAATAATTTCCATTTCATGTACCATGAATGTTGCTACTCACTGCTGCCATTTATGTGATCTGGAGATTGTTGTACAAAAACTATATATGGTCCATAGTCCCTGGTTTAAGTGTTTTCTTGATTCTTGAGTGACAAATTCAGCCGCTGAAAATCGTTCTCTTTGGTGCTCACAATTACACAACATTTGGAAGTATTCCGGCATGTTTTTAAATTGTGACAGAGGGAGGTAGATTATGTAGAAATTGTTCTCAAGTAAGAGCACTGTTACTTCAACATAATTTATTTGAGTGAAAGTTAAAAGTCACTGTTTGAAAAAGGCCTCTCTGAACCAATCTCCCGGGCTGAATACCAACATCAGCCCACTTCTGCATAAAAGGGATCGAAATATTAAAGTGGCTTAATCATTGTCACCTGACTAAATGTTTCAACTTGTGTGGTCTAGCATTTTTATTCTAGCAAAGCTGTTAGACTGACTAGGGTGGGAGCCTAGCTTCTAGATCCCATGATCACTGCATTACACTTTCACACACAGAATTGCACTTTTAACGGGCGTGTAATGAGTCATCAAGCTCATGATTGAACATTTTTGAAATATCTTTGTAAGAAACAAAAATTCTTTTTGTTTTTTCACAAGTACATTTTTCACAAATCACAAAGTGCATTACAGTATAAGAATTCTGTAGTCAGTGTAGAATATTAAGATCCTGATTAAACATTTATCTACATTTGGTTGTATCAGTTCACTTTGTTATAGAGTTTTAAAACCTGAACAAATTTACACCATATAAAGTTTTTATAAAGTTTTTATAGTTTTTATAAATATATATTCTTAATAGATTTAGTTTTTTTTAGCCTCTAGCAGTTTTTTTCGCGGGAGTTTCTTGTTTTTATCTCACTAATTATTCTCACCATCTCTGAGTAACATCTCTATAGCTGCTGAAACAAAGGCATTCCTTCCATAAAGTTTATGCTTTATGATGGTAATGGAGTGTTCAGGGTGATGTCCAGGGTTAATTTTTCTTCATACATAGCAGTTAAAGACAGAAGTGTAATTTTGGTCTAATTAAACAAGCACATCTTCCAAATCTTGGGTCTCCTCTGCCACATGGCTCATGGGAAAGTGCAAACAGGACTTTTTGAGATTTTCTTCGAATGATTGGTTGCTCTTATCACCAATATTTCTCCCTTTCTTTTTTACAGCAAATAACTTTTGGAGATTTTCCAACCGGAGTTGGGATTCTTTACAGTATCCAAACTGACTCTCCTATTCCAAGTTCTCACAATATTAATAATTAGAATAATCCATATGCCTAAAACCAGTGGGAATTTATTTTATGTTGATGAGGTTTTTTCCCAATCTTCAACCTGAACTTTACTACGTCTCTCTTAGATGTGCGATATATTCATTCTCACTCCTTTGCTCTTTTTTTATTCTATTACTCCCCAAAAATATGCCTTCTGTGTGTACCACTGAGTCTTATTTCACACCTAGCTGTAGTTATGAAATCGAGAATAAGATGACATTGCAGTTCTGTTTCTCAGCTCTGGTTGGTGCATTATAAATGGCGTCTCACACCAGCATGCTGCAAGGACTAGACTAAAATATTGGCTCCAGATCCCAGGAGAGGTGAGCTGCCTGTCATAGGGCAGGAACAGCTGAACAACCTAAACCTGTGCTCACTGCTGTAGGCTCCTATACCTGAGGGTGTGGGAGATATACGTTTTTTTTTTTTTACTTTAATGTCTGCCAGTGTATCATCCTTAAGACATTACTTATATAGTACCCAACTGTTTTTATCTCCATAGCTTTCTTTCCCGTATCCCTCTAGATTCCAACGTTCTGTATGAGGAAAAATAAAACAGACAAAGAAAAGTTGTGCAGAATAAATCCATCCAATTAGAGACTTATCTAATATTGCCCAATTTTTGCAGTTTACTCGCCTATCTATTTTTAATTGAATCAGGAGATGAGAGCAGGAAAAATAAAGATACTCCCCCAACATTTCTTGGAGCCTGATTACAGAATTCACAGACTGTTAAAAATTCCAGCAGCTGGGTTGGAGCCATGCTATCTCCCGCTAAGATTAAAGGCCCCGATAACCAAGATTTATTAGCCAAACATCCCAACAATTAATTAGGAGGCGAGGCCAGACTAATCCTGTTTTCATGGGCTTTAGAGGGTCGAACCGCCTTACTACAGCAGTAGGAGCAGAAGAACACTTCAAAGACGAAGCAAAAACAGAAAGGCAAGAATTAATTTCCACATACAAATGGTGCTATTGGTTGTGTGTTTTATCGGTGCATGTATGTGTTCGTGCCTGAAGCAGGCACTGAAAATCGAGATATGTTTATTTTAAGAGACAATACACCATTTTGTTTGCAGAGTCAAAGGGACTTATATGCTCATTGTGACATTGCAAAGGTTTTACTCAATGCAAAATTCAAAGCTGACTTTAAGCTCCTGCTTAGTCTTATGCTCCCCGTGTTTGTCTGCACTGCCTCATCGCACCAGGACCTTCAGTCCTGGGAGACTCGTCAGGATAAATCCACTCCCCAAGCCATCTACTTGGGGAGTGGTGCTATTTCTTCAACAATAGCTGAATTTAGCCGTAGGGTCAGCATAAAGCATATCGTTTGTGTAGACAGCTCTGAGATCCTTCAGTGTGGAGCTTTTGGTCAAACCATAAAAAATCAGATTTTGACTTGGAGATATTAGATAGGACTTTTATGATATGCAGTCATTGCAAATTATCCACAAAGCAGAAGTAAAACGATAGTTGAGCATATGGTGGATAACCCTGGAGGAATTCTGTATCTCCTGTCATAACAGCTCACAAAAGTTGCTTAGCAAATCACAGGCATGCATGTTAAATGCAGTATCTGTCTTGTCCAATAACCAGTTTTAAATCTCTGAAAGTTGTTAAGATGACACAGAAAAATCATATTCCCAGTTTTATGTCTTTCTTCTTTGACAAACTACTTACACATGAATAATCCTTTGGCTCTTATTAAAAACTGGCTCACTGGGGGACTGGAATGAATTAATTACACACTGAGAAGCACACACATAATCTGGGCCATCTTATTTGACAGTTTAATAATTTAATTTAATGTATTTATAGAAAGTTCATATGCATGAAGAAGGACATTTTTAAAACCATTGCCATGTATTACAATAGTGGAATGCCGTATCTAGTTTTTAAAATGATACTTTATTCTGTTGAAGTCCAAATGAATGAAAACGCTTAATGCACACTTTGTGTAATGGGCTGAAGAAGCTATTTGAATTTGTCTTGTTCGTAACTTTTCCACCAGGGTATAAATCATCATAGCACTTTAGTTCATTGTTCAGCATCCAGAAAAATATTAAAAGCTATATTGTGCATATAAAGAATCAAATATGGGCATTTGTGACCATAGTGTCCACTTTGGCGACTTTCAGTTGAGTTACAAAATGCTTGGATGACATTTGGTAAAAAAAAAAAGAAGCAAACCTGAGGGTTTTTTTAATCCCTGGTTTTGGTGAGACTTTTTTAATTAAAATTGAGGAATTAGAGAGACCTCCTATAACTCACAACATTGTAGTCAGAAATAATTTTCCTTTCCTGTCTATGACTACACTAAGAAATCAACTGGTGAGAATCAGAAATTGTCAGATTTTTAAACATACTAATAAATAAAACAATAAAATATGTTAGAGATACACAGAGATAACAGCTGTTGACCTGAGTTGGATGATCTTTAGCATGACCAGCTCTAACTAGTGACTTGTGCAACTATGTCTTTTATGACATTCTCTCCTCTGTTCTTTATTTCAACTGCAAGTGAACATGAGATAGATACTTTAAGCAGATAAAAGAAAAGCTGAACGAAGAGAAGAAAATATGTTCAGTTTCATGCCTTTTCACTATCAATCTCTCTGTCATAGAACATGTATGATTTTGAAATCAAACTAAGCCTGGAAGCTTTTCATATCAGTAAAATCTAGATCTGACCCAGAGGCATTCACTCAGAAGAAAGTAAGCCAGTTTTTTTTCTTCTGCTGAGCATTTTTTTATGAATCAAATGTACCCACACCATTATGAAGTATTTTAAGTTTAAGGTTGAACTTGAATATAAGCACATTTTTATAAATGAGGCCGCGGATCTCTGCAAGACCGACCTGCGACATTAAGGGCCTCCTTGAATAACAAAGTCACCCCTAAACCCTGTCCTTCTTGGCTGTATGTATTGTAGAACCAGTCGGTCGTCCTTCGGTCCCAGTCCATCTGGCCCTATTGTTGATGGCAGACAGACTGGCTGATGAGCGTAGCCCGGGTGTTCAGACAGAAATGAGGTCCTGAGCTTGCGGGAGCTCCCCTAGGCTGAGCGCTGGCAGGGCTTTTCAGAGCCACTCTATCTGAAACCCTCTGAAAGCAATCTCCATGGCTGCCTAATGGCCATGCGGATGCTCTTCAGACTTTGGCAGTTGACAGATTCTGATCCTTTTAAACCAAGAGTTTTGGGAGAAAAAAAACTCTGGCAGGCAATGAGGTGAAGTAAAATCTGACTTGTCCTTCGAGATTCAACAGCTGAGATGATCTTTTTCCTTTTTGTGCTTTATTGATTGTTTTAAGGTGATCTTTAAAGCTACTGATACTTTCCAGAAACTCTGGTACCATTCTGTAAATTTAGATCTGTAAGCTCTGCCTTGCCTAAAATTCCATCATGCCTCGCTAACAGCAGAGAATAGATCCACTAAATAAACTGACACGTTAAGAGGAATGCAATATACTAATGCTGAAAAGGCAATTATTTTCTAATTTCTCTGCAGGCTATTTACAAGGACACGTGTCATCAAAATGCAGATTAACTGAACACTTTGTTTCACCACATATCAGATGTACAGTATTTTCATCGTACCTCTAGTCTGAGGGACCATTAACATGCAGTAGGACAAATACTGGAGAACTGGAGCGCATCAAGCTCCTCATCTAGTTGCCTCAAGGTGCACAAAGTGAGGCAAAGAGAGGGACAAAAAACAGCATTTGAAGATAAATGTGAAAAAATGAAAGGAAAGCAGAAAAGGAATGTGAAAGCATGTTGTGAAAGCAGGAAGTCGTGAGAAACACTGGTTCTAAATTAGTTTTTTTTGTGTCAGTTTTAATCACTCCTTATTGTATAGCTTCGCACTGAAGGCATTGTGCTCAAAACACAAAGCCTCATGAAATCCAAGTCTCTGGTGCTTTGCTGGCCTGTTGTATTTAATTGATTTATTTTCCAGTGTTTTATTGCCTTCGTTTTTTTTTACAATTTAAATCAAACCCAGACACAACCAAACATTCCTGGATGTAGCGATATTGAGCAGCTTTTTAAAGCTATACACATTAATATTTATTAGAAATCTAAACAGAAGGCTTTTATGTCCTAATTTAGAGAAGGCCTATATGCATTTGAGAGTGGAAGGTAAGGAAGCAATGAGGAAAATTTAGAACTGCCATTTAAAGGCACCAGTCATGCAACCATCAAACCAAAAAGAGTGTCTCACTTTGGCCCGACATGAAAGTTCTGTAACATATAGCTGGCTTGGATCGCTTGATTTGATGTTCAGATTCTACTACCTATTAGTTTAGAGGACATAATGCTGAGAGGGCACTCATTTAATTGTAAGTTTTTGTGTGTGTACATGGTTTGTCCTGTCTGGTTCTGTCTTGTCCTGTCATGGAATGGTGACCTGTCCAAGGTGTTTTTCATAACTATGCCTCATTAAACAGCCAGATAAAAAATGGATTCTGCATTCTTTTTATGTACACCTTCTTTAGACTTAGGGAGATCTTTCGAAGTTTCATGAATGTTTGTCTTCACTTGAAACCTAACTCATGAATAAGGCTGTTTGTACATTACCATTTTTTGTAACATGTAACTATTATTTTGAATAAAAGAAAAAAGGGTTCATAAGAGTTTCATACATTAATCAATATTTAATGACCTGACTAATTATTGAGCTAAAGTGAAGCTTTTAGATTTTCTAAACGAGCAATTATAGGATTATTGCATGGGGACTGCTTCCACATGCATTTGCAGGGATTAGTTGTATTGGGTCTCAATAAAATGTAATTAATTGGATGTTTTGTAATTATCAGTCACAATTAGTGACAGTTTTTTAAATCAAATACCAATATTTGAGGCATTAAGCAAAGTTTTTAAATACCAATAAATTGTGCTTAATGGCAGCTTCACTAAATAGACATAACATTTGAAATTAGTGAAATCTGGAATGCACTAAATTTACTTTTATGCAATGGTTCATCCAACTATATTATTGAAGATGTAGCTACATTCAAGACATTTCTTATGGCAAGAAAACCAGGAGTTTTACAGTTTTTGCTAATCTAAGTCATACAGTGGGACAAAAAAAGTATTTCGTGGCCACCGATCATGCAAGTTGTCCCGCTTAAAAAGATGACAGGTCTGTTGTAGTTGTGAAAATAGCGTCTATGTTGTTGTGTATTATGTTAGCAGCAATCTCCTTATTCCCGTCAAAAGGTCAATTTTCCACCAGCTGACCGGGGCGTCGTCCCCGAGCTGTGGTGCCGACCAGCTTCTGTTCACCGGATGTTAGCCCAAGTAGCTTTACAGTAGAGGCTGACAAGTTTTTGGGATCCCATTTGGTCAAGTGATTTCTACGGGATTCCTGTGGAATGGGAGTGACGATTTTTTTAATAATCATGTCATTGGGACAATACAGGAAAAATGATCAACAGGAGTGGGCAAGAGCGAGAATAAAAATAACACATTTAAGTTCACTTTCAATATAGACAGTTTTGCAATAGATATATAATGTATCATTTTAATTAACTGACATTTCTGTCTGACTTGTGGCTGATTTATCACATGACTAACACTTGACAGAGTAGTCATCATCAATGCGCACTGCTCAGCCACTCATCACCGTACATGTACTAATCAAACATTTCTCAATCCATTTCAGCCACTAAGAAACAAAGTTGTCTGATATTTAAAATAATAATATTTTCTGGCGACATCGGCAGTTTTCTGGGTCAGTTTTAGCTAATTTCTGTCAGAGACAGCTGGCAACACTGCACTCAGCCGCTCACCGCATTTGGATTTAAACAACCAGGACGGGTCGAAAGACTAATTGGAGTGGCTGATGGGATTGGGAGGGAGCGGGAATTATTTGATCAAGTTTTGGATGGTAGGGAATTTTATTTTTCCTTGCTTTCTTGGGTTGGGACAGGAGAATTTTCTTTCAATGAGAGTGGGATGGGAAAGCAAAGAAAATGGACTACCGTGTCATCCTCTACTTTACGGATGATCTGCAAAAGAAATTTCCTTCATACCATCATGTTCACAACTCTGTGACAGAGTGCACTGTGCTCATAGCTGTGGATTAGTTTCAGTATATAACAAGAGCCAATCAGCTCGCTGGTCACACTGATGCTAAAACCGCTAAAATACTTAGCAAAGATAGAGTTCATATATTTTCTTTACTTAATTTTACTTTGAATATAAAATACTTATTATTGTAATATATACTTATACATTTTTGTTCAATTTTTGTCCTGTATGAGCTATACAGGAAGCTATTCTTTTTTATAGGTTTATTTCCTAATAAAGAAGAGGGATCATTTCTGTTTAGATTTTTAGGTAATTTCTGTAATAGTTTACTTGTCAAAGCTGATCTGCAGTTTCCTGAATATTTATTTTATAACTACATAGAACAGAAATACTTTAAATATGTTAAAATAAAAAGGCAAAGCAAGACTATTTTATTTGCATAGCACACGTTCCACAACAAGAAAGTTCACGGTGCTCTACATGATTTGGTGGTAGAGGAACAAACAGAGCATATGATTAAAAACAGCAATTTAGGAAAAGCATATAGGAATATATATATATATATATATATATATATATATATATATATATTTATATATATATATATATATATATATATATATATATATATATATTTAAAATTACATAGGATAATTAAAACAAGAGAAGCATAATTAGGTGTAAAAACAGCCATTAAAAATCAGGTGTAACACACACAAAATTATTTTAGAACAACACTCAAAGGCAGCTCTAAACAGAAGGGTTTTAATCTTTGATTCAAAAGAGCTTAACGATTATGCAGCTTTGCAGTCATCTGGAAGTTTGTTTTAGATTTTTGGAGCATAGAAACTGAAAGCTGCTTCTCCATGTTTATTTCTAATTCTAGGAATGTGTAGTAAACTAGATTTGGAGGACTTGAGTGGTTTGCTGGGCTGGTATAGTGACAGCAGATCTTCAACATTCTTTGGTGCTAAACTGTTCAGTGATTTATAAACTAGTGGGAGTATTTTGAAGTCTATTCTCTGAGCTACAGGGAGCCAGTTTAAGGACTATAGAACTGGAGTGATGTGCTCTACTTTCCTGGTTCTAGTGAGGATGCTAGCAGATGCGTTCTGGATCAGCTGCAGCTATCTGATTAACTTTTTAGGTAGACTTGTAAGGACGCTGTTGCAGTAATCAATCTGACTAAAGATGAATGCATGGATCCGTTTTTTAATGTATTTTTGTGACATTTGTCCTTTTATCCTAGAAACGTTCTTCAGGTGATATAAGCCTGACCTTTTTATTGCCTTTATGTGACCTTGGAGGTTCAGGTCTGAGTCCATTACTACACCTAGATTAGTTTCTAGTTGTATTAACTGAAGCTGTGTGCTGACTCTTCATTGTTCCTCTTTAGGTCCAAAAATAACTACTTTGGTTTTGGTTTGAGTCAGCAGGAGAATGTTATGATGTACCCATCTATTGATTTGTTTGATGCATTTACATATTGCTTGGATACATAGTCACCTAGTGACATTGTAACATAAACCTGAGTATCATCTGCATAGTTATGGTTACTAGTCTTATTGGTTGTAATATTCTGGGCTAGTGGGAATATGTCGATATTAAATAGAAGAGGCCCCAGGATGGAACCTTGGGGAATCCCACATGTGATTTCTGTTTGTTTTGATGAAAAGTTTGCTATTGAAACAAAGAAATCTCCATTCTTCAGGTACGACTCAATCCAGCCAAGTACTGTACCAGAGTCCGACCCAGCGTCTAGTCATTCCAGTGTTATTTTTAGGTCATCAGTGTCAAATAGTACCCAATGTCAAATCTTCTTTAAGTAAACAGATATGAAGTGTTCAATGATTGGACCAATTGTTCTATTTTATGGAACTCAAAATTTGGTCACCCTTTACTTCTAGTGCCAACACACATTTCTTTTAGCTTTCATGGAAAATATGACATTGATATGATTATGAAACATATTCTAGAGATGTGTTGGTGTTATTGGTAGTTTTAGAAAAATAAAAGACAGGATATAAATTTGTTTAGATGTTTCAGTTAAGGAAAACTGAATGGATAGCCATGGAAGAACTTCAGAAAAAAAAGCCCAAAAATCATTGTTTTAAAATCGAATTTTAGCACCCGAATCGACAAATTGACCAAATACTTTCCAATCTGTACCATTTATTCAAATGCATTCTTTAAAAATCATACAATGTGAGTTCCTGGATTTTTTTTATACATTATGTCTCTCACAGTTAAAGTGTACCTATGATGAAAATGACAGACCTCTTTCATGTTTTTAAATGGGATAACTTTCACAGTAGGTGGCTGCCAAAAACCTTTTTTGCCGCCCAAAAATACTTTTGTATTTTACAGAATAGGGTTTCTGGCATTTAGCTCTAATCCTAAATTTTCAATCTCTCTGTCACTCTTCATAGTCACCGTATTTTGGTGGAACTTGGGCTTTTAAATCATTCCATTCATTCATTCTTTTTCTGAACCGCTTAATCCTCAAGGGGTCGCGGTGGGGCTGGTGCCTATCTCCAGCTGTCAACGGTCGAGAGGCGGGGTACACAGGTCGCCAGTCCATCACAGAGCTTTAAAATCATCTACATTTAAATTATTTTTGTTTTTAACCTCACTCTTCTGTCCAAATAGAAATAAAGTAAAAAAAAACAATAATGAAAGCATGTTTGCATGGACATCTAAACGCATGTCTAGCTGTTAAACCCTCTTACCACCCAGGTGCAACAAGGTTTGTTTCTGAGTCAATCTAAAGTCAGATGAGGACACTGAATGGATTTGCTGAAAAGCAATTCTTGGAGAAAAAAAGAAAGAAAAACAAGTCAGGGGAAGGCAGGCCTCATTACATGGAAAATAACTTGTTCTTGATGAAAGCTAAACAAAGTAAAACAAAATGGAAAAAAACTACACCTTCACTAAACTTGTAAAAACAAACAGTTTTTATCCTGCCTCAGAACTTGTTCTGTGTGGAAAAGTGGCTTTTCTGAATGACTACCAGATGCTGTTTAGCTCGATAGATAAGCATGCCATCATTTCAGAGGACGATCCTGGTTGCTCTACAAAAAGTCTTCATCTGTTTGGGAAAATTCAGCTTCTGTACTTAACATGGCTGTGCAGTTAGTCACAGCTTCCATAAAATACTGTTATGCAGCAACCCGAGCACCACAACCAACAGCAGTTGTTTGCTTTCGAACAATATGCATTTCTCATGATGTGACAGCGACAATCACTGTGCAGTGTTTATGGCCCTTTGCAGCATTCATTCATTTGCATAAAACATCTTGGGAATACCACAGAATGAAGATTGAATCGCTCAGTCTTTGCATATGCAGGGGAAATATTTTGAGGTTCTCTATACTTCAGTTGGTTTACCCCACAGTACTGTAGTTAGCCTTGGCATTGAAAAGTGAGAGTATTAGTTTGTGTATTGCCTTGGTATTTCCTATAACTTAAATACATGGTTCGGTTGTATTGTTTATGGATTCCCCCCAGTGTGTTGCACAGTGGGTCTTCCATTAATCAAAGCATCACCAGTAGTATTACATTGTGCAATGGCACATCTTTGGCCAAAAATCCTAACTTTAGTTTTTCATTGTGGGAAAGAAAAAATGAACTGTGCACACCTTAAAAAGCACACTCTGAAAGTATGGAGGTAGACATGTTGTTCTTAAGTGCTCTGAGTGGTAATTAGGGACAGATAACCAGAAAAATAATGCATAATCACTTTCCATTTACCTTTTCTTGTGAGGGCTTTTTTTTCATATGGAACAAGTCATTAGGTGCTGAAGGTACTCTTAAAAAAACTATTCCCAACTGAGGCAGTGTTTGAAAGCAACCTTCAAAAACACGAAAAACGTTATATAATAGCCGGCGATGACTAAAGCCTTTGGGTTCTTTTCAATCAGAAAAACACTGGAAATGATTAAACAACCAGAATGTTTTAATGATCGAATAAAACTACAAACAGAAAAACAATGTTCTCCTGTCCTTAAAATGGGGAGATTATATAACATGGCTCTTATTTCAAAAGGAGAAGCACAAACATGTAAAGTAGTCTGAAGGATTTTAAGGGAGGATGGTGCATAAATAAAGGTACAGGCCTAACTGATGGATATTTATCTGCAAGATTAAACAGCTAAAATACTATTTGAACATAATTGTAATTATTCAGTTAATTTATTACACCCCGCCCCACACATTCACACTCCTCCCACGCACACAACCCACATACCACATGCACATAGAAAAAACCCCATAAAGTGATAGCAATACATGCCTTTAATAATCAATGTTTATTTGATTCTTTACTCATGCAAAGCTAATTACAGTATTATAGCCCAAAATGTGTCACGACAACAACAAGCTGTTTCTCATATTGCTAAAGAACGTATGCTGGCATTATGATGTGAAGGTGAACAATAACAATGTGGATCTATTTGAGAAAGGTCTCCGCTTAAATAAGCATTATTGTTCAATCAAGTGTAATCTTAGCATGCATTTAGGATGATGGAGATATAAATGTTGCTGTTTGTGAATTAGTGGCAGTTATTTCTAAGTGCTGCTGTGATTACTCACTATAAATCAGTAGCCATCAACAGTTTTTATCTACTCTAGGAAACCCAATCTTCATTGTACCTACACTATCATAATCCAATTTGTTTATCATTTAAACTCTGATTCTGCAAACTTCCATCAAGCTTTAAGATCTTTGCCTCCAAAAAAGACCTCAAACTTATTCAGGTGAAAAAACAGTCAAGCACTTCTGCCGAGTAATTTACTCTCCAAAACAGGCATTGATATAGCATGCAAACATGCTATATTAATGGAGAATTTTGACATAAAACATTAACATTTTAATGATTTTATTGGACCTCAATTTTGGTGGTTTTTCTTTAGAAGTGTCCCACAGAACTTCTTAAATGCTTTGATTTTCATCTTTGAGCCTTTTACGTTTTGATGAGCCATGAGAAGGTATTTTCAAAGAGCCAAACTGCACTCATAAAAATGACTAATTTGTACAGTATTTAAGCTCTAGAAAAGTAAAATGCCAGTACCAGGAAAGAAAAAAATACCTGAGAAGAAACATTTAAAATATGTTATATCCTGTAAGTGACAAAGAGTTATGTGAGTTCTCAGAAGATATAAATTAAATTAAATGTTGCTACCTGAATTGTTAAAACTCAACCTGGGAAATAGTGATTTGATATTTGTTTACGACCCATTACATCAAAGATATACTACTCTGTCATATACTTAATACATGTTGGCGTTCTATTTTGATAATCATCAAGATACTAGAGTGAATGCCGCAAGTTCTAATTGGCACAGACAAAATGAAAATTGTCGCTCTTCAACAATACGATTCTGTTTCATTAGTCCAGAGGTGGAAATAATGAGTTTGCTTGTGTGCTTCTGGAATATATAGTTGTTAATAGTATGTGGTTAAAATATAGTTCCCATGTCCATAATGAAGAGCAGCCTGTTGGAAACCTTAAATTCTTTTTTGCTTCAAACATCTTGGAAAGGTTTGTGTGTGAACAGTTATTTAATTAGTTAGCATTTAACATTACTGATGCTGGTAGAGAAAGCAAAAATGTTTCTTCTTACAATATAAACGGTTCTCTGCTGTACAAGAGTCAAAGTGAGCTGGGACACAAATTTTCCTGACCCATCTTTGATTAGGATCTTTTTTGTAAACATTAGTATTTTTTTTATCAAAAAGTTTTGTAAAGTTCTATTTCAAAAGAAAAAATGATTAAATTAATAATTATACTGAAATCATACATTGTATATGTACAGTGAGTTTATATCGTAGACAACAAACTCTGTCATTTTTTTCCGTTATTAATATCATAAAATCATTGTGTTGAGTTTTACTTTACTTATGCTGTACGGTTTGTATCATTGTGCTTAAATGACCACAGGAGCAGTTATTTTGAATTCATCTAAATCAATTAGATAAGTCCAATGCGTTTATGAAAATCTGGCCACATTTGGCTTGTTTCACTGTTATGAAAATGCATTCCATCCAGAAACCTGCAGTTCTGTGACGTGTATATGCATTTTATGTTTTTAAAAGCAGATATGTGTAACAGTGAAGAGGAAGCAAACCCACTCCTCCGCAGACATTATTTGTTTCAGTTAATTGAAATAAATGTTATGCATTGTTTGCTGAGGCCAAGGTCAGAGCTACAGTAGCTGTCACGATGATGAGTGCCTCACCCTGAGATAGAGCTTCTGCCCACCAAACCGAGGGGGACTGACATTTAATCACAAGCACTTTACACCTCTGGGATGGGCCGACCTGCAGTCTCCTGCCTTTGGCTCCAGTCTGCCTGTCACTCTGAGGACTCTGTGGCCTATCTGCGTCTGCCTCAGATTTATTTATCTGGCGGTAGACTGTGGCCTCGTCTTGGACTGAGCCTGGCACCTGTCCATCCATCAGCCCTTGATGTGACGCAGTAGACTCAGACTCTTTGGATACCTTTGCACACACCACGTGTTCCTCGCTGAGTGAACATAACTGAATAAATGCTACATCAGTCAGCAGGCACAACACCATGATGAAGAAATAAAACTCTGCAGCGCCGCAGAGAGGCTTTATCATCGCTGAAGAGCTCTAAATGTGTTGAAACCTTGGAGTTCCCTCCAGGATAAAAGCTGGGAGAGTTTATTAGGACTTATAAACTTTAGAAGCCAGAATGTGGTTTGGAAAACTTTCCTGATCATGCTGGTAAATGTGTTTATGTACCAGACCAACATAGAGTTTGGATTTTTATCAAGTAAGAAAAGAAACCTGATCAGTGATGTTAGTTTGTGCTCTCATCCTCTCTCAGTCAATGCTTAGCAAAGCTGCAGCTACTGGCCAGCACCAGCTTCTAAAAACTTAAATTATCCTCGATTTTTCTTTGAAAGAAATGTCAGACTCAGTTACATCTGATGTATAATGTCTGTAAAGAGCACTGCTTTGATGATATTTTTTGTGGGCTATTTTATTGCCAGTGTCATGGTTTCAAATTCTCCTTTTGACAATATATCTAGCTAGTTGCATGGTTTTTCTTTGCCTTTCATATCCACAGCTGAAATAGACTTTAGCAACCAAGAGGCTAAAGCTCAATGAGAATAATGAGCTCATCATGGTTATTTGAAAAATGATAAAGAGAAATGGGGAACTTAATCATAGTTGATTTTAGTATGGCAGTTTTTAACAAAAATTTCTTAATTTATTGTTTTGTAACATCATGGAGCTTTATTTTGCAGCCTCAAACAGGTGATCCTCCTGTGTTGGCAAGTATTTAGCTCCCTTCAGCTTCGAGTGAGTTTGCGTTATTCAGTAGTGTTTGTCATATTCTCCTTTGATAAACCCACTAGCTTCACATCTACTCAGATGACCACGAACCGGTAGGATGTCATTAAGAGGCTTAGCCCTTCGTCTCTGGAAGCCTGTGATGTTACCACAGGGGCACGCTGACATGTTAATGGGCTCCATCATTGATAACAAGGAGCTAATGAAAATCTAATCAAAAAATTAGCATGTCTCTGGATTGTCTTTCATTTTTCTGACTGCCTCACACACAGACATAAACTTTGAGAGCGCAGCCCTGCCTTTCTTCTGGTTCTAGTGGGGGAAATTTCCATTTCAGGTCTGATTAGATGCTGATCAGCAGTACCATCCTAAAAACACAGCATACTTTATAGCAGACCAATTGAATTAGAACTTAGAAGCATGTGGAGGGTTAATGTGGGGTTTGCCAGAGTGTTTTAAAAATGTGGATTGAAAAAGTTTGGGTTCCCACAAACAACCACTAAAGACTAAACGACAGCCATTCTACTTAGCTGAAGTCATCTTACATAAAAAGTCTCTACTGTTAAGTTTAGGTTTTGTGTTACAAAGGATAGTGAGGGAAAGAATTAACAGAGCCCAATTACTTTGTTCTATTTTATCCTCCTCTTGGGGTGTTGAGAGGCAACACAAGAGTTGGCAGGTCAAGGCTGAGGCCAGGGAAATGTTTCCAGCAGGGAAGGTCACATGAATCTGCACACACAGAATTAAACTCAAACAACCTCTGAGAGTTAAGTTTAGCAGAGAGATTTTCCGTCACCGAGGTTGAGTTTTCTCTTGGTGTTGCTCTTGGGAACCAGTGACTGGGATGAAGCCCTCTGGGCCTTGTTGCTGCGGTGAAACTAAACGACCAGGCTGCACAGAGGAATTCCTGAATGCCCCGTAGGCAACCAACGTGAAACACAGAGTCAGCAGCGCAAGAGCATTATCTCCCTGTAATGTTGGAGAGTTGCACCTGACTTCTTTCTGAACATATGTTCATTTAATAATTTACATGCACACGATGAGATTTGATTTAGATTTAAAATAAAATTTATTAGAAGAAATTAAATTATGAATAATTTCACAGGTCTTTTTAAATGTTTCTTTACACTGTATCTGTTCAGTCATTATATGTGTCAAAGCTAACTTGATAATGTAATGCCCTGCAAAAGTGTTTGTACCCCTAATGTTTTACATATTGTCACATTTCAGCCACAAACTTCAACATATTTTATTCCGATGTTACTGTATATAGGGCATATAAAAAATAGACTGTACCTCTGAAATGGGAGGAAAACAATACATGGTTTAAGTTCATGTTGCAAACAATACATTTAACAAGGTGGCATGGATTTTTATTAAACCAATTTATTCTGATACCCCTAAATAAAGCCCATTGCAAACATTTGCTCTCAAAATTCACCCTTTAAATAAAGTAAGCCTTCTTATTTATAATCGTATTTCAGACATAAAAACAGCTGTTCTGTTATTGCACAGTGAAAAAACATCACCTTGGTGACAAAGTAACAAAGCAATCAAGTTAGAGATAAAGTTTAAGTCTGAAGAAGGGTTACATTAAAGGGCAATAACCAAAGCTTTAAACATCATACAAGCCTGTTTCAAAAGACACAGTGGTGGCAAATCAGGGTAAAATTGCTGCCGTGGTGTGTGCTTTGAACACGCTGTGGCACGTCGAGGTGTTTCCTGACCCGCAGCTGCAGCATATGTGCCACTTCTGCAACAGTGGTTGGCATGAAACAAGCCTCTTTGGAGCACGTCTTTGATCAGTTGCACTGGTCACAGACATTGTCAGCTCCCAGTTAATAAGATGCATTGACTACGGTGTCCAAATCTGAGAAGATGCCGAGATGCTCTAGGGAATCTTTTTTATTTATTCTATTTATTTACCTTTACCTTGTGCATCAAGTTGAAAATGTCTGCATGTCTGCGCCAAGTGATCAGTGGTTGGGAGCTGCGCAACACCATTTGGGGCTCCAGTGAACCCTATAGCGCTTGCCAGTAATTTGGATGAAGAAAGTCCAGGAACTTCATCCTCTCAGCACCAGCAGTAGCGGCAACCAAGAATGAGTCAGTGGATGGTCTGGATGGCAGAAGAGAGAACAGGTAAAATGAAAAGTCTTAGCCCCCCCCAGATCCCTGCAATTGCGTAATCTTTTGTGAGAAACACCTGATTGGGCCACAGTACCACCACAGGCCGACAATTTATGAATGATCAAAGGCTGCCTGATGCCACCTCAGCTTTGGGGCCAATTGGTGCCTTTATTTTTTGAAACAGGTTAAAGAGGATTGGTAAGTATATCATCCAAAGCTGTTAGTAGTATGACATGGCTGAAAACCAGAGCTGCGCTATATATTGTTAACATATCATTATCACAATAACAGAGTATACAATATGCATATCAAAGACGAGGTTGGATGAAACAATCAATGTTACAGACATTGCACCTATTCTCCGCCTGTGACATATTTGGAGGCAGTTGTTGTCGATGCAGTTGTTTGGTTTGATCAGAATATATTAAATGGACTCAATCTCTTTCCCCCACTATGTACACAGGTGAAGTAGGTCCTCACTGTGACACCAGTTTGTTTTGATTTTGCCTTCCAAATCCCAATTTAAGCTCTCCCTGCTGGAGTAGATCCATCAGCTCATTTACGCTAGATTGAATTTATTTTGTGACAGCTTGTGATAGTTGAGCAAACTGTTAATAAACTTCATTAAACTTGAGACAAAATCTATGTGCTTCTTTTGATGTGAATTGATTCAATACATCGGTAAAATAATTCATCCTTCAGATAAAGATTGATAGTCTGGTATAATTAATATCTTGTTACTTATATAGATTAACAAACTGGTGCCCCGTTTTGCTTAAAAAATTTGAGTTTCAGAATTAATTATCCCAGTATTCGGTTATTGATATAATTATTCCATATTATTTTTAAAGAGAAAACGATAGCTCTTGTAAAATCCCCAACACAGTGCAAGATCTTTTAAAAGATAAAGAGGTAGTAAGGTGGTCAAGTCATTTATAAACAAATTATTTCAATGCCATAACATCTGTTGTTGGCCAAAAAAAAAAAAAACCTTTTACAATGAAATCTTGTTAATGAGATGGATATTAAATATTAGTATTTTTTCTAGAGGCTTGATAAACTTCTGATTATGAGAGGTCTATGTTTGCTATGAACTCCAAACAGAAACAATTTATTGCAAGTATTATTGCATAAGTCACAGATTTTATCGCATATCATATGTTTTCCAAGTATCATGCAACCCTACTGCAAATGTTCTGCCATAAGCCATTCTATCTAAACTAAGCAGAGTATTAACCAGAGAATCAGCCAAGAGGCCCATGGTAACTCTGAAGGAGCTACACAGATGATACAAGCTGTTGACAGGATAACAACTATGCACTCTACACATCTGGAAGAACGGTGGCAAGAAGACAGTCACTGTTGAAAGAAAAATCATTTGAAGTTCCATTTAAAACTTGACCAAATATATTGGTCAACTCAACAGACTTACAACAATGGAGGGCAGAGCTTTTAAGTCTGCAGCTCCAAAGCTGTGAAACAGTCTATATCTTTAAAGCTAAAGAAGCTAGTTGACTCATGGGAGTCTTTTAAAAAGCTGTTAAAAACTCTATGTAAACAGGCTTTCTGTTAAATGTTTACTTTAATTGTGTCTTTTATTGTGTTTTATCTGTTTTATTGACTATTAGGGCACTTTATTTTTATTAGTTGTTTTAGGAGTTTTTATTATTATTAGTTGTTATACAGCGTGATACCTGTGTTGGTCAAAAGGCGCTCATCAAATAAACTTTACTTTAATTGCTTACTTGCTTACTTATGTCGGAGGGGACACAGCAAACGTGGAAGCTACTCATTCCAAGCTAACATTTTTTGGTTCTGACACAAAGTGTGGGATTACACCAAACACATCATCCCACTATTAGGCATGGTGGTGGCAAGACCATGCTACAGAGACATTTTGATTCAATGTCGACTTGGAACATAGTCAGAGTTGATGAAAATATGAATGGCAATCCGGCAGATTAGATTTAAACCACTGCAGAAGTTCACCGGAGCTACAATGGAATGATTTTTAACCAACATTTTTGACTTAGTACAATAGTACAATTCATGTCCAGACCTAAATCTAATTGATAAACTGTTGCGAGGCTTAAAAATAGCTTTTCATAGATGCTCTTGATCCAAACTGACGTAACTGTGCTATTGTAGAGAGAAGAACATTTTTTTAAGTTCATATCTTTATAAAGTATTGGTGGCTAAATAACAAATGCATGCAACCTTTTTTTTTAAAACTTGAATTATCGAAAAAAAAACCTAAAACAAACCAAAAGAAACCCAATTTATCTTTTATCATGCACTAACGTTTGGTGATCTATTACATAAAATCCTTTTAAAAAAAAAAAGTTTTCTATTGTTACAGAATGGGAAGCTTGAATCCCTTTGCAAGCTACTGTACATATTTCTCATACCTTCTGTCTATCTGAGCATTGCAGCTTACTCATATAATTTCTCATTTATCAGAATTCACATCTACTGATCTTGATAGATGGCAATAAAAAAATATGCTGCACTTATCGAATGTGTCTTCACTGTTATGAAAGCTCTTTAATTGTACTTTTATGCGGAAGCGTCTCTTTCAGGGCGGTTTAATGTGCTCACTGCAGGTGATGACGAGCTGATAAATTAGTGCTGAGAGGCTTGAGTGTTAGCTTTATGGATTTCTGAAACAACCTGGAGCCACTGCTGAGGACGACAAAGAAGCCCCAGCATCTTCCTAACATGCCGTCTTTTCTCAGCATTGTGGGGCCGGCGTGCTCTAGAGGGAGAGAGGCAGGGACAAGGCAGACTTAATGAATGCAGCTTTTTTTCTTGTGTGGAGCGGCAACATGACACCAGTGCAAATAAGAAGTGTATTTGCAGGTGATTGCTGTCCAGCAAAACACAATTATTGTACGCTTGATTTATGGCACCAGTCTTAACCTGATCCATGCTGCTTCACGGTGATCTGGATGCTTCTATGACATGTTCATTTTGTCGAACAGCACGGTGGGCTTGCTCTTTGACCATGCCGCTAACAGTGATGCATTGCTTTTTGGTGAGGCTTTTTACACTGGCTGAATGGAGACTAAATTAATCAGGGCCACCTGGTTATCTAGTTTGTCGGTTAGCAATAGAGCCTGACCACATGGTTGATTACACCTCTGACCAAGCTTAAGGGCCTGAGGGAAGATGTTATTCTCATTGTGAGCTGCATGAACACGCTGTCACTGAGCTTATTTCGCAACAAGAAGGCGCTGAATGCACACGGATGCTGCAGACGAGGAGCTTCCAGAAGTTCAGTGACACATAAATATCAAAAGTCTAGATGGTAAAACAGAAAAAAATATGTCCTAAACTATGTTAAGTTGCTTCATTTTTATTTTTCTCTGTTTTCCCAAAAGGTTAAAGGTATATTTAGTCAATTATTTCCTCTGCAACGTTTAATCTTTAAGAATGATCCCTTTCAAGACCATCTGAATAGAAAAACAGTGCCATGTCTAGATGTATAAATGCAGTAAACAATCAAACAGTTGTACCTAATTAAGAAGTGTGTGAGTGTATTTCACACCTTCCTCAAAAGCCTTAAAAAATAGCATCTGTACTGTTTAAATGACCTTCCAACAACCTCCTCATGCCTTTCCTATATATTTTACCATACAACGGCCACTTTTTTTTCTGCTGCTGCCTTTCTCTTGGGCACATCTGGCAGTTGATCCTGAACTGCCTGGAGGACAATTCAAAAGGTCACCTCTCTCCTTCCGAGGAAGACAACAACACTTGCTGACGTGGCCTTATCTTTCTCGGCTGCTCGAAGGCATCGGCTACTTTGACAATAGTAGTTGTAATTCGTTTCGTTTCCTGCCCGAACATCGGTCCTCGACTGCCTCCCTACACTTTTTCATTTCTGCTCTGTATGCAGTGGTCTGTCCCCAGAGGTGGGGATAATGGAGAAAACCAGTTCCAGCTTCAAATTAGAGGATAAGATAAAGTTTAAAGCAAAAAGAATAGTGTTGCTAAGACTGTAGACAAACTAAAAGCATTTGGAAAAGGTTAAGAAGGCCCCCAGGCAGCACACAGTCTAATTCAATACTTTTCTTTCTGTCACCTTTTAGCTGGATTTTGCATTTTAAATTAGGGCCTTGGAGAAAAGAGAACTCATAAAACGAGGACACGGGATACAGATGACTAATGTTCCTTCAAAACTGTCTAAGAAGGATAGACTGCACAAAGATGAAAAACGTTGGGCTGGTGAAGTGAGAACTGTACCTTTTATTAACATTTCGATATGAACGAGTGAATAAATGTCATTAGAGGTTGATCTCTGGTCAGTGAAAAATACCACAGCCGATACGTGGCGGTTGGGGGCGGATTGTTTTAAAGAACTGAAAATGTCAATACCCTACTCTGGTTTGAATGTTGTGTGGGAGACGGCGACTCCTTGATGGATGGCGGCAGCGATAATGAAAAATGATTTGAATGGGAGAGACTGAGTGTGACAGAGGTTGAGCTGTGAATGATGGAATGAGTGGATGGGGTGAAAATGAGATTAGGTTTTGCTCTTCAGGTGGTTTGTCAGCCTTGGGAGTGGAATTACCACCAGTCCTTCTATATGGCCTCATTCAGCGCAGCTAGACACATTCCTGCTTGGAGTGAGTGACAGAATATTTGATCCTGTGCAGTAACAAGTTATTGTTAAATCATATTTTTTTAAACTTTAAATGAGATATTTTGGGGGGTTTTCCTAGTTCTCTAATAACTGTGAATTAGATTAATAATATTTCTAAATATTTTGTGCCAATAGTCTCACAGCTGAGCAACTGTAACCGGCAAGTTCATGTAGCAATGGATTTTCACTTCAATTAAAGCAGCTTTAAGTGCGAAAGCAAATATTTTCAGTCTTTTTTGCCCTCTAGACAAGGCACTTTTGATCCGTAATTTACAGTACCATCCAGGGATTAGGTTCAAAGGAGCTCGTCATTAAAATTTGTTCTTGGTGTGTTGAAGGAACTTAGTATCAGATAGCACACTTTGACCCCAATTAATTGGGGGTTTTAAAATAAAGAGTTTATAGTTGACTTTTATGGTACGATGGAGTTTTTAAATTCAACATTCATCTAAAGAAAATGAAATTAAAGAACAAAACATTCCTAAACACTCTAAAAGGGTCTGCTAAAGTTTTATATTTCATTTAAATTGGTCTGAAAAAGTATGGAACAGTATGGAAAAACATGTTTTTTTGTAAAATCTTTAGTATTAAGAGATTTTTTTCTTATCTGAGAAATCTTTAACTTGGACATTAAAAATGTGTTGGAACCCTTATGTCTATTTCTTTTAAAATACATTTGAGTAAAAAAAATGTCAAATTGATTATATAATCGTGTTGTCTATCTGGCTTAATTCTTTTTTGAAAAAAAAGACGTTCTACAAACTCTTGAAACTGTATTTGCCTTAATTAACTGGCAGTCTGAGCAGAAACAATTAGATCAAAAGGGTGGTGGGTTTAACCTGTGAAATAATCCTTGCATGCTAGTTCTGAATTCTCAAATCTGCCTTTTTTATCTTTGCAAACTGTTGGTGCGAAGAAGAGGACAGAAAACTTGACAGACAAGTTAACAAAAAACTGCAACAGTGCCAGGGCTTGACAAGTAATCAGTTATCTGTTTTTAAAGAAAGCAAAAAGGATTGTTAAAAAGTACATTTCATCCATCCATCCATCAATCCATCGGTAGTTGTTGCCAGAGGTAGTTATTATAAGCATCTGTATCACTGCTTTCAAATCGTACTATTGCACTTGCTCTAAGCGTTAAAGCAACCTTCAGTATTGTTGTAAACTGTTTCAGCACCAGGATTAGGAAGATGGAAACTTGACAGATGAATTAACAGCAATGTCTAACAGTGTCAGGACTTGGTAAAGATTAAGTTTTCTGTTGTAAAGGAAAGGATGGACTGTTTAAAAACGTTTGGTTTTACACAACTTGGGGGAAGTTGTGAAGCTTCTCCATTAAACCACTTTAGGAGAATAAAAAAAGCCCCTTGGACATCTACATATGCGCTACGATGCTGACATTTTAATAAAGAGAGGACATCCATAATGCTGTACTGCTGGGTGTGCAGTGGAAAGCGCAAGCTCCTTTTTTCAGTGTAAGGTCAGCGTCTGACTCCCAGTAGGAACACTGTCATTGTGTGTCATTGCTGTAAGTCGATTAAGTCTGTGTGATGTCTTATTATTGCTTTGTCCCCATATGAGATCTTCCATTAAGAAGGAAACATGTCTATTCTCTCCACGGGTTCCCTTTTATCAAAGTCTCCATCTATGTTGCTTACATGCCTCCGAGCTGCGTCCAATTATCCATAAGGTCAGACAGGAAAAAAGAAAAGCATAAAAAAACTAGCAATCATTCAAACAAGAACTTTATTTGTCCTTTACTTTCTACAGTGATGGGTACAAACACATTAACAGCTGCTGTTAATGAATCTCAGAGTGTACTGAAAGCTCTTATTGCTCTGTGAACAATTTCACAGCATAATGAGGTAATTTTACATTTGTGAGACAGAGTGAGACCAAACATCAGGGAAATGACAACACTAATGTGCCTTTCAGGCTCGCAGCCAGAGCCCCATTCGCTCCCCTGTTCAGCATTTTATTTATTATATATTTGTACAGAAGGATATTGTGCACAGAAGCAAATAAACACCCGGTTGTGAGGAGGGGGGTCATCAGACCCTTGGAGATTGACTCTGAAATCTCAGGCGACCTCCAGAGAAAGCGAGAAAGAGAGTGCATGGAGAAGGCGAGCACTGAAAAAGATGAGCATCAAGACTGTTGCAGTGAGAGCAGTCTGGGACTTAGACCAACAGTAAAGGAATAGCAGGCAGCACCAAGGACGCTTCTTAAATCCTAACACAGTTATTGATCCCATTATATTCAGACCTTTGGTCCTTCTTGTTCTTTGTGTATTTGAGATTAGTTGGACTCTGGCCTTGGATGTCAGAGAAGCAAAGCTGTGCTGAGTAGCTTATACTGCACAAGGAGAAGCTTGTTAAAGAAAAAAAAAGAAAAATACACTTCTGCTTCTTTTAAAGTGATAATTTTGATTGTAGATTCTGTTGTGAACATTCCACGTGGAAATTGCAGATATTAGCATTGTGGTTTAGTATTCCTATCCTTTTCTATTCTGCACTTGTTCATATTGTACTCCTCTACCACTGTGGGTAAATATTGCTTCGAGGTCTACCTTTGTGTTGAAGCATGACAGCATGTTCTAGAACATATACTGCTGGAACTTCAGCTTTTATAAAACACTTAAAACTTGCTGATAATCCGTGAATTAGTGCTTTTGATGAGCTGCACCTGATTGTAATGTACCACTTTGATTTCTTTGGGAACAGTAAGGATGTTCTATGTTTTTCCACAGTGCTTCAACAAAGCGACTGAAACAATAATAAAAAGATTATAGCAGTTGTGGTGATCCAGCATTATGGCTACCCTCAGCCCTCTGTTTGCTTTTAGCAACAGCCTGAATAGCTCTTTGAAGGTCTTATGCAAACTGATAAGTGGGTGTGGCTGAGTCTATTAAGACAGCTTCTCTGTCTCTTCTTCACTCTGGACTGCCAGCTTTCAGCATGAGAACAATATCTTGGTTTTTAATTTCATAGTTCACATACATACAAAATGCAGATGCAGCAATCGTGAAGTTTTTGATTTTTCCTAAGGTTTGGCCAGCTAATACCCATTCCACTTTAAAAGCATTTAAAAAATATATAAAATATGTATTTTGAGCCTTTCTACCATTAGCGTACATCAATCACATGTGTAAGATGCACATATGATGTCACATATTGTGTGCAGAACAGGTTTTACTTTTAAAAAACATTGGCAAAATAGTTGTAAAAAATACATTTCATGTTTTCAAGGGGATTTTACATAAGTAAATGTGATGTTTAGCATTGGTCATTTATTTTTTTATATTTACTGGAGAATGCATAGTCTTATTTATGCTCGAGAGTTCCAAAACACTGCCAAAATTTCTAAATCCAGTGTTTTAAATTTGCTGCAGAGGTTGAAAGTTCAAAAGATTATAAGAGAGAAAATCTGATTATCAACTGACTTTGGCTCTGAGTATTTCGTTCTTTCACAATTTGCCAACACGTCCTGCAGATCTTAAACATCTTGCCAACACTAAAAATGGCTAACGCTGACTCCTCTCAACAACAAGTTATAGACCAAAGAATGTTGACGTTAGGTTCACTCAGTAGCACTTCAGTATGGTGCATTTACTATAAAAATATATGGTACAGTTTCTAACTGGTCATTCACAAATCAGAACCAGTCTAGCTTAAACATGTCTATTTCTGGTTAACAATTTCTTAATTCATCCTTAAATGCTAATAGGACTTAGCCAGTTTTTTTCTGTCTTACAGGTAGATTGTGATCTGCTCAGGTGTGAAACTTTTGACTAAGTCTTGTTCCCTCATTAGCAACTTCCACACTGAATAATGATGCTGTTAGCACAACCTGTTAAAGCCTGAGCATGGTTTGTTCACTGACTAGAAAAAAAAGATGCTTTGTGTGTTTGGTTTATCAGTTACAGGTTAGGGATCAGTAAGGCTGAAAAATGAGCTGATACTGGTCAACCTATATGCCTCATTTTTTCCAATCTTGCAACTAAAACATTGCCTGTTCAGCTGTGAAAACTTTGACTTCGAGTCTTCACTCAATGTTATGGTTAATAGAACCAAGTAGCACTTGAATATGGTGCATTGCTTGATCTGGAACTTTCAAACAACCAATTAAGGACCAAGGAAGCTAAAAAATATTGATACAAATTTCTTAGTGCATTTTACAGGTTGAATATGGAACATTTTAATAAAAAGCAATATTTAATTTAAAAAAAAAAAACCTCTTCAGAGGGTTTCGGGGGTACAGAAGGAAAGTACATTTCACCACAAAAATTATATTTGAATTAAAAATAATCCAATGTAAATTTTTACAGCCACGGCAATGACTTTATGTTTATATTGACTAGCGAGTAGCGGCCGCCATTGAGGGTTGACAGATACGGTCTCTATGTTCCAACAATATTCTCGACAATGTTTGGCTGGCACTGGGAAAAATGGTGGAGTCGACAAGTAAAGCAGCTGCTTTGGAGCCGCAGAGATATCGTTATCCATCTCAGTAGAGGAGCGACCCGAGAAAAGAAGAAACTAGAGTGAATTTAGGTGAAGCCTACACTATATGGACCCACATAAAACATTTCCCGGGCATCAAGCACACCCGTAAACAATGACTTCACTCCTGGATCGGTAACTTTGCTAACGTTAGCTATGAGTTAAACACCTGTACGATACATTCCTCACTGGACACAGTTCAGGCTGGTCGCTAGGTGTATCGGCAGCAAACCAGGCAAACCAATGGCTTATTATTCTATTGCTGTAACTACAACCTGGACAAACTAGATGTTACTATTGGGTTCATGTTCCATATCCAACTTTTAAGTCTAGCATCCAACATTGTATCACTTACCTTGCTCTATATGTTACTGATGTAAGCCTAAATGGTTATTACACGCTGTAATAAGTCATGCTGTTTATCTGAAATATCATTTATTTAAGGTTAAGCTCCGATATAGGTTTTATTTTTTATGTCCTAATACATACACCTTAACACTGAGACACTGTGTGCTTATATTTGACCATGATAATGCATACAACCTTTAAAAGTTACAACTATAACACTTTTTATGCAAACAGTTTTGAACCTTTTTTAAACTTACCTATTGTAATGCATCAGGCCTGTAAAACTCCACCTTTTACTTATCACCTTCATCTGCTGTGACCTGCCACATATAGTGTCAACTGTGACCAGGTTGTTGTCCAGCAGCTCTCCATATGAATTATGATTCACTGGACCAGTTTTAATCTTGTTATGGAGGTTCTTTTGCCCTTGGCTGGAGCATCAATGGATAGATGGAACTTTATCAGATTTTATGGTGCTTTGGTGTGCAATTCAAAAAAGGTGCTGTACTATGCTTCTAGCTATGGAGTTGGGGGATGTGAAGGAGGCACGCATGCAAGAACTACACAGTACAGTTTGATCGTGTTTTCTTTTTTCTCATTAATAAAAAAAAAGAAGAAAAAACTTCAAAAGAGAACAAAACAGACCAGGGGAAAAAAGCTGATTAAAGAAATACTCATTGTAGTGCATTTATAACAGAACCCATTTAAAGGATATCATTACAAAATGTTCCAATTTTTAAAGTTATTAAAAAAAGTTATCCTAGTTCTAACTTTAGTTGGCTCTGACTGATTGTGTCTTCCCTCCTCCCAGCATGTGCCTAAGAGAGGTGTCCTTAAGGTTCCCAAGCTATCTCAGTTGGCTGGTTTTGATACAGAGGACTTGTAGCTCTATGTTAAGCTCCTCTCAAATGACTGAACTCTTCCTAAGAGTGATATTAGTGGCAAAGCTAAACGCAAACTGTTTAAAATCCTTCAAATCAGGGAAAAGTAGAAAGGATTGATGGGCCGCATTTGAAGGACTCTTCGAATTAGGACATCCTTCGTAGCAGCACTGTGACGTAACTGTCCCTCAAATCTGGCCATCAAGGGATGCCGCCTCTGAATTTGGAAACACTACCGGAGCATTTAGAAAGAGATGAGAGACGGATAATGATGCATTACTCATTACTCTATAAATTTTGAAGAAAAAAAAAACTGCTGCACCTCTAGCCATTTCTCTGGGATTTGGTTAAAAGGATGTTAATCAGTAGGAAATGCATGACAGGATTGTTTAGCTCTTTTAAACATATAACTTTTTTTAAAACCTTGTATGATTCAATACCAATATATCCTCCTTATGCTTAGTCACTTCTATGGTCTTGGCCATAGCTAGCGATTGAATCATCTACTAAATGGTCAATCATGATTCTGCAAATACATCAAGGCTGGTGTGATGACATCCCCACACTCCATTGTCCATCCACACAGAGGTAAACCCTGCTGTACACTACTCAGAACTCCACCACCAAATATCTTAGCTGTGTTAACCTTACTTTTCCCTGCACCAAGTAAATAAAAGAAAAAAAAATCATAAAAGAAACGCGTGATCAGTGTCTATCATTTTATCATTATTTTGTCATATCATTTTGATACCGTTGTATACATCACACTAAAAAACCTGATACACTTTGAGAAAATTACTTATGATTATGGAAGGAAAAAGGTGTCAAAGCTGTTCTTTTCAAGACGGCAATGTATTGCTAATTAGGTCAAAGACAATGAAGGTTGCAATATGAATATGCAAAGAAGGAGTTCATTATACACACTCTATCTGCCTTCACCAGAAAAAGTCCTTTATCTCTCCAGATTTTTATGGAGTTGTTAATGAGTTACCCAAATTCAAGGTAAAGCTAAATTAACTGCCCCTCAGGTTAATATTTAGTCATTTATCTGTAAAACACCCTCTGCCAGCTGTGGATCTCTTCATAAGTGATCCCCTGACCCTGAAAAGTTGTTCTTTATTATTCCATTTTATCAGCAGTTTCTGTTTGTCCCAAGGTGTCTGTTAGTGACAAGAATCTGAACGATTTTTTCCCCTCATCTCTTGTCATAAGTGGCTTTTTACAGGGCTTGGCAATTATGCTGCAGTTCTATAGGCACCCGAGAGAAAGTCAAGCATAATATAAACAGTGCACCTATGCTTAAAGGCTTTTCTTCACATCACCACTAGCATAAAATGTGTGGGCCTGAAATGTAGCGTATTAATGCTATTAAAGGCCCTCTTACCCCCCATAAAACATGCTTAGATTCCAATTTTATCTGTTAGATGAAGATTTCTCTTCTTTTGTGTAATCACCTACTGTTTGTTAATATTGTTGTTGGTAAGAAGGTAATGACAAATGTCAGAAAATAATTAACTTAAATAAAGAAGTAACCTAAATGTTGCCTTGCAAATATATTTAACTCCATTGAACTTTATTTACATTTTGGTACATTAAGGATATATATTTTATACAATTTTAACGGTCTCTCTGCCACTCTCCCATGAACTTTGACTGGTGGAGAAACTGGACAACAGTTTTTGTATGCAGAATCCATCTTGTTGGCTCTGTCCCTACTCTCCTCCTTGTATGGTCACTCAGTTTGTGAACACTTCCTGATCAAGGCAGATTTATACATGTGCCACACAACTTCCATGTCTTGATGATAGATTTAACTGAACTCCTACGGATGTTCAGTGCCTTAGAGATTTGTCTGCATCCATCTCCTGACTTGTACTTCTCGATAAACCATGTGTTCATGATGTAATGATAGATAGGCATGCTTATATTACTATATTAAACAGTGAATGAACCTTCCAGACATAGTTTTCTTTATACTGCCATCCCTTGAGCTATGCTCATTGCGCTCAGTTGAGCTCCATTCCACTCATTGTGAAACTGCTAGCGCTAATTAGCTAGACCCCTGTTAAATTAGGTCAGTCACTTTAAAGGTGGTGAACATTTATGCTGTCACTTATGTTAGATATGTATACTTCATTGTTTTGTAGATTTTTCTTTTGTCAAAAAAAGACATTATGTTGATCATGCTCGATTTTTAAAACAATGAATCGGGTGTGTGTTTCTGATAGGCACTGCAAAAGAAAAGAAAGCTGGGTGTCTTTTTTAAAAGATTGAAAGAGAAGTGATCAGTCCCATTGGTGCATGGCCTTAAGGTGCTCCTCAGAGCAACATTATAGAAAACACACAAGAAATAAAGTATAATGTACTTCCCATTGAGTCAGACATTCTAAAAAGAAACAAAAAGAATAGAATACAAAGCCATTTCCATTAAGCAAAACAATAAAAATAATGTTATCGTTGTTTTAATACCATTTTTGAAAAATGCGCTGCACTTATTTGTTGTTGTTAATTTTGTTGTGTATATTGATCTGGAAAAGATTGGATATCTGCTGGTACAGCATCTTAATACAATCCTAGCCTGTTCTCACAACACCGAGCTGTGCACTACACACTTTAAGTACATTAAACTTATTAAAATCAATTCCATTTGCTGTGTATCCTTGACATTTCAGTAACTCTCCTATTCAGTAGGCAAAACATTCTGTGTTCATGCTGTTCTCAAAGCTGCTTTTTAATTAGTTGTTCAACCAACAGATTTATTAAAAAAAAAGCAATATAGCAAAAGCATAAATTGAATGAAGGTTGTACAGTCTAGAAAAACTAATTGCAGATATTGTAACATCATATATGCTTAGTGTTGGTATTACCAGTTATACAATAATCTTTAAAGTCTCTCATGTTTGCTCCCTTTTTCCACCTATTTAGTTAATAGATGGTAGTTTGTGTTATTCAGTTTGAAGACTACTTTCTATGATAACTTGAATAAATCTGCAATGGTTTCTGCATCTATGTGGTTATTAACTGAATGGGATTTGTGGTTTATTGAACCTGTAGTGTTGGCTGATGGAAAACAACAGATTTGAAAATAAGGTGTCCTCAGAGACAACGAGGCCAACCAGTCAAAAAACAACAACTGACTTTTATGCCAATGTTCAAATCAGGACTTCCCTGTGCTTAGGGCTACAGGGATACTCTCCTTTTATTAAATAAATACAATGCAAGTTAACTTAGTTAGCACAAAGCATGTCAGAGGAACTAAACGTTTTCGTCACTCAAAAATCATTTGGGCTCACTTTAAAAGAAACTCTTTTGGTTGGGGAACAACTTGGTGCATTACTGCCACCTTGTGGTAGTATTAGCTGCACATTGCTGACAGGTGTTGGTAATATAAAAGACAATTTGCATCATAGTTTCATAAATACTTAAAGTTTTTGCAAACTTTTTCTATGTCAATCAAATTCTGACCGTACTTTTTATTGTGATGTTTTTAGTTAAGTTCGAGTCAGAAAAGAAAGCAGTTGCATTTAATAAGTCATCAAATACACAGTTCAGGTGCATGATTGATGGATTACATGCTGCGTTTCATGCTATACCCCCAAGAATCTCTGATCATTTCTTACAATTTTTTTGTTTAAAATCCAATAACTGCCTGTTATTATTGAACAAAATGTTATATTATTTTGTTCTTTCTGTTTTATAAAGAGTAACAATGGGTATCTAAGCTGAAATTGGCTGGTAATTACGTACTGAGGTTTTTATCTCTGGTTGTACCTCGCCAATTGTAATTTTAACATAATTGCCTTAATTAATGGACTTTTCACTCATGGGTATTTTACACAATGGCTATAATTTCCAAAAAGGAAAAAGACAAAAACATTGGAGTCTTCTTTCAGCTATCTCATCTGCAATGCACAGCAACAGGAGTGGGAGGGGCAACAGTACTTTAGCCTATTGTTTATACAACTGAAAAAAAAATGGGTCAACCAGTTACAGGTTGATGATAAGGACCCAATGGCAACAAGATAGAGGCAGACACATTATGAAGGTCCAATATAATGGTGAAACTGATAGACTTACAGAACACCAGAGAACACACACGGGAATTCTATTTCTTCTACGGCCGTTTCCGGTGTTTTAGATAGTTTTGCGCATGTCCAAATGATTTATTCTGTTCAGACATGTAGCAAATAAAAATGCTTGTCATATTTGAAAAGATTTCTTCAGGAAACATGGACAAAGTCAAATTCTGATCCGAACTATGATCGATTACAGATATTTTGCACATGTAAACATAGCTATTGTCAATTTACCTTCACCCTTTCCAAAGACTTTTTAAAAAGCCATTTAGTTAATCTTTTGTTATAGTCTAGGGTCAAGGGTTCTGAATCTTAACCTCTTCGTGGAAAACATAAAGCTGCAAATGATACAGATTGTCTTATTTGTGCTTAAGGAGGTAATTGGTGTCCTTGAGTGGCTGGCTCATGCTGGATCAGATATCTTGTTAGTGCTAGACAGCTCTGCACTCATTACTGACTTCACTTCTGTTAAAATTCTTCTCAAAGTGTGTGAACACATTCACAAGTTTAGCCAGAGCTTTTTTTTTCTTTTCTGTAAAGCTCCCCAATTTATCCGTGCGGATTGTGGGCTCCAAAAAAGAAAAAAAGAAAAGCGATTTTTCGTATGTCACCATTCACATGCTTTTACATCTAAGTGGAGAATAAATGTCTTTAAGACACCTGGCGCCAACCCTGTGACTGTCGTCTTCTCCCAGGCTCATTTCTGACTGAGAACAGAAAGACCTTGGAGTACAAAGACAACAGACTTGATTATGTGAGTACACAGGAAGGTCTCCAAACATTGTCGTGCTAATCACGTTAGTGGGCACGGACTCGAGGCAGGACAGATGCTTGGCAAAGGGCAATAGGGTTATGTTGTTCTGATTAGAGGGGGCTTTGGGAGGGGGAGGGGGCTGTGAATTTTGTCTCCTATCTCAGCCTCACCTTGGAAAGGTACTGTAAACCCAACTGTCCCTTTTTTTTCTCCCAGCTCAGTCTATCACTTTTTCAGCGTCTCACACAACATCTGTACTCAAGAGCTGGCGCCTTAGTCAGAACGGATTTTCGTCCTCTCGTTCTGCAGTCCGCATTCATTTTCCTTTTTATCAACTGCCCACACAGCAATGAGCTGTCAGATGATAGTTTCAAATTTTCTTCTTACTGATTTACTGCTTAAATTTGTTAAAAACAAATTTCCTCCTTAGTGACATGTTTACTTGTTTTGCAGAAGAAAAAAAAACTCCAGGGTGGCTCATTTCAGTAATGTGTAGTTGAAGGACAACTGAACAAATATTTGGAAGAGAAATGTTCCGATAACTTACCTTGATGGTCACATTGGTCAGTTTATTTCATATTATTAAAATGTGAATGTCTACTTCTTAAGATACAATTGTAAAATCCCACATGAACATACCATCTGTACACAAGTTGTTTTTTTTGTCCTGCAGTAGAAAACTGAGTCATTAAAGATAACATGCACAGTTTTCATTTTAAAATAATTGAACACTGATGGCATTTCAAGTTTTTCGAGACTTGGGGAGGATGTCATTTTTTTTCCATTTGCAGGGCAATTTGCAGGGCAATTCTTGCTCAGAAAATACAATAATTTGTGACAGAAGTGATAAAAAGACTTAAACTATGCAGTACTTCCAAGCTTGAATTCATTGCTTTGAAAAATCATTAGTACACTACTAACTTTAATGTGTCTTTAAATCCCCCTTTTAATATTCCTAAATAAATTCCAGTGTAACCAGCTACTTTTAGATGTTTCTTTAGGGAGTATTTTAATATCAGGATAATTCCTGCGGTTCTTTGAAGGCCTTCTAATTTGGCTAGAGGCATCATGAAAACCAAAGGAACACCCCAGATGGATCAGAAATGAAGTTGGCTTAAAATCTCAAACTTCGAACATCTCACAGAGCACTGTTCAAACCTAACAAACCTTAATCAAAAAAGCAGCCAAAAGGCTTTCTCTAACATTGGAGGAGCTGCAGTTATCCAAAGCTCAAGTGAAAGAAACTATTGACATGGGAACTATTTCTTGTGCTTTCCAACATCCTGGCCTTTGTGGAATCAAGTCAAGTAGAAGGCTGTTTTTAAAAGAAAGCCATAAATTGTCCTGCGTACAGGTAAGCACAAGCCTGGTCAGATGAAACAAAAATAGAACTTTTAACATATATACAAAACACATTCCTCTGAAATGGCCATCCCTTTTGGTTGAACGGGGATGGCAGCATCTTGCTGTGGGTATTGTTTTTTCAATGGGTCCATGAAAGCTGAGGAGAGCTAGAGTTGATAGGAAAAAGATTTGTTAGAGACTGCAAAACTCACGTTCTGGCTGGACTACAACCCAAAACATTCAACCAGAACTTGAATGGAAATATTTAAATCAATGTATTCTCATGTCACACAATGGCCTGTTCATAATACCGACCTAAACCCAATTACTTACTGATGCTCTCCATTTAATCTGACTGAGATTGAGTCATTTTCCAGAGAATGGCAAACGTTTGAGCCTCTGGATTTGCAAAGATGATACAGACACACCATGTGGGACTTGCAGGTGTAAATTTGAAAAATATTATGTTAGAAGGGGCTGAAAGCAAATGCACACCACATAGACCTTTATTTGTAAAAAATGTTTAAGTCAAGCATGATAATATTTTTACTTTATAGTAATGCACAGCTTTTCCTGGTCAATAACCCAAAATTCATGTTGCTCTAAAATACACTTTTAGGTGATAATGTTTTCCAAAGTATTCAGGATATGGCGCCTGACTTTGACACCCAAAGTAATGTGTTGATACATTTTTGTGATTCATGAGCATTTCCTGGTCTCTTCTTTAGGGTCCTACATGTTGGTGAACTCTTCTCAGCATGCTGCGGGTCATCGTGCTCAGCTGCTGCTGCAGACGCTGAGTGAAAACGACACGCATTGCGTCCAGTTCAGCTACTTCCTGTACAGCCGCGACGGCCACAGTCCTGGGGCCCTCCGAGTGTACGTGCGAGTGAATGGCGGTCCACTTGGGAGTCCGGTGTGGAACACCTCAGGGTCTCACGGCAAACAGTGGCACCAGGTCGAGCTGGCGGTCAGCACCTTCTGGCCGAGTGAATACCAGGTATGAATGAAATTGTTCAGTAACACCAGTCAGATTCTCTGTGCATGTCAGCTACTGAAGATATGCAGACCCTGTGACCAGCATGATGTAGAGCTGAAAAATATAACGTACTAAAAATCTGTTGATCACTTCTTATTTTAGCCTTGAGGTGAATCTTGTGTTAATTACTCGCATTTGCAATTCAATTAGAACTGATTCCCTTGCCAATGCAGTCATTGTTAACGGTTGAGGTCCCTAAGCAGATGTGACATGGGAATCTCTGGTAGAGATTGCGCCCAGCCGCATCTAACCAACTGCGTGGTATGTCGTCACGTTTGGTTCTCAGACCCAGACTATATGGGTGTCTGATGTAGCTGTAGATAGCTGGGGTAGGTGAGTGTGTGGGTCATACATTTATTAATTCTATTTCGTCTTTCTGCAAACTCTGCTAAGCTGTCAGAAAGCTATTAGGTTGAGTAGCGTGCATTTTATCAAGAGCTGTCAATCCCCCTGACTTAATTAAATTCTATTCGGCCTTGTATGTTGTGACCTTGACTGTGTAAATAATAGCCCTTAGCACTGTATGAACCTGGGGGTTGGAGCATTTGGAGGCTTTTCAGCCAGCATCATCCAGTCGTAAGTTAAGTCTAGTAAATAGCACACCACATGACCCACCCTTAAGGATGCCTCAGTTTTAATAGGAACAGCATTTCCCTGTGTATCATTATATTTAAAACATCTCGCCAGTGCTTAATTGCAATTGAGAGGTCTCGATGACAACGCAAATTTGTTTACACTGTTCTGCAGACTTATTGTTGCGTGTGGTGAAGATGTGAAAAAAAAGAAAGCTTGAAAAAATGTTTTGTTGCTGCAACATAAACATACACTGAGAAATCTAGAAAAAAAAAATCATCATTTAGTTAAGTACACTCCTTTAGTTGAGTAAAAATCTCATATTTACGTACAATTTTCATAAATCAATGGCACGATTACGTGCACTCTTACAATTCTGAGACAGTACATGTCAGCGAAGCATTCAAGGCTTTTCATTGATCAGAATGTACAGGAACTTTTCATTAGCAATCCAATACTAAATGTTTCCCTGGGATATAAAAACAGAGGTTGTTGAGCCAGTCTTTGAAAAAATTTAAGATGAGAGTGTGGCAGGCAGATGTTCGATAAGGCAGGAAATTAACACAGAAACAGTGCTAGTCTCTTAAATTTTTTTATCGTAGAGTTAAAAAAAAAAGTAGCTTAAAAAAAACACAAACTGTGAAAAATTGCTTTATGATTACCAACCTTTATGTTGTCACCAACTCAGTGAAGATGATAGCAAAAAGGTTAAAACAATTTCCAAAGCTGTGTTGGAAAACTGCAGGAAAGTTCAGCATGTTGGGCTCACCAAGTCTCCATGACAACCTTTAGATGATAACTTTATGCAAATCGACTATTTGGCAGGCATGCCAGGAACAGATCCTTTCTCTACAGTCACAAATGTAAACATGTGGCGTTTGCTAAACATCATGAATATGTGTGTTTTAGACAGACACGACTAAAATTTTGCTTTCTGGCAATAAACTCAGAAGCGCTTTTTATAACACTAAAACTATCATGCCCACTATTATTTGTGGCAAAAGATATGTGATGCTGCTTGCTTTTTGTTATTTTAAAGACTGATGAAGCTGAAGACAAAAGAACATAAAAGAGGACTTAGAGGGCTGGATGATCTATAGAGACGATGTGAAGAGGAATGGTTTTCTGTATTACAGCAAAATATTAGAGGATAGGACCAAGTGCTCTCGTCTTTTCAAAAGAGATTTGTAAAAAACTATTAATTGCAGGGTTTAAAACCTTGCTAATACCTATATAGTAGTTGGTGAAAAGCAAATGTGCAGATACAGAGAAGGGCATGACATACTTGAAATAAATCAGCTTTAACAAACACTTGATGAATTGCCTGTCAAAATAACTAATGGGCTGAGGGACTTTATTGATGAAAAAGCAAGGAAACTAACCACAAGTCAGATTTCCTTGGAAACCTGATGGAAAATTGTCTCTTTACAAAGAAAAAAAAAACTATAAAGATAAAGAAAACACGTTAAAAAAGTTCACTCTTCCAACAAACAGCCAATAAAAGGATGATGGAAGTTTGTTGGAAGAAATAAACATGTTGAGACATGTTAACTGTACTTTAAACAGATAGTATGATGTAACATCAGCCTTCCTATGTGTTTCCTGAATCGTTTTCAGATTTCCCAACCAAACAGGTCTACTTTTTTTTCTTATCTTTTATCAAACCATGAAATCTAATGGAGCTTTGAGAAAATACTCTAAAGTTCAGCATTGAATTTTTACTAAAACATGATTATGCAAATATTGGCAGTATAATGTTGCAGCGGACTGGTTTGGTCGCCCTGACTTACATACAGAGTTATTATATAAGACTAATATGTTATTAATACTGAACTATATCAGCTGTATGTTATAATTATAGATGCCAGAGGTAGAGCTGGTTTGAACTGCTAAATACGAAATATCAGCCAATGATTATGTGAAAGAAAAAAAAAAGTTAATACAAGCATTAACTTGTTTTAATTTTGACGTTTTGTTTTTCCTAACCATATTTTTCTATTAATATCATGTAGAAACATTTTATTTTTCAAAATGTTCACTGAAGTATGACAAATTCAGAAAACAAATATTGAGAGTTGAATTGTGCATGGGCCACTGAAATTATTTTTTATTTAAAACAAAAAGGCAATAATTATACCTACTGCTGCTATATAATTTCACTATAATTTTGACAAAAAAAAAACAAACAAAAAAACTGAAAGTTTCCACAAAATCTGCTAATCTTGCTAAATATTATAAGTTTTTGTTGAGTTTTATTCTCCAGGAGCCTTCCTGAAGTTTGCTTTTTCATTAACTTAATTTCCACCTCGGCGAGTGCAGTTATAAATCAGAATAACTCCAAATATTTAAATTTGTCTTTGTGAAAGCAACTTGCTTTATTTCAGACAACTGACCAGCAGTGTACAGTTACAAGTAGGGGAGCAGCCGCACTGCCCTGCTCCATGCTCCATACAGCCAGAGAACACTTCGGTCTCTCACCATTTCCATGGAATGAAAGCAAACCTGTTTGTAACCTAGTCTGAATACCTAATATGGGTAATATCCAAAATGCAAAAAATTAACACCTTTTGAAAGCAGTCAAAATGTGTATTAAAAGGTTTGGATTGTTATGTTTTATTTATGGAACTGTATAAAACAATTTGTTACTGGAAATTATCCATCATATAAAAATCATCCTAAATATAATTAGAAACTAAAGCTGTTAAATAGATGTGAAGAAAGATAAAGTATAATGTTAAAAGAGATGATTAGATGGTCTCTGTTTTTTTAAGTGCAAACCATTACTTTTACAGCTCCCTTAATAGATACATTAAACATGAGTTACAGTTATGCTGAACACTCAACAATGAGAGCTGAAAATGGTTGCCTCTCTCCCTAGAGTGGTTCTCTGCTGTGTGTGATCTCTCCAAAAAAGAGACTCACTGATTCTCATTACAAACCACTTCTCTCTGTCTTAACATTGGAGCAGATATGTCATAAATACAACAAAAGTACTTCTCAAGGAGCAGTCCCTTTTCTTCTCCATTTTCCCAACGTTTTGTTTTCCATGATCCTTCTTTTCATTTTCCCTGCGGATATGTGTACTTGAAGGCGTCACAGTAAATAGTAATGGCTAACAGTGGTTTTGCAATCATATTCAAAAACTTTGAAGTTTTCACATTTTGTCATGTCACATCTCCCTGTTTTGCTTGTGGCAAACTGGTTATTGGTTCTCATTATGCTCTCGCTTAATTAATGTACTCCATAAACTTATCAGGCCATCACAGAACAATTGTACTCATGATGTGCTAATTAAACGGAGGTGGACTCTTATTTAATAAATAGATGGCTCCTTAAGGGACTCTATTTCACTTAAGTTTATGTAGGAGTATCAGAGTAAAAGAGCCGGCACACAAATGCTTGTCAATTGTTTCCCAATTTTAATTTAGAGAAATATTTGAAAACCTTCTACCATTTCCCTTCAGCATAATACTGAAAGAAAAAAAACATCTCGTCAATGGAATACCAGTCTATTGCATACAATTCCAATAACATACAGTGGTTTTTGTGTTTGTAAAGTTGAAAATAGTTTAAGAGGAATTAACTGTCTTGCATGGTACTGTAGGTGAGTCAGAATATTGCTTCGACTTCCAATGAGAGGCAGAACAAAGTAGAAGGCTGGTTAAAACGGGCTCATGAGGAGGAGGAGAACAAACTGAACAGGAGAAGACTAACCAATAAATTTGTATTGACTACACAGCCTTTTAATAGAGCATCTTAAAAGGCTAATAGTCTGGCTTTTATCTCATGTTGGAGAAAAAAAAATCACACTGCTCAAATTTATTGGATTAAATTAGCTAAAATTGGGGATTTGATAACCAACAATTGGCAACATAAGACCAAACATATCGTAATGTCAGTTGAGATGAATTAGAGCTGTACATTTGGGGGTTTTCTTTCCCACCATTTCTTCTCTTATGTGTCACTTTCACTCGGGTGACCTCAAACTGCTTTTGAGTACAAAGGGAGCAAAACAAGCTACCCCCGCAAAGGCGCGTATGCCGTGGCTTACATTGCTAATCCCTCGGCAGTGGAAAGACCTCATCATAATGGAATGACAGCGAGTCTCATCTCGCAACATGCCACTGATCTCCTTTACACAGACGAAACAGATGAAAGAGAATGGGGCTGTTAAAGGCTGGATGTTTTCTTTAGCACTGGCCGTCCCCTCGTGTTAACCGGCAAATGAAACGGACTCAAACCATAAAAAGAACAACAGACATCTTAAACACCACTTTACTCCAGAGCTTCACCACAATTCTTTCAGAGTTTTTTTTTTTTTCTTCACAATTTCAAATACTGATAGAGTTATTTTTAGCCTCCGCACACCTTAATCTTTTTTCACATCATGTCCTGTTAAAACCTTCAGTGTATTTTATTCAGATGTGATATGCACATCCGCTTAACTGGGTGCTGGATTAAAAACAACAAACATTGGAAACATAAACGATCTACTTGCCAAGTAAAGCTACCCTGTCGACACAATGGAACATCTGATTGCCAATATAATCCGTTCCAACATTCCCTATAAAATATGCACAGCACTCACAATTAGTCATTTTCAGCATGATAGAGATATTAATCCTTCATTATTTCATTGCTAGAAGGATTGTGTGATGAGATAATGATTAATAAAAAAACAGTTTTTTCAACATCATGACAAAACTTTTAAAGATGTTTTACATAGCTATTTGAAAGAAAATTCAAGAAATTAGGAATACTTTCTTTCTGACTAAAAGAAATACATCATGTTGTGTTCTCCATCCTAGAGCATTCGGCACTGGGGCCAAATCCCTTAACAAACAGAAATTACTCACAATATATACAAAGTGCTGGCAGAACTTGCCTCGCTTTCTAGGGGCATGCAGGAATAGTCCCATAACATGGTAATGTAAAGAGTAATGCTGTGTGAAACAGCTTTGTTTTGGTTATTCTACGCACAGAAGCCTTGCACTTATTTTCAGCATTGGAGACACGTCTTTCATGGACGTCAGTACCGCTGCCATTGCATATTCGCATGTAGTGTCTAGGACAAGCAGGGAAAACAGCCCAGGAGGAAGATCGAGGAGCATTCAACACTTGCTCACATTTGGGATTGTCTGCCTTCTTACGCCATTTAGTCAATGATTTTGTGGAAAATACGCATTTGGGAGACTTATGCATCATATATATTGTAAGGTTTCATATATATATATATATATATATATATATATAAGTTTTATATATAGCCTTTTATATATAAGGGGACACCTTCTTTCTGGAAGTCTTGAAAAGATGGTCATCGGTTGAGGGGAGGATAGATGGAGCTAAAAAAATGATAATCCTAGAAGAAAAGGATGTCCAAAGCTGTTGGAAGCCCAAAATAACTTTAGGATAGGGCGGCAGAGGTTTATCATCCAGCAGGATAATGATCCTAAACATGCAGCCAGCGCTACAAGGTTTCGATCAAATATAGAAGGATAATTTCTTATTTCTGCTGGAGTAAAACAAACCCTGGAGAACAAACATCACTTTACAAAGATGGTCTTTCAGTCAAAGTTCTTTGCCTCCTTATTGGTTTCAGGATGTATTACAACCCACGGTTCTTTGCCTGCAGCACATGGTTACAAAATGTCAGTGTAGCCTTTTACGCTGCTGAGATACAGATTGGAAATAATGCTCACAGAGGCTTGTTTTAAGTTTTTGGCTGTAATGAAATAATGTTTATGCCGTGCAAAGCCGCTGTTTGACTGGAAAATGTCATAGTGAAATGTAATTAAAAAGAGTCTGAGAAACGCTCTGATAATCACCAAAACTAAGAGGATTAGATGGTGAAAATAAAACAAAAATACCACCTAAATCTTATTTATTCACCTGCCTGCTGGTTTGAAAAATTATGTACTTGATTACTTTCACCATGGGTGCTTTGAGATGTTATCACTTAGGCGGGACTTTGCAGATTTTGTTTTGCTAGATATCCATGTAGTATTTCAAATAATTGGTTCTTTTTAAACAATAAACTCAATTAAGCTCACATTTTTATGCTTGATTCACATGCATCCCTTCGTTGGATTTTCAAGTTGGAATGTAAGATCACCTTGAGGTCCCTCAGCAGAAGATATCCTGTGAGATCCGTGTCCACTGACGTCTTTCTCACTGCGTCGTATTGGTAGAAGTGTTTGCAATACCCGGAGAACCCTGTTATCAAATATTAAAGATGTTATCTAGCCCTCCTAGACGGTTGACTCAAGCCAGAGATGCCCCTCCCTCACCTCTTCTCTGACTCGCACTTTTCCTTTTACTTATTCATCTGTTATTTCACATGTCAGAAACTTCTCAGCTTTTCGTCTCTTCTGACTTGCAAGAAACTGCTTTTACATTTTCTTACTCTTTATTTTATTTATTCTTGCCTTTAGCTCTGTCTTACTGTTCATGGTAACTGTTGCTGAAAGCTAAGTTACCTTCTTTGTGCTGATCATGAAATCACCATCTTGGGGCGCATATACTTCATGTCCAGTGGGCTATGAAGCTGTTCTAGGCTGGTTCCTAATAATAATCAGGGTACAACAAGGTGCCGTGATGTTTTATCTCTACGTACTGTACTTAGAGGTAATGTTTTTTTGTTTCTTTCTTTCTTGGGAGATAAAACAAATCAAAAAAATCATGGAGTATCCTGTGCTTGAGCTGTTTGGAGCAAAGACAAAATACAGCTGTTCAGAAATACTTATGTAGAAATGACACAGATATTCTTGGCACATGAAGTAAAGGGGCTCCACTCGACAGTCCTGGCTTGGAAATCCAATTTATTGACCTATCAAACCTGGAACAAAACAAAAAAACAAGCACCCAAACCCCCCCTTAAAAAAATACATAAAATGTTGTAGTTTTAAGCACTTTCATTTTATTTGTGATGAGTGTTATTTTTTCTAAAATGATTGCTAAAATTGTTCTGACGCCTTGTATTCATGTGCTGGATGTTTTGTTAACCCCCCCCCCCCCCCCCCCCCCCCATGAAGGATTATCATCAAATGTGGCTTTTAAATGATCAGTAATCTTGTAATAAGTGAGGTTGTGGAGCCAGCTGTAACGCCTTAGGTTCTTTATTGTGCTTTTCAAGCTGTTTTTCTGCAGCTTTTTCAGAGCCGGCGATCATTGTCCAGCTGCAGCAGGCCACACTGTAATAACAGGAGCAGTGTGTTTAAAGAAAGAAAGAAAAAGGACAAACAGTGAAAGCAGAACTCTAGAATATTTCTATTGTGATAAAATTAGGAGTTTCTTTCCATTTCTGTTATTTACGGTTTCACAGCTGTGGTGATTGTAGGGCCTGTAGCTTCAAACCTATATTCACGGCTTCCCTTCCGACAAAATTTCAGCGAGGATAGAGATTCTAACAAAAGAGTCCAAAAAATAAAAAAAAGTACAAGACGTTCAATGGTGCTTCACTCTCTCCAAATGCACATCAGCTTCCCCTGACCACATGAATGTTATTTCACTTGGAACACCATTTCTTTAGACTAAGTACGGTTTGAAAACAGAAACCCTTTCTTCCACAAAAAACAGTCAGCCATGGCTAAAAGCTCTATCGGTTGTGTGAAAGAATCTACGAAAGGTGATGAAACCAGACTTTAACTTTTGGAACAAATTTCTTGAAGATATTTCTGACACAAAAAAACCAACATTGCCCCTCAACAGAGGAGCAGAACGCTGTGAAACACCTTCTTATCAACATAATGGTCCAAGTAGAACTGTATTTTTTGTCAAGGTGGATAAAATATTGAACAGTTCAAATGTCTGATTATTTTCTATCTGCTACACACTGTACATCCAAATCGAGAAAAAAAGTGGCCTCACTAGAAGAACTAGAAAAGTTTGAGAATGGCGTTGTAAGAGTACTGAACTAAATCTGATAGAAAACTCTGTGGGATCTGCTAAAAAGGAAAAAGGATAAGATTTGCAGGGCAAAAATGGGAAAATATGGTCAAGTGAATATGTAGTAAGCTATTAGATTCCTGCAAAGACTAAATACTGGAACTGTATTAAAAGGAAACCAAATAAATTTTCTTCTTCTTGTGTTTTTCCCATAACATTTTTGTCAGTTGACCTATACAGGATGTTTTTTATGCTACATCATATACATATATATATAAACCCGTCATGCCTTGGTGTACCAGAGTCCATCTCCATCCATCTCTTTCCCTTTAGGGTAGCCTAAACTGAACTCATGCGCACAGAGAAAGATCACATTGAGATTTCTGACACTTGCACTGTTTTCTCACAGCTGTTATCCTTTGGCATTTCCACCTGAGCAGATTTTCTTCAGCAAAGGAGCATTTCTCTGTGAACTTTTAAGGATTTTTTAAAATCTAATCTGGGACTGACTCAAACAGTGAGTGAAAGCCCTGTGTGTCTAATGGGGGAAGGTAGGAGCTGACTTACAGGGCAAAATAAATCTTTTCTTTATCTGTAGGCATTACCAGTGTCTCTAAAGAACAATATAACGGGGTAATGTAATATGTTCTGGTAATGTGCATTTTATATCTGCTGTAAATCACTTTATGTCCCGCTTTTGTTTTTTTCTTTATCTCCAGCGAATGGTTTCCAGGCTTTCAATCCTTGTGGAGGAAAAATAACAGCTTGTTAGGATATGCAAAGTCTTATAGGGAAAGTGGATTTCAATAAAAACCTCTGAAGTTTTTTTATTGAAACAAATGCGCTAAATGTCTCCCTCTTAATAACCTCCTTTCCTAATGGCTAAAAAAATTAGGGATTAACCAGTAATCAATCTGTTCAGTGCTTTAGCTCAGCAGAGAGTAACAACGGCTTCAATTAGAGTCTAAAAGATGTTTTTTTTTCCACCTTTCTTGTATGCCATTAAGCCTAATCAGTGTTTCTGGCTAATTTTGATGTTGGCCTAATAGCATGTCCATGCGTGTTTACCCAGCTAATTTAGGTCAACACTCTGAGGTACCTTGGGTTTTAATCATTACTCCTATTTTTTTCTGTTGAACCAGAGGTCTGTTGAACAGAAAAAGTGGGGAAAATGGGCTACAAAATGAAAAAGCTTGACAATGCAAGAAATGAATCCTGAACTAAGAAGCTGATGCGCCACAGGCTTTTTAGAGAATCGACAGCCTGAGAGAGGTAGGAAAGAGTGGAAGTGGCAATGAAAAAGCAGGAAATGTTAAAATCGCTCTTTTTAAAAGCGGGGGCAGCTGCTTCCAGCTCCGCTTCCCGCCTGCACTCGGGAACAGAAAAATTGACTCTGGCAGAAGAAGATTAGCCTTAGTTTTTCGTCTCTGAGAAGAGTAGCCGGGGCTGGGGCAGGGTCTCAATCCAACCGCAGGAGACCCACCTGTCAGGACCTTGCCTTCTGCGCTCCCTTTCACCCCGCCTCTTCTTCCTTTAGCCCTGCACATCCCAATTCTGCCCAGATGGTTTTTTTGGCTGACCCCAATCTCCTCACATCCCCCTAGGATATCTCTTTGAAAGGTTCTTCAGGGGTCAGATACAACCGGGTCTGTTGTCAGAATAATCTGTTTCATCCTTTTTTTTAAGTCCAGCAAGGTAGACTAAGTCTGTGCCACTGACTGTAGAAGGTTGGAAAGCAGGCCAGAGGTCTGGAAGATTTTGCAATGGCCCTTCAGTGAAAATTATAGTGGGAAGATTTTTAACCTACAGTCTATCAAATAATTTGAAGGGAAAAAAAAAAAGATCACAAACATATTGTGATCTGCGACAGAAACACTGGCATCATACAGGTAAAAAAGAAATAATGTGCATCTCCAACCACATATCAAAGCTTCTCTGGGCAAATGCTGTGGACTAGCACGATTTCACGTTTAAAATCATTCTACCACATAACACAGGATGAGATAAAGGCCAAGGGAGAAACCAATATGAACAGAAAGGATTGTATGAGTCATATCAAGACAAACACAATATCTCCTGTCTGTATATAGATGAATATTATTATTATTTTCTTTGAAAACATTGTGCCTGCTGGGAATTTATGTTGTGTATGAAATCTGTTGTAGTGCCTCTTATACTTATTATTCCTCCTTATGTTAATTTTTTTCTGTTGCAAATTCTGTCACATTACACCCACAAACATAAAATCAATGTGTTTTATTGGAAAAGACTCGAACACTATCTGGAAAAGTCATTATTATAGTAATTTTATATTGGTGTCTTTATTTTTTCGATAATTATGTAAATAAGAGAATACAAACTTTTTTGTATTTTCAGAATTTATTCTATAATCTAAATGGGGATGCACTGATACCGATACTTGTATCTGTGCTGATACCGTTCTATTGTACTCATATAAATTAGTTAACCTATACCATGAACCGATATTTATTATTTTATTTTATTTACCATCATTTGCTTTAACAAGCAGAGAAGCAAATAAAACCTGACCTCCAATTGACTGCCTTTTTGTGTGTGATAGAAGTATAGGCATTGGTACTCAGATCCAAGTATCTGTATCATATCAGTTTGAAAAAGTGGTATTGCTGCATCTCTAATTCTAAATGTTGTGCCCTTCATTCCATTCTTTCTCATTGTTTCCTCCCTTCTTTCCTTGTTTCCTTTAATTTATTCCTATGTATTTGCCTTCATTTCCTCACCTACAGTTTTTTTAACTTTCATTTTTTTCCCAGGGTGTTTATTTAAAATCTACCCACTGTTGAAATATCTGCCATACATTAATATTGTATTTGATTGGGTTATATTTCAAAATTAACATAAATGACTAAAAACTCGAAAGTTGAGTGAGGAATTTTGGAAATGAACATGGAGAGGTTCAGTTGTCGAAGAAAAAGTAGCAGTTATATATAAGTTGGAAGGAAGTGGGTCAATGGTTTTGAAAAAAGGTGTATAAATGTTTTTAGCTTCTTTACTCTGATACCTCAAAATAACTATTTTCAAAAGTAAAATAAATAAGTCAGCCTGTGTGTATTATAATTTTAATACTATACTGGTGCTCCTCGACAGTCTCCAATATTTTGGCAGCAAGTTGTCATACAGTAAGTTTGAGGGACCTGCTCAGAAGTGAGTCTCTTGACACTTTTTGTCTTGCACTCCTGATGTCTGGCCTTTATGGAAAAGTAGCAAAAAGAGGGAAATATTTCTAAGAAAACCATAAGACATCCTGCCTTAAATATGCCAAAGGACAGAGCAAACATGTGGAAGAAGGTGTCCTCATCTGATGAAACCAAATTAGAATATTTTGCAGAACGTGCAAAGCACTATGGATCACCTGGAACATGACATGCACGTCTTTAAAAAAATGTCTGAGCAGCATGATGCTGTAGGGAACATTTTCCTGAGAATGGGATGTGGCTTTACCTTGGTCTTAAACATACAGACAGAATTTCAGTGCCCTGGTTTTGAGAAAAAAAAATGATTGTTACACTTCTCAGATGTTTGTTTGTGAAAGAATTTGAAAATGTCATATAATTTTTCTTTCACTTCCCAATTAAGAACTATTTTGTGCTGATCTATGGCATAAAATCAGAATAAGACATTGCATTTGTGGGGAAAAAAGTAAGACACTTTACTGTAGGACATCCGTCTGTGACAATTTTCATAGATTAGTTTCTATTTTTATTCTTTTATTTTCAGATACACTAAAATGAAAAAACTTTCAAAAAGCAATATACTCTCAAACCTTGTGTGATGGATCTAGTCTGCACCAATCCAGAAAGACAAACATTAATAGTTAAAGGACATTATCTGGTTTTAGTGCTTGTGCATTCAGGGGATAGAGGTAAAAACTAAGATGTGATTATGAGAAGCATGTGGTGATCGTTTGCTCCTAAGATTATGAGAAACAATAACTCAAAGCTGGTCTACGATCAAACACATGGATGGAAGACTGTCCTTGGTGCTGCGAAAACAAACATCACCCCTGTGTCTCATAACTCTCCCACTATTACTGAGGATGGTGATGTGATATTGATTAGGTTTCATGAGAGCCCAGTGCGCATCTAGCTTATTGTACCATAGGACAGAAAGGAGGTTTGTCCTCCCTGGAGTATCGTGGCCTTGTGAAAGCTGTATTATCTGCTGTTATGGCTTCATAGCAGCCTGTGCCCTGAATCTACGATGGCGCTCATGATTCAGGCACCACATTGTGCGGTTCGTGATAAAGCAATTATTTCCCATGGCCCTGCGGAGAAGGACAAAACGTATCCGTCTCTGTGTTTAGGCTTCTGTATATGTCTTATTTTTCTCATTGTCTGCTTTTTTGTTTTGGGTCAGTAGATGTGAAATGGGCTCGTTTCTAATTAATGTGTCTGTCACCGATGGGGGAACATGATCAACAAAACTCACACAGCCTTCAGTGTTGAAAATCAGCCCACTGCACTTCATCTGCGAGGGCAAAAAGTTACTGACAAGTGTATGCTCATTCAAAGCTGGTTGTCATACGTTCATGCTCGATTTCACAGGTGCTGATTGAGGCGACTGTTTCCAGGGAGCGACGAGGTTACATCGCCATAGATGACATCATGGTGCTCAGCTATCCTTGCTGTAAGTGCCACTTCACACAACAGTTACACACGGTGCTGCTACATGATAGCAGATTAAGAGATTGTAATGCAGGAAGGAAATATATATTTCAAAGCAGGTCAAAACATGCATAGAATTAAAAGAAGAGTAACATTTTAATAAACTTTTATGGCAGGTGGGTTAATGCTTCGACTGGCTCCTCACACTTGATACGTAAAACTAAAAATGCTAGTATTGCCATTTTCTAGACTTTATATATTTGAACAAATATTCCATCATGGATAAATAAGATTGTTCTGAACCAACAACTTCAGATTCATCTTCAACTACAAGAACATTCTTCCTGCCAGTTTCTTGGTGCAATTATAAAATCATTGTGTACATATCTGGTGATAATTTTTCTTCCAAAAACCTGTACTATTCATTCTCAACATGGAAAACAGTATGTGGTTATCTGCAACTGAGCGCAGTTGGAAAATCGTTCTTAAAATTACATTTGGGATTTTTAAAGTCTGATCATGTACAGGTGGAAAGGCTCTTCTGGATATTTGATTTAACTAAAAATGAATTCAATTCAGTTTATAAAAAAAACAAAATATCCACAATAAGCTATATCCATCAACCCAGCCACCTAAATTGTAAGGATTTTTTGTTTTTCTTAACACAGTTTCAGGTTCGTAACATTATTGTTCTTATTTTAGATATCTTTAATATTAATTCTGATTAATTGAACAGTAGTATCATATTTTAGAGACAAAAAAGACAAAAACTCCTGTATGCACAGAGGGTTTTGCAAACACTGAATAAACAAAATGGCAACCCTCCACTCTGCCTAATGATAGTAATCTTAAAAACATTTACTGAGGGCTGTCACCTGAAAATGCCCTGCAGGTCCTGGGCAGATATCTCAGTTCTGTTCAGAGGGCCAGCTCCTAAAGTCTAAGGCTTTACGAGAAGGCACTTCTGAGTTTTCAGGGTTAGTAGCTGCCTGCTGCAAAGGGCTTTTTGTGTGTTCTCAGCCCCTGAAGACCTCCTGCAGAACAGAGTGACTAAGACACCTGAACTTACCTGGACAGAGCCACTCTGCGCCACACACTTCAGCATGCAGCCCGTTCCTGAACACGAGGCGTCTCTTTAGCACATTTAACACTTCCCAGACACACGCCTGATAGACTGGGATCACTCCCTGCCAATATGTTTATGCCCTCACTGTTATCACAGGAGGAATGTTGTGATTCTGATGAACTTGAATGTCCCGTGCTTTTTGTGTTACAGACGAGCCCATCAGTGTTTTTTTTATGAAGGGAACACCAGCTGTGAGATTGGGTCGCACCCCTACTGTTATCATACCACCCAGCAGGCCACCCTGCTACTCCCAGACAAAACAGATGGCATCCACTGACTGCTCCCACTGCGGCCATTAAATAATTAAGACTCTCATCAAGACCTGAGCGCGCCTTACGGTGGCACTCGGCCAGCCGACATCACTTGGCAGCGAGGAGTGTGGGGGAGGATGTGACAGAAGGCGGCAGGAAGTGTTAAATGGTCAAAAATAGAATAAGCCCATGAAACAAAATGTCCATGTTAAGAATTCTGCTTAAAGCGCGGTTGACATTTCAGTTGTATCCTCCTGAGTCGTAGCCTTTAACTCTGAAACTAATGTTGCAGTTCAATGAAAAATGTATCATGCTAAAGAGTCCTGAGGATAAGATGTGACACATTTAGGCGTACAACGGTGCGGCTCCAGCCAACTGCAAGGCTTGTTCCTTTCCACTCGCGCTCATTCCCTCTGTTTGTTTACTGTCTGTTTTACTCTCAGGCATAAATAATGAAGCATTCAGGGGAGGGAGGGGGGGAGCAGTTACTCAAAAGGAACATGGTGACCACATGTGGGGTACAAATGTGAGCACTTTTCCCTAACTTCCTGTACACAAACAAGATCAAGAAGTTGTCATCTCTGTCTCTGCAAGACAGAAATGCAGTTTTGTGCAAATCCGAGCCGGAGCTGAGCGAGATCCAAACATTTGCTTCTCCCTGATGCTTTTGCTTCTCCCTGATGCTTCTGCTTCTCAGTTGCTCTCCCGTCGTCTCCCGTCAATCATCTAGAGTGGCAAGTCGGCATGTCCTACACAGTCTTATCGGGGATGGCTGGCAGCATGGCCGGCATTTACCCAGCACTTTGGCACAGCAGGGGGTTGCTTCTCACTCTTTAATTGTTAATTGCAAAGTTGGGTGAGAGGGACACTCCCACACGCTGACTCATTGGCAGCTTCACTCAGCACACTGGGACATTATTAGTCAAACCGTGGAAGGCTGATGCTCACACTGTGGCTTTTCTTTTGGAAACTCACACCTACAGTATGTTCATCTATAGATTGATCCTGTCTGTTAGCAAGTTATTTTGGTAATGGACACTCTGCGGACCTTTTCAAACATGTTCGCTTCAGATTCTTTTTCAGTAATAATACACTCCTGGTCAGAATTTTACCTTGGAAGAAATAACAATTATTTATATGTTGTGTTGGTTGAATTCAACAAAGTTTAACTAGAGCTTTCAAAAGTAGAGAAAATAAAGAAAAAAAGTAGAGTAGTCAATTGAATTAAAAACAATTTTAAAAAGGCCTAAAAGTTTAATATTAGTTTTATTTATATAGTACTTTATGAGGACAAGGAAGAAAGAATGTATTAAAACCAACATACAATACACTTCAAATTTCAGAAATGTTAAAGAACAACATATTTAAAAGTCAGTGAGTAGAGGTTGGTCTTTAAGAGTTTCTTCAAATGATTGATGTTTTGAACAAATCCAACATAGAGAGGTCAGTTAGGATAGAGGAAGCTAGTGAAAATACACAGGTTATTTGACCTTGGGGTTCTGGGTTGAGCATGCATTTTTAGAAAGTACCTGGAGATAGAACATGTCACACCATGAAGAGCCTTTAAACACTAACAACAAAAGCTTGAAAGCACCAGTATTACCTGCTTGTTTTTTCTTGTACCTGTTAAGAGTCATTTTCTTTCCCGCATTCACTCTCATCCTCTTATGGCAGAGGCAAACAGACTTTCGATCTTTGATTGTAGCAGGATTGTTGAGATGTACACGCAAGGCTTCTTGCAATACAGGTTTGCTGCTAAGGTTGGATGCAGAAAGGCGGTTGTCTTAAATTTCACAGAAGATTCTCAGAGGCTCAGGCCAAAAAAGATAAATGATAGACCTGTGTTGAGCTTGATTTGATAGGCTGGCCTTCAAGACACAGGCAGATCCTCAACCCAGATTAAAAACTTCACTCGAGCTGAAAGAGGCACGAAACATGTTACATTGACAGATGGAAAAAATATTCTCGAACAAGAAATTATTTTCTCACAGGTATGTTCTTTCTGAGTGTAATATTAACATCTTGTTTAAAGTTCTTGTATATCTCAGATTGGTAAGGAGGAATATTACCTGACATGTTTCGGCGATACACTTCCGCCTTCATCAGAGCTGTCATCTTTGTTGGTGTTGTTGCTTCCGCTTATGTGTGGGCAGCAGGGGATGATGTCGCCCCCTGCTGCCTACTTCTTCCCTGGTGACGATGCAGTCCCAGCTGTGGTCCAATGAGTAGACTCCATCATCCCGGGTCATGGTGTTATGCTTGAGTAACCTGTGTTTGCATGCGGAGAAGATCAGTTTTCTACTTGCGTTATCTGGGTGCATTAGTCAGCGTTAGGGAAGACTAATTCAGTTCAACTTCAGATGGACATCGTGTAAATTCCGTCTAAGCCAAAAACTCATAAAAGGACTGATTGTCTCAGTAGTGAGTCAGTCTTTTGTAGTCAAGGCTGTAGTTCACACTTCTTTTGAATCAATCTGTTTTCCCGATCCAAATTCCACAGAAAATATGAGAATTATTTGCAAGGGGAAATTTAAAAAACGGACGTCAAGCCTGAGCAAAAATTATGAAACCTTCTGCAAACACTCACATCAAACAGGTTAAAGCAAAGTGTTGAAGTGATCTATCAGAACAGTGGGGCCATTCACTACTGACTCCTTTTTTGACATTTTTACTTCTTACTAATGGTTTTAAATGTTTGATCCGCTGATGAAAAGCCTCTTTGATGTAATTTTCAAGAAGTTTTTCTCTCTTTTTTTGTTTTTTTCTCAAATCTAACAATCTATATATTTCATCATATTGAAAACTTATGTTTAGTAGGATTTTTCTTTTACTTTGTCTTCTTTTACTTCTTTACTTTGTTGTGCATGTTATTAAAAAAAATTGCAATGTATACTGCTTTTGATTTTTAAAATAAACTCAAAATATTGCATTTTTTCCATTTCTTTTTATAAGAAAATGTGATTGTTTTTAAATGAGATTTATACAGTTAAAGATACAGAAAAGAAGAACAGCTAATGAAGGTAGTATTTGTTGCATCTAGTAAATCCACCTTCCCTAAGGTCACCTAATTCATCTGGAAAAACAAGGAAAAGTCTTGACAAGTGGATTTCTGGTTCATAGAACACTAATGCAATTCTTAAACAGGTATTTTCTCTTTGTTTCTTTAGATAAGGCCCCCCACTTTTCCAGGCTGGGAGATGAGGAGGTCAATGCTGGCCAAAATGCCACTTTCCAGTGCGTTGCAGCTGGGAGGGCCTCTGAGGCGGAGAAGTTCCTACTGGAGGTTAGTAGTTTGATTTACTTTCCAGCTGAATCAACTCATGTATTTGAGTTTAATTTGAGTTTTTTTTATTTACTTATTGATATGAACAAAATTAATGGTTAAAATAAAAAATGATTTTAGTTCATGTCATACTGACAAATAATATAGCTGAATTTCTTTTTTTCTGTTTTCGGCACTAATGCAAAGAACAAAGTTTCAAATGATGGCTCATGATGAATAGACTTAGATCTTGAATACAAGCAGCTGAATTTGGCTCTCTAGGCCTAGATATACTCTCTGTAGACTCTCTGGAATAGAGGTAGGGTGACAAGCTCATTCCCCCTGAGGAGCTTGGTGTAAATTGAAAGGAGTCATTTGAAGTGGTTAAGGGATGTGATGATGTGGACACTTCAAAGTTTCTGGGCAAGTCTTAAGGGGAGGAGGCAGACAGAAAACTTTATTGAGAGCCTGAATATCTCTTGCGTTGGTTTAACCTGTAACCAGGGTAAATCCTCCACCTGTATAAACCTTAGGAGCATTTGACTGGCCCCCCCCCCCCCCCCAAAAAAAAAAAAAGAAAGGTTGTTAGAAGTATTTGGTTGCTCACTTGATAGTCTTGACAATGTGTTGTTGCTTTATAAATGTGTGTCTAAATCAAAATTACAATTTGATTCAAGCTGAGTAAAGAATCCAAAAAATAGAAAACATAGCTTCAACAATAAGGATGAATACGTGGATGTTTTTTATTTAATTTGCATGTAGATTTCAATAGAGCCACATTTAAAATCGCAGAATCCCATGTATGTGTGGTGTTCACAAAGGTCAAAATGTCAACATTCATTATTTTTAACCTGACCTGCAACAACAAAGCTTCATCCCCAGATTTCAGTTTAATTAAACAGAATCTTTCAACAGGTTCAGAAAACATACCTCAGGCAGTGGACCTAAAAAAGGTGCTTTGGGACCTATTATAAACCACTTTTACACATTGCCACTAAGAGAACGTGCTGACAGCTTGGTCTGGACTTTTTTCACAGTCCCCTGTTAACACAAACCTCACAGTAGGAGTTTTTCCGCTGGAGATGTTCTTTCTCATTCTTAGGCTTAAATCTGTGGATTTCTGTTTGCATCGACCCTTTCTAGCTGCTATCTCAGACTGGGACCTGCATAGCACCTATAAATAAAGTGTCGGCATCTGCCATAATAAAACCCCTAAACATCAGCTGTAAAAAATGAAACAAAGCCCAAAGTAATGGACTGAATCTCAGAGAAATCCTAGTGAATCAAAGGCTTTATTGCGTCTAGATGTGATGGATGAAAGGATCAATGTATATCAGTGAGAACCGGCAGCTCCATAACAGTTATAACTGTGCTGCAATTGCAGTCATGAAAGCTCAGACCGAACTTTGACCTCTGTGAACGTTCCAAAGGGTCTAAATGATGTAATTTGATATGTAAAAGACCACACTACCCACAGAAAAAGAAGCTAATAACTAATCTGGTAATCAGTTTAGACACTTTTGATTCCCCTAGAATTATTTCTTTACGTATTCGTATGTTTCAAATCAATAAGTTATTTATCTGCTTCCAACTTGAAATTTAAAATCCCCAAACAACATCTTAAGCTCACCTGTATAATTGTTCTTACACAGATCTGTTTAGTAATACAAATCAATAAATAACAATCATAGTCTCAGGTGCTTTTTAGCTTTTTCCTCCAGGATTATCTCTATTTAACCCAATTCATCCTCAATCAGCATTGAACAGCATGTCCTTCCCTCTTAAAGAAAAGCATACCCAAGAGTGTTGGTTTGATTTAAAAATTGCTGCAGACAATCACCATAAACCAGTGTGTGGTTTGAAGATAGATGGGTACATTAAATATTACTTTTTTCTTCATTTTCTGTTTTTTGTTTGTCTTTTAAGTAGGGATGTTCGATATTGGCTTTTCTACCGATATCCGATATACCGATATAGCCTAACTCATAATTTCCGATACCAATATGTGGAGACCCTCACTTATAAAAAAACAAAAATTGCTAAACGCTTTTAGGTAACCACAATGAAATATATTGTATCATGCATACTTGAGTTTTAAAAATTTAGAAAATATAACAAGTACTAGAATTTTAGTTAGGCAATTGAAAAAGGTGCCATTTTTATTTTGTCTTCAAAGGTACCTGGAACATTTTCTCACACAGAGAATACTGACAAAGGCCCACCACTCAGAACAAATGTTTACATTTAGAAAATAAAAACAACATTATACCTTTGTGGCTGATGACGTCACCAAGTGCGCCCGATAGACGGTCAAGGTTGGCCCAGAAGAAGCCTTTTGATAAATTGAAAGTTATCTCAAAAAAATAATATCTCAAAAACTAAAACTCACATCTGTCATATTTTTACATTCTGAGAGAGAACAGAAGTAGCTGAAGGGTTTGATATATAATATGTGTATGGTGTGAAAAACTCATCTTATTAAAAAAATAAAAACCGATATCGATAATTTCCGATATTACATTTTAATGCCAATATCGGCCGATAATGACTTCAGGCCGATAATATCGGACATCCCTACTTTTAACAACTTTCCAAACTGAGATTTGAACTGTCTGCCTGAACTACCACTCTTGGACATGGATGTTCCCTCACAGATCATTTTTAGTGAAGCAATTTAATAAGTTTAAAATTTTGCTCAGAACTATTGACATAGGTAGAAAATTAACTGTTTTTTGTTGTCATTTTTCACATTGTATTTGTGGAGATAAAACGCTTTCTAGTGTTGCTTTTCTCCCCCTCTATGACTTGTTCAGATAAGGTGGAGGAGCTCCAAACATTTCTTCAGTTATCATTTGCATCCTATTAAGCAATAGGATTTCATGAAATTTCCAATTTTTCAGGTCTTGTGACATTAACATTGTAGCAAAGACTCATATTCATCGGTGCTGCCAACAACCACCCATTAACTACTGCTACTGTTCATCATCATGGCTGATAAAGGGAAACCTGCTGCATTGTATAAAAGTAACTCCTGTTTGGTAACTGAAGTGTGCTCCCTCACACCTCTTTCAGCAACACACCTTTTTCCGTGCCACTCATGGATGAAGACAAATGCTTTGGGTAATTAGTTGTCATAAAAAATCCTACAGATGCTTGCTGTAATGAGTGCTCATGGTCACTCCAGTGCCCCCCGCCCAGCCTCTCCTCTAGCTACAGCTGTCCTCTTCTCCATCTTCCTATCTCTCGATCCATTTCCTATATAAACCTACATCCGTGTTTTGATGTTGCTGTGTTGGTTTTGTATGCTGTAACAGCTGCAGATCAGTCTTGGCTGCTCACGCCTGCCAGATTAACAGATCGTTTTGTCATTTCCTTGCCAATTAGCCACAGGCAGATTGTTTTGATAACATGTAGTAATCTCATGCTTGTTAGTTTTCTTCCTGTTTTTTCCCCCCTCTCTTCTTTAATCCACATTCTAGTTGATAAAAAAAGAGTACCTTATTAAAGTAACATCCATAGAACCTTTTCACAAGTTGCCACATTACAACCACAAACTTCAGTGTAAATTTAATTGGAATTAGGTAGTATTTAGTGCTGTTATGGCATGTACAATCTCATTCAAATGCAAAAAAAGTATGAAATTGTAAGCAAATGTGAAAAAGTTAAAATGAAAGAAAACTCTACTGAGAAACTATAAAACATATGGAGATGATATAAGAGTATGTGATTAAGCCCTTTTTAGTGTGTGGGTGGCTTCAGAATTGGTTGCCTGCTTAACCCTAATCAGCGGTTTAGTGTTTATGTGTTTGTTTGTGAAGCTTTGGTCTGAGGTTTGGGTGGTTTGTGGCTTTTTGCAGGCCGTCAATTCAGGGTTTGAGCAGAAGCTGTGAACGTGCAGCGGTGCCCAGGGGTTCCCTTGCTGATCCCAGCAAGCTGACTTGCTTTGCATTGTGCTGAAGCACACACATCAAAAAAGTATCGCAATTTATATACACCACTTCACACAAAGAAAATTGCCTGAAAACATGAGAAAAAAATGTCATATCTTGTGTGTGTTTTTGAGACTTCATGGGGTTGACAAATGTTACTCGTTTTAATGGTGTGGAACAATGTGAGAAATGAGCTCACAGTGCAGCAGCAAGGTGAACCACAGCTTTTGTTTGGATGTCCAGCTATCTATGTGCACGAGTGTGAGGGTGTTTGTAGGTTTCCCTTTTTTAAACTTGAATACCGTACTAACATTTTTACCTTTTGCTTTGCAGTAAAACGTGATGTTTCTCATCTATTATTCATTTTTGTAAGGCAAGGCAAGGCAAGTTTATTTGTAGAGCACAAATCATACACAAGGCAATTCAAAGTAGTTTACAGTTGCATAAATTAAGAAAACAGATAAACAGGAAAAAAACAAATTCAACTTAAAAAATAATTAATTACAATAAAAAGTAAGAGTACAGATAAAATAATTTCAATTGTCATATGCATGGGTAAAAAGAACAGATCACACATTAATGCATTAAAACCCAATTGTCTACCAATTGTAGCAGCTGCACAGGAGTAAAGGCCACATCTGTAGATGCGGTGTAGTTGGGAATAAAACTCATGACGTGCATTACCTCCATAATCAGTATCATTTTAACAAGATTTTATTTGTAATTATTAAAGCATGCTTGATTGTCATAAGGCAAGAATGAATCAGTTAGATGGCCCTTCATTTCTAATTAAATTCAACATAATTGAACAATTCTTCATTTTAATCACACAGTACTAATACGAACTGACCCACATAGCAATAATGTGTTTTCAGTGTTTCATTTGAGTCCCAGGAGTTCACTGGTCAATAACTGTTTACTGAGCACGGATGCAGTAATGAGTACTGTTTGGGGGGTGGTCAGATGTTGTGTTCAAGAGCATACAACATTACATTGCAAAATAACACAACTAAGGGAGATATAGAATGGAATAAAACAGGATAGATGAAAGGACAAAGGCTTGTCAAAAAAGTGATTGTAGGAAGAAAATATTAATTATACTATTCACATGATAATAGGGATGTCCTGATCCTTTTGTCTGCAATATTGAGCTGAGTCATTTTAGAATGCCTGTAGTACACTAAACTCATTGTCATACATATGCTTGTATGCTCAGTAGGTTTAAAGTACAATAAAATCACTTAGTAGTTCCATTATTATCACATTGCCCATGTTACTATTGTGATCATCTTAGAGGCTGGGTTTCCTGTTTTCCTCTACAGTGACATTTTTTCCCCCCAACACAAATTTCAGATAGATACTCCTGACATGCTGCTTCAACAAAGTTAGCTGGAGATTGGCAGCTATTATGGCTATAAAGGATAAATAGTCTTGTTTTATTTCCTTTTTTATTTGTATTTTTAGTTTTTTAAAGAAAGATATAGTGCAAATGTACCAATTCATGGGCAGTGTTGGGAGTTACAGCATTTAAGTATAACGGCATTACCAACTGTGTTATTTTTAAGGTAACAGTTATCTCAAGGAAATTTCAATTGAATGAAAGTGGACTTGGTCATTTGTCTTGGAAGACGTTTCACCTCTTATCCAAGAGGCTTCATCAGTTCATGCTCGCCCCTGACCAGGCTGGGACTGGTCCAACTAACTGGTGTGGAGACTCAACTATTTAACCTCTTGGAGGGCTTTTACAAGACTGATTATGTCATTGGATCCTTTGTGCTCCATTTCTTTACGATGGTCGTTGGCGTGTCGACTATCGGTGGAGGTTAGGTTTCGGCTTCATTAGTGCCCTATTGTGTTATAACGACAGTCGTTGGAGTCACAGTTGTTTTTCTTATTAGAGGCTAAATTGTTGAGTCTCCTGGGGAGGGATGAAAGGGCAGCATTGTAAATTGGAGATAGGTGATGTCTAAGGCCTCCTCCTCTGTTGAGAGATGGTTTCTCTAAAAAAAGAAAAAAAACGTATCACTTTGGTACATATATTATCCGTTATAATTTATTTTTCTTTATTTTTATTTAACTTATTTAAGTTCTGTACTAGAGAGAAAAGTTGCCGGAGTCAAATTCCTTGTATGTGTCATACTTGGCCAATAAAGCTGATTCTGATTTTGAATTGTGAACATGCACTCATGAGTGTTGCCTGATAAGTGAGAATATAGTCTAAATACGGAGCACTGAGTCTGAGATGTTTCATTATTTATAATACAGACTGAGAGGCACTGACACAGGAGCTGAAAATCATGTACCATGTAATGGTTTAAAGAATTAAAATAATACCCAAACATAACTTTGTGCCTTCAAATAATGTTTTTTTTAAATGTTCAAAAGGTTCTTTGAGTAATTTTTCAGGAGCTACTAAGCTTCTTTGTGTGATAAACTCCACATAGGGCTGCACAGTGTATTTTCACATTGAGCATGCATGTTTGTAGGTCACTTTCAGAATAACATGACATATAACTGTGCTTGTGAGATAGAGCTGCATATGATGACCCATCATGTTTTCTGTGACCCTGTCCTCTCTTGTTTTCCAGAGACACAATGGCGACATTTTAACAGCAGCGTCGGTCAAGCACTTGAGTCATCGGCGCTTTGTGGTGTCCTTCCAGCTAGATAGTGTTCAGCGTTCAGATCAAGACCTTTACCGCTGTGTCACTCAGTCCTCCAGGGGCTCTGGGGTGTCCAACTTTGCCGAACTTGTTGTGAAAGGTAGAAAAAAAAAGTTTTTCTTCTGGCCAGTTCAAATTTTTAAAGTGATGTGTTTTTGTTCTGCTGTTCTTGGTGACTTATTGCAGTGGGAGATAAAGACCAAAAGCTCATATTTTTCGTGCCAAAATACATGATATTGAATTGCATTATAGCGGCAAAAACGGTTTCTTGTTATGAGTGCTTCATGAGCTGAAGTTGTCAAACACGCTGCCATCTTGAGCGCTTCAGCTCTCTGATAAAAAAAGCTGCTCACTTGACTTGGACTCCTGCAGACTCTGTCATATCATGAAGCACAGATGGTGACCTCACTCTCATTACTCACCACAGCCCAACAGCCTGACTCGACTCTGACAGCATAGTAATGACACGGCAGTGGTTTGATGGCATAACAGACTCCAGCCCTCAGCTAAGTGAAGATGAGAAGGGGAAACAAGGACGTCACATATTCTCTGTCTTCTTGCTCTCTGTTCAAAAAGGCTCATACAGAAGAAGGACGGAAGTCTGTATTTGCTTACTTGTTGCTGTTTCTCTTTTTTGATTAAATTATTGGTTTGCGCTTGCATGAAATTACATTTGTAACCTTGAGCTAATGTCTATAGATTTACAAGAATATTTATTGGAAAGTAACTGAAGCAGAGCTCATCCAGCTCACATCAGACTCATTGCTACAGACAAGTTTCTCCAACCATTCTGCAACAATACAATTTAAATCTCTTTTATTGATGATAATGCATGAGTAAATTCCAGGTTTTTGATAATCAAGATGTGATAGAAAGACTACTTTTTCACTTAACTATTATTAGTCACCAAACATTTAGCTGCCACTGATTCAAGGATGAATCCACAGAAAAACAGCCTTGGAAGTCATTTCTTTTTCTTAAACTCTTTAGATGAATCATGGTGAGCTCTTGAAGGCTGCTGCAATCCTTAAACTTTTGAAACAAACAAAAATAATGTTTTAAAAAGTTTTTTTTACTGTCATTCTATAACCATCTTAATACATTCTCTTCTCCTCGGTGCTGCTAAGAGCCTTTAATGTGTTAGACCTACTCACTTAAGTAATATTGAAAATGCGCAGGAACCATTATTGCCCCATAGAACGCAGCATCTTTTCACAAAAATAGAAATGAAATTTTTCAATATTTCATCCATTTGTCTCTGACATTATTGTACCCCTGGAGTTATTTTGCAATTAATTTAGACTACAGCTTACTACTGAATTCGAACACCCAAATTCATAACTCTTAAGGTAGATATGATCCTAATTAAATGATAACACTGATTTGAAGTTATGAGACAAACAGAAAATACCTCTAAAATATGCTCATAAATGGACTAGATCAACTTACCTGAGTTGTAACCTTGGAAAACTGTAGAAACCATAATTGAGTTCTTTAAACGTTAATCACATTGGCCACTGCTTGTGGCCTAAAGATGCGCTTTTAGTTCGGGGGCAGCTGATTTAAAAACAAATTGATGCAGGCTAAGGGAACCAAGAGGTGAGGTTCTAGTAAATGTGTAAAGCAAACACTGAGGCGGGCCGTAAAAGACTGAGGCGCCTCTGCTGGAATAAACGATTAGTCACAGCAACAAATCTCACTCTGATCTCTTCTCATGCCTTGTCGACATTTTTTTTTGTATTCCCATTCCTCACTCGCACGGTGTTATTGAGCTGACTGTAAGTGACATTTGACCGGTGGGCTGGGGTATAAATTCCTGCTTTGGAAATCCTGACTGACAGTGATGCAGAGTCTCTTGTTTCATCACATTGAGGAGCTCTGTGGACAGATGGAGAAAAACATAAATGCTGCTTAATCACAGTTAAAGGGTTGCCACATGCTTTGCATTGAATACACAGCTGTTCTTTGCTCTCCCTACTTTTTCTGAAGTTTATTCAAAATTGTAAATGCCTTGCCAATATGTATGACTAATTAGCTGGGGAACCATTATTTGGCCGGCTCATATCCTGTTTTTTTTAAAGATTTATTTAAGATCCAGTAAGCTTTATGATATTGGGAAATCTGTTTGCATAATACTGATCAGAAAATTTATAATCCCGATGTAATTGTCTTTTTTGCAGACAATTACATCAAATTTTTTTGAAATTTTGCAGCAGTCCTGCTAGTTTAATTGAGTTTTAACAACAACAACAAAAATGTGGAAGACAAAACCCAAAAAAACGCTGCTTTCCCTCTCCTCTGACAGTACCTCCATCCCCCATTGCGCCGCCTCAGCTGCTTCGTGCCGGCTCCACTTACCTCATCATCCAGCTCAACACTAACTCCATTCTGGGAGATGGCCCTATTATCAGGAAGGAGATTGAGTACCGCGCTAGACAGTCCCCATGGTCAGAGGTGCACGGAGTCAACATGGTCACCTATAAACTGTGGCACCTGGATCCGGACACAGAGTACCACATCAGCGTGCTGCTAACTCGACCTGGAGAGGGTGGAACCGGCCCCCCTGGACCTCCCCTTGTGAGCAGAACCAAGTGCGCAGGTGAGCCTTTTTTATCTCACACACTTCTAATCACTCTTCAGACATGTTTGGCCTTTTGCAGCGGCAAATAAAACCTTAAAATGCAACTTTGCAAATTAGTGATTTTAATGTGAATTATGTAACAAAAATGTTTCTTGAAAAACTTGAATGAGGTTTATTTGGGTTTGATTTGAAGCATTATTTTATGTTACAAGAAACGGGTACTGTCTAGTGGCTGCTTTATTTTAAACACTTTTTTTCATGTTACACCCATTTCGTTTTTAAGTTACCATGTAAGGTTCCTGTGTAAGAAAAACCCAAAAAACAATAGTTTGGTCTAAGCGAACTGTACCTAATCACTTAAATTTTTTTTTTGCTTGATTGTGCATGTATCAGACCTCAGCAACCCCATAAAGAATATTTAATTGGAATAATGATGTTGACTATTGTCTGCCTTATCACGTACGTCTTTATCTCACCAGGTAGCAGCTCTGAACCTTAACATGTGATTTCAGTCTTTGAGATATAATAATTGCTTTGAACTTTGTTCTTGAGTTTGTGGAAGTTAGTGTGAGAGAACAAAAAAATGCTTAGGGATACCAGGACTGCAGTGCTGAGGAGAAAAGCAGAACTTTTGGGTCATAATTCACAATTTAACAGATCCAAATACCTTGTCAGTTTTGACCTCAAATATCCAGGTGTCTGCTACAGAGCTGAAGAGGAATTTATTTTTCAGCGACACAAGCACTCATCTAAAGCCTTACAAAAAGAGTTTCAGCTGAAGCTAATTACATTTTACGAGAGATCTAGATGAGTCCAGAACGATTGTTACAGTTCAGACTATTCAATTCTCACTGCAAATTAGTTTTGCAGAATATAAAAATTAGCAGCTGTTTGCCTCAACAAATCAAATTAGAAACCGGGTTACTTGATTTTTTTTCCAAATTAGAGACAAAATGCAACTTTCAAGGTCTACTGCAGTCTCAAAAACATTCAACCACTTAAAGAAAAACATATTTAATAATTTAGCAGCAACCTTTTACCATTATAACATTCTGTAAACTTGATATACGGCCAGATATCTGCCTCTCGCAGCATATATTGGCTCACTCTCATGGGCTAACCCCCCTAGTTTACCAATATTGTGTTTGCAAGCTGAATCCACTTTCAGTCTAGTTCAATTCTGGCCACTTATAAAATCTTCTTGGGTTTTGCCTGCAACCAAACATAGTGGAACTTGAGTAATGTTGGGGTCATTGTCCAATTTAAAGTTTCAATGACCCTCAAACCTGAGATCCAGACTGAATTTGAGGCTGCAGTAATAATTGATACAATATTATTGATAACAATAAATAATATCCTTGAGATATTTGTTTTATGTAATATTTTATCTTGTGCTGTCGCCGGAAGAGAAAATTGGAAACCAGATGTCCTTACTTTCAGTAGATGGTTATGAATTGGTTAAGAATGAAATGTAACAAAAATTGCCTAAGGTTGCATTGCTTAAGATGAAGCACATGTATGAAGGCACAAACTAATCTGCTCAGTGACTTTCTTATTTGTGTAGACCCATGCCCATAAATATATCTTATTAATACGTCTTCTTTTCATGTAATGAAGTTATTCTAATTCGGCTCCTCAGCTCAAAGTTCTGATGCCCAGTGGGTACATGCTGTAACATTTAAAACTCTTTTATTATTAAGGCAAAATCTGCCATAATAATCAGCTGATAATTCAATCAGAGTGGAGCAAACTCTGACTCAGTCACTGAAAGGACTTATCTTAAAAGAAAAGACACATTTGTTATCGCTGAAGTTCTCTGAACTCTGGAGCTTCAGAACACTTAGGGTGAGACTTTAATCGATGCTTGCGTGGCAATGTTGGTTTGAGGGTTATTTGAAAGATAACAGATGGATAATAGCTGAAGCTAGCCTTGAATGTTCTACTTTAGTATTTTCTGAAGAAGACAGAAATGTGCAAATATGTCAAATGAATAGGAGTTTGTGGGGTAGAAGTGTATTCCTGATTCATATCTGATTTCTGAAAATTAGAAGAAGTGGTTGGCCACGGAGGTTAGCAGCCAACAGCATCTAAACCGAGATGAAATCTACCACGATGTTTGGACATCACTGTGAAGTTTGCATGTTCATATGCCTCTGTGACTGTTCTCCTTTATTTGATAGTTGTAATTCGACATTAATGTGTGTCAGACTTTGCATGGTTGACCATTTTCTTCTTTTATTAAATGTCACAACTCTTTCACAATATTGCTGTGCCCAATTTGGTTCAGAAGTGTTACTTTTGGTCTAGCAATGATATAACGGCAAAATCCATTCTCATTGTTAGTCGGGAAAACCTGTGCGACAGGCGAACTGCTGTGCTCACTGACCAGGCTAATCCCTATCAGCAATTAGAGATATACTGGGAAACTTTCTGTTTCCTAGAATTAGACTCTTTGCAGCTTGTCAATCCTGACTAATGAATGGTCTGTTAGAAACCTAAAAACAATTACAGTCAGACACCAGATATTATTAAACAACAGATTATGACCTGCAGCAAATGCAGCAAAAAACAAACAAACAGCTGAGATAGTTGAATGTAATTGTAATCTCTTTTTATGTGATAGCTCTTAAATAAAAAACTGAATCAGCTAAAATTCGTCTGTAGGTCACAGATTTACAAAGAAGAGAAACAGAAATTGTCAAAACTCTGATCGCTTCTACTCCATTAGAAATACAGGCTGATAACTCTATTTATTCTATGTTTACAAAGCGCAAAGATACATGGTAACGAATAAAGATTGTACAGTGCTGTGAGTGCCACTGGTTTAATGTAATATTCATTATAAATTCATTATACATGTTAAGTGGTTTAATCATGCAGCTGTATATGCACAGCAGCCATATTGAATCTGTACCTGTCCTCTGACTTTCCTAGTCAGGATTCCAACTTCAGGAAGCAACCCTGTAATTCACAACAAAAATAGACTCAACGACAACAACTGGGGGAGTTTCTAACATTTGAGTGTTTGTGGCACTAACAACTTGGATAAGGTGTAACTGTATACCCTGTAAATCAAAAATACTTTTGTTGTTGATTCTACTCTGTTTAGTTTGGATTTTCCTTCTGGTTTAGGTCTTTGATTTTGTATGACATTTAGTTGATTTCAGGTTAAAAAAAAACAAACCTTTTTTTGTGTGAGTCTGATTTTAATACCAGTTTTAGTTCAGTGATCTGGATTAACAATTATTCTCCTTCTTGGCCATCTCAGTACAAATACCTAAATTCTGAGGAGAGCAGAAGCTGCAGAGAAGACAGTATTAGTGGGAATGGAGGACTGTGGGTGATCTAGAGATATTTTGTCAAGATTAAACAGTCATCATGGTTATATATCCCTTTCTCTGCTCTTACGTTATAGGAGAAGGCTAATTGTCTTCCAATTGGGGCTTCTGCACCAGCGTGGCTGTTCTCTAAGAGCTCTGGTGTATTTGCTGCATCATACAGGCCAAATAGATGGCTGTTATTTTATTTGGTGATTTATCTAGACAGGAAGTCAACTGATATTAAGATGACCAAGTTTTAAACAATACCTTAAATACTAGAACAGTGTATTACTGTCGGTTTTAGACATCTGTTTTAGATAATGATTTAGATTAAAGTTAGTTTCAGTATCAACCTGTCAAGGTTCTTGAAAAGGGAAAGACTAGATCTATAATTTTCGATAGATCTGGTTAAACATCTGTAAAAAGCATTTCTCAAATAGATTAACCTTGCAATCTTCAAGCTGTATGAAAATTGTTAGTCATTAAATAAACTTTTGGAAGATTTCAGAAGAGGAACTATAGTCTTTAGAACAGGAATTGTAGATAAGAGGAATGTGTATGAGTAACCCTTTCCATGTGGGAGTAATAATGCAGGTTTCTGAAGGAAATAAATAAAAAGAAGACTGTGACTGGGTATGTTGGGACATCATGTGGGAGTAAGCCATTAATCTATGCTCTATAACATGTCAACATTAATATTAATCAAATATATTACATGTTGTCTTAGAATAGGATTAATTACTAAAATATTGATTTGCTTCTCATTTAGTTGAATAGATTTTTTACAAAAAAATGCCTACTCTTCTTTTCAAATAGCAGCAAACTTTAGGGCATCATGTTAAGTTTGTGCACACAAAAAAGGGAATTTGACTTCTGTTCCGCTTGGTCTCAAGGAGACATTTCAAAAATAAATATAAATAAAAGAGAAAATGAAAAATAAAATAAAAATTTCACAAAGTTTCAGAATAAATAAAAAAATCTGTTTCTCATGTTAGCTGTCCTTCGGGTTAAGATTTTAAATTTTTGATCTTTTTTTTTTCTTGGTGGACATCTTTTTATTTCTGCTCTCATCAATGATTCTCTGTGACTCGTCACTGTGCAGTCGTTATCCTCGCTCAAGCAGAATAACAGTATTCATCACAGCTACATCCATGCTAATTTCCAGAATATATGCACAAATAAAGCATGAAAAATATTGTTTTGAGGCAGATATACTCAGAGAAGATGTAGGCAGTCATTAGTGCTGCTTGAATCTGCAATGTGTGTATTGTGTAGTCACAGGGGCACGAAAAGGAAAAGCTTTTGTTACCCCTGGGCAGAAGATTCATGTCCTCTGTGGTCATCACTCTTCCCAATGCCCAACAGTCTCTCCCTGCCACACACCATCCGTTGCATTTCTTCCGACCCTGCTCTAGCAGAACCTCCCCGGCCTTCTCTGAGATGACATATTAAAGCTACTCTCCAGTCCCGAAAGCCAAAGACACCTCTCATTCATCAGTCTTTGTGCACTCCTTTGCTTCCTGACACAGCCATCTCCAGCTGAAGAGTATCATATAATTCACAATAAAAAAAGAAAGAGTGAGGGAGGGGTATGGGCACCGTGACTGTTGGTAAAAAGAGATTAAGCGATACAGGATTCTCTGCAGATGAAGATTGCTCTCACATTTGCTGCATTCAGTGTTTGTAAAAGTCATGAAACTCATTCTTTAATAATGTATTTACATTTCAACCACTGTGACATTAGTTTGTTCAGCCATGTGTGGGATAAGTGATGCTGTTGGGTTTTAAAGCTGTTCAAGTGGGCATTTAAATGTAGCATGAGATTATTACAGAAGTTGCCAAGGTTACGTTTCTATTTTTTAAAAAATTTTTCACCTACCCTGTTAATCATGCACGTTTTGTTTTATAAAAGGGGGTAAAGATTAATCCTTTTAAAAACAGTTTCACCTCTACCATAAGTTCATCCCTGCCATCAGCTCTAGGAAATCTATAATATCTAATAGGAATCTAATAGGAGTTTTTGCATCGAAAAACAAAGTTAAAAAAAATGAAAATTATATCCTTGCATAATGGTATTAGCAAGCAGAGGACTTCCAAAAAATTCTACATCATCAAATAAACACTACGGTACAGGGAAGACATTACTTAATAACTAGATAAAATACGTCACAAGGGTGACATGACCAAAACTATATAAAAACGGCACACTCAAAATAAATCACGGTTACAGTGTTATACTGTGGGCTTATCTGTCTGTCTGTTAGCTGAAACTGTTGTCTTAGTCAAAGTCGATGACATTCTGAGTAGTTCCAAATACCGAGCAGTCTGGACAATATACAGCATCCAAGACAGTTATAGCATAGATCCAAATCAACAAAACAATGTCTTAACTGCAAGAAAAAAAATATTTTTGGAATATTCAAGATAGAGTACTCAACAAACTCTTGTAGTACTTGAGGAGGGCTGTAGGAAATATGATGACCACACAGTCTAATAGATTGAATATCGGGGATGTAGAATGGGAATGTATCTCCATGTCAACATTTAGTATGCTAAAAGACTGAATCCTGAAGCTGAATTAAATGTTGGCTTAGGAAAGTATTATTTAATTTTATTCACACTCATGCAATTGAGTTATTCAGCTTTTAAAAAAAACTACAATATTCAGTTGACCTGTACAGGAAATATGTTGGTTTTGAATGATTCATACTGGCATTGTGTTTTTTTCCCTGTGAAAAACAATCCCTAACCTTTATATGCACCGACTGCAGCTATAAACCTGTTTGCAAGTGATTGATATTTGTTGTCTTCTGTTGGTGCTCCTGCATCTGAATCTGATTGAATCCTGCATGATCAAATCATGGTAGTGGCATACTACAGATACAATCATGGAAACTTTCACCTATTTAAACTTCTCCCAGCTTGTTTATTTGACCTCCTTGAACCTATAGGAGACATTCATCAGCATCTGCTTCCAGAAGCTCCCTCGAACAACCCTGCAAACCACCTGGTCTGCTGAGCCCTCACTGACCCCGCCATCCACTGCTGAACTCTGGTCATTCCCTTTGCTGCTGGCCTGATTAGGTTTACCCATTAGAAAATATGTGTTGTTGTGGTGATTTCAGGGAGGTGATAATTAGCCAGTGGAGAAGAAGGGATGTTTGAACCCTCTTTGCGGAAAGTGAATTTCTGCTCTAAAAGCAGAGTCCTACCACCGTGACTAATCTCCGTCTTCTATAGCAATGCTGAATATTTCCTTCTGTCCCAAACGTGTTGGCTAGATGGGATGAACACGCACACATACTCATGTATAGGCTAGAGCTGTCCGGGTGCAGAGACTATAAAACTAATGGCCGTGAATGTGAACACGATCTCCGGCTGGCTAGATGGCCGTCCAGGTGTGCTTGATGAGCCATCTCTGTGATTATCAGCACGCTGCATTAGCACAGCTTGAAGCCCCTCAAGTAAATCGCACAGGAGAGGCAAGCATTTGGACTGCAGGTGGTCCCCAAACTATGTTAATGGGATTCCACCTGCTGTTGGGTCACTGAACCTTTTAAAAAGGCCCTGGCCATAATCTTCTTGAACTGGTAAATGGAGACGGCACCAGGGTTAAATTAGTCACACTAGGAACAGAAGTACTCAGCTTGTCTTGGCAAGTCATTTATCATTTCATCTATTCCATGTAAAACCTTCAGTCATGATCCAGTACATCCAGTAGTAAAATCAGATGCCACAAATCCTTCAGTGTACCCATGCAGCTTATACGCCTTAGCATGATAATAATGATCCATAATAGGCCGCATGCCCTCCTTTCCAAATACAAACCATGGTGCAAATAAGGTCTGCCTGTGGAAGTAGTACATAAAATGTGATTATCATCTATGCTCATCATGCTGACATAATGCCCAGAATTAAGCCGTTTGCTGATTTAAGTGCCAGTCAAGCCAGTTTGTGTTCAGTGCTGGTTCAATGAACATACATGTAACCTATTTTGAGATTTTTTTTTGTCTTAGAACTGTTTCAGCAAAAGTTACTGTGCCAACCACATTTATTAGCACCACTTCTCTAGACACTTTTTGCAGTGTCTGTGAATAGGACAGCACATTATCTTTTTTATAATGGTTCGGATTCGTTAAGTAGCCTATAAAAAGTGAACTTTTTTTTTTAATCTTTCTATTTTGTACAATCTCTTTAGATTGTCCAAAGCCCAGGGTCCACTCTGAGGCTACGTCCACACTAAGCCGATAAGGTTATACGGGGAGTTAGACGCCTAATGTTATCCACTCAAAACGAGCATTTACGCCCCGTTTAAGTTCCGTTTAAGTTCCCATGATTGTGCAATCCCATACCGACCTGTGCAAATACTGGGCATGTGCGAAAAGACGCACGGAACACGCGTATAATCTACGTAACGCCAGCGCCTACATAATATATACAAGAAGCTCTACAGCACAGTACATATCTGCTTGTCCCGTTAACCGAAGAGAACAACAGCTGCTCAGAAGAAGAGAGAATTTTTGGTGCGGACAGACGGCGAGATCGATTTATTACTCTTCGCTGTTGTCTTTGTCTGTAGTGTCGTATTGTTATTGACGCAGCATTCATTGACGGCACTTCCTTTCATTATCCGGGGAAGCTGTCCACACTGGCTCATTTAGCCGTTGAATTAAGATTTACACGGCTCTCTTACCCGGCTAATAGTTATCCGGCCACAGACCTTAAATGACGCTGGGTTAGTGTGGACGATAGGGGAGTGTAGACTAAATAATTATACGTTTAAGGCATTATCCGGCTTAGTGTGGACGTGGCCTGAGGCTCTCTTGTCTTCTCATCAGCTCAGCCGAGTTTTTCTTAAGAAGTTAAGTCTGAAATAAGGTTAAGTTAATGAAGTCTCTCTGTGTCAATTCTGCTACACATTTTAGATAATTTCCGGTTAAAAAACAACAGCAACAACAACAGATTGTAGCTATGTCCCGATTTTAGTTTTCTGTCAAGAACCATAAAGTTTTAAATTACAATCTTGTGGTATTTCAAAGAGTTCATGATGCCTTGCTCTGTGGCAAAGCTCATAGGGCTTTTGGAAGATAAATAGATCCACTGCTTTACCAATAAAAAAACCTGGTCTTAGTCTCTGTTCCAGTTAAACCATAACATTCAGCAAACTCTATGAAAGAAGGACTCCCAAAAATGGTTTCCTTTTCGATAATGTCTAATTGTCATGCTTGGATTCAGTTCACATGAGCTTTGGAGACTTTTTACTTTCACTACCATTCAACTCACTGTGCCTAGTGTCAAGGTAATCATGGGCCAGCCTTTTGGCCAGGGCTAAATGTAATTGACGTATTTGGTTTGTCACATATAAACTGCAGGGAGACAGACATTTATTGAAACTTTGATTTACTTAATGCATCATGTTTACAGTAACAATAGAACCTCACTACAGCACATTTGGTCTTGAGGTGTGACTGCTGAGCTTTGCAACCACATGTTGCATGGATACCAACATTCACCACACCTTCAGCCACATTTGGCCAGCTGCAGATCCTTCACTGCGGGCAGAACGAGTGCCTATGGGAGACCGACAAATAAGAGGAGGCAAGGGAGGAAGAGTTGGCACGAATGTCCACTTTGAGAAGCCCCATAATGAGCACACTGTGGCCTCTTTGGTAGTGCTTCATCAACTCAGCAGTTAAATGCCTCTCTTTATTTAGCTCTCAAACTGTTCAGACTATCAACTGCACCATTAAGACAATGAACAATGGTGCATTTACATCTCTCAGCGGGTGCAGTGCAGTCTACCACTTTGTGATTACTGTGCCCACTCATTCATCTACCATCACATTAGTCAGGATAAGGTCCAGATCAACGCTGCACTCATATTTTCATCTAGAGCGAGATGCCTGACAGCAAATTAAAAGGGAAAGCTGACGAGTGCCGAGTTCTTCATCATAGATTGTCATGACATCTCAAGTGCTTTACTACAGAAAGTAAAAAAGGGATAGCGAAATGGATAATATATATATTTTTTTCTAATTAGAGGAGTGAGAAGATTTAAAATAAAAAGGATTGTGATTTAAAATATAAGTGAAACCCTATTTTTATATACACTGTATATAATTATGCATGGCCTACTCTCATTAATTCAATCAGACAACTTCTTCTTTCAGGTCACATAGGAATTTTAAAATAATCTCTGTTAAATGCCTGAATAATGATTGAGATACTTTTGAACTCTATTGCCGAATTCTGTTTATACTTGTATTAAAAAAACTTTCTAAATTAAGTCTTTAGACTTTAGAAAGTTAAAATTTTAATAGACAACATACAAAATATATAGATTTAGGTATAATCCCATTAACATTATCATTATTGGTCATATTAGCGTTAATGTTTTTTTCTTTCTCAGGTTTGTTGATTATTTTGTTGATGCTTTTATTACAAAAGAAACCTCTGAAACTGTTTTACATTCTAAGTGTATGTAATCAGTTCTGGTCAAAGAAAGCTTAATGCTGTAAAGGTAAAACCAGATATTGCTCACTCTAACTGCTACACATTATTGTCGCGTGTTAAATATGCATCAACAGGCATCTGAACTATTTTAAGACCGGAAGCAATTTGATCTGATTTAAAAACTGTTTAGAATCACAGAATTTACCTAAAATTTCTTACAATTTCGTAGAATAGCTTTCACAATGTATAACTAGGGTCAAATGTTTAGCTTCTATATTTCCACATTATGTTCTTTCCTTAAGTTGTCATATGTTTTGTAAAGTGCATCGGTACCTATCCCATTAAAATCCCCTTACAGCCTGATCCTGTCACCTCAGTACTTGAGTAAGAAGGATGTTTGTAAGCTTTAACTTTTTTTTTACCAGGAGGAAAAATAATAATTTTGACCAAACACTTCAAATTTAGATTCATCTGACTTCACGGCCTGATCCTCGAAATGTTACTTTGATCTCTGAGAGCATTTGCAAGCCTAAACTTGGTGTTTTGTGTAGCTTTTGGTGTGGTGGCTTCTTCCTGTCTAATTTACCTTTTAGTCAATGCTTGCACAGGACTCTTTTCACTGTGGATTATCACATTCTCTTTCCAACATCAGCTTTCACCGGCACATGATATTTAGCTTTTGTTCTGGGGTTGATACACTTTTTATGCCAGAGACCATTTATCAAATTGGACAGGTTAAGTCTAATTTAATAACAGAATAGAATAGGATAAAAATATCCTTAAATGTTCACAGTGGGTAAATTCAGGTTTACTAGCAGCACTTGAAAGGTAAAAAAGAGAATACACAGTCACACAAATGTAAAAAATATAAAAGAAAAAAAATGAATAAAAAAACTGCACATTATGGGCAAATGTAAATAATTAAAAAAAATCTGATTTTATTCTTATTAAAAATGTATTTTTCTACGAGGTATCTAAACAATATGTTTCAACTATTGCCTTTGGTTTAATTTAATATTTCTTTAACTTCTTGTTTCTAATCTGTGTTGTGGTGAGTTAGGACATAAATGAAGACCTCGTCAATGGACTCTGATCCCTCCCTTACCTCTGCTGTCATTTTCCTGCAACCCTAATCCATTACAGAAATCGCTCCATGAAAAATAGAAAGCCATACACCACATTATGCAGCACATTGCTCGACAGAAAGGCATTGACTGGGTAATAACAGCTGTTGATAAAGGCCTTAATTGATAAGAATGGTGTCCTTGGCTCAACTTTGCATCACTTCAGCTTCAGACGTCCTCCTAAACACTGACTGTTCTGTGCTTCTGTGCATAGAGCCTCTCTTTATCTCTCAACGAGGGTGGCAAGGGGAATATTAAAGACAGGTCTCTTGTTCATTTAGTCTGAGTCAGAGAACGTTTAGTTTAACTCCTCTGTGACCGGAATTACCATCTAAAAATATACCATGACCCAACAGTAAAAGTGACCAGCAGGAATTAATGTCCTTGCGTAATGCTGGCAGTTTTTGTCACAGTGGGGGATTAAACCTCCGGGCAGAGAGTCACAGCTACTGAAGAGTAAACTTACGATGCGGCACAGAGGAGGGAACTGGTGGGCGAACGACAGAAACTCAGCCTGTCCTATTAATTAGCGCAATTGGCGTGAGTTCCTGCTCTGCCATCAGGGATGTGGGTGTGTTGTACTGGCAGCAAACTGACCTCTATGTTGTGGCCGGGCAATATGGCAGCATGGATGAGAGGAACAGCAAGAAAAACTGCTGAGGTGGTCCATGAATATTAGTCAGTTTTTTGGTTTTTCATTTTCTGGAACTCAGTGAGCCTTTAGGACTTTCAGTCCCACTTTCTGTTTCTTCATTATGTTGTTTTGTTTTTCTCAGAGCCAATGCGTCCGCTGCGAGGCCTCGTCGCTTCAGATATCCAGTCCAGGCAACTTTCCCTGCAGTGGGAGAATTTGGCATTCAACCTGACACGCTGCCATACATACTCGGTATCCCTGTGCTACCGCTACACCATGGCAGGAGGCGGCGGAGGCCACAACACCACAGTGCGTGAGTGCTTGGCAGTGGAGCACAATGCCTCACGCTTCACACTTCGTGATCTGCCGCCGTATCACAGTGTTCACGTACGTCTGTCGCTGGTGAACCCAGAGGGGAAGAAGGAGAGCAGAGAGGTCACTTTTCAGACTGAGGAGGACAGTAAGTACATTTTGGAGGTTAAGTTGTAGATATTAGGGCAGAAAGCCTGTGAATATTCTCATTCATCCAGGTCATGGTTATCTCAAGGAAATTTCAATCGAACGCAACGCAAATTACCAAATCCAGTTGCGTTCGATTGAAATTTCCATGAGATTAGGGCAGAATCGGAAAACTGGCAGTTACAAAATTACATTTTCACAAGTGACTGAGCAAGTTTAGGGTTTTCAGTTATGCAGCTATGCTTTACCCTTAACCTTCCAGTTTGTTTAATTGTAAATCATTTGATGTGTTTCTATTTTATGATACAATGCTGCATGAAATAACTTCTATAATGCATTGAACAAAACATGTTCAGTTCTCGAATAGCCAAAAGACTATTTCCTTCTGTCACCTCACTGTCAGGGCATTTTTAAAACAGAAAGGTGAATGGTCTCTAGTTGACTTGGTCAAAAGGTTAGTCCAGACTAGCTATCACTGTATCTCAGGGCTCCAAAGTTTTCAGGGCCTTACAATATATATATATATATATATATATTTTTTTTTTTGCTTTAAGAATTAATATTTTTTAAATATTTAAGTATTTCCAAAGAAAACATTAATTCCCTTATAACTGTGACATGTTTAATTTTGTTTAATTATATGTGGTCTTGTCTAGGGATGGGCATCGTTAAGGTTTTATCTGATACCGGTGCAAAACCGGTACTTTTTAAATGGTGCTGGTGCTTAAAACGGTGCTTAAAGAATGGAAAAATTACAAACTTAATTAATTAAACAAATTACCATTCCTAAATATGACCCAAAAAACCTATAATTTTCAGTGTAAATAAAGGACAAATCTGGATGCAGTTGTTCTTTTTTTAATTTAAATATAGGATAAATCAATATAATTTTGTTTTGAACTCCACAATTACATTCACAATGTATTTGTGGTTTCATATGAAAAATAACATCAAACGGAGGTAGAAATAACCAAAAAATGAACAAACTTAACGTTTGGATATCACCAGTCTATGTTAAACATCACATAAATCAAATGGAATAATCATATTTTAACGCAACACTATCTACCTATGAAATATACTGTTGCTATACAGTGAACCAACATGCTTAAATCAACATAAATACGGCGTATTTATACTCTGCAACACGCACAGTGAGCTAACATCCCAAGCGGACTGTAAAGAAAATTCTCACAGACAACTTAAGAAGTTATAATCATATCAATCCAAACGCCAATAATAATATACACGCATGTCATTTATGATCACACACACACAGTTTATGTGGTGCGGGTTGAATTATGAACAGGGCGGTGTTCTGTGTATGCGTCAATTGTGTAAAAAAAAAAAAGAGTTAATTCTAGGAATTAATGAATCCATGTTAATTCATTAATTTTGACACCCCTAACTTTTAGCATTTTTGTTGCAAAAAGATAGCAATGTTTACCTTTTCTGGTGATATAGGAAACGCTCTTGGCTGATAGTATGTCCAGAATACACAATGTATGACATCTCCGGAGATAAAAAAAAAAGAAAAGAAATAAGGCAATGAATTGTGAGCTGCTTTTTGGTCTGATTACTACTCTTTATGTCAGAACGATATTGGTACCCATCCCTAGTCTTGCACCGACTAAATGGCAGCTTTGCTTTTGTCCGTCTGCCCCAGGGTAAGTGTGGCAACAAGTTGCAATATAGGAGCATAGAGAAAAAAACATTCAAAATAATTATTTTGCATTCTTGCCTTTAGCAGTGCTTAAACATTTAAATAAGGTCCAGGGGCAACACCATGACGTAAAGCGACTAAATCATGCTATTTTACAGCTTTCAACTTCTGGGATAGACATATATATGCTAAAATGTTACCATTGGTGTTATACAGTATTAATTTGTCCTAAAATGTAACTTTTATCCTGTAGTTAATGTTGGACCACGAAGTAAAACGGCTAATTTCTCCATAATCCCGAATTAGCCTTCATATCTGCTCAATTTCTGTGGCTCTCTCACTATGAACATGGAAGGAGGAAAAAATGTTCCCTCTTAAGAAGCTTTCCAAATCTCAGTTTTACCTCTAACTTCAGTTTTAAATTCCTTTATGATTCTGGATAACTTTGATTTATCTTCCTGCAGTAACAGTGTTACACTAAAAACTATTGGTGCCACTGTGACTGACATAATATTGCTTACATAGTGTGTCTCAGATAGGAATAAAAGAGATGTTAGAGATTCAAACCAACTACTCAATGTTCAGGAAAGATCAAGCTGAAAATGATCCCATTCTTGTCTGTCTTCCATTTTCTGGTTTGTTTCTCTGTGTTTTATACTAGATTTAGTGCATATATATTTGTGGCTCTCTTAAGCTTATTTGCAAGCGTATATTTATTAACAGAATATGTTTGACATGGACCTTATTGTGACATGTAATGTTTTTCCTCCTGATCTATCTACCAAAAGGTTATTTTGCAGCACTTGCAAGAAGTTCAGATTAACACATTGCGTCTTTTTATTATTTTGAAAAAAATATGTTTTCCTAAATCACAGACTTGGGTTCCTTCAGTGAGTCATTTTTTATACGAAGAATGTATTTTTTAAGTGTTCTCACAGTTAAGTTCAGAGTATAGAATATGGAGGACTGGAATGTTTATAATCCTAAAGAAGCCACTTAAAACATACACTTTAATGTTTCTTTAAACATAAATCTGTTGGGTCTAACAACATAAATTCATATATGAATCACTTGAGATTAGGGGAATTTAATGTAAAACTCTTCAACAATTCAGTACAGTTGAGGTGTTATCCGTGTGTCTGATCTGAATATCTCTCCACAAAAGATGTTTTATTTTCAGAGTAAGATATGAAAAGAGAAAACGAGGACAATCTTGAGAACATTTTCATGCCTCTTATCTCCTTTTTTTCTTCTACGGTGACATGTTGTCTGCATGGTGGTGGAGAGAAAAATCAATTCTCCCATGAAAAAAAATCTAAACAAACAAGATTTCTTAAAATGAGATAAAGACACAGGAAGAGAACCACGTAAAATTTTAAAGCAGGATTTATTTCTTTTAACCGTTTGAATAACGATATCTATGTATATTTGAATACAGACTTTGCCAATTATGAGAGCTCTTTGCCAAAGTCTTAGTAAGCAACTTTGTCCTGTGGATTATCTGAATTCAAAGAGACAACTCAGCTGTTTGGCTCTCGCTTTAGCCTCAGGCTTGAATCTAGTAGTCTTCCTCTGTATACAGCTTCCACAGGCTGTAAGGACACGGCCTGCAACTGTACAGTCCTAAAAAATGGCTTTGACTTAAATATTCATTCATTCAGATTCCTCTCAGAATCGCGTTTTTAAGCAAGTGACTTTGACTGAAGATTGGTATGAAATTATAATATTTTGGTGATGGTTTTCTCTAGTGTGTTGCAAATTCATCATTCATGCAGTTTATGTATTAAAAGTATCCTTATCAGATAGTTTCTGCCTGTCTGCTCTCTGGTAGTGAGTTCCTCATGTGGCTCTTTGTTCTGAGCCACTGTGACATTCACTCTGGTGATATTGACACGACAGGCTCATCGTGGGATCAGCACTTCAATTTCCCTGACAAATGTTTGCTCTGACAATTTCTCATAGTTCCCGGAGGCATAGCGCCAGAGTCGCTCACCTTCACCCCTCTAGATGACATGATTTTCCTAAAGTGGGAGGAGCCTGTGGAGCCCAACGGCCTAATTACGCAGTATGAGGTGAGCCCATGGAGACACCTCCGTTAGCTTAACTTACATACTTCATTGAGCAGCTCAGACACACAGAGTTGAGCAATATGTTTCATTTTTACCTGATAAATGCACAGTATATTTTACAGGATCGGCGTCAAAAGTATAACATATTTGTTATTCATTTTATTTATAGGAAATCAAGTAAAAGGGTGAACAGATTTAGGTCCATGATAAATTCAGAGTCCTATTACAGATGCATCTAACTCAAAAAAAATAATTATTTTGAACCGTATCTTTTGGCTAAATTTTTAAAGACCAGTATAATCAGAGATTATAAGCTCTTTGCTTATTAATATCATGCATTACTCTTCAGGTGCTGGTAAGAAAGCCACTTCTTAACCTATTTTAAGACTCGAGAAACAAATTGGTTTTTATAAAACCTAAATTCATTCTTTATGTACTTTATATCACTTTATGAAAATAATCTTATTTTGTAGAATATTTTGAAAATAATCATATTTTGTTGGAACTTTAAAATTAAAATAAATAAATACAAAATGATAACACTAAGCAACCTTACTGCATGTTCCTGTTATCTGGTGATGTCCAACTTCTTTAAGTACACCAGGCGTACATAGGTGGTCAAGGCTAAAATTGAGTCAGGTCAACAAGCATTTTTTCATGATATCTCCAAAATGGTCAGACATTTGCTGTTAGGTTAACAAGCATGGTCAAGACTATTGTTAGAGAGGAAAAACAAATGCCTAACTTTTAGGTTTTAGTAAGCAGATGCTTGGGGAAAAAAGGCAATTTTTTTAAGGAAAACTTTGCTTTCCAGCAGCTGCAGTTACAGTGTGTTCCTGATGTGCTTTTGAAAACCCTCCAAACACTCAAGCTTATTCTAATTCTGTAAAGCAAATCGCCAGAGAATCTAGTCCAAATTTGCACTTGCTCATTCGCAGGAGTCCATTCCAGAGAAAATAATTTTCTGTAACACTCCAAAACATCCGTTATTTCCTGGAAATTGAAATGCGTCCTTTTTTGTGGTATTTTTGTTTCCCTGGTGGGAAAAAAACCCTGTCCACTTATGGAGCCATTTTCAGTATCACTGGCACAAAGCAAATTCAATACACCATGTGCTTAATCACACAAATCTTCTGCTGGTGCTCCTTTCAGTGTATGGTTCACTGTGTCCATACTAACAAATATAGCAGTGAGGGCTGGATACACTCGCTGACCTTGTAACGGGCTTGGACTTAACATTGTACTTGCCCCATTGGAACAGAGGCTGACACTATTAATCAATAACTCACATACATTTGTTTTAGCTCTGGGGCTTCTATTTAGCTAGCTAACGATTTTGTATTTACTGTACACGCTCTGTTTCTGGTAGGCAATCTGTAGGTCTGCTTACTGATCCTCAGTTCTTTCTTGACCTCTTGTGCAAGGACTTTATTGAAAATGGCCACTAGGTTGACAAAAAAACTGAATGTTGCAGCAGATGTCTGTACTCTTATGTGATGATCACTGTGAACTGACAGAGAAAGCCATGAGAAATAATATTCATTACTGCTCTAAGACTGAATCATTGACCACAAGGTCTGAATGCTATCAACTGCACTCGGCTCTGCTAATCCTCCTCACCGTTCTGTGCACATCATCTTCTAGCCCCGTTTTTCCTCAGAATGCATTTTCCTTTTGTTGAATTTGCTAAATAGGTAATAATTATATTGTAACAACAAGGAGGCATGAGCAAACATTATAATTAGTGAGAGCTTGGGAAATATCTTCAGTGTCTGAGCTGGGTACACCCAGTTCATAATGTCTGCTCATGTTCATTCCTTTAAATTAAGTGGATCTCCTTCAGCTTTGATGCACGTCCTAATATCCTCACCTTAACTGCAGGCAGGTCACCTCATTTAGCTCTTGTCTCTTTCAAACAGAGGTAGTGGAAACTCTCCACAAGGTACATGTGAGGTGAGAAACCTCTTGAAGAAAAACTTTCTAACAAATTCCACTTATAAGGACCCTTATTCATGGCATTTTATTAACAAGAGTTGATCAAACTCATAAACACTGATTTAAACACTTGAGTATACTTTTTAATGTGTGGTGTCCAGAGTTTTTGACCTCAGTAATGTGCTACTTAGGCAGGCGATCATTTATAGCTCACATTAGTTAAAAAAAAGACAGGGAAAAAGCCTACATTGCTTAAATAAATGCAACTTACGAGTGGCAATGTCAATTATTCAAGTGAAATTATAAACTTGCACCAGCCTAATCATCACAGCCATTTAAGAAGCTAATTTATTTCTTAATTGAGTGAGTCATAGTGAGTAACTTCTGTAGAGCCTTTCGAGGGGTGAGTTAATGATCTTACATAAAAATCTGTCAAATTCCGCAAACACGGCTCAGAATCAGGGTCAAGGTGACTGAATCTCATCCCATGAATAAAATCATCTCATGTTTTCTCTCCTACCAACAGATCAGCTACCAGAGTATCGAGTCGTCTGATCCAGGCATAAATGTCCCAGGACCCAGAAGAACTGTGTCCAAGCTCAAGAATGAGACATACCACATGTTCTCCAACCTTCACCCCGGAACGACTTACCTGATCTCCGTCCGAGCACGCACAGCAAAGGGCTTCGGCCAGACTGCCCTCACTGAAATCACCACCAACATCTCAGGTAGTGAAATTCATAACACCATTATCTTATTTGATAACCTACAAGGTACAAGAAAACGTTTTTATTTGCATATTTTGTTTGTCATGTTATCAGACACTTTGTGCTCCCGTGTTTCACCTTTTTGGCTTCCTGCACTGTTGGCTATCAGACATACAAATGTAAAGATATAGCATGAACTCGTTAAAGAGTAACTAAACCCCAAAACAACTTTTTTTGCTTATAAGACTCAATAAAAGACTTTACCAATGCAATCTTTCAGTTGCAGGGCATTTTTTGACATTTTCATGTAAACTTGTTAAATTCCAAATTTTTCGGTAAATGTGTGGCTACTGAATTTGAATTTTGTGATTGGCTGATAGTGGTACATTTTTTCCACTGTCTACATCACAGGCATGGTCTCACAGAGACGCCCTCCTTATCTCAGACACACTCGACCCGCCTCGTGACGAGTTGAAATTGTTAATCTTGTGTGCTACGTGCAGAAAAAAACAAAGCTGAGAGAAACAGAGGAAGCTGAAATCCTTATATTGCAATTTGGAGGACCACAATGTCGAAGTGGTTTCAAGCCATAAGTTATAACCTACCTGTTTTAAACATACCGTTAATAAGGAAACAAAAGCTGCCACCATAATTCTGTCCGAAGCTACTTAGCATTGATGCTAGCGCTAGACTCTCTGTGCTTGCTGGCTACTATACATGCCGTCTGCTTCAGACAGCGCAGACTCTGCGCCCTGAGCCAACGGCTCGAACTGATACGACGTTTGGCCACTGTTTGGTAAAGCCTCCCTTTACCTCTGGTGGATGGCGGAGAAGAGACCTAATGATTTCTGCCTTTACCGGAGGTAAAGATAGGCTTTATGGAGCTAATTGGTCCACGCCTTATAGAAAAAAAAAAAAGATATAAAAAAAAAAATAAACAGGTCAAATATTTTTCAGGATTATTTCTTGCTATTGTTGCTGAACAGAGCTGCAACTGCTAGATGAAAAGAAGCAGGTGCAAATTGTTCCAATCTTTTGCATTTGATGGTGTCATGATGGGATGAAGTAGGACCCAAATGCAGATACTCTTGAAGTGGGACTTAATGCACAGAAATAAACTTACAAGGCATGAGATCTGACAAAAGGGAAGAAAGAGTAAATCCAGCAAGTGGTGACTGAATGAGAACAGATTAAATACCGAGGGGCAAGTGAGGGAATAAGACAGAAAGAAATCTGAGGACTACTTAGTGAAAGAATATGCAGGTGAGAGTGAGAACAGAGAATATCAATAAAATGCAGCTGGGCAGCGAGGCAGAATGGCAAGGAGGAACATCCAAAACCTAAAAACCTAAGAGAAGACTAGACAAAAAATTATCTAAAAATGCACAAGGAAGGACTAACAAAGAACGGTAGAAAAGAATGATGAAATATGAGAAAAAAATAATGAGAGTAAGAATAACTCAAAATAAAACCACCAAAAACTTAACAGTAAGGATGAGAGGAAGACTGAGAAAAATGAGAACATAACAATGAGCACTAGGTAAAAAGGAAATCGAAACAAAGAACAATAATCTAATGAAAGTGAACTGATATAAGACCCAAGTAAATAAATTAGGAATAACCAAAAAACCAGAGAAACTCAAAGTGCAGACACCTGAATGAAAACAGGAGAGCAGAAAACATAGTGGAAAGAAAAGCATACAAACAATAAGTAAACTGAAACTCAAATCATGAACACTGTATGATCCTAGCACTAAAATGATAAGTTAGGCTGGATAGAGATAGGAAAAACTGAAATTAAAAACAAAAACACCTAAAAGAATCCCCATGGATGCGTGAGATTGCTTCTGTGCATATTTTTTGTACTAACTGCTTTGTGAATCTGAAAGGAAAACAAGTTTCCCTGAGAGCAGTGTGAGTAAAAGAGGTCTGAGATTTAGCACCTTTGGGGATGAAACTTCCCCAAAACTTTTAAGCCCTTATTTAGGAGAAATTGTTGTGGTTTGCGTTGGTCTTGTTTCTCTAGATATTTCCCTAGAGGTCGTTGTTGGTACTGCACTATAAGGCACCATCTAATTGGTTTCCTATCTCAAATGCATGGGCAACATCCATCTTGTAGCCTGTATATACTGCACAAAGTACTTAGCCACCAATATGCTATAATACGGACTTGGGGATTGGTCTCTTTCAACCTCCTTGTTTCTCCTTCACTGAGGTAAAACTACTACTCCCTCAGTGGAGGAGCCATATTTTATCACTTCTCCAAACTTGCGGGACGCTGTCACCTCACAGTCCACAGGATATAAATTAACTCATGGAAGGCAGAGAAACACCACAGAGGGAAGCATCCTGTGTGCTGTGTATGAAGAATAATACGGTAGCCTACATTCCTGTGACCTGAATGTCACTTCCAGTAGTCTCTGAACCTGTTCCCAGTGGTAGGTGTTCAAGACTTTCCATTTCTGTTTCCTTTTGATGATGCATTCCTACTGGTTAAAGGGTGGGATTACATCTCAGGAGCATACTGCTGCGTTAGTCCTGCTGTTTCACACTCCCTTTCTCTGTTGTTTTAAAAAAATATATATTTTAGCCCGTATCTCTTTCCAGGTAGGTTTAGTTTGTGTATTATAGATTAAACTCCCAATTCTGGCCAACTGGCTGCATGTGAGAAAGACTCCTGGCAGGCAGCCAGATCAAGGATAGAGTTCAAAAGTCTTTGCCGGTCATCATCTCCCTGCTTCAGAGGCCCACAGTGCAGAACATTCACTTACACTGAACGTCTCCTAAATCTGCACTGACAGCTAGCAAACACTGAACACCTTCAACAGCCACTACTGTCAGCATCTTTAAACAACACCCACCGCAGAGTACCTGACTGCACACATTTCCTCATTGGCCGGCACACTTATACATTCAGCAGTATGCATCACTGTGGCCGATGCACTAGCATTCCTCATACAGACTGAACCTGGCAGCAGGCTTCAAACTATTTTTTACTGCCATGCTCCCTCAGCATCAACAAACACACCCGGTTTTCTTTAAAGCTTCCGCCCGCAATTGATGTCAGCTCTGTTCTGCTGCAGTATTAGCAAACTGCTTTTTAATTTGATAATTATCTATGCCTCATGAATAGTTTGCTCTGCTTCCCCCTTACTAATTGACTGCTGATATTAAAGAAAAATGTGCCTCAACATGTCTGGGGAGGAGGTCGACTTTAGCCAAATCCCTTTAAATGAGAAAGCCATTCAATTTAGCCTCACTCCTGTGATTTTTAATTGGCACTGTGTCCAAGACAACTGGAAGAGGAATTCAAGTATCGTGCTTGAAATGAGATTGTGGGTGTTTGGTGTTATATAAATGTTGTCTCTATGCTAAAAAGGAGTAGGCATTCTGCTACTACTAATCTAAATCATTGTTGTTTTTCTGAAAAAATAAAGGAGCAGTTGCTTTAATACTACCTTCATGAGCAATGCTAAAGCAAGTTAATTTGCTTTTTCAGTGCCTTGCAATAGTATTCATACCCCTTTGACTGTCTTACATTTAGTCAAATACCACAAACCATGATTTTTTTTCACATAACATTTTGTTTCGGTAAGCACAAAATAATGTATAATTATGAATGGGGGGGGCATACAGGGTTTTCAATTCTGTGAATATACATCTAGGAAATGTGTGATATGCAAATATATTCACTCCCCATGAATCAACACTTCATAGAGCTATTTTGCTGCTATAGCTGCAGGGGTATATCTTTACTAGTTTATTAGTTGCCTATTCTTCTTTGTGAAAGTCAGATTAGGTTGAGAACAATTGTAAACAGATAAATACACGTTTTTTTGGCTGGGTCTTTCTAACACATGAATATGCTCTGAATCCAAACCATTTCATTGTAGTTCAGGCTATATTTTTATGGTGGTCGTCCTGCTAGAAGGTGAACCTCTGCCCCGGTCTTCTGCTGGCTCCTACTACTTTGGTTATAGGATTTCCCTGTATTTAGCACCCTCAATTTCTCTGTCAACTCTTACCACCATCATGTTTCATTGGAGGAATGGTTCAGTGTGATGTGCAGTGCTAATTTCCTACCAAAAAGTGTTTTGTAATTCGGACAATTTTGTCTGATCAGACCGACTTCCTCTACATCAGGGGTCTCCAACTTCAGTCCTTGAGAGCTACTGCTCTGCATCTTTAAGGTGCATTCCTGCTCCAGCCAAGCTTAATAAAATGACTGACTCACCACTTCATCTGCCATAAGGTTTGGCCTGGCCTGGTAATGAGTCGTTCATTTGATTCGTCTGTGTTGGAGCAGGGATGCACCTAAAGGTTGCAGAGCAGTAGATCTTGAAGACTGGAGTTGGAGACCCCTGCTCTAACAAAATATATTCACCTTTGTTTAATGAGACAAACGTAACTGCGTGTGTTGTCTTTTAGAATTAAATCCTCAGTGTGTCGCTCCTGTGTGTTTTACAGCCCCTACATTCGATTATGGAGACATGCCGTCACCTTTGAGTGAGACAGATAGTACAATTACTGTGCTGCTCCGCCCTGCGCAAGGCAGGGGAGCACCAGTCAGGTGAGGACATCACCTCAAACCACGATGTTGTATGCTTTTAATACCATGGTCTATCAAAGTTGTATATCCACTCTGTTTTCAGCACATACCAGGTTGTGGTTGAAGAGGAAGCTTTGAAGAAAGTGAAGCGGGAGCTGGGGCTTCAGGACTGCTTCCCTTTGCCCATGTCTCATGGTGAGGCCCAGGCGCGAGGCACACCTCACTACTACACAGCTGAGCTGCCACCCAGCAGCCTGCCAGAGGCCAGTCCCTTCACTGTCGGAGACAACCACACATACAATGGCTACTGGAACAGTCCTCTGAACCCGCGCAAAAGTTACTTGGTCTACTTCCAGGCTATGAGCAACTTCAAAGGGGTGAGTGAGGAAACTCCAGCCAGAGATGATGCAGATCTAACAGCATTTGATCATCAACCTGTAAACATAAAGCAATTCCAGGGAAGAGTGTATGACTTTGCAGCTCTCATCCTGTGGTTCAGGCTGCAGGACAGTTGGCATTGTCCGAGATCACAACCCCCAAATGAGTATTTTTGGTGTTAGAGAAATTGTTCTGAAAACAGGCTGCAATTGTTTATATCCCTCTGTTTATGATTCTTAAAAACAAATAATTTCTTAAAAGTAAATTATGTCCATTCAGTGTAGAGAAACTCTGAATAGCTGGTATTACTTAAAGTTCACAATTTACTTCAGGCACCTTTCAGTTCCAATTCAATGCTGTTTCCCTACTTCATTGCTTTCATTGCTTCTGAGCAGACAAATAGCCTTGGAGTTTTCTTGGGGGATGCCACATTACCTTCCCAAATTCCATCACAGGAAAACCTCCTATCTTTGTAAGGCAATTACTTAAACGTAATTGGGCAAGGTGCAGATAAATAAGAGGTTGAAAGATGGTGTTTTAAAATTTGTAGACTGTGGAAATTGACGATGATGGCCAAAGTTGTAGAATACAGCAAAGGGTTATGTGGCTTCAAAATATTTTTAAACATCTTTTGTTTACATGCTCTGCTGAACATTTAAAGCATTTCATACTTTACAAATGCATTTATTAGTTCAACGTTTTTTGCAAAAAGCCCATATTTACGTTGTTTAATCTTTTTTGTACAAATTCTCCTTGTGACTCAAAATTATCTTATCAGTGCTTCAAGTAGATCTAAATTTGTTGGATTTTGTTTTCTCATCTGCCTTTTTGAGAGCTAGAGGTGACATGTGCTAAGATTTGGGAATTTATTGGTTGCAGGTCCAAAATATTAATAAGCTCTTTAACAGTGATATGTTCATGGTAATTTTGGAAAATCATCCTAAAGACTTGTCTGAAATGTTTGAGGATATTGCTCTTTAGCTCTTACACTTTATTAATGGGGGTTTTCTTGGAGAGAATTGTAAGGAAGCCCACTCCTGTTAAGAGGAAGTAACCCCATATTTGTATCACTGTTGGCAAAGTAACCATGCTGTGTAGCTGACTGCTTTTCTCGTATTTCTAGAAAAAACAATTTTCCAGGTGGCCTTCATTGCAAGGATTTGTGCAAAAAGATAACTTTTCACCAATTATTCTGCTGGCTATTTTTGTACAAACCCAAATCAGAAAAAGTTGGGACAGTATGGAAAATGCAAATAAAAAAAGAGAGTTGTGATTTCTAAGATTACTTTGACTTGTATTTCTTTGCTGACTACATATAAACAAAATATTTCTGGTTTTGTCTGGTCAGCTTCATTTTATTTGTAAATATACATCCTTTTCCTGTCATTCAGACCTGCAGCAAATTCCAAAAAAGGTTGGGAAAGGAGCAATTTAGGGCAACTTAGCAGGTAAATTGGTAAAATAATGATGTGATTTGAAACACCTGATGTTAGCAGGTGATTGTAATTATGATTTGGTACAAAAGCAGAGTTCAAGAAAAGTCTAGTCCTTTAAGAGCAAAGATGGGCAGAGGATAACCAGTTTGTCAACAAATATGTGAGAAAATAATGAACTGTTCCTCAAAGAAATATAGGAGGAGTTTTTGATATTCCACCTCCAATAATGCATTACATTTAAGATTTAAGGAATAGGGAGGGACCTCCCTGGGCTGCCACCTTATAGTGGTGGAGGAGTTTTTGAGTATCCCTCACCTGGGACCATGGCAAACTGGTCCTAGGTGAGTGATCAGACAAAGTGCAGCCAAAAGACACCTATGATGAGTAAAAATATTGGGCTTAGTGTTCCCTCTCACAGACGAGGGTCACGGGGCCCCCCCTCTTGAAACAGGCCTTTGAGGTGGGGCACGTTGGCAAGTGCCCGTTGGGCTCAGCCGGAAGAGTTGACATGGGCTCCCCTTCCCATGTGCCCACCACCTGTGGGAGGGGCCATAGAGGTCAGGTGGCCATAGGGTTGGATAGGCAGTGGCTGAAGGTGGGTGGTCCAATTCTTGGCTGCAGAAGCTGGCTCTTGGGGACGTGGAAAATTACCTCTCTAGAGGGGAAGGTGTGCGAGGTAGAGAAATTCCGACTTGACATGGTCGGACTCACCTAGACGCTCGGCTCTGGCTCTTAAACATGTCTCCTTGAGAGAGGTTGGACTCTTTTCCTCTCTGGAGTTGTCCCTGCTGAGAGGTGCAGAGCTGAGGTGATTCAGGTCTATTTGGGAGTTATGGAGAAGAGTGTCCAACTGTCCCAACGACCCGACCCTGGATAAGCGGAGGAAGATGGATGGATGGATGGATGGATAGAAGGAATCTGGAGGAATTTCAGTGCATAAAGTACAAGGGTGAAAGCTTAAGCTGAGTAGCCGTGATCTCTGATCCCTCATTTGGCACTACATCAAGAATCGTCATTGATCTATAAGTGATATCACATTAAACACTTCATTACTTGGTGTCGTTAATCCCTAATGGCCCGTAAGTGTTGTGAAAAAGAATGAAATTACAAAGTGATAAATGCTTTACCGATTTTTGTAAACCTTTTGGAAGAACCAAAATTGGAGTACGTTTTTGTAAAAAAGAAAAGAAAAAAAAGAAATCAAATTCACGAGGAACTCAGTAAAAATGTGCTGTTTTATTGTTTTCAATGTAATACAGGTCAAATATAATTTAACAAAGTACTGCTTTCAGTTTTATTTTAATATATTTTAGTCCCTGATGTTTTGCAAAAGGGAGTTTGCCATAATTATTGCTATAAGATCCAAAAGTACAAAAGACTTCTCCAAAAATCTTTACCACACTCTGAACTGATGCACCCTCAACACAGACAGGAAGCTAGTACTTTCACTGTAAATATCATCGTAAAGGGTTTCAAAAGGCTTAACGTCTGAGCAGAAAATCCACCAATTCAACAAAATAATGTACACTAATACCACAGTTTTTGAAGCCATAAGCAAAAGAAAAAGTTGTCACAGGCAGTAAAACAACAAAAGATGTTCTGAATGGGAATTTAACAGGTACTGCTAATCCCAATCATCTAAAAACACTACTATTAGCATCCCAAGCTGATACCTTAACATGGAATGTGACATTCATAATTTTAAGCCCTTCTCACATTCTTAGAAAATTCTGTCTGCTAATTAATTTTGGTTATTTCAGCTGGACTCAATAATTAATTTGGCTTATAATAATAATATTACAGAAATTTAGCCTACTTTTTATTCTAAGGTGTTTCATTTTGGATATTAAAACTAATTATTTTATATTCATATTTTCAATCTAGGAGATGAAGTTTAAATAATAATACAAAAATTGGTCACAACTGTAGCTGACAACAATGATGTAAATAAGTTCCATCTGAGAAATCTTTACTTGTGTTTCTTTGGCTATTTGAACTTTGTCATTTGCTGGTTCCCACATGTTTTCCTTTCTTTTTTTGAGCCTAGTGTGCGATATGAAGTCCCACAAACGGGGCTTGGTGGCTCATCCCCACCAGTATCATCTGTTTCCAACTCAGTGGAGAAGCACATGGAGGGGAGTGCAGTGTGAGCACTTCACAAAACTAGCCTGCTAAGCATGGGATTAGACAGGGGGCGCCTGGCTTTACCAACGGATGGGATTATGTTTTGTTTGGCCTGGCGGGGGGCCAGCATTCTTGACCAATGGTGCCAAATCATACAGCCAACATTGCCTCTAGTCTTTCAAATCCTGTACAGTTTCATTCAGTGCTCAAATCTTGCTGTTGTTGGAGTGAAGCAGTTGTCTGTTTGGAGTAAAACACATACACACAAACACAAGTGTGCACATGTTCAACAAAAAGGCAAAAATCATATTTTCCGTCTAAATGATGTCATTCAAAAGAATTCAAGTTTTTAAGAAGAGAAAGTACACAGGGCTTGTCCTATAAGTTAGAGGAGGACACAAATAGTGACATATCACAGCAAGGCTGCAAACAACATGAGCTGCAGTAGCATAAAAGGTGGCAAATTCACGAAATAAACAGATCAAAAAGCATGAGAACCTGATAATTAGACCATTTACAAGGCAGCCAATCATACACCATGGTACTTTTGTTTGTTAATAGTGTTATTAACATTTAAGGGCTATCATTTTTTCACCTCACAGAGCCATCTGACAGCAGTCACATTCAAGTGTTTCAGAAACAGTCTATTATAAACAGATGGTGATGTTTGGCAAATGGAGTCTGGACCAGGAATGTTCCAGCAATTGCTTAATGGTTGGTGTTGTTTTGCTGATCCTCCAGGAGTAATTAAATTCTGCAGGGCTTTCATATCTTAACATTGTGCTCACAAAAGTCACACCAAACTGATTTAATTCCAGTTTTGAGTTTGTTGAATAAAAAGCTCCACCTCAAGGATGGGCCGATGTTAAATATTTATAATAAAATGTTCATATGTGATAATATGTGACAAACAATTGAGGGGCTGCTGATATAGATTTTAGCAAATTGAAACTACCATTTCTGTGTATATTCACAGCCCCTTGGAGGATGATCTAAACAGCACCACTGACTATAAATTTGTGTGTGGACAATACCATACCCATCACTAAAGTACTGTGTTTTTCTAACAACAAGCCATAGATTAAACCTGAAATAAAGGCTCTCCTCACGGACAAGAAAAGAGTCTTCAGATCGGGAACCGAAGGTTGATAAAACAGTTGAAGTTTGCAAGTTTATTCCAGTCAATATCTTAGGATAAGATAAGATAAAACTTTATTATCCATTTGCAGGGAAATTGTCTTGCAGTACTGTATCTGCAGTCACAAAAGCACTTCACACAGACACAATTCATTCAAATCTAGAAACAATTAAGCAATGACTGAAAAGGGTTTTGGCTGAAGTGAAACACTTATCTAAAGCCATACCCTGTTATTACTTATAACTTGAAGCAGCAAGCATAATGCAATTTTTATAGTCGTCAAGATAAGAACAAAACAGTATCAGTTATTAGAAACAAATCTTAAATAGAGCATAAAGCAAGGAAAAAAAAAAGGAAATTAAATCTGCAGAATAAAAACGTCAGAGGGGTATGGAGCACCCTGAAGACAATCTCTGGACAAAAGCCAAGTCCCAGCTTGCCTGCCACAGGAGGCTTGGGATGGGTGAATGAATGACGTAAATAAATATTTAAATATGTTTGACCAGCCACCCATCCCTTCTCCAGCATACCAGTGCTGTATTTTGTATTTGCACTAAACAACCAAGCAACTGCTATAATTTGCACACTATCTTTCCCCGACTATATACACTAACTGACTGAAATCTTTCCTTTTACAATTTTTAATGCACAATACATGGAAAACATGTACTTCTCTCTGAAAATTCTGATGTAAATATTTTGCTCTTCTATAAAATACTTTTTGGAGTTTCAACAAGTTCACATATGTTTTGTTAATGTTTTGTTTCTGGTTTTTTTTGGCTGCTATTAAGACCGAATTTGGAACTATTAAAATATTATTCTATTTTCTAAAGTAGGTAAACCTTTGCTATAAGTCAATTGTTTTGTTATCTCCTCTCATCTTTATCTTTGTTTAAGGCTTAAAGAAATGGCCAACAGGCATCCACAGAAGATACATATTGCCCACTGGAAGCTTCACACAGCTTTAATCTTCCCTGGAATACATTTTTAAGCACCAAAATGCTGCTGAAAAAAGTTAATGTTATGCTTAAAACGCCCACCCCAAAGAATGTTGTCAGTTAGACCTATTAGCTCATAGGTATGGCACATTCACAAATCAGAAAAACATTCTTTTTAATTTCTGATCAGTCTAAGTGCATTTCTGTCCTTTGCCAGATAGTTGCTTGCAGCAACAGTACTGATTTAAAAGTTAAACATAAAAATATTGCATAAACCTTCTCAAATAGTTTTCTGATCAAGCTTTCTGTGCACTTGACTTGTTTTAAAATGTCAGATTTGATAATCACTTCAGGTCTTTGTACCTTGACCTCATCATTAGAATGCAAGATGAATTGTTAGGCCCCCTAGTTGCACTCCTCATTAAATCGTTATTTGTGTGCTTAGTGTTTTGTTTGCTTTTATGGAGGCCAAACACTGCAATGAATCCTCTGAAAGACTGGTCGTCCTGTAACTTATTCTGTTACATGTATTTCACCCAGAATATTTGGCATTTTACTCCTTCTATTACCTCAAAGTAACTGTCAAGTCTGTGTAATTGCTGCAGTTGATCGATCACAACAATTACAACATAACAGAGTGTTACTTTTTAGGCTACAGCATCATAGTCTGTAACATCTAAACTGCTATCACCCAGCTTTACCCAGTGACTCACACATACACAAACCGTGTGCCGTGGAGCCCTGTGTTGTGCACGGGCATTTGTGTTCTGTATCTAGAGTTGCCAGGAATCAGCAGCCCCTCTGGCATGACACTGTACACACAGACATGTTTGACAGTCTGGACCATGGCACTTTTTTCTTCTGCTTAGCTCTTTCACATTGATTTAGGTGCCCATTTTAGAGAATTTGCCTCTATCCATCACAATAGCTTATTTATTTGCTGCAGTAAATAGCTGACAATGTATGTGTCTTAGTTTGCCAAAGCCTGTAATAACAGAATGTGTGACTGATCTCAACTGCTCTGGAGGCAAAATTAAATTAATCAATTAGTGTTTTTTTCTTCCAATGAAAGCTGTAATATATACTGTATATAAATATTTGAAAGCTCAAACTCAGCTTTTCAGTGTTGCCCTTTCAAAGAATAAGATAAATGATTATGAAGGACCTTAAAAATCTGTAGAAAATAAGGGGCATTGAAATATGCCACATAAGATTAATCAATTGTAAATGCAAATTGCAACTCTAGGCCCTTTTAAGTTTTATTTATGCTTAAATGTTTAATTTGAAGTTATTCCATAACTTTGATAAGTAAACAACTATTTTCTGCATAATTAGTTTTTTTGCACCTCAAGGTATGAAATACTTTGCCTAATATAAGTAAATAAACTAAAGCAGGATTTATTACTAAATGTGCAGTCCTTTGGGGAGGAAGTAACAGAACACCTAAAGATTACAAAATGAGGAAAAACATTTAGTAGCAACATCATTGTTAGCCTTTTTTTATATCAAAATGACTAGCCTATGCTTCTGGTGTTGTTGTTCTTGTTGTTCTTTGATAATTTAAGATTTTGAGGTTATTTTAGCATTTAAGATTCTTGATAATTTAAGATTTTGAGGTTATTTTAGCATTTAATGTAAGCTAATAAGGGTATTAAGATATCAACAAAGGTTAACCTTTTTTGCTACATTAGGTGCCAAGTCTGATAATATCCATATTATTTTCTGTTTTTTGTAGGAATTAATATTAATTTAGAAAGGGTTTATGAGAAATCTGATAAATGTTGATTATTTTAATACATTAAGCAAAAATCAAAACTTCACTTTAAACATTTTAGATAGTTTTAACAACACTACAGTTAAACACAGACATGTTGTTAATTAATTAATCAAAAGTGTAAGACTATAGCCTTAAAAACCTGCGCATAAGCCTGGCTTTCAGTGGTTTTCTGTCAAACATTTAAAGCTTGATGACTCCCCCTGATGGCAAAAGCAAAACAACTTTCTGTCTTTGTATTTGGAATCATGCAGAGATCTAGCCTCTTGCAGGAGTCAATGAAGGCAACTTCAGTGACAATGTCCGTTTCCATGCCACAAACCTACCCCTTTAAATTAAAAGGATAGTAAATGTCTTCTAGGATGAAGAAAGAAAAATTATATATCTAGACATTCTTGATGGCTTTCAACGTTTTTCATTTGCATGACGAGATTTTCCACACAGTGGATCAGGCTCCATCATGATCTGAGGTCATTTTTCCGTCAGCGGAACAATTAAGCTTCAGGTTGGGAAGAGATGTTAAAATGTGGCTGGATATTTGGAGATGTTGTAATGGGCATCTCTCTTAGTTGAGGCTGTGCACTAAACAACAATTCAGCTCATGATGCCCATCAGACAAAGGACTTTGACACACATTTAGCGTCAGGGTTTCTTTGGTCTATGGTCTTAAACTTTAAGATAGCTAAGAGCCTATTTTGGTTTAAATGTGATTTCTAGTAAATTGTACATGTCATTTTTTATTTCATTTTGTTTGTTTGTCTATTTGCATTTTGAAGCTCAGTTGAAAAGTTGGACATAATTTCGATGTAATATCTAAGATGGCGCCGCGGATGGACGCCTCGGTACTTCGCTCCCTAGTACTTGATACAATTTTACTTTTTTGCGTAGTTTTCTGCACTCCCTCTGCTATTAAAATGAGCAGAGAGGAAATCCTACAAATAGGACTATCCAGTGCCGGACTTTTTTCACCGGTTTTTAATCAACCAGACTACTTTATGGAGATTCTGACTGGAGGAGCAGCAGCGCTCTGTGGATTTAGACGGAGACGCCGGCGTGGGAAAAGAGCTGGTGTGCTTGTTAAATTGCGACAGCGGGGATTACGCACCGCTCTCCCATCCATACACCTGGGGAACGTTCGCTCTCTGCCTAACAAAATGGATGAATTGCTCCTTCTCCTATCCAAGAACTCAGACTTTCGTCGTTCTGCCGCCTTTTGCTTCACTGAAACCTGGTCCAGTGAACACATCCCGGACAGCGCACTACAGCTCCCGCGCTTCCAGCTGTTCCGAGCGGACCGCTGCGCGGATCTGTCTGGGAAGTCAAAGGGAGGAGGAACGTGTTTCTACATTAACGAAGGTTGGTGTACAGATGTCACAGTGTTAAAGAAGACATGCAGCCCTCACCTAGAGTCTTTCTTCATAAACTGTAGACCATTTTATTCACCGCGGGAGTTCGCCTCGTTTGTGCTGGTCGCTGTATACATTCCACCGCAGGCGTGTGTAACGGAGGCGTTACATCACCTCGCGGACCAGATCACAGACGTGGAGAAAACTCACCCGGACTCTCTGCTAATCATTCTCGGGGATTTTAATAGAGCAAATCTCAAACTTGAGCTGCCTAAATATAGACAACACGTGACGTGTCCCACCAGGGACATGAACACTTTGGACCACTGCTACACCACAATAAAGAATGCATATCGCTCTGTCCCCCGTGCTGCTTTGGGACTTTCTGACCACTGCCTGGTCTTCCTCATCCCATCTTACAAGCAGAAGCTGAAATCTGCTAAGCCTGTAGTAAGAACTGTAAAGAGATGGTATGATGAGTCAAAGATGCAGTTACAGGCCTGCTTTGACAGCACAGACTGGAGCGTCTTTGAAGCAGCAGCCTCAGACCTGGACGAACTGACTGACACTGTGACATCTTACATTAGCTTTTGTGAGGACATGTGTGTGCAGACCAAAACCTTCTGCACGTTCAACAACAACAAACCATGGTTCACTGCAGAACTGAGACGGCTACGCCAGGACAAGGAGGAGGCCTACAGGAGTGGGGATCGGGACCTGTACAAGCAGGCCAGGAACAAGCTGACAAAGGAGATCAAGGCAGGAAAAAGAATCTACAGCCAAAAACTGAGGGAGCGTTTTTCTGCCAACGACTCTTCTGCAGTTTGGAAGGGCCTGCAGACCATTACCAACTACAGGAGACCATCCCCCCACCCTGTGGGGAGCCCCCGCCTGGCTGAGGACCTCAATGACTTTTTCTCCAGGTTTGAAACAACTTTCACACCTTCCACCTCCCCCACCATCTCCATCACAAAAGGCCTAGCATCACCCCAAACCATCCCCATACCTGACCCCCTGCGCCAACTATTTCAGAGACAGAGGATTAAGAAGGCATCAGGTCCTGATGGAGTGTCTCCGTCCTGTCTGAAAGTCTGTGCTGACCAGCTGGCTCCCATCTTCACTCAGATCTTCAATAACTCCCTGGAGCTGTGTGAGGTCCCCTCCTGCCTCAAACGCTCCACCATCATCCCGGTTCCCAAGAAGTCCCCTGTCACAGGATTAAATGACTACAGACCAGTTGCCCTGACATCTGTGGTCATGAAATCCTTTGAGCGACTGGTGCTGTCCCACCTGAAGGAAATCACGGATCCCCTGCTAGACCCCCTGCAGTTCGCCTATAGAGCAAACAGGTCAGTGGATGATGCAGTCAACATGGCTCTCCACTACATCCTGCAACACCTAGACTCTGCAGGTACCTACGCTCGGGTCCTGTTTGTGGACTTCAGCTCTGCATTTAACACCATCGTCCCAGAGCTCCTCCACCAAAAACTGTCCCAGCTCACCGTGCCTCCCTCCACCTGTCAGTGGATTACCAGTTTCCTGACTGACAGGAGGCAGCAGGTGAAACTGGGTAACTTCATATCCAGCACCCGGTCCCTCAGCATCGGCGCCCCCCAGGGATGTGTTCTCTCCCCACTGCTTTTCTCCCTTTACACCACTGATTGCACGTCAAGAGACCCTTCTGTGAAACTCCTGAAGTTTGCAGATGACACCACCGTCATTGGACTCATCCGTGACGGCGACGAGTCTGCATACAGAAGGGAGGTGGAACAGCTGGTCCTCTGGTGCAGTCAGAACCACCTGGAGCTAAACCCGCTCAAAACTGTGGAGATGACAGTCGACTTCAGGAAGAGACCCCCTGCAACATCTCCTCTCATAATCACCAACAGGCCAGTCCCCACAGTAGAGTCTTTCAGGTTCCTAGGATCCACCATCACACGGGACCTGAAGTGGACCTCCCACATTGACTCTATAAGGAAGAAGGCCCAGCAAAGGCTGTACTTTCTGCGTCAGCTCAGAAAGTTCAACCTGCCTCAGGAACTGCTGACCATATTCTACACAGCAATAGTCCAGTCTGTCCTGACCTCATCCATCTCTGTCTGGTTCGGATCCGCCACCAGGCAAGACAGGGACAGACTGCAGAGAACAGTCAGGTCCTCAGAGAGGATCATAGGTTCTGATCTTCCCTCCATTGAGGACCTTTTCCGGGCCAGGGTCAGGAAGCGGGCCAGAAAAATCACCACTGACCCCTCACACCCTGGCCACAATCTGTTTAGGCTCCTCCCCTCAGGCCGGCGTTACAGAGCGCTGTACGCCAAAACCACCTGACACAAGAACAGTTTCTTCCCCCAGGCTGTCGCTCTGATGAACTCTGAATAGTCACAGAGTGTGAGTCCACTCACATGAACAATAAACTAAAACTCTGCACTGCTGTATATACTTACTATATATACTGACTGTACAATAACCCTGGTTTGGTGTATATATTATCCTTTATTTTTGATTTTTATTTATTTTATTTTATTTTTTTTTCCGTTTTTTAATTTCACTTATTTAAGTTCTGTACTGGAGAGAAAAGTTGCCGGAGTCAAATTCCTTGTATGTGTCATACTTGGCCATTAAAGCTGATTCTGATTCTGATGTGTGAAATGCAGAAACTATAATCAGGAGTGCATTTATTCACATACAAATAGAACTGCCAGTACAGGTGAAATAAGGCTATTTTAACATTTTGAGCAAAATAGATTATTTTCTGGTGAAACCTAAAGTCATAATGGGCAATATCAAATAATAAAAAAAGGACCTGCTCTTCAAAAACCTTTCAAAAGGTCAGGTGTTTTGCAGTACGGAAAATGTGTCCCCATCAGAGCCATTTAGAGTACATACAGATGTTGTGCAAAATCTACATACTCATTGTGGCATTGCATATAATTTTATGATCTTACTTAATCTCTTCTCAAGGTTGAATCATCTTTGATGCCTTTTAAAAAAACAGTACAGCAATATGCACATGATCAGAATTATACGTACAAATTCAGGTGTTTGTATGTGATATGTTTTACAAGTATGATTTACAGTGGATAAAGAAGGCTAAGGTGAACATTTTTAAAAACCTCAACTTAGATTGTCATGTATAGACAAAACCTAGAAGAAAAAAATAGGTTTTTACAACTGATTGTTTAAAGTCTGTTGAATTTGTTTATTGTTTGGTCATTTCATATGAGTAGTTCAATCTGAACATGTTAAAATCTAAAATGAGAATGACATTGACAGCCAAGATGAGTGAATGTAAACCGTTGGCTCTTACAGCATGTGACATGTAGCTGTGCAGATTAAACCACTCAATTATGAGGATGTTATAAGTGTCCATCAGTCTAATGTGAAAATTGAAATTTAAAAATGCAATTTAGCCAGGGTGTTTAAGAAAAGCACTTTTTTTGTGCTAATTTCCGAAAAGGCAAAAATTGCCATAATTGTCCCATCGTGCCTGAATTTGCATCTGTAAATTCTAATTTGATAATAAATCTCCTCCATGGGGGGGGCTGGATGGAATTGGATTACAGTCTGAGATCTCATTAGACTTATTTGACAAAGGTCCTTTTCATAATGCTGCGATGTCATCAGATGAAATCTGAATAAAATTAATTCGTTTTCATCATGGGGCACTGGTCTGAAACCCTCCTTTTAATTACGCTCTTTCAGCTCCCATCTTTTCTCCTTCAGCAAAAAAACTCTTATCTTCTTTACACACTTCACCATAGCTCTCAGGTTCTATATATTTTGTTCTAATATTGTTGGATAATTTGTCCTTTTCATATCAGGATCTATACTGTCACCTTAAGTCATTAATATGGTTATTAAGCTTTGGATGAAACATTTATTTACATCAATTCATTTGTTTTTGTCCGTCGTCATATTTTCAGTGTGATATACTGTGGATTTATGTCATCCTTATGTCTTTTATTATGTATTTTCTGTGTGAAATGCTAAATGATTGCTCCTCACTGATGGCTGTGTTTTCTTTGTATTTCAGGAAACCAGAATTAACTGTATCCGCATCGCTCGCAAAGGTAATTCAGACCAATTTTTTTTTCTTGTTCTGCAAACAACATAATCTCTTGAATATTTAATTAGACATTTTAGTTTAGCCATTCATGAAAATTACAATATCATAAGCTAAGCATGAAGATGCAGTGTACTTTACGTGTGCCACACAGTTGCTTACCCTTTTCTTAAGCACAAAGGTTTGGATCCGAACATATAGGGCGCTTTCACATGGTACGGGAGTCCGTACTCGGGTACGGTATTTGGTCAAAATCCACTTATTTCGTACCATGTGAACACAGACTGTACCGTGCCAGAATACGGCCAGAGAGACCTGCCTTGGAGGTAGTATCCGAGTCCAGGTACGGGCGGCCACGTATCATGTGAACACAACCCGTACTCTGGCCGTACTCAAGACAATAGACGCGCTCCACGCGGAAATGACGACACCGCCGGCCGAAATTACAGAATCACCTCGCGACCATACAAATACCAAAACAACGCGATTCAAGCATCCCACAGCAACACAGCAGATTACAAAACGGCGGGTTTACTACAACACTCACCCTGTAGATGGCTTCAGGTAGCAGCTGACCAGTAGACCAGTTTGTTTACATTCTAGCCTGTCGCTCGTTTTATGACGTCGGTACTTCTCACTCCCTTGTTTGTTGGAGAACTAAGACTTATTTGTATACCGCCACCTGCTGTTTATTTGTAGTAAAACACTGGATTCAAATACGGGCAGAGATCCGTGACATGTGAACAGAAAAAATTAGCATTTTCTCTGGCCGTTTTCTGGTACGGCCACACATGTGAAAACGGCCATATTCCTCTGATGGTTTCTTGTTGTTGAGTAGTGGGCCCCAGAGAAAAGGGCAACGTCCAGGGAAGGATTAGAGGTCAGGCTTTCATCCTGCCTCTTTGGGGACAGAGACTGGGATACACCACATCAAACCAGTCTCTTTGTTCTCATCAGGAGCCCACCAGATAGCTACATCTGAGAGCTCTGACCTCAGTGGCATCCAAAAGGGTTCTCCAGATCAAAACTACAAGATGGAGCTACCTTGGCCTATCAGTATAAGAAAGTTCTGCCCCTCCTCTTTCTCTGCACTTCGGTGTTTCGATTCAAAGAGACATGAAAAGGGCAGAAAAATTGACTCTAAGTCCTGGTGGCAGGATGGTCTCGGTGCCACAGTACGCTGTCATATCATGGCGAATAAAAGTCATGTATTTATAGTTATCAGTGCTGCAACAGTAAGCGGAGCCTTGTAAGTCGATTGATTTAAAGAGTTGTCCCTTTCTCTTTTTTTGAGAAGGCCTCTTTTTGTGGCTGCATAACAAGAGATGAAGCTCTCCTCAAGCATAAAGCCAAAAGGCAAAGCTCAGCTCTCACTCCATCTGCCCCACTACCCAGTCGGGCATTGATTAATTATGCTTTCTTACTCGAAAAAAGCTGGACGCTGTGCATGCCTTGTGCCTTTTGACACAAAATGTTGAAAAAGATCAGAAAACAATGGTACAGCATGATATTGAAAATGCCATAAAAAATAGAGGGAAATGGAGGCAGAAATGAAAGTAAAAACAAGATGAGTAAAGCACTGGGATTTAGCCCAACAGTCCAAGTCCAGTCCTTAAGAGCTACTATCCTGCAGCTTTTAGATGCATCCCTTCTGCAACACACCTAATTTGGATGAATGTCTACTGCAGAACTTTTAAAATGGTGATGAGGGATTTCAGGTGTGCTGTTGCAGGGTTACATCCAAAAGTGGCAGGTTGGTAGCTTCCGAGGGCTGGACTTAGGCATCCCTGATCTAGCCCACTTCCTTGGGACAGATGCATTTCATATTAGTCAGTGTATCAGCTTTCACCGGGGATATTCATGTCATTTTTTCAAGTTAGGTAAAGTCTCACAACACTGAAGGCCAAGTCCAAAATTACTTAAATAAAAAAAAATTCTCTTGACATCCAGCAGCCATATGACCCATCACCTTCAAAAATAAAGATATTTTATAAAATCAGAACACAGAGACTGAATACACATACACACTGCACTTTGGAGACATTTGTTTGTTAAAAAATAAAAAATATCAAAAGTATGTATCCATTTTGTTTCATCTGTCGGTTATGCACCAATTTGTGGTAGTCTCCATAAAACCCCAATAAAATATATTATAGTTTGTGCTTTTTATGTGATAGTATTTATTTAACTTGAATAATGAATGATTTGTCTAGCAATCTACCATCCACTGATCCTCAAACAGTCTTGATTTTCATCTCATGTATATCCAGTTTTACCATACTTATAATTTAAATGTCTTTCTCATTGGAGTGATGGATCAGAACACATTCAACTTTTAAAGGTTGTTTGAGTTTTTATTAAGTTGTAAATAGAAACATACGTTTCTATTTACACATATATATAGATAGATATATATTATATAGATATTTACACATATATATAGATAGATATATATTATATAGACACAACTTCTATTTTGTTTGTTTTTGAAACAGTATCAAACAAAATACATATTTATCACTCAAAACCAGACATTCTAAGGAATGCTAAGATGCTTAAATATTTCAAATTAAGATTTATTTTTTTTTTACCTATGCTATTTTCTTCTGCAATTTAACAGTAAGTTACCATGATTGTAAAACTTCAAACTAGGGATACACTGACCCACTTTTTCATTTCTAATACAGATATCTGATGTTCATAATGTGCCGATACCAATCCGATACCAATCCAAACACTACTGAATTACATAATCTGTGTACCGTGAGGAAAAGGCACTAGGGATGCCACTTTTTTCAAACTGATATGATACCAATACTCTAACACAAAATGCAATCAATTGGATTTATTTTCTTCTCTGCTTGCTACAACAAATGGTGAATTAGGAAAAAAAAATTACAATACATATATATTGGTTATTGGACCATTAAAAATATATTACAGGAGAAAATGAACATATTTTAGTGTATTTACATTGTGCAGTTCCCACTCCAATGTTTCAAGCTATAACCATGAGAAGTTTTGGCTTTAAGGGCTAGCCAGCCATTCCCCTGCTCTACGGACACAATTGGCATCTTCTACCCTTTAAAAGTGTAGAGCGAATCATCTGAGAATGAGTTGCAAATTTAGCAAAAATATTTGACAGAATTACATTATAGATTAATGCAAAATTATGTAATCAGGAAACGTTAAGCTTATTTCCAGTTTCAGTGTGCCCCAGGAGTTTTTTTTTTGCTCTCACGGATTCCGTGACCATTAACATAGCCTCTGCATTATCAGGTCCTGAGCCATTATTATCAAGCAGCCCATCACTAGTAAAGTGGAGGCAAATGATTCTGGCTTGGATAACAGAGCTGGAGATTACATTTCAACTTCCAGGTGACAGTTTAATTAAGGATCCTCTGGCAGGCACAACACAACAATAGACTTCCATTCCTTTTCTAAGTGCCAATTTCCAGCACGGGGCAGCAGGCAGGTGCTTGGATTCATGTGAAAATCTATTTCATGCTCCTGTTTGGCTTAATGGAAATTTTGAAACTAAATATGACAAAACAGCCTTATCTGTCCAAAACATTGTGGAAGTGAAATTGATTTTCTCAGCTCCTCATCTACATGTTTAACTGGTAAGTTCTTCTATGGGGGTAATTTTAAATTAAGAGAAAATGTGGAATAAATAGAGGTTGGAGTCTGTTATCGTGGATTTTTTTGTTGCTTTTTATCAATCAGCTTCTGACAGACTGAATTATTTGTGCTTTTATTAACAGAAGCCATATTTTCTAAAACCCCTTCAAACACTGATGCATCTAAGAAACACCTGTGAAATGCTTTGTCCATAAATGGGACACAGAAACATCTAGAGCAGCATTGCAACACAAAAGCCCTTCTAAAATGAGACCAGTGACTCATTTTCTCCACTCCGCTAAGCCAGACCCTCATCACTTATTAAAAACCCTGACAAGTAATGAAATGATATTGTACCACTTTCATCTTTATTTGGGATGAGGGTTCAAAAGCAGTGCCCTTGGCTGCTGATAGTTGGGCTAAAAGATGGCTGTATTTTCATTGTCCCTGCCCTAGATCTGATTTGTTTTCCCCCCTCAGCAAACTGTGAGATAGCGCTCTATCCCCAGGCGTGCTCTGACTTTCTCCTGCTCTCCAGATAGCTTGAGCTGTTCCAATGGGATCAGAGGGACGGGTTTCAGGGCTGTCAAAGCCTGGAGGACAGGCTGGCAGTAGGGAGGAGAGAAAAAAGAACTAGATCAGTGGTCCCCTATAACAAGACAAAGACAGCCCCACTGCTCGGCACCATTTACATAAGTATGAAGCTTTACGGTAGAAAAATGGTTAACCTGCTATTATGATAATGACCTTTTTATTGGCTAACAGACATCAGGGCACCTTGAGATTATGCTGGAGGCCTGAGTAGATTATTCTGACTGGAAACAATATATTTATTAATTCATTTTCTGTCTAAAAGTCACCCTTAAAGTTTCACTGTATGTATCACGTTATAATTTTAAGGATTTTTTATTTTTATTAAATGTTTTGTTATGGTCATGTTCAGGCCTTCGCAATCTTGAGAAAAGCTGTCACTGTTATGCACCCCACATTCAGGGACACATTACATAAGGACGGTAAACCAGAAAAGGGGATTTCTGAGCTGTTTAGAGTTATGTATTCCAGCATATTTATAAAAAGTTGAGTGGAAAGAAAAACGGTGGTAAAAAAAAAGCTGCATTAGCAACAGTGGTCCCTGCAGCCTATAGAGATTTGTGACACAAAGCTCATTCAAAAGTTTTAGGGAGAGTAACAATAGGTGGACCACAGCAGGACTCAGTGCTTCAAGAGCCTGCTACAGAGCTACAACTCCCATATTCCTTGTGTAAATCCTCTCCTAAACTGGTGATTATTGCTAAATTCCTTTGTTTGGAACTTAGTATATTTTTAATTAAATTTAGAAATTCATATCACTGGGAGGGACAACAGCAATTTACAGACAGAATCCAAGTTTCATGACTTGACCGTCTGCAATGAATGGTGATTTGGCATGCATGGTTGTTTGCTGGTGTTGTTCCACTGTGATTTATTAAGTACAAAGTCAGCGTAGCCATGCAGCAGGTCACTTTTGGAACACCTGTTACACCCCGCTGCCGACAAAGTTAATGTAGATTCTTATTTTATTTTCCAGCAGAAGTCTGTCCCTGCCCCCACTGCCGAAAGTACTAATTCTGGCCTCATTACCATGGTAACACTGTGCTTTTTGACCTTTAATCTGACCTAAATTAATTTTAATAGAAATCCAATCCTTCATAGTACTATCTAAACAAAGAGGAGACAGATCAGACCAAACAATGTAGATGTGCTGAAGGCCACTATTAAACCAACCTGGGCTTCCTTAATACTTCACCAGATCCACAGGCTGATGAGCTCCATGCTACACTGCATTGATGCAGTAAATCCTGTAACAGGAGCCCCAGGAAAGCAGAGTGCTTATACTGTACAGTAATAAATGCATTTGTGTATATGTTATGAGCTTTATTGCAATGTCCACTGTGTTGAAGGCATTTAATTCTTTGTCAATATTTAAAGATGTAAGTCAATATCCTCACACGAATTATGATGATCACTAAGAGCGAAAAAATGTGGTGGATTGTTTGAAAATATGTTTACATATACATGCCGGCCTCATTAGGGTAATTCTTCTAAAACTTACTTTATGCCTTCTTGTTATTTTGCTTTTATGTTCTTATTCCTAGCCGCCTGTAAGGATCCCCGGGGACCTATGGAGGTGTCCCAGCACTCTGAAGAAATGGGGCTGATTCTCGGCGTATGCGCTGGAGGCCTGGTAGTCTTGATCCTCCTCCTTGGGGCTGTCATCATCATCATTAAGAAAGGGTAAAGGACTCCTATTTGACCTGTTACGTACAAAAAGACATGCCTCATTTTGCCCAGTCACGCCACATCTGCCACATCTTTTCATTTTGTTTTTAAACTGCTCAGCTACTACCTTTTTGTGCGCTTGCTGAAGTTTGATAAAGGTCATGCTTTCTAGGGAAGAGGCAGGACCAATATGCAATGCTGTGTTGTTTTCCTGTCCCAGAGGGAGCAAACAGCTCAAATGTGCAGAGCTTATCTGAGTGTGAAGTATTTAATTAAACGCGGATGCAATTCAATTAACCACTTAATTACACACACTGAGCAGAGGCCTGACCCTTAAATGAGATGGCAGTTGGGAGAGGAAAGGTGTCCCTTCTGAGATTATTAGCCAATGATCCCACTAGTAAATTATTTGTACCTTTAGCTCTTCCACTTAGATACCTGCACCTTTACTCTTTTCTAAGTCAAAGTACTTGATAGAAAAACAATAAAGAGCATAACTGTCCAAAAGAGGAGTCAGTTCTTCAAGTTCACTTTTCAAAATCCTGACAAAGCATCTTTGTTAACATTGAAAAGCTAATGGTTAAAGTCCCTAACATCCTGAGCTCTAGCTCCTCTGCCTTTTTAGTTTCTGTGCTGGAGAACAGATTGGCTCTGACAGGAAAATACATGGCCCCAGTCCTCGTGGGGTAACGGCCAAAGAACGAGTCGATTGAAAGTTTGTCCACATCACTGTGTGTTTGATCTGCAAGCAGCTGCTTGATCCGCTCGCATGTGTGATATGGCCACCTGCACAGCTGGACTCTTTATTTTCACTGTAAGCAACGCATTCTGCCCTCAGCTGGCATCGCTTTCATCTTGCATATCTTCTTTCTCTTGGTTTTCTTTCCCCACCACCACCCTCCCTTTGCTGCTCTCTTGCCAGAAGGGACCACTACTCTTATTATCCGTAAGTGTCTCCACCTTTCATTTGGTGATTCATCATTTACATGCTTGAGCTCCTGCTTTTCAGTCATCAGTTGAAGGGGAAATTCAACTCAGTATTTTTCTAATGGAAAATGCAGTGCATTGAATACCCTTTGAAAATATTTTCATTTTGTCACATTAAAACAAAAAATTCTGTGTATTTTGTTCTATGGTCTACAGTGGATGGAAAACAAATTAAAAAAGTTGTTGAAATGAGAATCTAAACAGCTAGTCTGATATCCAGAGTGCAGCTTTTTACTTCAGACTGCATCTAATTAAGATTGAGTAAACCCCACGTATACCGTAATTTCCGGACTATGATGCACACCTGATTATAAGCTGCACCAGCCCATTTTAGGGAAAAAAAACTAACATGTACGTATACAGTACATGCCACACCCAATTATAAACTGCAGGTACTTTAAGGTTAAATTACCATATGTAAGATTGATGTTTGGAATTTATTAACATTTCAAAACGATGGAAACACCTCGGTCATCCTCTCTCTGTGTGTTCAGCCAATCTTCAAGAAAGGCTTCAAGTTCTGGCCGTGTGCTATATGCTTTTATTACCTCTGAAAGCGTTTTACCTATTATTGTATTAAGACAATTCTTCATGCTGGCATCGCTAAAGTCTAACCATTGATTCATTGCTGCTAAGGGTATGTAAAGCAGCTGGTGCTCTATTTCCTTCTTTAAAAGAAGATCGACTGCCTTTAATTTAAAAACGGCATCAAATCCATTTTTTTGTTAGCTTTCCATAACAAGGGTTTTTGCATGAAAACTTGTTTTATTACAAACTGTTTCGCTCTCGTAATGTCTGTCTGCTCCACTTGAGCATTAATTGTTTGCGCAAACTTTTCTCTCTTTCACTTTTTTCCGGTCTCCAGCCTCTTAAAGGCACACCCTACATCTGAAACCACTGAATGTTAGCCTCTAAGCACTAACACTAGCAACTAATCCTTAACATTTCATGGGGTCAACAGTGAGAACAGTATGGCTAGTATTCTAGGGAGCCGTTCGCGAATGTGCCCATTTCGAACAGCCTTTCTACCAGACGTCATTACGCGACGTAAAAGCACATGAATCACGCATATCAAAATAAACCTTTGGAAGAGGTTGTTGTACTTATTTTTACAGTCTATGACTCACATGTGTGCGTCTTTTCCCTTTAAAAAAAAGAAAAAAAACGTCCGTTCCCTTTCGGTCATTTTCATATTTTACGTGAGGTGGGCCGGGCGACTTGTATTGATGGCGTTTTGTGGCCCAAGGGATTGTGGGATGGCACATAGCTCCTAATCGCTAGTTAGTTAGCATCAGAGGTCCCAATGCTAAAGTGGCTATGATAGTTATCATACAGGCCAATTTCCCTAACTCCTTCCTAACTGGAAGCCCAATTCGGATGCATTTTATTATGGCGGACGCTGACACACATCCGGTTTGGCGTAATACCTCTTACAAATTTAGTGGTTTCGGCTGCAGCCACAGTACCCCTTAGAAGTGAAGGACGTAAGCTATACAATCCATAGATCGAGAAGGCCCTCTAGAGGCCGTTAGCTGAAACAATCCAGAAATAAACCTCAGTGTTGCATAAGCTGCAGGGTTCAAAGCATGGGGAAAAAGTAGTGGCTTATAGTCCAGAAAAAGCAATTTAAGCATCTGTAACAGAGGCCGAGCTAGACATGTCCGGTCATAATCTGTTACCCATACATTTTTTTAAATTTTTTTTTTTTTTGGGGGGGGGAGGCACACTGGAGACTGAAATTGAGCGGCATTTCAGCCAGTTTTGAAATGAGGAAGACTTTCTCAAATTAAACTTATCAGAAGTCTAAAAGACTCCCAGAACTAACTGTTTCCTAATCTGTGAACGTGGCTTCAGCACTAGGGAAGCCCATGAGAGGATAGTAGCGGAGGGCACCGGTGTTGGTACACATCAGGCTCTTCAGAGCGTGCCTAACCAGTCGCAAAGGCCACAGTAGAGTTTCAAAGCCTAGGTAACTTTCCAACGTGCAATCAGCACATCGATGTGTCTCGTCGATGTACGTAAACAAAATATATCAAATACGATGTCTGGGAATCTTTTCTTCAGTTTTTTTTTAAATACGGAAATTACTTTGTTAACACAACCGTTGGTCTCTAAATACAGCTGCTCTGTGAACGCCTTAGGCTACGTCCACACTAAGCCGATAAGGTTATACGGGGAGTTAGACGCCTAATGTTATCCACTCAACACAAGCATTTACGCCCCGTTTAAGGTCCCATGATTGCGCAATCCCATACCGACCTTTGCAAATACTGGGCATGCGCGAAAAGACGGTAAGACATTTTGTTAGTAGCATCATGCTTTGGAAACCTTTCCTTCAGCAAAGGCAGAAAGCTGGTTGATGGTGTTGGGGATTTTAGCAAGAAAAATAAGAGTTATAGGCTATCTGGTAATATTGTAAATATTAAATTACTAATTTATAAATTATTAATTGAATTATTCCTACAAATGATTAAAGATGGGGCATCAGCCAGTGTTTAAACAGGCAAATATGTGTTTCAGAGTTTAATTCTATCAACATCAGTTTTTTAAGTTAATTATCAATGATTTACCAGAGACCTTTTGTCTGAAGGATGAGCCCTTTGCGGTGATTCAAACACACACACACTCAAATAAAAGAAACGAAAATTTGATCCAGTTTAACCAATTTATTAACTAATTACCACACCAAACAGTAACTTGAAAATCCAGCTAATTCAGCTCTGCTAACCGCTAAGCTAAGGGCTAAAGCTACCTGCTACGTAAACACAAAAAAAATGGCGGACAAACAGACGTCATAAAGGCCACGTGATTGGGGAGCTTCCTGAACTTGTGTATGTCATAACACGCATGCGGACGGGCAGAATGCGAACGGCGGTTTATTACCTGGGTGAGGTACCTCGTGGTTTCTTTGAACAAAGAGGCCGCGTGGTGCTTATCAATGAAACTAGCCTTTGGCTAACAAAGAAACCTGAATTGACTGAACAAAGGGTGAACAAAGGCTATGTTCGGCTTTGCTCACCACAAAGAAAGCTCTCCGATTCGAAAATCAAACCCCGAGATCGAAGCAAGAATCACACACAATCAATCAAAACACTGCTTGCTTACTAATTTGAAAAACTGTAACTTCAACACCATTGTATACAATCAAGCTCAGCTTACTCAAGAAACACAGTAAATTTCAAACAAAGATCTGATTAATGAAACGTTTAAAGGAAAACATGCATGCGTAAAATAAAAGAGAAAAGAAGGAATCCTAATTCGCTCCACCCAGACATTATACACTTTGGAAAGATCTTACTTTGAGGCATTTGATGGTCGGCGACAGCAAAGTAAATTCTTTGGTTGCGACGGAAAAACACAGAAAAAGGGGAGGGAAATTCAACTCGTCGGATGAGCAAAAAGGGGCGAAAAAAAGCAGCTTCGATGACCAGTCTCAGCTTAAGGAAGGTTTGCTAGCATAAAGAAGGGTTGCGACACGTGTGTCCAGCACCGTGCTAAGACTCCACAAGGAACTCAATGCTCGTACGGCAGTGGTCAGAAAGGCCGGGCTCTTTTCCTGCTGAGGTATTTCAGAAGGCCCGCTCTGTTGCGTAGCTCCTCCTGTTTCTTCAGGCGTCCAGTCAAGCTGTAAGCGAGCTGGAGGGGGTTTGATTGAGCGATTTTTCACCCAGTTGGAGGGCTTGTTAGAGTCCAGTCCTGCTGGGAGGGAGTGGGTTATGTTGATCGCCCAAATGTAGGGAGTGATAAAGAGAGAGACGGTGCGCTGATGTGATTCGGCCGGGCGGAAGAGTCTCTGGTAGAATCCGTTCCGCTCTGCAACAGCAGGAAGCCAGCGCAAATGGAATGCTGGCCTCATATACTTTCATATATTCATGGGTCAGACCCAACAATGGCAAGATCGATGGAACTAAATGAAGAGATGTACAGGAAGGGAAACATGTTGGAGGTTGCACAAACATTGAGACTGGGGCCTTCCAACATCACAGTGACTCTGAACATACAGGGGAGATGCAATGAAATTGTTTAGTTCAAAGCAAATTCAAATGACACAAGATTAGAAAATCTCTGTTTGGGGATGCTCTCTAAGATATCTGACTGCGCTTGAACAAAGAGAAATAAGCAAGAAAATAATCAGCCTATTGATGTGCAACACTTGTAAAGACATACCCTAAAGGACTTGCAGATGCAATTGTAGTGAAAGGTGGTTTTATAGAGAATTGGTTGAGGGGAGTTTATGCAAACACAAGCCATGTCACATTTTCTTCCCACTTTACATGTAGGCACATCTTTATGTTGCTCCATCACCAGAATCAGGAAGAAATACATGGTTAGCGGTTTTAATGTGACCAAATGTAAAGAAGTTCAGTTTTCCAAGATCTTCCAAGACATCTGTAATTTATCTCCTTCTGCAACTTTTTCAGCTTTTATCTTCATGCTGTAACACAAAGGATTGTTTCTTAGAAACATTTTCTTTTCTTTTCTTTTTTTTGTTATTCAAATCTAATGTCTTGTTTCTAATAACTTACTCTCCACCTTCATTCCTTACTAGGAAACCAGTAAACAAGACTCCTATCACCTACCGGCAGGAGAAGAGCCATATCGGCTCCTTGGAGCGCAGTTTCACCGACCAGAGCACCCTGCAGGAGGATGAAAGAATGGCTCTTTCCTTCATGGATGCACATACGTGTGGAACACGAAGTAAGACGATTAAAATTAGGCTTGCACAAACTTAAATGAGTTGATGGTTTATGTCTGACCTTATCAGTTATGTGTGTCTTAAGTGTCCCTACATGATGCAAACACAAATAGAAGTTGTGAGTCAGTCAAATTTTGATTCAGTTACAAGTGTAGGTGAATATTTTATAGGAACCCACGTTCTCTGTGAATATTCTTGCTAAAGCTTCCATTGCACTTTTCTTTTTTTTCTTTTTTTGCTCAGGTGATGCTCGTAGTTCGGTGAATGAGGCCAGTAGCTTGCTAGGGGGCTCCCCGAGGCACCAGTGTGGACGTAAAGGCTCCCCCTACCACACGGGACAGCTCCATCCTGCCGTCCGGGTGGCTGACCTCCTCCAGCACATCAACCAGATGAAGACTGCCGAGGGCTATGGCTTTAAACAGGAATATGAGGTGAAAAGGGCACTGTTACGGTCTGTTCTCCCACTGACATTATAAAACAACTTAGACAGCTCTTTGTCTGAGACCCAGGAGGTACAGCAAGTCTCCTGCTCACAGGAAGGTTAGAGGTTAATGCCTTAAGTTTGTGGCCTGCATGCCAAGTGTGCTTGTGATATACAGTATACTGCCAGACTCCTTCCAGGGTGTGTGACAGAAAAGGAACTGCAGTGTAATGCTCCCAGTACATTGCTTGAGTACTCTGGAAAATAGGACATACCACAGCTTTTAATAAAGCCCTTTAAAAACAACAGCAAAGCTGACATGAGTGCTGTGAAATAAAATCAAACATTAAATAAAAACATGGGCTAGAAAATAGAAGGTACACCAACACGTACAAATTCAAAATTGGGATAAAAGTAGAAAGTGCACCCCTACTTCCTGTTTTTGCCTTTCTGGTGTTATGTCTGCTGGTAAAGGCTCCAAGTCTTCTACAACCAGGCTAGAAGCAGTTACAAACGATGTATGAACAGGAATTTCACAGTTGTTGAAGACTAATTGCTATTTTTCCATTCTTAGTCCTACCTTCTCAGGTTTGGTTTTCAGTAGGTCACTCTTTGACCCAGCATGCCTCAGTACATATATTGGATCCAAGCAAACGAATGATGGATAGTTACATAAAAGAGTGACACAATTTTTGGACTATTTCCCACAAAATAGGAGGCGGACAAATGTATTCAATCCATTATCTATACTGCTAAAATGGTTGCGGAGGTGGTGGTGGTGGAGGGGAGTTGTAGGAGGCATATATCCATCTCTCATAAATATTGATCTTTTTCCTCAATATTCTGTTTAAACGGACTTATAACCTGTTGCTGCAGGTTAAAAAATGTCCATAGAAATTTTTGAAGTAACCCCCTGAGTTGTTAGTTCTTCTTGATTGTCTTAATTTGACATATTGCTATTCTTTGCTTCTTATATCTACATGCATAATTTACTGTTTATGACTGAATTAGTAATTTGTTATATCAACTATCAGTGGTTGCTTTTATGAGACACCACAATGTCGTCTTCTACGATCCTATTAGACCAGTTTAAGACTCCTTTATTGACTCCATGAACTTTACATCCACTCAAAATCTCTGGATTGTATCAAGAAGGAAAAACCAAATTTTAATGTGAAGGCAAGCATGGTCTTTCTGTTCCCTTAGTAATTGGGACATAGGTATTTTGCCTGCAGATTTCTTGCCTATCCTGGCATACTCATAATACAACAGGAAAAACATTTTTAGTACGGTATTACTTAATACTTTTCTGACTTTCCTTATACTTTTGGGAGGTTTCTCAGCTTTCAGCATCAGTCGTTGCCAGAAGAAAAAAAATAAATATCATCTGTATTTTCAATCAGCTTATCAGAAAACCAATGAAGGCAAACCAATTTATTTATTTTTTATTAAAAAACAAGTAGTTCACACTGCTACACATTCCATTTTTATTTTTGCAAAGTCTAATTTTGATCACTCTTAGTCTCTGAAAATGTTCTTTTTTCACTGGGTTGTATCTTTGTATTATAAACACTGTGAGCCTCTGCTCCATCTCTTCCTCCTCCTGATCCTTGCTCTGACATAGGGATCTCCCAGAAATTACATCAGTTGTTGACTGACCATGCAGAGAGCAGTAAATACTGATCTCTGTGAGCAAGTGACCCAAGTATGGCTTCAGATGTTTATAGATCAAGGATGTTTGGTCCTCTGATCTCTGATGTCCTTTGTCTTGAAATCAGAGAAGTATCAGGATCCTATGCTTAAAGGAGACTCAAAAAGTTGCAAAACACGTGGATACTTTGAGCACTACCAGCAAAATGTGGCCGTGACTATGTTGTAGCCTTGGTAGAAAGCCAGACCACGCAGGTTTAGGGGCCCTCACATCATAGATAAACTGTTAGTGCTAGAAACACATTCCTTCACGATGCACCATGCCCAAAAAGCTGCTTCTGTCTAACCCGGGCTTTCCACCGGACACGTCAGCAGCATGTTACAGGAACAGCACTTTTCGCTCTCGTATTCTGCTGCTTGGCCCTTTCCACCGAGGGCGTATGAGGTACGTAGCAGCAGGGAAGCAGCTGTCACAGAGAGAGAGCACGAAACAGTATTTAATTTTGTAAGGTCATTGTAGTTTAAATATTAAAGCTTCGAGGCCCATTTATTTTAGATGGCATAACTTAAAAGGGTGCAAATAGAATGGGGGGAAATCATGTTCATAAATAGTATCAACTCACCATCTTGCCCCATAACAGCAGATATGTCACTCCATGCTTTATCCTTCTTGACAGTGTCTTTATAAAAAGTGTGACTAGGGTCATACAGGATTGAATGCTTCTCCACTTCAATGATCAACTGGTTGTTGTCATCAATGAAACACAAATGAGACTCTCCAGCGAGGTACTGACTTCTCACCGGTAGACACCGCACAGGTAGTGAACATTTTTTTAAGTAAAGCAACCGGAAAGCAGCACATTTCTTTTATTTAGAAAATTTCTGGATGCCGAGCTGTCTGATTTCTTGTCTTCCCCTATCAGAAATGTTGAAATGTACACGTTTCAGAGGCGTACTGCGTAGAAAAAAGGACTGCTGCGTATATTTAGGAAAGTGCTGCAACATGACACTCCTGTGACGGGGGCAAACTCATGCTGCTTTCGCCTCCGGTGGAAAGGTTTCTATTGACTACAGCGGAGGCTATCAGCTGCGTATGACATGCTGCTGCTGTAACGTGCTGCTTTTGCATCTGGTGGAAAGGAGAGGTAACAATTGCGCTGTTGGTGAATATGTAAGGTGTAAAAATAAAAATTGAAAGTGCAAAATCATCTGAAATTACAACATAACATCTAATGCAACTGACATTGTGTGCTCAACCTTAAAGCAATTTTCAAAAACATTATAGATAAGATGCAGACATCTGCGTAGACCTTAGATGGGGCAAGTGCTCAAAGTTAAGATTTTAAAACACCTTACAACAAGTATACCATGCTGAATAACTGCAACCGATATTCATCAAGAATCAGATAGGGAACAGCAAGATAATATATCAGTGTCATCAGATGAGGACCATGCAAAGTGAAAGTAGCCTACTTTGTATCTAATGGGGTATAATCTTGCAGCACAGGGACTTGTAATGTTTTGTCGTGGAGTTGCCTGGTACGCACAGAGCATCCTCATTTTGCTTCGTCAGGTCCCACAAGATGACTTAATATAGTTATCTAGTACTGCTTTGTATTGTAGTGTATACCCTACTTACTAGCCTTACCACAGCTTCAGTGGCAAAGCAAAGCAGCTGAGGACTTGTAGGGGGAGGCATGTCAAAACTGATTAATGGTGGCAGCCAAATTATTTTATGTATCTAAACTGTTATTAAAAGTTAAATGTTACTGTTAGAGCCCCCCCCCCACACACATATACACTCCAAAACAAAAAACAAGAATAAAATCATAAGAGGACACTCTCGGCATCATGAAAGAAAGTGTAAGGTGCTCAAGCCCTCCCCATTGCACATGCCTGATCAAATGGATGTATGAATAGTAAGCCAAAGACCTCTGAGCATTCCCACTGGCTAGTTTTGGCAACACTCATCTAATGCCCTTCTAGCCCTACTTTTTTAGCCATCTAAAAGCATATCTGCTATCCTTCTGCTGCTTTATTTAAAGCCTTGATACATTGTCAGGTCCAGTAAGTTGTTGCACATTTTCTATGCCTTTAGAAATTACAGTCGCTTCATACATCCTCTCAGATTTCAAGCAGCTTCAATCTGTTTGTTTTTTGTTTGTTTGCTTTCTGAGAGATTTTTAAGGGCACTTTTGATAATGAGAATATATTCCCTCTTTGACATTACCTAGTTCTGTCCTAAGAACCTCTTAGGAGATGCATTTGACATTGATAAGCAATATTAGAGCTAAGGACTCACTCAAAATGTTATATTTATAATTTAGTACAGACTCTATTTTGAGCTGGTAAAAACAATTCCAACAGTATTGCATGGGAGAAACAATGTTGTAGCCCTGGCCATGCAAAATTGGAAAATAAACACATGTTAGTGAAGCCTTTGTAGAGGCTAGTATCACCAGCTGACAAGGAAACATTAGCTAATGCCACTGAAATTAATCACCCAAGTCAAACAGGCATCTGAAGGACACCACTACTGTTCAGATAAATAGATCGTCCTCATTTAGACCAAAAAAAGACCTGTTGTGATAGGAGGCTTGATGAGGTTAAACGTCTCTGCCTTCTCCAACTGAGTCTCTGTCTGATGCAGACAGATTGTTGTGAAGAGGAGAAGGGACAACCTGGGAAGGTGAAGAATGATGAAAACTGTGGAAAACAAAACAAAAAACCTCTGTCGATCCCTTTACCTCTAATCCGTTAAGAAATGTCTTCCTCCTCAGTAGCTATGTTGGTATTCTTGTGGTGCAATGGAAGTGCAATAGGGTCATTAAGGATTGTTTCCAGTAGGAACACGTATAACATGAATCTCAATGTTGTTCCCAAGCATACCTCATCTGTGCTAGGTTGATCTTTTAGGTGATAAGAATATAGAAAATGTATTCTATTGGATGGACATTTGGAGGTCAGTTGTTGGGTCCTGCTGACATTTCTTTAAGCTCTTTGCAAGCACAAGATGTTTTAATATGAAAAACCCCCAAAACAAGCTGCAGTGGTAAGAGGCGGGAAGATGAATCATATCAGTATTTATAAGTTTAGTAGTTTCTTTTATGAGTTGTCAGTTTATTATGAAAGAGAGCTAAGAAAGTTAAACCCGAAACTGTATCCATAGATAATGATAACAGCTGGGTTTAAGAAATAATTGCTTGGCAGACTTTTATCAATTATGAAACCAATTTCCGTAAAACTAACGTGACACACATTTCTGAGCAGAGTAAAGTATGTACGGTAAATGAACGACTGACTAATGGGAATCAATGCTCACTCACAATTTTTTTTCTGACCTTGGGGTGTAAAATGAATTACTTTACAAACATACTAGTAAGTTCCGAAAACTGGAATTCTTAGAATTTCTGCAAAAACTATTTATCTTCTACCTAGTTTAAATGTTTCACTACACTGCTATAAAATGGTGCTTTGGGCCCATAAATGTGACTTTGTCCTTTAAATCAATACAGCACACTCCTCAGAGGAGCAAACCATGCTTGATCAGGCAAGAAACACTGGAAATCAGTTTCTTGCCTGATCAACACACAGTCAAATGACTGGCAGAAAACTTGTGTCTTTGTTTCCAGGGGACAAAGGGTGAGGCCAGCATGATGCCCTGGTAAGGTTGGGCAGGAAGGGAAGTTGGTCACATGCCAACCTTCCCATCAATATCTCTAACACCCAACCCCTTAATTTTAAGCAGTCAAATGTAAACATTTACTATGTAAACTAGTATTTAATGAGTAAATATGTGTCCAAATGCAAGTGAAGGCTCCACAGAATAACGTGCAAGACACGTTGCACATCCTGTCCTTTGTGTGTTTGATTGTTGATAGTGCTATCTATCAAAACAGCAGCATGAAGTGATGAGAGCATCATAGTTTCATGATGAGATGGATTAAACCTGTGAGGACCTATCTAGTGTCTGAAATGTAATATCCCACCTCTTGCTAGGAACTTTAAATGATGTTACCATAGAAACAAAGTCAAGCAATTGGTTCACATTGCCTTATACGTTGCTAAGAAAACTATCGTCTTGAACTAGAAAAATAAAAATTCTTTAATTATTAATCAGTGTAGAAATCTCCTTCTGGATTGCATTGGTATGGAGACAGCCTCTGTCACAGCCTGTTAGTGTTGTCATGGGAGCTAACTTTAATTGTAGAAAGTTTTATTTTATTTTTCAGGTGCAACCAGTAGAGATGGGACACGGGAAAATATACAAAATGAAAATATTTTGAAGCACCAAGGATTCCGTCCTTAATATGTTGCAATGGTTGACTTAACAGAACATTTCCCTGTTTGACAATTTTTTTTTAGAATGGTGACAAAAAAATCTGAAAGCTGTCCATCATTTTTTACAGATTTCTATGTACAACTCTAACCACTTGAAGTAAATGCCCTGATTTTTTTTTCAACTCTTCAATTGGAGTCCAAGTACATACATTTTACCCATTGTCTATAGTGCTTCTCCTTGGAGGGTCACAGGGGGGCTGGTGTTACAGCCGAATGTGTGCCAAAGACAGGTGTTGTGTTGCACCTGCTGTTGCTTTAACTGCAGGCTTTCCTCCAATAGTTTATGGGTCAAGAAACGCCTCATTCTGAGTCTTTTCGACTTCTGGTTGTTTTGATGGGAGAAATGTTTCCTTATTTTAAAACTTTTTGTCTGAAGTGATTGACTTAATTCCAGTCTCCAGTGCGGCAGCAAAGTGCAGATTCTACCTGCAGATCAACAGTTAAACCGCAATGAGAAGTAATCTATTCTGTTCGAGGCAAATATCCTAAACCTCATGACCATAACCTCTGCAATCAATTCCACTATTTGATTACCAACAAATAAGGGAGCATTTCCATTCCATGGCATGCAGTAACCACATCAGGTATTCCAATTACAGTACAATCAGTACAATCGTTGGATGTCATTTTAATACGTAGTTCTTTGGTCAGTTTTTTTTGGATCGATTACTTAAAATGAAATGTAAAAAAAATCTAGCGAATAGCTATTAATTCCTCAGACGATTGCTGGAGATTAATTATAAATCCTAAAATTACTGAGAATCATTTTTAATATTTCTTCCAACTTGTATTTTGTTTTTACTTGTGCTTTGCCATGCAATCCAAAATTATGGCCCAATGTAACACTGAATTTAGTGATAAGGGAAATTGTAAAATTATGAAAGTCCAAAAATGGAAGTACACTTAAGCGATAATCAATCCTACCCCTGGTAGTTTCAGATGGTTTTGATTTAACCAAGAAAATTTTTTCTCAAAAGAGCAAACAATGCAGAAGTAGTGTATAATTTGAGAAGAATAAAAAATATAACAATTAATAACATTTTCAAAAAAATTGCATATACCTGGCTCCTCCAGGTGTACGACTTATTTTGGGCTTAGCGGTAAATTATTGAACTATTTATTATTATATTTTTATATTTGATTAGTTTTGACCACTGTAAGCATTTCAGTACAAGTCAGTTTAGTGGCAGTTCACAAAACACGTCATCCCACTTTACACGTCATTTCAATACTTTCCAATACTTTCCAATACTTTTGAAATTTTTCTGTTTCTATTTCTATTCCATTGACTTCACAGGAGTCCATCACACTGAGCAAGCATGTAGTGATAGTGGGGTGGAAAAACTCCCTTTTAACCAGTCTGGACTGCATTCCCCCTCAACCGGTTTAGGTTGTTGGCTAGAACTCCTCACTCACCCCACTACTCAGACAACAACTGGCTAAAATGATTTTGTGATAACTATGAACTTAATATAAAACAGTTCTAAGGCTGGTAATAAAAGTAGACAGGGTGTCTGCCTCACAGACTAAAACCTGAAGCTGGTTCCACAGGAGAGGAGCCTGATAACCAAAACATCTTCCTCCCATTCTACTTTTAGAAATCCTAGGAACCACCAGTAGACCTGCAGTCTAAGAGCAAAGTTCTCTGTTTGGAACATATGGAACAATCAGATCTCTGATGTATGATAAAACTTGATTATTAAGGGCTTTATATGTAAGAAGGAGCATCTTAAACTCTATTCTGGATCTAACAGGGAGCCAATAAAGATAAGCTAAAACAGGAGAAACGTCATCTTTCTCTTCAATATTCATCAGAACTCTTGCTGCAGTATTTTGGATCAACTGAAGGTTAATGACATTTTATGGACTTCCTGATAGTAAAGAGTTACAGTAGTCCAGCCTTGAAGTAAGGTGATGTATGGTCTAATGGTCTCAGCCTCACTCCTGGGCAGTATGTTTCTAATTATAGCAATACTCTGGCTCCTCACCAGCTGTAGAATCTCTTGTCATACTCAGACATCAATCCAGGACAAAGACATCTAATCGATCAAGGGTTTACCTTTCTCTTTCAAATGTTAGGTATCAAAGTTAGAAAAATGAACAAATGATTTTGAAGATTTTTTTTCCTAAACTATTAAGAGAAAAAAAACAGCAATAAATAATTTAGCTGAAAAGTCAAATTTATGAATCACTGTCCAAAAAGCAACACTGTTGATTTATTAAATAAACTTCAATCAAATCAAAACTCACCGTACTGCATAGCCTGTCTGACTGCTTCACCATGTTTGTTTACATAAAAATGAAATTTCACTAAAGACTTTTTGCACCCTGGGTGTTTAGTCCTTTATCGACCCATCAGTACACAAAAAGTTTCTTTCGTTGAACAAAGATTATTCAACCCCTCTTAGCAGCAATGGCGTCTTGCTGTATTATTCAGGCAACACAATGGAGAACCCAGATCTGTGAAAACTATTGTGGCTGGGAGTTTAACTTGCACCCTAGGGAGGAGTCCATCTCTGTCACCCACAGCCTGTGGCATTAATGGAGTCAAGAAAACATCTTTTGTCTCCAATACATGGTGTCCCCCTCTGGAACTCTGCTTGTAGACTCATTAAATGGTCCCTCACGGCCAAAACACACTCCACTCTGAAAATCAATACACACCTCTTTTGTATTTTTTACCCTCTCTGTGCTAAGAGTGTGTGTTTTGATGGATTGTGTCTCGCTATTATGAAGGAAAATGATGAGGACTATTATATTAGACTCATACTGCAGGCGTAGGTTTTTATTTCCCTGAGGAATACCTGCTTTCTGTAAAAAACATTGATCAAGATTTTACTGTGGGCTAGTAAAGTGGATTGCATGTGTGACGACTGCTTTCATATTCCCGCTGGAACCTAAACTAAACAACATCTGAACAGAACTCCCGAGTACCAATATAACACTTTCGGTTTGGGGAACTGATTGAGTCATTTGAAATGTAATCCACACAGTAGTTATGTCAGTGACTGCTAGAAAACTGTGCTTATTTAATATAGCAACAAGAGCCTACAGTATATTATGTTTAGCTTTTTTAAATTCTTTTACCTATAATGTGTTTTTGTTTTTTTTCTAGAGTGGGGAATGAAACAAGAAGTGAAAGATTCATCAAAATGTTATTAAAAGAAAGCAGTGATTATCAAGAACAAAGTCCTCAAATTAGATTTATTTTGTGTGATCACAACCATTCTACCTCTTAGATCTCTTCAGTGAAGTAATCTAATCAACTTGCCCCTGGGGTTCTTTTACTTTCTTTTAAAGAACTGTCATTCTTTCGCTGTTTTTCTGCTATTCTCCCCACTTCCTGCTTTTCTATCATCTCCCTTGGGAACTGAGCATCAGAGAGGTGGGAAGAGACAAAAACAGGGCTTAGAGATATTCTGTCAAATATAAAAGCAAGCCAAGAAAGAGGTGGACAGGGAAGGAAGCCATGAAGTAAAAGAGAGGGAACATAAATTTTGAGATTCAGAGAGAAAAATCTTTAGAGACAGGGCATGAAAGAGGAGGGAAAAAATGGTGATGAGGAGGATGTAATCCCAGGCAGGATTTGGGTGCTTCTTGGCTGTCTGTGTAGAGAACTGTATTGTAATCCCCTGGTCTCCGTTCAGATTTGGGAAGAATTTTTCCAAAATTTCTCTTCAGTCGCAAAAAACTATTGGGAGTAGACTCATATGGAAGTATAACAATATGCAAGTCTTCAGTCATTATTCATTCCTTTAACATTTTCTACAAACTAGTCAGAGTTTCTTTCAACCCTTTAAGTCATTTTATATTATATTTATTCATTCTTTTTTTTAAGGTCTTTCGGTTTTTGTCTTTAGACACTGTCTGCTTTTTGCCTAGGTTTTCTGTATAGCACCTATAACTGTTGCGCTTAATTCATTTAAACCAGAGTTTGTACCATACTTCTAACTCTGAATCTCAATGCAAAGGCACAACAACTCTTAAAGGGGAATTACCATTTTTTGCAACCTGGACCTTACTTGTAGCATGCAATATGTTCATTTACTCAGCCAGACAAATTTAGTTCAACTTAAAGTTGGGAGATATTTGAATCAATTTTCGATTAGTGTACATCCATATAAAGCAGCCTCTAACTAAAGCCTTGTTTATACATCTCCATCAGCAAGTCTGCACCCAGATGCAGATGTATTGACGGAGAAGTTTTTCGTTTTATACTTCTCAGATGGTGTTTAGTTTTGAAAAGCAATTCCCCACCAGGACAGCAGGGAGTGCTAACTTTTTCTAGCGGATCTGCATACCGTACATTGCCGTGCCAACTAGAGTTCATTTTCTTCAGCTTGTCAACTCATTCCCTCTCAAGGAGCAATGACCAACAGAAATTAAGTTTTGATTGAAATGGACAGCTTTTTACAGCTCATAGAATACTCTAAAATGCATGTAAACAAACCCAGCAATCTGTTTTGTTGTTCTCCACACCTTGTGCTCAAAATCCCTAAAAGACCATATAAGATTCACTGCTCTTGCAATATAAAGCATCTGTCGCCCAAACATGGCATTGAATACTGATAACATCAACTATTGACCACTGTACTTCCGAAAAAAATATCTGGCTGTTGTTTAGCTGACCAATTACAGGCAGACCATGTCTGTTGACAGAGACAGCTAGTTAGAAAATTGGGCTTTACTCTGTCTGTGTTTGCGTAGGTGACGGACAGCCTTTGGCCGTTTTCACATGTGTGGCCGTGCCAGAATACGGCCAGAGAAAATGCTAATTTCTTCTGTTCAGATGGCATGTATTTAACACGTACTGGAATCCAGTGTTTTACTACAACTACACACCAGGTGGCGGTATACAAATAAGTCTGTAGCTATCCAACAAAGAAGGGAGTGAGAAGTACCGACGTCATAAAACGAGCGACAGCCTAGAATGTAAACAAACTCGTCTACTGGTCAACTGCTACCTGAAGCCATCTACAGGGTGAGTGTTGTCGTAAACCCGCCGTTTTGTAATCTGCTGTGTTGCTGTGGGATGCTTGAATCGCGTTGTTTTGGTATTTGTATGGTCGCGAGGTGATTCTGTAATTTCGGCCGGCGGTGTCGTCATTTCCGCATGGAGCGCGTCTATTGTCTTGAGTACGGCCAGAGTGCGGCTTGTGTTCATATGATCCGTGGCTGCTCATACCTGGACTCGGATACTACCTCCAAGACATGTTTCTCTGGCCGTATCCTGGCACGGTCCAGTCTGTGTTCACATGGTACAAAATAAGTGGATTGTGACCAAATACGTTATCCGAGTACGGACTCCCGTACCATGTGAAAACGCCATTTGTGTCAACGGTGGTGTTGCGTCTGTCCGTTTCAAAATAAACAGAGAAGTATAAACTAGGCTTAAGGCATTATCTGCCACAAAACTAAAGTGTTTAGTCATTAATCGGCAGCATTATTTCTCTGTGATCTCTGAGTGTCCTGGAGGTGCTTTGTTGTTTTTTTCTGGATTGGTTTACAGATGTTTATTCCAACCTAGACCAATCTGTGATTTAAATAACATCACTGTTGTTCTTCTGCAGAGGCAGAAAAACATCAAGAAACATCAAGGATGAGCATTGGTTAATGGGTATCATGTGACTGATGGTAGCAAGATTATTATTATTTTTTTACATTTTTATTATTAGTTCAATGTCACTGTTAAGGGGCAGAGACAGGCCTCCACAAACACACACACACTCTCAAAATACAAACATTAATCATGGAGGGAAGTCGCAGGTTCCTCAAATGCTTGCAATTCATTGTTTTTATTTTCATTTTTAAGACATTTTGCAAGCCGTGCATCATTTTCTTTCTGCCTCACAAGTACTCACTAGTTTCTGACCATTCGCATAAAAGCCTAATAAAACACATACATATTTCAAGTTTTAATGGTACATAATTTGAAGAAATTAAAATTGATGTTTGAATAATTTTGCAAAGCGCTGTAATAAATTGAGCTCTAGTTCAGTTCCTGAAATATTTTTCTATTTCCTAAATCTACAGCATTTTTTGTCCTTATCTTTGCAGAGCTTCTTTGACGGCTGGGACTGCACCAAAAAGAAGGACAAAACCAAAGGGAGGCATGACACCTTGCTGGGATGTGCGTAATCAAAACGTTTTAGTAAAAAAACAAAATGTTGTGACTTTATTGTTTAAAAAAATATTTTGCTGCTTTTTCAACCCAGATGATCGGCACAGAGTGAAACTCCACCCTCTGCTGGGAGATCCAAACTCGGACTACATCAACGCTAACTACATTGATGTAAGTGTGATCTTGTTGTCCTGCTGTACAAGACTCAAATCTTCGCACCCACAAGCTCTCTCACACACTGCAAATCTGTCCATCTCTCTCTCTCTCTCATAAGCCCACCACTCTGCTGCCTCGCTTCCACCTTAGAGCATCCATCTAATCCGACTCTGGCCCCCCACAGTGTTGAGCCAGATGCCGTTATTGTCAGGTGCTTCTGCAGATCCCTGACCTCGACCACCTTTTGCTATCGTTATTATTTAAAAAGAGAGGAATGAATGCATTTAATTCCTGCAGAGGAGATGAGGCTCTCCTTTAAACCCCACAGCGCTAAATCTCCCTCAAATTAAATAGACATCACTGATGCTTTTCAATCACCGTATGAGGGAGGAGGAGATGATCCTTTTAACTCTCTTACATGCAACACCACAGTAACATCGTCCTTGCTCATACAAACAAATACATGTGTTGCTACTGTGTCTCATTCTTGTGTGTCATCATTCATGAAAAGTTTAAGGCACGTCTTAGAGAGCCCATCCTTCATTTATCAAACATTTAATCAGGAATGCAGAAAATAAAGACATTCTGCTGCTAAAATAAATCTGTACTTTGCTTCCCCTAGTGAAATATCTATTATAGTCCACAGTTGTTGCCATTTATTTGAGTTATGTGGATGGAAGCCTAGAAATCTGATGCAATTTCTTTATCTCCCAAGATTTATTTTGCACACTTCTCCTGGGGAATTCTGCAAAGTAAATATGACATTCTGAGATCTTGAGGCAGGCTGCTGTACTTCCACTTCTTTTTGCTGATGATAGGAGGTTAGAAGATCTCATCTTTGTCAGGAATGATGGCAGGTGTTACATTTAAAAAATACCATTCATTAAAAGAAAATAGCCAGCTACACATCTTTCCATTTGATTATCCGATTTTTGGATTCATCCTTTTTCTGACCCAATTGTATCATCAGACTGCCTAACTCTATTGTTAAAGTGTACTTCCTCCCTTTTATTTCACTGTGGAGAAGGTCAGCGGTGACGTGCTTTTACAGCGGCTGTCACGATGAGAGGGTGCTAAAAACCAGTTTTTAGCCGTAGCTATTGTAAGGGTCTCCATTAGTGTTTAGGGTACAGAGGTGCAGGCATTAGTGGAAAAACACCACCTCAATGTCACTGTCAGAGATGTCACTCACCGACTGCCCTGACCTAGCTCTTCGAATTTATGCCAAAAGAGGAACATATTGTTGAGAGTTTGTGATTATTTCAGTGGAGGTTAAATAGAAAAGTTCTTCTTTTCTCTAGAAAAACATTTGTGCTTTCTGAACTAAGTGGGGAAAGTGCAAGCCCCTTGTTTCCCTACTGCAAAATCCGAATGTTTGCTTTAGGCACATTTCAACTGAAGGGACCTTTCCCAGGATCCAGAGTAGCTTTCAGGGATCATTATTGCCCACTCTGTTTCCACTACATCATTAAAGTGAACTTTATGTAAGTAGGGTGACTTAGAAGTACTCAACGGTTACATTTCCTGAGCGTTACATTTCAGTAGTCTCTGATAAAACCTCTTTCTTATTAGGAATATGATACTGCATTTATATTTCCAAAGACAAACTATAAACTTGTCAGACTGTTGGCCGATTTTGGGGTGAAAACAAGGCAGAGGTTTTGACCCTTGTGGGGTGACATCCATCTCTATGTGTTAAACATGTTCTCTGAGTTTCTGAGTGTAAAAGAAACACAAGTTATTGTTTGCTGCTTACGATCAAAGCTTTTGTTTTTCGTTTGTCTGATAATGTGACTAAATTTGGAAGCCTACGTACCTGAAGTTAATCTAAACTCATATAACAGTCACATCTTTCTACACAGTTTAGAGTAGGTCAGCATAACATCAAGACAACATATAATTGCTATTGTATTACAAATTTTTGTAATGTTGATATCAATCATGAATTTAAGAAAATTTTCTGATTTTCATTTACTTCATCATAATGTCTCCACCATTGTCTCTGAGTAGGGCTGGGTGATGTGAGCTAAAATTAATATCAGGGTATGTTTAGCATTTAACCTTGATAACGGTAAGTGGACGATAACAATGACCATATCGTGTCTTTTTCTGTATTCCATGTACGGTAGTGGCCAAATTTGCTTAATGTTCTTAAAAATATTATGTCTTCTTGCTATTGAATGGCTTCAAACCGCCTTTTAATTCAGTGTTTGATTCCCGATCCTTTCTGTATTTCTTACAGTCCAGTTTAGACTCAGAGAAGCGATCACAAAGGCCAGATGAGGTGAAGAGGTGACGGGGGCTGAGTGAAATTGGTGATTTTAGTGTGCAGTCGATTATTTTAGAAAATATTTTACATCGGAGCACAGGTGTTAATAGGCGGTGGCTTCAAGCGCTGTATCAAAAACAGCAGCAACTCGGCAGGGTTAATATCAGCTCCTTCTGTGCAGGACCTGGGCGGGCGGAGCTGTTGGGCTACAAACGTTCGGGTTCTGCAGCAGCTCAGTTGCTACAGTAACAAACATACGTGCTCCACGATAGACTCTAAGTATCCAATAACACCATAAAAAAGTCACTTTATTTGTTGCTAGTCGCATTTTTCTGAAAAACAGTCGGAAGATTAGTCTAAACTCCTGCTAAATATAGCTACACCGTAGCTGCATTAGCGGCGCTTTCCCCCTTCTGTCACATGACTGTACGTAGTCACGTGAAGTCAATGCTCATTTCTTAAAGGGGCAGGAGCACCGCTAAACTAAAACACATCTTTTCATTCTATACATATCGAGTTTTTCGGCATGGGTAAAATGATGTGGGTAACAGTCAGTATCGGTACATTTTCAGTATACCGCCTAGCCCTATCTCTGAGCTTTACCAGTTTACCCACTAAGAGGTAATTCTATTGTGGCAATTGAGGGCAGGAAAAGTATGAACAACAGGCCAGAAATAGTATTTGAATTTAAACACACAGCAACTGATATTTAATATCTTACTATATATATCAAAGCAATAGTTTACAACTTCAATATTCCACAAATTGATATTGCTATGACGATTGCAATTCACTATATTGTGCAGATGTAGTTCATAGTTCCTTTACAAATGTTGAAAAGTAAAGATATCATCAAGAAGGCTGAACGATCTCAATAGGCAACACATCATGCCCCAATCTAAAGCAGTTTAATGAAAATAGAGAAACAGAGTGACTCAATATCCAGATACGGAGAAAGCACAGAACTTTGGCAAACCTTTAAAGTGGCAGGCTTCCTAAAATTACTCCAAGACCCATCAAAGGCTAATCCTGGAGACTGCACATGAATCCAGTACAAAGTCTAAAGCCCTACACACTTATTCTGCCTCAGTTAAGGTCAGTGTTCATAAATCAACAAGAAACAGACTGGGTAAAAATTTTTTTTGTGAAACAGATCCAAAGCAACAATCAAAAAGAACACAAATGCCTATGTCAAATTTAGCATCTCAAAGAGTTCCTTAATTAAAAAAAAATTAATTAATAAATTGTATGGACTGACAAGACAAAATGGAAACTTCACAGAAGTGGTGCGTCTTGTTACATCTGACATAAAACTAATACTGCATTTCTGAAAAAGAACATCATACCTTCAGTCAAACATACTAGTGGTAATGTGGTGACCTGCTGCTGCTTTGCTACTTCAGAACATGGATGACTTGGACTACCTAATAGAACAATAAATTCTGCTCTCTACCAGAAAATCATGAAGGAGAACGTCTATCAGTCAAAGTTTAATCTAAAATATGACAGAGATTCTGTTTAATGACCAAAACATCCTGCTTATGTACTGAAACCCCCAGATCCTGGACTGAGGGGTAGATTGAAATTACCCCACAGCAATGTAAAAGACTCTCATAGGGCAGGTTGGTTAGAATTCTTTTTTACTTTAACAAATGAAAAAGTTCCTTTTGTATTTACAACATTTATATATTTATATATATTTAAAATGAATCTGTGAGGTGTACATTTCCATTACCTTTACTTGGAAAATATATTTCCAAGTTTTAGGGAACAAGTTGATCAAATTATTATGGTGAGTATGAACTTGTTATCATTTGATGTTCCTAAAACTGGGGTCAAAAAATATTTTTTATACAACCATTTAGCAACATTTCAGAGAATTCCGCTGTTATATTCCAGCATTGGGGTGATATCTAATTAGGATCTAAATTTCTCTTTTTTTCCAGTTTTAATCAGTTGCAATGTAAAGCTACTAAAAAATAACACATATGGAGCAAGATTGTTTGGTGGTAGGGCTGTGTTTTGCTGGCTTCTAACAATAAGACCCTAAAGCGTGAAAATAAAAGGCATCCTCAAGTGTTAAATCGTGACATTTTCAATGGTGGTATTATTATTCAGTGCTAAATTATTTATAGGTAAAAAAAGTATTTGCAGCCCAATATATTGACAGTCAGACTGTAAGAAAATGCCATGACCAGTAGCAAAAAACAGGCTTGGATGGTTTTGTAGAGTCTGACAACTTTAAAGAAAGTATCCCTGCAGTCACTGGTGGAGTTTTGTAGTATATTTGTTTATCCTTTTTTATTTTCTGTGTTACTTGACATAGTTAAATATACAAGAATCCCCAATTTACTTTAATCTAAATACTATGGAGAAACAATTTCACTTAAGTACAGAGGGGTAAAAATCCTCCCAAACAATGTGGTGGTTCTTGAAATGGTTCTCTGATGTTTTGATGACTAATACTGGCAGACCTGCAGCAAGAAATCTCAGTTAAAATCGAACGTAACTTGACTGTCAACAAATCTTCTTTCATTAGCTTACAGTTAACATAGGTTACAGCAGGGCTATTCAATTAATTTGGAACTGGGGCGAGTTCAGGAGTTTGAGATCAAATAATGGGTCGGAGAACGAGTAATCACGGTAACAAATGAAAAAAAAAAGACTAAATATTTACGAAGTGACAATATTCAGTTTTATTATACTTCTCATGCAAAAAACAAATGCCCATAAATTCACACATAAACTACTACTGCAATACCTTTTGTCCATCTTGAACATAAATCAAGACTAACAATCAGTAGTCAACCAGATCACAAATATTTAAAATTGCACTCAATGAAGGCAGCATGAAATCTATCTGCCCCAACAAAATAAAAGTGCATTGTAAGGTACAGAAAGGAAATATAATAACATAACTAGTGCATAAATAGTGCATAGTATTTTATCAAGGGAATGTATTTCAAATTGCAACTAGTTTATGTGAGCAAAATCTGTGGTTTACTTTTTACAACAGACAACTAGACATCCAAGTGAATCAACAAATACCAAACTGCAAAGATTCTAATTATAACAATACAACAGTGCAGGGCACTTTGTCAGGCTGTAGCCGTTACAGCCTTAACACATCTGTTGTCCCATAGAGATAGTATGTAAAAAATGTGTAAGAAAAGTTGTTTCTTCACCAAAGTTTCCAAAGACACAAACACAAAACAGGATTTGCTTACAAAGACTATAAAACATATTTCTGGTCTGCTTGTGGTAGCCTCCCGAAAAACACTTCACCACAGGACTTCACAAACGCGGACACATTCATACACCATAACGGGGTTAAGTGCCTTGCCCAGGGGCACATCAAACATGTGACAGGTGGAAGCTGGAATCAACCTATAATCCTCCAGTTGCAAGCCAGCTACTCTAACTAGCAAGCCATAGTTGCCTCAGCGAGCCAGAGTCCGAGAGTAGCATTAGAGAAAAAAAAAAGGATAAATTTATCATGGGACTGAAATCGGAGCTTTATCTTCTTTTCTCTAAATCTTGGTAAAAGGAATCAAAGACTCTCAACTCATTTGAAATAGGCAGAAAGACAAAAACTTTGTCTCTAAGTTTATAACATGCATTAATGTTTAATAGAGGAACGTTTTTTCCTCTTACCTGCTACCTACTTGATTAAACAAACAACTTGTACCGTAGTTATCGCATTATCACTGTCTTCGCTTTTTTCATAAATAAAATGAAACAAACACTCCATGCTTCTACTAGGTGGATATAATATCACTTCATTTGGTTTCTCATTAAAATGACCACCTTAGGAACCGTTTGATGGAAAATGTTTACAGTTTTAAACCATAAAATACTCAGACCTTACCTTGATACAAATAACACTACCTGAAACCAACATACCTTTATATTCTTCCTCATATTTGCTTTGTAAAAATCTGACTTGCACATATTTCTTTCAAGTTTCCCTTTCCAAACCATATTTACCAGCCTTTCACATATTAATCTTTCTGTCACAATAATTATTTATATTGTGAAAGAAAAATCACAAAGTGTGTGTAATAGCAGTCATTGTTAAACAAGGTCTTACTCGTATGAGAAAGCCGAACTACAAAACTAAGGACACAGTTCACATTTTAAATGTTCTAAACAATTAGCACAATTTAACTATAAGATTTCCAAAAGTCTTCCAGCAGTTATGATGTCAAGATGTTTGATGACAGATTTTAAAGATCCTCCTTCCTTCCTTCCTTCCTTCCTTCCTTCCTTCCTTCCTTCCTTCCTTCCTTCCTTCCTTCCTTCCTTCCTTCCTTCCTTCCTTCCTTCCTTCCTTCCTACCTACCTACCTACCTACACCTTGAAATCAAGTTAGCTATTAAATATATCCTTATACGTTTTTACTGCTTTCCCTGATCTCATTTTGAAAAAAATCCCATAGATAGTGGAGGTATCTGAGTTTGAGTTCTCTTCTGTTAGTAACAACATCTACACGCAGCAGATTATGGCTTTTTCTACTCAGCCAATCAGAGCTGTTCCTGTTGAACATCGGCGTGTTCCAGTCTTTCCTTCTGAATGGTTGAGGGATATATCAATGTGAATCTGACTTGCTATCGATTAAATTTAGCTGAGTGTTCTGTAATAGTAGTGCTTTTCGTTGCTGATCATAAAACATTAATGAAACGCTAAAACTATTGTCATAGTGTTTAAACAGTTATTCATGTATTTATCTGTTGTTAATAAGTGAGACAGCAAAGACAGAATCCTTCATGTTTCTTTTATAGAAAATAATAAATGATTAAAATTTATAAATCTTACTTTAAATATAAGCACATGTTAGAATAGATTTCAGTAAACCCCAAAAAGTATTATCATAATAAACGCTGTATATTTGTGCCAACATAAAGTTTAGTCCTGCTTTTGCACAAACGTCTCTGTATACTCACAGACCTCCCACTTCTCTGTAACTCCCAAACTTCTTTCATTAACTAGCCTGTATGTCTTCTTTTTCTACTCCCCATCCCACCTCCTCGACCTCGGACCCTGTAGATTCGGATTAACAGGGAAGTAAGTACTTCACTGCTCATTCTTCTGCCTCCCATCACTTTATTTCTTCTGTCCCCTCTCCCCTCGCTTTCAGCTGTCCTCTATCCACAAGTGGTCAAAGGTCAGAGCGTTTCAGGTGCACATTCGATCAAAAACAAAAAAACAAAACCCTTTTAGTTAAGGATTTAAAATGAACACAAGGAGATGTGTCCTCTCTGGATAGAGGACCCTGCTTTCTTTGTTAGTGTTTTTTTTTTTTTTTTTAAGTAGCCAAGAATCAGGAAGTTTAGTTGCTATGGCAACTGTCGGAAGAAGAGGAGTGGTTGTATTCCCGATGATCAAGTTTGGCCAGGGCCTGAGGAATTGTGGATAGCGGGCCTCGCAGCGACGGTCATCCATCTCCATTTTAAACATGTCCCCCAGTTTATCCGGTCAGATGCGATTCAGAGCTGCAATACATCAGCAACATATAGTTGATATTTTAAGAGGCTGCCCTCCGCAAAAAGATAAAAGCTGTTATCTGCATGGACTGCTGCATGAGACTGATTTGACGAGAGCTCGTGGGCTCGAGTGGGAGTTCATGCCTATTATTTTTGACCTGCCTTCTTCACTCTGCAGAGTCATGATAGTCGTGTAATTGCAGCATCAATTATCCCTTCAGCTGCTCGTCTTAATCAACAGTGAACCACAGAATCAGAGCGGTTTTCTGGCCGTCATTGTCAAAGAATCGCAGAAGTTAGCTTACCTGCCTTTTTTTTTTAGATCAGGAATGTATCTGAACTGTTTGCTCTACTTTAAAATGTTTAGAGTTCATGTGGTCTTTGTCATGTTTGTTTGACTCAAGGCTGTAGAGGTTACAAGTCACTGTTCGTTCATATTCACCCCATGTACGCAGTGTGAAAACATCTATCATCTACATCAAAGTCTGTTGCTTCTTTTTACATAAAGCTTCTCAAATTGTTTTTGCGCTTACAATTAATGTCACTGTTGAGGACGTTTTTTTGTTGGTATTATTTTCCTTGTGCTCTAGATCGCCCTATGACATTGTAGGAATTGATTTATAGATATACATATATGTATACTTGTTCTTGGTTATTTCATCAGCCCAGATAAAGCACACTGTGAACCTTCATTAGAAATGTTTTTCTTCCCCTTTTTTTGTTACTGTGTCTTTCTGGACATTCTTTGGTAAATTGGGCATCTGAAATAAATAAATTTGAGCTCCTGGTATTATTCTTTTTTTTTTGTGAATAGCTACAGGGTTTTAGTCATTGTTCATTCAGTTATCTCTTTTTTTCAAAGATGTCCCAGGACTCCTCCTTTTTAAGATGCCCATGCTTCAAATACTTTGTGTTCTCACTGAGGGGTAAAAACATCTGGATTCATCACTAGAAATGCCAGAAAATGATAAAGTAAACATGTTGCAGAAGGCCTCATTTTCAAAAGAGGAGAGGAAGGGGGAGAAAAAAGGAGGGAATATAGACAGAGACACCCTCCCTTACAGCTGTGCCTGAGGCTCAGATGGCTTACTCAGCACGTCATCCCTCTTCTCTCTTTCAGGGTTACCATCGATCCAACCACTTCATCGCCACTCAGGGTGAGTATTCCCACAAGGCTAGAGTATATATTTTTGTGGCTGTATGCGTGTGGGTTCAGTAATGGTGAACCGTTTAAGAAAAAAAATATTATTATTATCATGGTTTAACAGTTTGATTATATTCTGTCCAAGAATTCCATTCATCCACATAATTGTGACTATGTACACAACACCAATGCAGACAAATTAAATCATTAGATAGATGCTTCATTACATCCTTGGATTTAAGCTTTCTCTGTGGAAGACATATTATAACCATACAATAAAAAGATAGATCAACACAAATAACTGTGGTCCCACGGTCCTCACTTGACGGCACTCGAACCTGGGACAACTGAGAACTAATGCCTCTGTACATGGGCCACGCACTACACCATGCAGTGCCTCAAGACCAAGCAGTTTTAAGCATTGTTAGTTTATCAAAAAATATTCCAAACTTTAAAAATCTCACAGAGCCCTGTACAAGCTATCACACACAACTGCTGAACTAGCATGATGTGACCGTCCACCTTAACTGATAGGTAAGTCGAGGAGACTATTAATTGGAGAGGCTACCCAGGGCTATTCTGGAGGAGCCCCAGAGATCCACAGCTCAGGTGGGAGGACCTGTCTATATGCCACTTCACATATCTGGCCTTTAAGGACTTGTCACAAGAATAAGTTTGTCGTTGAAATAAAGCTGTAAGAAGTCTCTTTAGCTTGAGCCTAATAAAGGAAAGAACACTCTGATCAGATTAAATTCAAAAACTAACCCTTTGGCCTACTTTCAAAATGCTATGGATGACAGAAAACTAACGTTATCAGCCTGAACAAAGTGTTCTGATGGAGGTTCTTCACATTATGGACTTTGGAGCAATGAAAACAAATTCATACTACACATTTCTTAGAAGTTTATTTCAAAAAGATTCAGAATGTGTAGATAGTTTCTTTTTCAGACCACCGTTATGCTTTAATTTGTCTCGATCAAAATGTGGAAAAAGTTACACAAATATAAGTACTTTAGCAGTGCCCAGAATTTGACATTTGCTGTAATATGTTCTTTATCATACGACCAATTCCTGGAGTACTTTGTGCTAAACAAATGTATTCCTATACCGGATTCATTTGGTGGGTCGGCTGTTTCTGAACCCTTTGGAGGCTTGCTTTTTCTGCAGCTCCCATTCAGAAGTCTGAGAGGATCTCCTCATCTGCTTATCTTCCTCCAGCACCCCCACTCCTGGTAGACCCAGACAAGCAGATAAAACTTGCGAGAGAAACAAAAAAGATTTTATTTTCGCTTTTGTCTCTTTCAGTGTTTCTTTTCCTGTTTTCATGCTGTGCATTGCTTCCTAAATGTCTCCTCCTTTGATGAAAGTGAATGACTGGTGGTCTGCCAAACTTTCATCTTCAACCACTGCTGTTGCTTTTGTCCCCCATCACCTCTTCCCTTCTCCCTGCCTTAAATTGTCAAAAACCGTATGTATGGCACAATTTTAAAAGATCAGAACTCTGTCATCGAGGAAAGGCCACTTGGGTCAATATTACAAACAAACCCAGTACAGCAAGGAATCTCAAGTTGACAAGGCAGGCTTATATGGATGTTATTTTGTGTCTCTTTTTGTTATTTCTTCTATGTTCCCACTAGGACCCAAGCAGGAGACATTGTATGATTTTTGGAGGATGGTGTGGCAAGAAAACTGTTTCAGCATCGTCATGATCACAAAGCTGGTGGAGGTTGGCAGGGTATGTTATAGGCACTCTTCTCTTATCTTCCTTCTGTCAGTGTTCATAGAAGTGCTGAACTCATTAAAAGAGAACTGTTTGGTGTTTAAATAAGAAGCTTTTATCTCTTTGATGGGCATATGCCTTGAAAGAACGCTGAAAGCTGTTATATATTATGATGATTTGCTTAAATTTTTGGAGCTGTGGATCAAGCTGTTAAACATGCTGTTCACTTCTGAGGCAGGATATATCTTAAAAGTTTGATGTAAAGTAAATTAAAAATTTAGTCAAGCTGCTCCTTTTCTGGCATCTGTTATTTTTGATTTTTATTTTAACTTCTAAGCAAAAAAGCCACTCATATTTAGATACAACTGACACTTAAAGCAACTTGGGGCAGGATTTAAAAAAAAAATATATATATATATACATGAATTTCCAGTTTTTTAATGCTGTTGGGTAATGAAGCGTAATAAACCAGAAAGAACAAGTCCACCCATGTATCGTTCCATTTTCCATAACAAATTGTGGGCTGCAAAATATGTTGCAGTTCTGGGCTAAAATTTCCACATTGTCCTAGTGGTGTGATGTCAATTGACAATTCTTGTGCGAAAGAAAAGTTTGAAAACAGGAAGAAGATGGTTGCGGTTTATTCAACTTAGAGAATGGATTGTTGTGCAACTAGCAAACGATCAAGCACCACTCACAGCCCACTACAAAGTGGCACTAAGAATAGCAAGGTTTTATCAGCGACATCTCGTGCGTCAAAGCAAAATCTGATAAAAGTCGAGTGGGCATCTGAATATATATCTGATATGCATTTTACAATTGAAGGGCTTCTTCAACTACATCTGGGACTGAAAACAGATGCTGACATGGCTAATTTCTCAGTGACCAGGTAGGAAGGATTATAGGTCATGTTTAGAGCTTGATATGAAAATGATATGACCAAACGGGCAGTACCATTAGCTGTAACTAGGCAACAGTTGCTGTGTACTTTTGAAGAGAGACCGGACATTTTACAATCGAAGCACCGGGTTCATTAGAATTGACCCGCCCTCTAAACGGCCATTGTCCAATCACACATAGAATTGCAACCGTTACTATGCGAGCATGTCTGACAAACATTGACTCCAAGCCAGATGGCGAAGCGCTGCACCCACACTGTTTGTAAATCGGACACTAGATACCCTGAGCGATTGTCTGGAGGAGTTTCATTTTTTTCATGTGTTTTTCCATTCCCAAAACCGAAAACACAACGTGAGCGATGCCTACAATGAATAAAAAAGTTTGGACGGCTTCACTCCCTCTCTTATTTTACAGAAACATATTAATAAGAAACCTCGGGATGTCGAGCACCCATTAATATTTTCGGGTTAATTTGTTGATTGATCTCAGGTATTTTCTGGGCTGTATGGAGATTTATTAAAAACCAAACCCACCGCCTTCAGGAGCGAGCGGCGATGCAGCCGCTTTACCAACGCATTTCTGGTTGAGACATCGGAGGGAGTGTCCGCTTTAATGAAACGAATGTCCACCTAATATCCGACTTAAAACTAAGTTCATAACTAAGTTTCTTACAGCATGCAGACAGCAAGAGCACTCAGTATCTGCCCACTCACCAAATCATCATCATATTTGTAGCGCCGTCATCATCACAGACACCTGTTCTCTCTCTGCATCGGCAGTGTTACTTTCAGAAAGCCTGTCACTGCTGCGCTGTGCTTCATTCAGCAATATTGTATTAACTTTACAGTAACTGTAATGGCGTTGTAAGGCTAGTCATGTTTGACAATTTGTTTGTTGGACGTAGCAACAGTAACTAAAGGGGGCAGGGCTCGGCGAAAGGTAAATTATGTCATTTTGGACCTACAGCCCAATGGTATTGCTTGTGTTTGTGTAGTAACACATCCGCCTTTGCTGCATCCGGTTGGAATATCTGTTCGTCCTGCAAAATCTACATGTGCCCACAAAATCTGTGGATGCGTTTCTTCTTTGCTCAACATAATGCTTGTTATCATAATACCGGCGTATGCGCAGTGGTCCGGCACTACGTCTCTGTGGTGTGTTCCATCTCCGTGGTGTGTTCAAGGAAGAAACAATGGGCTCTCCAACTGATGTAAAGTTTTAAATTTTTTTTAAATTAAATGTATCTTGAAGAATTGTAGGGATAAAAAGAAAGCCTGTAAGTGCTTTTTCATTCTGGCATCTGATTCCTGGTCAGAAGAAATCAAAGCCAAAGTGGCAAAAGTGATACCTGAGTGTTTCTTTTTGCCACTGACATGCACACATTCACCAATGGATTAATACACAAATATGCATTATAGTGGGGATGGGGGAAGCAGTTTTTTTTTTTTTGTCCTGACGAGAGGAATTCAAAACCGGAAAGAAAGAGAACCACTGATGAGGACCAAACAACCAGGTCTTTTGAAAAAAAAATTGCTTCGGCTGTGATTTAACTGCATGATTTGTCAGCTTTGTGTTATCATGAAAAGTTTTGGAAAAATTCAGACTTTTACTCTTTGTCTAATAACTTGACCTTTGTTCAGTGTCCTCATACTGTAAACTTTAAAGTTGGTCATTCAAACTAAACATACATGAGAATTAATCTCACACCTTGTTCTTGCACAATATTTTTGGTTTTAGATGTATCATGTCAGGTGATATTAAAGGCATTAAAACGTTTTTAAAAGCTTGGATTTTCAAAGATTACTGCACAAAATAAAATAGACTATTTGTCTGTTTCTGGAAACTCGGTGCAGTTTTATAAAAACCGTGAAATAAAATGTGTGTGACCGCATATGCAGCGCCTCTGTATATACAGGGCATATTGATACGAAACTATTATCTTTCACTTCACATGCACCATGAATTCAGCCTCAAGTACCTCATCTTTATCAGCCAGGGCAAAAAAACACGAACACATTATCAGTGCAGATGGTTAAAATGACACAATTTTTGTAGCGGAACCCCATAATGCGATTTGGTTCTCTATCCTTCTTACCATGCTGGAAACAACCAATAAATGAGAAATGGTGTGTGTGGCTAAATCCAAATAATACCTCCATTATATATATAAAAGGAAGAAATTATCTCCATTGTGTTGGATGATGTTAACAAAAAGTTATGTTCCTTTTTTTCATCATGCTCCCTGGCATTATGTCATTATTTTTGCTCTTTGCCTTGCACGATAAAACATGGGTAGAGAAACAGGTAGTGCACTATTTAAAGGGTAACAGTGAGGAACAAAATTTTCTGCCAATACATTTACGTTATTCTGGTCAAACTATCAACAAATAAAACCCTAAGACTAAACCTTACCATAAACCTGTGGGTAACATATAGAGAATCTGTATATTTTTTGTTATATGTGGGGACATTAATTAAAAACAATGTTTTTAAGGACTTAAGAACAAAATAAAATAAAAAAATCTCTAATTTTCTTATACACATTTCAGTAACAGAGAGATGATGTTGGCTCACAGCCTGAAATGTTGCTTTGCTGTTTTCCAACAGGTAAAGTGCTGTAAATACTGGCCTGATGACAGCGAGATGTATGGGGATATTAAAATCACTCTGCTTAAGACAGAAACTCTGGCTGAGTACACAGTCCGCACCTTTGCCTTGGAGAGGGTGAGTTAATGTCCAGTTTATATATGCTATAAGTGTCATTTTGTATTTGTCGGAATATTCCTTGCAGCTTTTTGATGATAAATCTAGTGGCCATTGTTTAATTTCACAGTTGCTGCGCCGACAACGAGTTCCCCATGTTACCTAGCTGAGTGAAAAGTAAAATTAAAGGTAGAACATGAATATAAGGGATTAGAGGCTTGACAGGACTTTGTGCTGATGGATGTGAGGTCCACATTTTAATCTGAGAGGAATTAACACCAGCAGCTATGTGTCTACCCCCGGCGTGTTTCCATCATAGCTGCTACAGTGTTGTGCCCCTGATGGCCTCCATGCTGTCAATCTCCGGGGGAAGATCTCTCATCGGAAAGGCTCAGAGCGAGGCTGGAGTGATAGCGGCACAAACACGGGATTATCATCACACAGTCACCTTCGCTCTCACTTGGGCACATACGGCTGCTTATTTAAATCAGGATGGTTTTGGAAACAGAGTTTTTTGGGTTTGTATATTAAAAAAAAAAACATTTGCTTTGATTTATCATCTCCAAATAGAGGATGAAATTGCTGTATGAAAACAGCAGAAACCTCTAACCATCCCGAAGGTAAACTGGGAGGCTGAGGTGTAATCATCCAGTAGAACTATAGCTCTACTTGAATATTTCAATGAACACAGAACAAAAAGAAAAAACAGCTTACATGGAGGTGTGAAATTCCCAGACTGATCGGATGTCTATTATCTATTTTATTACAGGTCGTAAAGTTGGGGAAGATAGCTTTTTGGTATGGAAAGTAATTAGTAATAGAAAACACAATGGCAGTGTGTCCCTGACTGACCGTACACTTTATCCAGACGTCCTTACTCAGTACAAGATTTTTTAAGGTGTAATAACCTGTTACTTCTGTGGATACTCACGCTCTTTTATAGTCTTTCAGGCCATTCTAAAAAAATTCAACTGAAAAAATAAAATAAAAACAGAACTTTTCTTATACTTTGTGTTTTTCTAAACACAATATTGTTTTACGAGATTACGTGTGATATTTTGGCTGTACTGGATGGTCGCCGTCCTAGCAGGCTTAGCGGCTTCGTTCCCTATAGCCCCATTAGCAGTTAGCTGCTGTTTGTTGTACACAGTTGTACAGAGTAATGAGACCACAGCCTTACTGTATGCATTGCAGGAAAGTCTCTGATTGTTGGAATGGCCCCTCTTTCCAAACAGAGTTTTGATCCCATCTTGGCCTGTTATTGTTCTAAATTAGCAAAGCATTCTGCCTTACTCCAAATCCGAATTCAGTAATGGCGGCGCTTGACTGAATATGAGGGGGAGAGGGCGCGGCGGGGTGGGGTGGGGTGGGCTTGCAGCAGATGTAATCTATGACTTCCATATACGATGTTTTCTTGCGATTTGATGTCAAGATGTGGGAGAAAGTAAGATCACGCATATGAGTGCGCATGCATGTAGACTGTTTAAAGAAACCAAGGGTAAACTAAAGCTCAACTTTAAATATCGGCTTATCATAATATACATGTTTTCACGTGGAAAAGTGAAAATTTCAATCAAGACTCTTCATTTTACGTAAATAACACAATATTATTTGACTGAAGCAAAGTTTTACCATTGCGACAACAACCGTTTCATATAGTTTTGTATTATCATTGATATGTGACCCAGAACATCTGCAGTCTATTTGTATCAGATTAATATGCTTACATACTATAATCTACTGATTTAAGAAACAACAGTTGTGTTCATTTTGAATTATATCAATAGAATAAACATGAAGTTTAGTCCTGCAATCAATATTTTTTTCACTTTTTCTTAAATTATTGCCAGTCTCAGGTATTTATCAAACTAATACTAGGTTTAGTCATAGAATGGGGTCAGTGTAATGCGGTTGTTAGAAATGATGAGTGTGTTTCAAAGCGACAGGAACAGAAGCTGTACAGAAATATTCACTGCTGTCACCTCTGCTGTTTTCTGTCTCATTCAAAGGCATTAAGAAAGATGCAGCAATGTTGTAACTGTTAAAAACATGAATCTCCTTTATGTTGCCTCTGCATGGCTACATGCTGACTTACCAACAAGCTTATGTTACAATAAAGAGATTTTATTTTACAAAGTAAACTACACATAAATCAGGCTGATGCAAAACCAATCTCTGGTTAGTTGGACTAGAATTTAGGAAAAAATGTATTATAATTATTATTACTTCGAATAAATATGCTAAATTTGTACATTTCTCTGATTGAAGGTAGTGATCAGATATTTTCAGCCAAAAAGTGGATTCTACTTTTTCCATTGTAATGGGCCTGTGTCTATAAAAATGACTCTGTTCCTGTTGACAGAGAGGATACTCAACCAAGCATGAGGTCCGTCAGTTCCACTTTACATCCTGGCCTGAACATGGCGTGCCCTATCACGCCACTGGATTGTTGGCTTTTATACGAAGAGTGAAAGCCTCCACTCCACCTGATGCTGGACCTGTGGTGGTCCACTGCAGGTAGGAGGATGCCATTACAATTAAATGCAGATGTCACTACTAGGCTATAGTTATGTATTTTTATGGTGTCTTAAGTATTTTACTATAAGATTTATTGTAGTTTTTTATTATTTGTCACTTGAGATTAGCAGTTTAAAAAACTCTATAAATCCAGCTCTGCTGGGTATAGGTCCTTTCACTCCATTGTTGTCAATGTCTGAAGTCATGTCATGATTCTCAAATTTTCAACATCAAACAACATTGTGGTTTTTGCTGCTTTTTACCAAGTTTGTTTTAATGTGTTTAAATTAAATGTGGACTAAACCTTAGATTGATAGTAAAATGTGAGAGAGCAATTTTATCATGGAAGAAGGGAGGTGGAAAGGAAAGTAAACAAACTAAATACATTATTTGCACACGTGAAAATAAAAAAATCTGTTATACCTAAAAATTAGACAGCGTTAATTTAGTACTTCATTCGATTAATATGTAAGTGTCACAAAAACCACTTCAAATTTTTTTTTTAAATGCTCACCCATTGCTTGGGATGGTTCAAAATACATATACAAGACAATCTAAAAGCATAACAGGAACTAAAACAACAGATCAAAACACAGTCATTGATAGCTCACCAGAACTCCATAAGAATGGTGAGGATTTTTTAAATGATGACATACTTGATGTTTCTCCTCTACCTCTTACATATAAATAAATGTGAATGTTAGCTGATTATTTAAGTATTTTTGTGTTCTGTAAAATATTTGTTTGCAATGTTTTGTGTTGCTGTGCATTATTCTTTCACAGAGGTAAAGAATAATATATATATATATATATATATATATATATATATATATATATATATATATATATATATATATTTGTATATTCATTTTTAATGTCAAAATTTGTCAGAACCTAAAGTAGAAAGAGATCATTTTGTTTGTCACAAGTAATACTGTTGCAGCATTCACCAACATTAATACATTTTTCTAATATCATGCGGCTCCACTCGTAGATATTTTGCCACTTAGAATTTTTATGCAAAGTCACTTCCCAGCAGATGTTGTTTTTTAATAAAACTTTAATAAAACACGGGTCAATAAGCATCTGAGTAGCCTCATTGTATTAGCATTTAGAAACCGGTTTCATCATAGACTGTTTCTTAAGAACACAATATGATATAAATACATAGTAATATTCTAAAAGGCTTCCTGTCTGAGATCATTTTTGCCTGGTTATTATTCTCAGTGGCTTCGATAATGTGGGGGCTGCTTGTGACGAAGAGGTCGCAAGGTAATAGGATAAAGCCCAAAATTAAAATATTTCCATCATCTAATGGTAGATCTCTAATTGGTCTACAGGTATGTCTATTTGCTTTTGTGAGTTATTGGCTTGTCCCACATAAAACTAAGATATTTTACCTCAGAGACTTATCTAATGATCTTAAATTGTTGCTATCAATCCAAGGGTGAACCCCTTGAATGACGAAAGCTGACTTTTTTACTTTCAAAGAGAGAGTTTTCCATCAATAATAGATTTGAAATGCTGAAACAGTCGTGTTGAAACAGAGGCATTGGGCTCACCAACCATATAAATAAAAAGCTGCATCATACAGTATATTTTGTATGTCTGGAGTCCTATAATTCCTTCAAAAAAGTTTCATATCCAAAGATTATATTGCAAGTTCAAAAATGATAATGTGATTAATAAGGAAGTTGACGGTGCATAAAGGAACAAGAAGTTGTTTTAGCTACAGGCCCTGCTGCTAATGAGCCTGACTGCAGTTATAAAGGAAGCACCTAAAATAGAATTCATTCTTGTATTGTGGGTCCAACCATGCTATGCTTAAAGAGCTGATGAGGGCCCCCAGAGTGTCATACAAAGCAGATGAGACGTGTTGTCCATGATGGATTATAGTTCACTAACAACCTCCTTTCCCCCACCTCCTTTGTGGAGTGCAAACAGAGCTACTGGACTGAGCTGGCTCACTTAACCACAAAGACCGCTGTTGCATAACTTCTTTAATTTGTTTGCTATAAAAAAAACATTTATTAAAAACACAAGCAGCCTGAGCATCCACTATATTTTTTTATGAAACTAGCCAAATTATCCAATCATTTTAAATCTTATAAATTTTTGTTTTATAACTCAAAATGCGACCCTATATTCCACTTTTTCAACCCACAATCATAAAGGTTCATATCAGAGTCCGCAACACTTGACAGAGATGAGGAAAAAAAAATTCTGTACTCTGTTGTTTATTTTTAAGCATAACACACCCACAGAGTGAAATCAATCATTTTTATACACTTGTTCTTGTACTTGAGTAGTAGCATGTGCATTTATTGTACTTCAGCATGCAAATAACCAGCATTGCTATGAGAAGCGATGCAATCACTTTACCTGGTAAGTAACCTCAGACCCTTGAGTACATGAGTTTCACTTCTTTGGGCATTTTTTCCCCACAAACATGCATAAGCTGGAAACATGTACTTTGAAAATATGTGTTCATGTGCATGCTTCAACTGATATGGACATTATGATATTATGCTGTGCATGAATTGTAATATAACCTTTCTGCTGCTGTTACGATGGCCTTTTACATAAGAATGCAACAATTAATTTGGCTTAGATCTTTTGGGAATAAATAAGAGGATTTGTTGTTTCAAGAAATAATGGAACTATCTATATTACAATATGTTGTTTTAGCTTCTAAAGCAGTAAGAGGGTGAGGAAATTACTTTCAAAAAAGGGTATCCTGTAGGCTTGCTAATCAACACAGTGGAAAATACCAGTTAATTTTAGAAAATGCATGTAAGACAACTAAAGTTGCTTAAACGCAAATCAAAAAGTAAGTTATGTATTATTTCTTGAAAACTCACATTATGTGATAGGGATTCTGGATCATTCTCTGAACTGGAGATGGCTATTAACACTCTAGGCTGTAAGGATTTCTCAGCTTACTCTGTCCTTTGGGTTTCAGTGCGGGGGCAGGACGCACCGGCTGCTACATTGTGCTGGATGTCATGTTGGACATGGCCGAGTGCGAAGGCGTGGTGGATATCTACAACTGTGTGAAAACCCTCTGCTCTCGACGCATCAACATGATCCAGACAGAGGTCAGAGCAAATGTGCAGCACATGAGAACCTCTTCATATTCAGACTGAGTTACAACATCTTGTATTTTAATGCACATCTAGTCTACAAATTCAGCAGCTCACAAGCTTGAACATATTGATTAAAAACCTTCTTTTAATATAGTTATATTACATTCATATGGTCCCATTCTGGTACTTGTATAAAGGTCATTGCAATATTTTTCGATGAAATAAACTGTCTATTATCGCATAGTGTGTGGGTATGAACTGTCTTCTAATTGGTTTGGAGAAATTAAATAGCCATATCATGCAATAAGAATCCAACACTGAAATCGTTGCATTTATGTTTGGAGAATAATGCTTTCTGCATGTTTCATTTACATCCTAGAACTTTCAAGCAACACTAACATTAAGGCACGTTTAAAAAAAAAAACTTTATCCTGTTTGAGTTTGAGTGCTTATTTACATACAGGTTAAGAAAAAATAAATTTAGGTCTTCTTGCAAATTAGCTAAATCAGACATAGTTCCGCCTTATTCTGAAAACTAGATGCCGACAAAAGATTTTCCTCATGATCCCTGGTATTTGATGCATATGCCTCTACAGGTATGGCTGATATACATTCATATTCAAAAATGTTTAATTTTGTTGAACATTGTATTCATTTCTTAGGCATTACATAGATTGATTACACACCAACTTATAGTTTCAAGCTTTTCTTTCAGTTATTACATCCTCAAATCCCCAAATAAGGTTGTGTTTTTACCAGGGTTTCTTAGTTTGTCTGTTTGTCATAGTTAGGAACAAAACTCAAGACATTGTAGACGGATTTGGATGACATTTTCAGGAAACGTCTGAAAAAGGGACCAAAAACCAGTGATTTTCGAGTTGATTTAAGATCAAATATTACATCAGACCCATATAAAATGTAGATTCTTTTTATTCAGAGACATGGTCTTAATGAAAAGTATGCTTAATAATTGCCAAAAGGTTTAAAATTTCAGAAGGTAGTTTTAATATGACAAAATATCCCTCTTAATATCCCTCTTTGAAGGGGTCCTCATATTTATTGAATATGACTGTTCATATATCATCTTCGCTATGTAGTGGTTTTGATGCAAATATGCAAATTATTGAGCATTTTATGCTGCAGCAGCCCAAATGTGTGTGTTAGTGTGTATTTGTGAAGTGGTACATTGTTTTAAAATGTTTCTTAAAGAAAAAAAAATGATTAAAGAAGTGAACTGCATCGGTATCCAGCACTAAAAAAGGAAATACCTTTGCCAACAACTGTATGTTTCTTAGCTTCTTCTTTTGTTCTGTTTATTATCACTTCATTGCAACCCAGATGTGTTCTCTAAAATCATAAGATGCACATGCAGTAAAAAACAATAAATCACTCCACCTGTTGTCCTTTCAGGAGCAGTATATATTTATCCATGATGCCATTTTAGAGGCCTGTCTGTGTGGAGAGACGGCCATCTTGGTCAACGAGTTTGCAGTCACCTACAAAGAGATGCTGCGCGTGGATTCTCAGAGTAATTCCTCTCCACTGCGGGAGGAGTTTCAGGTGAGACTGATGGACCCACTGTTTACGGTGAATGTTTTAATTTGAGCTAAATGAGTTCAGTCGCTATTTTTATTGCTGCAAAGATACACGTTTATCACACGTTTTGTACAAATACACGTACTTGTGTATTTGTACAAAAAGGTGTTCGTTTCAGTTTTAATTGATTGCGACTGACTTCAAGATCCTCCTCCAGTTTACAGGAACACACTTGCAGAACATTTTATTAGATCTTGATTAAGAAGGTGGAGAGTCAGCTGTGTTCCCACATGTCTTGCACACCTCAACCACCTCCGTCTGCTGCAGCGTTCAACCCACGGTTCCATGTTTAGCATTTCAAAGCGTTACAGGGAAAGGATTATGCTCCTTCTTTAATTTCATTCTGTTTTATCCTCATACAGTATGCACGCCATTGGAGCGATGATGGATGGATTGTTTATGATTAAGGAATGTCACTGTAGGTGGTGCAGCACTCTGATTACAAACTGTTCCTTCCTCATGAAGGAAAATGTTAACGTCTCTCTCTTTGATCTTGCGTGCTCATCTGTCTGGCGCTGACTTTAAAAGCCTCTTCACCACCCTATGAGCTCTCTGCTTTTGCAACCCATACTGAGATTAGTAGCTCATAGATCTATTATTGATGCTTTCTATTTACGATCCAGATATGTTCTTACTCTTGTCTGAAGTAATGAGAAAAACTAATTATCAGAGAGTTCATCACTGAAAATTGGTTGCACCAGTTCCTTTGTAATTTTTCTTGTCTAATTTTTAAAGTTCATTTTTATAAAGGCAATTTGCCCGACTTATTCATTATTCTATTAATGCAGCACATATTCACAGTGATACAGGTACTTGTGTGAATAGAAATGAATGGAGGAAGTATTCAAATTATTCAAACTGCTTGTGCTCTGTCAATGCGTCCCCCTGATCTCAGCAAGAAACACATTTCAAACTTTAAAGAGTAACCTGACTTGAAGGAATCCCAGCAGACATGGACAAGGTGTGCTGTTGATTCACATAAATCCTTCCCTGTTATTCCTAGATTGTCTACATCATGATAATTCCTTTGTTTTGTTAACCAGAGTTGTTCTCATGACCATCAGGCTAAATGTAAAAATGGTTTTCTACAGTAACCCCCTAACCTCAAAAAAGAAAAAAAATATCTTAAAATTTTTCTTGCAAAATTAAGGTCAAAATATATAAGGAATATAAACATATTTTAAATCACAAAAGCCTGACATTTTAACAATGATGTGTAACTTAAAACTTTATTTGCATTTGTTTTTTTGCACTATTTTTCCCTGTTTTCCCTCCTGACTTCACTCCTTGATTCCTGACACGTCTCACATTCAGTTTCACAAACACTCCTTTGATTTCCTTTTATCCTCAGCTCACATCTTTAACATTTCCATTTGCCAGACACTGAACTCTGTGACTCCCCACCTGGACGTGGAAGAGTGCAGCATTGCTCTGCTGCCCAGAAACCGAGAGAAGAACCGCAGTATGGATGTCCTGCCACCCGATCGTGCCCTGGCCTTCCTGGTCACCACAGAAGGGGAGAGTAACAATTACATCAATGCTGCGCTCGCTGACAGCTTCCATCGGCAGGCAGCCTTCATCGTGACCCCTCACCCTTTGCCGGGTACCACAGCGGATTTCTGGAGGCTGGTTTTCGACTACGGCTGCACAGCAGTCGTCATGCTCAACCAGCTAAACCAGTCGAACTCCGCTTGGGTGAGGGAAAAGGGTTTTTTCAACTTTTATTGCAATTGATTTATTTGCACAAAGGTAAAACTGATATAAACATAATATTTAATTTCGCTAAAGCACACAAGCCTCTGTTTGCTGTGCAGGTTTTTGCGTTCAAGGTCAAGGTTGTTTGAATTGCATATTTCCTACCTTTTGCTATTTCTGTATCTTACTTCCTGCCACTTTTTCAGGCTTTGATCCCTCTATGTGTTAATCTTTAGGCATGACTAGATAACATCCATCCCACTATCTTGAGTCCTCTAGATAACCCCCCCCCCCCAAAAAAAACAGAAAATAGAAATAAATAAAAAAATAGGGAGGCAATATCTAACATCCAAATTTCAAGGTCTCTTGTGTCGTCGACCGCCTTTTTCCCTACCAACAAATCTCGTAATCTATGCTGCAACAATCCAAGTTCGGTTCTGTCTTTTAAACTTGAAATAAAAGTAGAAGAAGTGAAAACGACTAATTGCCTCATACAAATTAGCAAATTTGATTTTTAAAATAATTGCTACTGATGTTGATTCTGGCTCTAAAGTGGCTTAGAAAAAAAAAGCAACTGTTTTAGCCTGTGTTCTGGATATGTTTGTGTGTGGTGGACGTTGAAACCCCAGCCACATCCCATCCCTTGTGAATCAGTACCAAACTTATGAATGGTTTTGGCTTTCACAAACCTCTCAAGGCTGCTATGTTGCTTAGGCATTTATTTATTTATTTTTTTTGCCAGATTTTTTTCCTTACTTTTAACTTTCTTTCTAAGAACTGACAGCTTCTTTAGCTATCGCATTTTGCCTTTTGTGGAGGCAACTATAAATACTTGAACTTAATCATTCTTTTTAAAATGAATCTACTGTATACATAGATATAGCTATGAATTAAATTCATGAAATAAATGCACTTTCTGATGATATTCAGATTCATCAAGATGCATCTGAAAATATTCTATCTCTTTTTCAGGACAAATGGTGAAACTAATGGCACAAATTAAAATCTAATATGTTGGCAAAATGGTCTGTTACTTTTCATGAAGTATTTCCTACCAGGCGTTATCAAGCAAATGAAGAAAAAAAGATCTGCTGTAAACAATGCTTAACGCATCAAAATATAAATTATATCTTTCAGTTTTTTTCAAGATTATTTTATTTTCCTTTTGAATAAGTTGTCTCCTTGTTTCCTGAAAAGGGATCATTACAGTAATCAAGCTGGATTCAATGAACTGAACGCAAGTAAAAGATCCTTGATTATGATGAAAGAAAAAGAAAGACATCATTCTTTGATATTTCTCAGTTGGGAGGGAAAAAATAACATGTTTGCAGCAGATATGTAGGAGCTAAGACCAAAGTTTTGGGCTGGTATAACATCCATGTTTATAAAATTGGGGTCAGGATACTCAATGGCACATTATTAATGAGCAACTGACAAACATGCAATACCTAACGATTAATAGACTATTTTGAAGACACAAAAAGGGTGGTGCAGTAAGTCTATTTGCACTATGTGGCAGGTACTGAAGAAACGCTTTTTAGTTGCGTCTATCACGTTTGGTATGTAAGCACCGTAAGTAACAGCATTTCTTATAAATTTATTTAGAATTATCTGAGCACCTTGAAAAACCTTGTTGTTGAAAGTGTGGTATACATATAAAATTGCCTTGCCTTTCCTTGCCTACAATACGGACAGTACCTTTAATAGCACAGTGTTTTCTATTTAATCATGTGTTTAAAATCAGTAAAAAGACATAAATAATCAATCAGGGATTTAATCTTATAAAGATAATTGTGTTTAAGAGTGTTGAAGAGCAGATTAATTGAATATAAGTTTGTGAGGATCTTTCTGGGTTTGTTTTTTATTACAATAAAAAAAACGAAAGTTTGTCTACGATTCAGAACATATGAATTTTATATTATATAACAAAATAAAACTTTAAATGTAAGATAATGACACATTTTAATCCATTTTTTGATGGTATAAAAAAGCATAAAACTCTTAGAAGAAACGCATTATGATTTAGAAATGTACCGCCTCCTTAGTAATAGTTCTATAGTGTTTCTACTGTATTTTACAAGGGAATCAATCCTGTATATGAAATCAAAAGGAAACAACCTTTAGAGCTGAGTATGGTTAGACCTCCCATTGTTAAATGTTTAAAGACCTTTTAATATGCCAGAACATGTAGTTTTGGGTCAGAGACAGTGGCTAGAGTTTGACTCTGACTCGAGGAGTGAGTCCTTGGTGACAAAAAAAAAGACTAAGACTAAGCCACTAAGGTGAGATACAGTTTTAGTAACCTGGAACAAACAGTAGAGTTAACTTGAAAGAATTTCAATATGCAGTCCCCATCCCCTGCTTCGTGTGCTTTTCTTCCTAAAGGGTAGTGCATTCCCACAGGCTATTACAGATTGCAACTGCATAGGCTGAAGTGACTGACAACTATCCCTTAAATGTATGCATGACACCTAGTTCTACTGAGAAATGAAAAGAACCATATGCTTATGTTTCTCCTTAAGCTGTGTTCTATGATCTGTGAGGTAAAAAAATAAATAAAAAACGCCTAGGGAGCCCTTAGTTCTTAAATTTTAAATGGCTAATTAAATTGGTGGTATTGAGCTTGGCTCAGTAACTGCTGCCTTGAGACATGTCTGAATAACAAACATTGCAACTGAGCATTTCTCGTTCTCTATTTTAAAATAAAGGTTTGAAAACACATGTTCTGTTACATATTTGTACATACCAGATTTTTTTTTTTTTTAACAACATAGTTTGAATGAAATCATGGAGAGTAGCCATAGACAGATTTGGAGCAGACCATTGTGAGTGACTCAGATAGCAGATAAACAGAGCCAGTACTGGATGATGACTTAAGAGACTTCATATTATTTCCCATATTCTGCTAAATTTTTACTACATTTTCTGCAAGACTTTCAGAAGATAAAAGGAAGGCAAAGACCAGAGAAGGAAGATTATCCACATAATTTAGATTGTTTCATCAATAATTTAAAGAGTTTAAATTCAGTTAACTTTATTTTCCTTGAATCGTATTAACATCTATGATCAGCTGATACGAGGTAGAGTAATTCAGTATTATGTAGTGCTAATGCAGGTATTACCCACTTTAAAAGTTTATAAATACACAAAATAAAAAATAAAAATTTTCTTACATTTCTCATATCTGAGACTGCTTAAAAAAAAAGTCAAACTCGTTTGTGTTGGATGTTTATTAAGCTATTTATTAATGTGCTGTGAAAGTTTGGTTATAGACAAAGAAAGATATAGTTACCACTGTTGAATACAGCATTATAATCTTTCTACCTTGAATGTTTTTATTTTGTTTTCTCAGGTTCAAAAGAGGTTTTTTGGCCTCTGCCTGAAAACTGAGCTATTTGTTCATTTATCGATACTGCTGTGAAATCTCTTATAGAGCTTATTTAAGACTCTGAATAGGAATGTAAGACTTCTAGTCTTATTTTCAAACACCTTGTATCTTTTTTAGTTATTATGCTGTTTATGTGTTCCTATTAACACCAGTATGGCAGCTTCTGTGTGGCAGTATAAGTGAGTTTCTTCATTCTAACCGTTTATACAGGCACCCTGAATGTGTTATCTGTGTATATTACTTTACATAAAGCTCTATAGGCCCCAATAAGTCACTAATGAACTTGGGTCTCTCTATGACCCCTTCCTGTTCTCTATGCAGCCATGTGTGCAGTACTGGCCCGAGCCCGGTTTACAGCAGTATGGACCCATGGAAGTGGAGTTTCTGTCCATGTCAGCGGATGAGGATGTCATTGCCCGTCTGTTTCGGGTCAAGAACGTCACAAGGGTGAGTTATTGCGGATCCAATAAGAAATGCTGCAGAGGACATGTTGTCTCACAAAACCTTATTAGAGATGCATTAGCTGTAATCTTCACAGAGAATTTAGATGTGACATTTTGCCTAATGTACTTTTAAGCTGCCAGATAAACTGCATTTGAAAAATAGATGAATGATAAAATCTGATGAAATATCTCACAGGCTGCTTCTTCTGTATCTGATTTATTATTACCTGCCTTTGTAGACATAAAACATGTGAACATGGGGATTTTCAGATAGTGGCAGGTAAGAAAACAAGCTAGAATCCTGTGAAAAAGTTTTTGATCAGGCATTATTTATTTTAAAGAACTTCAGACAACTAAAGAAATCTTGCTGAAGACATCTTTGAAAACCTGGCTTCTTCAAAATGATGAAGGCTGACAGTGCCTTGCATAGCTAATCATATCCCTTCAGGTTTTTATTTTATTTTTTAGTATACAACTGGAAACAATATGTTTATTGTCATTACATATGTGTTATTATTATTATTATTATTAATTGGGATTACAACAAGTTGTAGCGGTGTCGTTTTTGTGGGTATGAGTATATGGTTATTCTTCTTTGCAAAATAGCTTAGTCTCAGTCAGACTGGATGGAGAAGATCTGAGAAAAATCATTTTTGACTCTTATTACATATACTCTATTGCATTCACGCATTAAGTTTGATTAGGCCACTGTATCACATGGCAATAAACCATCCCAATACTATTACAGCCTCCAACAGATTTTCGTATAGGCTTGCCCTATTTAGCTTAGTCGTGGACAATATAACATGTATAAGGTGGAAATGATATAAATTTAGCCAAAGGTAGAGATCTTGACTCTTCCGCCATTCCTCGTTTATGCATTTCGATGATGTCATCAGCCTCTGCCTACATACTTTGTACGAGGCAAGGATGTGCAATGATGCTGATGCGCCATGTTTGTTTTCACACTAGATATTGAATTTTAAAAGTTTGTTGTTTTTCATTTAACAAAAAATAAACAAGTTGAACTTGAAATATTATTAATTGTGCAGGTTTATTCTTGCACAATATTAAATACATAAATAAGTAACCAGGAAATTCGACAATTTTGAACTTCATTTTGATATCTATCGTTTTTTAACTATCTTCATCTTTATTTATGCCTGAGAATTTTTTTTGTTGAATTATTTTTGAAAAAATAATTGAATATTTTTCAAATGCATTTTGCACAATAAATGTTGTTTAAATGTCATTCTAAACCTTTTTGAAGTCGTTAAGCTGCAATGTCTGTGGAAATTGAGAATGTTCATAAGCAGTAATTTTGACATATCTAAAGAAAATTAAAAAATATACCGCAATAGATATCATTACTGCACATGCTGTAGATTATATCGGAATATAGATTTGAGGCCATATTACCCAGCCGTAATTTTGCTCCATCCAACCTCCCATTAAGTCTGATCAGCTTCCTGGTTTTTGGTGAAGAAAATCATTTCCATAGTATGATGCTGCCACCACCGTGTTTGACCATGTTTTCAGTGTCATCAACAGTGTTAGTACATCTCCACCTATAGATGCATTTAGATCAAACAGTTTTTCTGGTTTCATATGACCAGAGTTCCTTCTTCCATATGCTTACTGTAGCCCCTATATGAGAAAACCGTATGAAAGCCTGAAAACTGAACCTCTGAAGTTCAATTGGTTGCTCCAGATATTATTTAGGGCTATATAAGAAAAGTAACTCTATTCCAAATGCATGCCAAGATTTTAAAAAATTAGAAAAATAATAAAAGTAATGTATCACTTTCCTTTTACATGAAAATGACACAGTGCTAACACTTAAAACCCCAATAAAATACATAGAAATTTGTGGCTGTAATGTGATAAAATTTACAAATTTCCAGCGATAGTAATACTTTTGAAAGGCACTGTACATAAATCAATTGAAAATGGTTTAATATTTAGTATTTCAGAAAAGGACTCTGCTTGCCATCCAAGTGAATATTATAAAGTTTTCTTTTCATGGAATAAATGCAGGATAGGCCTATTGACATACATGCAATAAAATAAAATTTTCTTCCCTTTTGAATTTTTATGTCATTTCATCATTGCTTGTTGGGCATAGCAGAGGAGCCAAATTTAATCATATTAGCTGATATATTAGAGTTGCATTGTATTTCGTGACACTTCGAAGCAGATTTTCCTTCAGTTTGTTCAGAAATCTTGTCACATGTACAAAAGTACGGAGGGCTTCCTATATTAGCCAGACAAAGACACTGACAGTTCTGACTTACAAATTAGAGCACAGTGCATGCCCCTCCATTTAAAGCCATTTTAACTTAATACAAAATATTGCGTTCAGGGTGTCTATGCAGACATGTTTTATGCAAAGTGCTTTGCATAAGTACATGCATGGAATCTGCTCTGGATCACTGTTGGCCTAATTATAGACGGAATCTGTATGCACGGTGTTCTCCCCCGTGCCATTATAAGCTCTGTGACAACTTCCTCTGTTGATTGGCACCCTAACCTGCTCAGTCGGCTGCCCTTGTCATTCCCCTCTCTACCTGTGGCACCTTTTTTTCCACTCGGTGCACATCACAGTCATGCAGAGGGCAGCTTAACACAGCACAGGCAGAATCAAATCAGACAGAAATAAGACATACCTCAACTACTTTTAGCCATTCACTCTTTGTTGTATAGGGGTTGATGTCTTGGTTCAGATATCAAAGACTAGGGAAGAGGAAAAGGCAGAAGTGCATCGTAAGCACATATCTGTGTGAGGAAAAAACAGTGCAAATGTAGACTGTATAAATTCCCACCTCTGCTTAGGCTATTCCTACATGCATCGTGAGTGTCTTTCCAAGCCCAATTTGCATGAGTTACAGGTCTCCGCTGGTCCTTAAGTGTTAGGTGAGATTCTACAGGATAGGGTTATCCACATACAGGGACCTCTTTCTCACAGAACACGGGCCCCACTTACACCTACAGACACATATATCTGACAGTCAGGCTTAGTGAGCACAGCTGAGAGTGCCTGAAGGCAGCTTGGAGAGTGTTCACAACTCACTGATTTACACAGATTTCACTGAAGAATTTTCTATGTTTCGATTAGATTTTGGAGGATGAAAATGGAGTATGGAAAAATATTTGTATTTCCAGACTTTAATTCATGTCTTGTCCATCCATCCATCCATCCATCCATCCATCCATCCATCCATTCATCCATCCATCCATCCATCCATCCATCCATCCATCCATCCATCCATCCATCCAGTTTCCCTTCTGTTGGTTCATTTATTCATGTCTTATCCACCGATCTGGCTATTCATCAGTCAATTCATTATATAATCTGTCTGATTGTTTGTCAACCCCGTTTTTGAGCTTCTATCTCTGTCTCGTTTTTATGTTTGTTCGTTTGTTCCTTCCTTCCTTCCTTGAAAACGTAATGACAATTCTAGAAACAGTGAGAACATGGGATACAGTACCTGCTCGTGTGGGAAATCTGACATGTGTTTCATCTTTGCCTCTTATCTGTGCATTTGAAGCTCCAGGAGGGCCAGCTGGTGGTGTGTCAGTTCCAGTTCCTGCGCTGGTCAGCGTATCGCGACGTTCCCGACTCCAAGAAGGCTTTCCTGAACCTGTTGGCTCAAGTGCACAAGTGGCAAAGGGAGTGTGGAGAAGGACGCACTGTTGTGCACTGCCTGTGAGTTATCATTTTAGAACATCTATAATGTATTGTAAATGAAAGAACGGAGAGGCGAGGTAGAGAGACATTCTGTCCTCTTTTGAAAGGGTCTAACACAGCAAATGACTGCTTGTGAAGACTGACATTTAAAACTGAAGGCGCCTTCTCGGAGGGGCACATCACAAAATAACACAGTACATCATAAGCAAATCTGTTTGATGGGAGACAGAGGCTGTGTCAAGGCTGCTCTGTCATTTGGTGCAATAAGAAGCAACCCGATTCATCATGGCAGCCTTTTATAATGTGGAAAATCAAATTTTGGTGTAATGCTGTATACTGTGGATAGAGCCGTATGCAATGTCTACCAGCCTCTGTCGCACCAAGCCCCCGGTATGAACACCCCACTGATGAATATGAATGGGCCGTCTAGCTCATTGCCGACCCGTCACACGTTCGTACCCGCCACCCCCTCTCTTTCCCTCATCCGAAAGCACATCACTCAGTGCTGTCACACAGCGTTACACACGACAACCAGGAGGGAGATTATTCAGATCAAATCAATTATGCCTTAATACAGAATGCGATGGCTCTCACTACACTAAATCCAGCACTGCCAAAGCACTGACGACGATTGATTACCTTAATATTACTTGTATACGCTGCAGAGTTGCCCACACCCACATTTGCTGCTCCTGTCCCTGGAGAGAGGAAGTGGATTGTCCTCCAGTACTTTATAGATATTGCCTTTCATTTTTGATGACCAGGACAGTATTTCACCGAACATGCCACTCTGTGCTGTTGTTTCTCAATTTATGGCTTCTTTTAGTATTTCTCAGACTGTTATTTTTATGCTTTTGCAAAGAGGACATATTTCTAGTTTATGCAAGATGTACTGTATCAAGTGCATGTTTTTATGAAGTGTTCTAAACACAAAAATGTACAACTCAAATTATACAGATGTAGCTTCCAGGAACTCATTATTATCCCCCAGAACCGATTTAAACATTTAAAAGCCTCGTTTAAACAGGATAGAGAAATCAGTTCATCTGTATTGGTATTCTCTATATTGTAAAGTGAGTTTATGCATGTGGTACCTTTAGACAAATAAAACTAATCAAAAGACCCAAAATATGGGTTTGTAATGCCTCATGCTGGTGGTAAGGATTTGATATACCAATAAAGGTAAGCCTATTGATACCCCTTGAACCTTTTCACTTTAAAACCAGAACATTTATTGTTGTAATTGAGTGTGCTGAAAGAGCATGACATACAGTAGTGCATAAATGTAAGATGAAACAAAATTTAAAAAAAGTATTTCATATTCGTTTTTAGCGCCTTTACCCTGTAAAGGCCCCCTGTGTGTTATTTAACTTCAGCATAAATCCAGCTACTGTGATAGACTGGCGACCTGTCCAGGGTGTACCCCACCTCTCGCCCGTTGACAGCTGGAGATAGGCACCAGCCCCCCTGCGACTCCTTGAGGAATAAGTGGTTCAGAAAATGGATGGATGGATAAATCCAGCTAATCTGTAACTTCTTCAGACATTGGTTAGAGAAACACTGGATATACAGGAAACTGGAGGAAGATTACGTTCAGTTGAGAACCCAACTGAACCTTTTGGCCTATAAACAAAATAGTATGTGTGACAGAAAATGCCTTACCATACTAACATAATGATCCGAAAGGTGAAACCTCGTGGTTACTGCATCATGATGTGAGGTTGCTTTCTTTAGCAAGAATGGAGGGAAAGTCCGAGTGAAAATGATAATGGATGGAGCTAAATACAGGGCAGCCTTGGAAAAAATAAATTTAAGAGGCTGCGAGAGGCTTGTGGATGACTCTGGCTCAGTGGTTAAAGTAGTTGTCTTGCAATCGGAAGGTTGTGGATGCGGTTCCAGCCCCCATGTGCGAAAAAATCTACTTTCCCACAGGACAACTGCCTTGAATTTATTCACTACAGATCAGGGTTTTTAACTCCGGTTTCTGGGCTAGGTGTCCTGCAACTCAGAATGCGATCAAGTATCTATGGTATTGAATTAGAGTTATATTACGTCTGTGAAATACTTTAATATCATGAATTTGATTATGACATAAATCTAATTCAATACAACAAAGTTTTGCAAATTAAATAACTATTTTCATTAGGCGTGTTTAAGGATACACTCTAATAAATATTGTAGGATACCGGCCTCTGAGGACTCAGAGGACAAACCCTTCAGGGTCCATCAAAACTGAGCTGAGCTAAATTTCATGGCAATCCAGCTATAACTTGCTTGTATGCTGGACCCTGAAATAGTAGACTGAACTACATCTGACTAGTCCTGTGTCTTGATTCAGTGAAGCAATAGGAGAATTAAAAGTATTATCAGAATGTAATTATTATTTTTACCAGAAAGATTTGTGCGAAGGAATCCCTGAGGGGTCAGGGAGCTTATGAAGTCTTGAGGCTTTGGGTTTTCTTCTATCATGTTTTTCTGTCCCTTACATTTTTCTAACCTTGCAGCCCTTTTTCTTTTACCTTTGATTCACACAGGATTGATGTAGTCCTGTATGCTGTGTGTCTTTAAATGATCCTGCTTGTGGCCACAGCATTTACTCAGCATTTGCTGTGTGTACTCATACAACAACTGTGACTCTCTGCATTTAGATACAGAACTCATAGAGTTGATTCATCCATGTCTTGCTACAAAAGCTGCACAGACTAATTTATGCTGTAGATGTGATTATGACCGTGTCGGTGGGATGACACGGCCTGTCACTGTGATTGTGTCTGCAGCCATGGTTGTGCTTTGGTTGTCATGATTAGGATTGAAGCATACTAGTAGATAGTAGGTCAAACAGGGAGCAGATGTGTATGTGGAGGAAACTGGGGCATTTGAGCTTTATATTCAGCCCCTGTGGGAATTTAGTAAAATAAAAACTACAATGATGCATTCTTTTGTGCAATCAGTTACATCACTGCTAAACCTATTGAAGTTAGATTCAGAGAGAATGCAGCCAAAATCTGGGTGTTTGCAATAAACCACAAAAAAAGAGAAGCTAGGCAAACCTTTTGGGCCTTTGTGGGAAGTAGTACTTTGTAAATGTGTTCTGGGAACAGTTAAATTAGCTTCTATAAGTGGTCCAACAGAAATGAAACATTAAAAAAATGTAACTGAATGAAAAATGTGACACAAACTGTTGTGATGGAGAGCAAATCAGAAACTGGTGCCAACCAAATTCAGGTTAAATGTTTGACTCCTTTGTTTTAATGCGGGTTGTTTACCCTGGTCCTCAGGGCCCACTGTCCTGCATGATTTAGATGTTTCCCTGCTTGATTGACAGGGTTCTTCAGCAAGTGATGGCATACAGGAGCTAATGCTATCATTTGAAGGTGTGCTGGAGCAGATATGCATCTAAGACATTAAAGACAGTGGATGCTGAGGACCAGGTTCAAGAAAGACTGTTTTATGGCAATGATGTTTCCACACAACTGGGGAAGTAATGATATGAAAATCATGAGTGATCTGTGCATATTCTTCTCGATATGTGCAGGATTTTGATACAGTAGGACAAAAATATGCAAGCAGTATTATGAAAAGCAAGGGGTGTGTGCTTGTTTATCCCCGGTGTGCCAAACCGATGTTTGCCTTTCAACGCCATCGGCTTGTGCGCCTGTTGTGGTGGGACTGTCCCTCCTCCAACCAGCTCTCCTGCCGACACACAGTTAAAAGCAATCATAACCGGACATTTGGCCAAGTACAAATGAGCCTGGCAGTATATATCCGTCATAGTCCACATGTTACCTTTATTACCACTTATTATCCCGTAAATGTACCGTAATTTAATATCATTTATAAAATCATCGGCCTCTCCAAACTGAATTGTTCCTAGCTCACGAGAACTGCCACCTGCAGTAGCCTGAGTGGCAGTTCTTGCTAGGCCAGCGGCGAGAGTCGGAACAACAAATGGACCTGAAAATTTTACACTAAAAAAATATAGTCCGACATGTTGACCGACATGCTTCTCCTCTAATCTAGTCAATACACTGCCACTAAACCACCTTGTTACATCCATCTGTGTCTCTCCATTGATCTGGACCTCACTACAGCTCTGCATTTTCCAAGAAATAGAGTAAAATATGCAAATGTTAGATGTCACTATGAACTAAATAGACACAACTTTGCAGCAGTTGAGTACATTGTTCTATGTGCTACAAAAATGGCATACATAAGATACTAAGTTTTTGTGAATTCTAGAGCTTGGGTGGGGTAGTGGGATGGCTAGCGACCGATCATTTTCCTAATTTTCAAATCCAAAACTTGACAGGTATGACCGTACTTCTTGTTATATGAAAAAGCTTCTTAAAATCAATATTCCTGAGGGATGATGTCTTTCCCCAATATAATTAACTCTTTGGTCAGTCATGTAAGGCACTAACACAAGTTAATTGGTTCCTATTTTCTGTTCTTTCTCTTTTACTTACAAACAGCTTCATCAGATTAACATTCATATGTTTGAGCCCCACAGAGAATCATGATATCAACAATAAGACCTTCATTATGGATTTACAGGGACAGATTAACAAAACATTGGATCATTTTCATAACACTGACATGGTGACAAACTACTACTTGCTTTTTAGCTATTTAAGATTTGAAGGTCAATCCATCAATCTTGCTAAAACCTACCTTGGCACTAAACCTCTGATTGGGGTCCATCCGATACACACTATGTGGCAGGCCCCTTTTAAATTTCAATTCACATTTTAAAATGTTCTAGTGTTCCCTTTCAAATGGTAATACTAACTGAAGAGAAATGTACATTGGTAATTATTAAAGCTAGCTTTACTTCTTTCCATAGCAATGGTGGTGGTCGTAGTGGGACTTTCTGTGCCTGCAACATCCTCTTGGAGATGATCCAGTACCAGAACATGGTCGACGTCTTTTATGCTGTCAAAACTCTACGCAACTGCAAACCCAACATGGTGGAGTCCCTGGTAAGATAAATCTGTACAATTCTCTTAATTTAATTTTATTTTAAGTAGCGGGAAACATTTTTAGTTTTCATGTTTGGCTTTGTTTTTCTTTAGGACCAGTACCGATTCTGCTACGATCTTGTCCTGGAGTACTTGGACTGCTTTGAAGACAGATAGCAGCTAAATGTTTACGACGGCAGCAGCAGTTTAGCCCTGCGCTGGAAATGTGCTTTGGGGCCAACCTTTGACCTCCCCTCTTATTTAAAGTTTGGACCTTTAGACTCGGCTTATAACTAACTGGGAAGGAACAATGAAAAAAAAAAAGGTTTTAACACTTAACCTTTAATGTAAAGTCGTTATTTCCTCCTTGTTGGTGATGTTTATCTCTTTTGATATTTTTTTTGTTTCACTGGTCCACTTTGCCTCTTGAACTTAACCTCTTGTGCTAAAAAAATCAACAACATCCTGACCCTACTTTAAGGAAGGCTTGCCGTGGCTCTGCTTCTTCATTTCATTCAAACAGGAAGGAGACTGGATGGTTACTCCAAAGTTGCAGCTGATTTACCCAAGCTAGGGTAAATAAGTTTTTTTTAATTTTATTATTGCTCTCTGCAACAACAATCCATTGTGATTGTGGCATGACTTATGTATAATACCATAAACTGCCTTATTGTATAAAGGTAAAAAAGTTGTTTAAACCTACACATAAATTTAAAAAAGAGTTATCATACTGCTATAGAAAATCTCATTCAGAACCCGAACTGAGAGTCGGCATTCAGAATTCAGCTGTATTGAGGCAGTAAAGTATATAGTATTGCAGTGTGATGTGTTTTGCCATTACGTGTGTGCTGGATTACCATGTCTGCTTGCAGGCAGCACAGCAGGAGATCTGGTGCCACGACGAAAGATTCATGTCTCATTACTCTCACAGTGCCAATCCCACTGACTTGACTGACTTGAATCCTTTTGCTTTTTTCTTCTGCTACATCCTGATGTATGTCAACAAACATACAATACGAACTGCATCATCTAAGTGATTGTTTGTATTTTATCTACCCCGTGCAAAAGAAGGATCAGCGGGGAACTGTGCTGAGCTGCCATAGTGCTGAAGTGAAAACTGATGTTCCATTAATACTGTGGTGATGTGTCTTACCAGTGCACCATTTCAAGGTTTCACTATTTTGTTATCTGAAGCATTTGGTTATTCTGTAAACTATCAAAGGAAGCTAAATCAGTTTCAATTTGAACATTTCAGGTATGTGATTTGGAGAATTATTTTCACCCAAAATTAGTTGTTGTTATATTGGTGTAAATTCAACATGTCCTGTATAATAAAGAGGTGTATTAAGATTGTGCAGAGTAAACAACACTTCATGCATCAGTAGTCATCACTGAGTCTACTGATGGATTCACATTCTATTTTTGGTAAGAATATGGTATAATGTAGAGGAGGAGTAATAATATCTGACCTGAACAGCTGCTGTATGATTACCACCTGCCAGAGTTAAATAAAATCTTTCCCAGCCACAGGTTAGGGTTGCTGGCTACTGGATCCATCTGTGCCTTTTACAGGGTGGAATATGGGAGGCTCCTAATAAGCTGAGTTAACCTGGGGAAATTCTGAATTAGAGAGAGAGAAAAATAATCCTTGTTTATTCTGGGCATGGGCTGGTTTTCTGCGTAGTTTATTTGTTTTTTTTTATATAAAAGGTTTTGACAGTGTTAAAATGTCAGGATAAATACATAATTTGATTTAATCCTTTCTCATTATTTAATATGTATAGGAATATATGTACTTTTCCAGACACTTTTTTTTTCATTATCTAAAGGACAAACATCAGATAATGCTCAATAAGTGCTGTTCATTTAACATTTTATGTAAAAAAAAATTGATTCACCAGGTCATGGCTTGATTTGAACAATTTACCCAGTAGGATTTTGAGTTTTCACTCAACCTGTGGTTTCTAACCTGGCCCTGCTTTAAATGCCAAACAAATACTAAAATACATACTTTTATAGTTTGATTTTTATGGTAGGGATAAAGGGACCAGATGCTTTTCAAAGTTAATACTTTGCACTATAATGTCAAGACGACACAATTTTCATGAAAAATAGACATTTTGTCTTTTTTTAAAAAGTATGAAATGTTCAAATTAAAGTATGGAGAAACGCTTCAAAAGGTATTTCCCTACAATAACCAGTTATATCTAAATTATATTGAACATTATATCATAATGGGATACCAACTATGAGCATGGAATAGATTTTGATTTGTTACTGAGAATTGTAAATTGGATAAGTATTACTGCAGATTGAGACTAATGCTCTAAAGCATGTTTTATCTATTAAGATAGACGAAGTTCTTAAAAAAAAGGTTCTGTTAATCCCATCAGGAAACACCATGCTGTAACAAAAGTTTGCAGCAAGTTACAAGACCAACATATTCGGTGGTAAAACAAGCAGTACAACAAATTTTCCACCAGAAAATATATATTGTTGATTAACCACTACAATAAGTGATTGACACTTTTTGTTTGTGAGATTAAATAAATATTTTACCAATATTTTGAACCACTGAATTCTAAGTTTTAATAAACTTGCTCTAATGAATCTGTATTCAGTAACTTTTATTCTTCATTTTTTATTCCACCTTTACATATTCAAGGAAATTGTGTGGAATATGTAAAATCCAGGTTAGCCCATTGTTGAAGTTTTCATAATTTGATGCAGAAGCAGTAATGGAAATGTGTTTTTTTTCATTAAAAAATATTTTCAGAAGTGTTGAATTTAGCTTTAAACAAGTAAATTGTAGAAATAAACAAGTCAGGTTTGATTAATATTTTAGATTCTAGAGATAATGTTGCAAAAAACTTGCTTGTTATACTTAATAACTTAAACTTATATTTTTATCTTGGAGGTGATAGGTATTTGATAATACTTATTCAGGTAAATATTTCTAGTAATCCCCAAATCTTAGAACACTCCTAAAACTGTCACTGAATTAGGCCTCTATTTTGATTTTTAAAGTTCAACATGTGAGACTTTAAAATAAGAGGAACTGTCAAAAACATTTCTCTGGGTTCTTCATTATGTCTGTGCATCAAAAAATTAAAGATATTTTCTCTTGATTCATCTAATTTAAATATGACTATACATGTACTAGTGGACCTATGGGGATCCGAATAGTAATATGTCATGTTTTAGCAACGAAGCTAACAAAAGTTTTGTTTTTGTTGAAAAATAAAAACAATCATATCATGTCAGACATATTTGTTATAATCTAAAGCTACAGTGGTTCTTTTACTCAGAATAATCATTGTCAGTATCAAACCAACCCATGCCTAATAATTAACTGATATTCAAGAACCACTGAAAATGTACTACTTTCTATTACCACTTAAAAACATAATCAGCTTAACCATCTCTCCAGAGGCTCCTGTATGAAAAGGTCTGCTTGGTGGGCAGTGAAGGCCCAGCTTCAGGACCTGCCTTGATACACATCGTGTCTGATGGCCACTGAAGCTGAAAAATGGAAGCTACAGGCAAACTCTGCTGATAGTCTGCAGCTCACAAACTGCTTCAGTTCAAATAACAGACTGTGTGAGGGATTGTTCACACACATTTAAAGCAGCTTAAGTTCTGATGGCAAGCTGAAGAGCAACAGTCAGTGATCTGGCTCCAGAATTGCTGGAGAAAGTGCCTGGACACTTTTTTCCTTGAGAGTGGAAGGAATGTGTACATACAGATGTATATCTTTCTGTGAATACTATGTGAATAATGTGTTATATTTCTGCTCTGAGTAAAACCGTTCAGTAAGTAACCACTGCATAACCATGAAGCTGAATGTGCTGTATATGACCTCATGTGACCATTTTTCTATGTTGTTAGACATCATACTTTGAGTGTTGATCCCTGCACTAATCAAAGCACACATGAATTATTCTGCTTTGCATTTAATTTTATTGATTTCAGCCTATCTTGCTCTCCATGTGATTTATTTTACCCACTGTATGTGTGGGTGTGTATGTTATACTTAAACCATTCTAAAGCTCTCTGGTTATGACTCCAACTGCCAGGACAGCATCGCCGAATTCCCATGTTTTTATTCCTGTAAGAACCATACATGACTACTGTGTTTTTGACCATTGTATTTGTGGAGAAAGGGGGTTTATTTAAGGGGAAAGATAGAGGGGGAACAGATCTATATCAGAGTCAGAAAAAAGTTACCTGTGCAGGATAATGATAAAAAATAAAAGAGTGAAAGAGGGGAAAAGATGTTTGGTTGTCATTTAATCTGTTTAAAATGTAAACGCAGCTCAAATAAATACAGTATTCTGCTTTTTACGACTCGTTTGTCAGCAGAAGAAGAGAGCAGCAAAGAGACGAAAATGGACCAAACAGAAATTTTGTTTTGTTTTGTTTAAGATGTTCCTTCTTCCTCTAATCACAATGTCAAACATATTTGTAAACAAATTTATTTCAGTGAATACTGCTTCAAAATAAGTATTTTCTGTACGATCAGAACTCCTTTTCTTGAATAAATTTTTCAGACAAACATAACAAGAGAAATAAATACTAATACAGTTTTTAAACGATGCAGTCATTTATTAGGGTAAAATATATAGAACCTGGCAAATGCGATTTCTGACAATGAGTCTTTTACATGGCTGTGGAGGAATTTCGGCCCACTTCTCTCTTCAAAATTTATATAATTCAGCCACATGTGAGAGTTTTCTTGATGAATGATTTATGGTCTAAACTGAACCTAAGTCTTGAATTTGACGTGGTCAGAACCTTGTTTTTATTTATTTTTTTTATAATCCGTTCAGAGGTGAACTTGCTGATGTTTCCTGGATCATTCTCGCGCTTCACAACCCTATTGTGCTTGACTTTAAGGTCGCTGGATGATGGTCCGGCATTCCCCTTCGTGTTCCGCAAATCCTAACGCTGTAAAGGAGCCACATACCATCAAAGTGCCACTTTTATACTTGACTGTTAGTATGATTTTTTTATTTTAACTTTTTATGTGGTGTTAGTTATATGTCAGGTGATTAGAAGAGGAAGGTGTAGGAATCCTGTTTCAAAAGTTTTTCTCTTGTCACTGAAAAGAATATTGTCCCAAAAGTTTTGGACATCATCAGGATCTTTTTGATAAATGTGAGCTCATTATTTATGTTGTCTTTGGTCACCAGTAGTTTTCACAATGGAATTTGCCATACATACTATTTATGCTCAGACTCTGTCTTATGATAATCTAATGATTTAAACAATTACCGACCGGTATCTAACTTACCATTTTCAAGCAAGGTTTTAGAGAATTTTTTTTATTCAACTTAATGATTTTATTAACGCTCATAATGTCCTAGAGAAATTTCAGTCTGGATAAGGATGAACCAGAGCACAGAGATAGCGCTTTTAAAGATTTTAAATGATTTTAGATTAAGCTATGATGCTAAAAAGGTGACAGTGTTGGTCCTTCTGGATCTCAGCGCTGCCTTTGATACAGTAGACGACATTATTCTTTTAAGTCGTTTAAAACAGATCGGCCTCTCTGGTGCTGTTCACAAATGGTTCACATCCTACCTCACAGACAGGACTTTTATGGTAAGTTTGGATACCTGTTCTTCTAAGGTCCATAAGATCACTTGTGGTTTGCCCCAGGGTTCAGTTTTAGGCCCAGTGCTTTTTAACCTGTATATGCTCCCTCTTGGCAGTGTTATCAGGAGACATGGAGTTAACTTTCACAGTTATGCAGATGATACACAGTTGTACATCTCCATGTCTCCTGATGACACACGGCCAATGGAGACACTTTTTAACTGCATTTTAGACATCAAATCCTGGATGGCAGAAAACTTTCTCCAGCTCAACCAGGACAAAAGAGAGGTTTTAGTTATGGGTCCTGAGACTCAGAGAGAGAAACTTTTACCAAAACTACAATCATTGTCTTTTAATCCTTCCTTACAAGTGAAGAACCTGGGTGTGATTTTTGACTCTGAGCTGACTTTTATCCCTCACATTAAAAACATCACCAAAATAGGTTTTTATCACCTAAAGAACATTGCCAGAGTCCGCCCCATTCTCTCTCGGGCCAATACGGAGACGCTAATGCATGCTTTTATCACCAGAAGAATTGATTATTGTAATGCCCTGCTTTCTGGTCTTCCCAAAAAGACTACCTCAGGTTTATAGCTTTTACAGAATTCAGCAGCTCGTGTCCTGATGAAGACTAGGAGGCGGGAGCACATTACACCAGTCTTAGAATCACTGCATTGGCTCCCCGTATGTTTTAGGATCGATTTTAAGGTTCTTTTAATGGTTTTTAAGTGTCTTAATGGTCTTGGGCCTTCGTATCTGTCAGAAATGCTTATACCGTATGAACCCTCGCAGTCTCTGCGCTCCTCTGGCACCTGTCTCCTTGTCATCCCCAAAGTCAGGACACAGACTCATGGTGAGGCGTCTTTCCATTATTATGGCCCTCACCTCTGGAACAGGCTGCCAGAGGATCTCAGGGCCGCAGAGAACGTTAATGTTTTTAAGAGCAGACTCAAGACTCACCTTTTTAGCTTAGCCTTTAACTAATTATTATTTATTAATATATTTTTAATCGCTCAGCATTTTTTACCTGATTAAATTTTTAGTTCAGCTTTTAACTGTTTATTTATTAATCCGCTTTGCATTTTTATTATTTGTTTTACACTTATTGTTTTATACTTTATATACTTTATATTTTATTAACTTTATATTTTAATGTATTTTAATCTTTCTTGCCAGTGTTTCCTCTCTGGGGGCCCCCTGCATCGGGGGCGGTGGTCGGCTGTGGCTGCCTGGGTGCCCCCCAGGTAGCGCTTGGGTGGAGGTGGGGGTACCAGCCCTCACTCCTCCGGGCGCCCTGGGTCGGAGCCTTGGCTGCTGCGATTGATCTGCTGCTGCTGATGCAGATGGCTCCCATGATGGCATTTCCTGGCTCATCTGTACTCAGCCCGCTTTTTGTAGCTTCTAAGTGTGTGTGTAAGTGTGTGTGTGTATGGCTGATGGGTTGGGTTGGGAGGGGGTTGTATTTGCGTTGATGATTTTATTTTTGAAGGGGGGCTTGTGGGGTTATTTTAAATCTGTAAAGCCCTTTGAGTAACTTTGTTTGAAAAGCGCTTTATAAATAAAGTTTGATTGATTTATTGATTTTTTTTGTTGTATTTTGTATTTTTTTTTGTATCTTTTAATTTCCTGAAGTCATTGACACAAAACCGAGAAAAGAAGGAAGAAAGGAAGAAGGTGAAGAAGAGAAACCGCACCAGCAGAGGCGCGAACTGACGACACAAGACAGGGAGGCAAACAAAGAACACAAGAAAACATCCCAGTCCTCCACCTCTGCTGGATGGCAGAGAAGCGGTATCACAAAACAAACAAAAACAACGAACTGAACAGAACCACATCAGTAGTTTAGATCCAGTAATAAAAATAAAGAATTACACATTCACTAAACACAAGCATGGATTAATAAACACAATACTAATGTTTCTGTTAAGCTACTGGTAAAAGCTAACTAATGACAATAACCTCAACTCAAGATATGTCCGTCCACACCAATGTCCCCACACCTATGTGTGTGTGCGAGCATGCAGGTCTGAATAAGGTTTCCCCATGCAAGTGATTGATAGCTGGTGTAAGGAACCGACAATCCGTCCTACAGGAATCGACACAGACATGAAGGAGGCAGGGGACGCATGCATCCAGAGTCCCACAGAGCGCAGGAGCCACAGGCGGACCAGCGCAGGGCCGATCACCCACCAAGAGAGGAACAGATGGAAGCCCCAGGGGAACACCAAGCAGCCGCAATGCTGGGGCCCCGAGAGATCGCAGGGACGAGCCCATGGGCTCCGCCGGAAAACGACTACGCCAGGGCGGGCCCGGAACAGGACCTGGAGGCCACGGGGATCAGGGGCACCCCGCCCCCGAGCAGGGCCCCGACCAGGGACCCGCCGAGAGGGGTCCCCTGCCACCACCGCCTGGCAGGAGGCGCCTGCAGCCGATAGATGGACAATGCACGTCGCCGCCACCCCGGACGAATACCCACCGCCAACAACCTGGCCCCCCCCCACACACCCACACGCCAGGGAGCCACAGTAAAGCCACAGCGGATGTACGCCCTCCCTAGGCCGTGCCCAGCCAGCACCTGGACATCCAGATCTACCAGATCCCGCCCCACGCAGAGGGCCAAGATCTGGGGCCCGGCCAATACCGGACAGCCCCCCCAGATGAACCGACCAGGCAGTAAAACTCATGGAACTGGCAGGAGCCTGGGCACCCCCATAAGAGGTGCCCCAGTCAATCCAAGGAGGATGTCGGCCCGGAACAGCGGCCGCCCGACACACCGGCCCACCCAGGACCAGCTAGGCATGCACCAGGACCGAGCCGGGCCGCATCGAGAGCCATCATCGACCAGCAGGCAGGACCATCCATCACCGACGGGGAGTGACGGAGGGGAAGAAGATGCACCAGGCCAGAGGGCAGCCAAACACCCAACCTGACAAGTAGACATAGACAGACAGAGACACTCATACGTACCCTCCCTCTCATGCGCACACATTCTTACATATACAGGACACACGAAAAAAGGACGCTGTACACTCATTAATACACCTCATACAAAATCTATACTCCCACGCCCAGGGACAGACGCCCCGATAGAGCACCCTGCCCCTGCACCCGGGAGACAGACCGCTTTCCACCAGGACGGGGACAAACAGACCGCCAAGGCCCCCACGCCAGCAAGAGTGGCCCACTAGCCTAGGTCCCGGACCAGACGACCTGATAATCTCCCCGGGCTCCAACCCCTGATGGTCCAACGAACAGGGGTGTGGAAAGACCCCCTGCCTCTCTCCCCCTGCTCAATTGTGGTGTTTTTGCGTGTTGTTCTAATGTGCACTTAAAACAGAGGGGTGGGACATGGGGATACTGCCAGGTACCCCCATCTCCCTCCCCGGGCCCTCAGTGTCTAGATGCATTTAAACAGTGGGCACCGGCACCACAGGCGAGGCCCCGCATAAGAGGCTGCGCCTCTAGCGCCGAGGCGCACCCACCACAAGGTCCCTACATGTGCATGTGTCATGTAAATGTTGCAAGTGTAAGTGTCTAAGCTGCTCAATAAAATTGGGACCCAGGCCGCCACCGGGTAGCGAAGACGGAAACTCCATCCCGCACCCCAGTGGTGTGCCCACGTCCCAAGGCCTTGTGAATGGTAGAATGAAGGAGCAGGTGGACAGAGGCAAATGGGGATGGGGAGGAAATAACTGGGGTGACACGATGCCAACCCCAGGGAGCCAGCTCCCCTGCTGACCCCAATAGACACCCCCGTTCAGCTGATCCACCAGGGGCGGGAGGCCCCAGCATGTCAAGTCGGGGCCCACAGCAGCGGCCCCTCCGATTGATTGATTATTAAAACCGGTACGCCAACCTTAGGCCTGGTTCACAAAGTAGGATTTTTAAATTGTCGGAAGAGCTTCAGACTACACACACAGCGATAAAAAAATTACATATATTCCTGCTGTGCTTCTACCATGTGCGATCTCTGTGGAGAGACACTACACATGAACCAATGTTACTCACACACAGTGTTTGCTCTGAGCTGCAACCGTGTGCAATTGCGCACTGCTGAGACGGACTTCACCCACAGAAAATCTGCGCTGCGCTTTCTCTCACACACGAATGCAAAAATCCAAACTGAATTGAAAATAAAACAAATATTTCGTCCTGTGCTATTTTGCAGTGAGTCAATGAGCATATTCTTCAAGATACACTTCCAGCTGTCCTGCTGCTCTGCTCCAATTTGAAAAACACACTTTCCTGTACCCCTTGTGGTTATTTCGATATCAGTGTGGCTGAGAAACACACACTGACACAACATAGTAATGTTATATAGCTGTCATGGTCTTGTTGCTGCGTTTTGGTTTGTGATAAAATGTGAAACATCCTATTTTACAGATGTTCACAGTGGAGCCAAATGCGAATCAAATCCGTCATTTCTGCCCATATAAGTGGTTTTTTGACAGTGTGAATAGCACAATTCCTTTTATTTATTTATTTATTTATTTATTTAAACTAATTCAGAAACCTGTTCAATGTTTTAAAAAGCCTCTGTAGTCTGAATGCTCATGTCACATTTCATCCTACTGAACCGCTGGAGCAGGATCTGCTGAATATTTTCCTCCATACTTTTTATTACTTGTTCATAATTTTGTCAGCTCAACATGCAGAGTATATTCACAAACGACACACGTGTTCAACTTTTTGGGATAAGGAAATGGACACAGAAGGAGCAGGGGCTCTACTTACTTATTCTAAGATATGGAGGTGAATTTGTTGTATATTTTTTCACTACATCACACACTTCGCCCTGACAGATGTGTTTTTAAATGCATTTTTGGACTGCGGTCAAGTGAGCCGAAACTTTAAAATAATAGATGCTTCAAAGGTGCATCCCTGCATCTCTGCCAGTCAGCTTGCTTTCTTATTGGCAAAATCAAGGCAAAAATGGCATAAATATCCTGCCGTGTGAACTAGGCCTTAGGTGTTATCCTGGCCTCTTTGGAGACCTCTTGGGCGAATCATCAATGTGCTCTTGGAGTAACTGTGTTAGGCCGGCCACTGTTATTGCATACTTTCTCCATTTTCCGATAATGACTCTCACTGCGGTTTGCCGGAGTCCCAAAGACCTTTTCAAATGGCTTTGTAACCCTTTCCAAATTGATGGATGTTAATTATTCTGTTTCTCATCTGTTCTTGAGCTTCTTTAAATCATAGCAAAATCTGTCGCTTTTTGAGATTTTTTTAGCCTAATTCATGTTATCATACAGACAAAGCTGATTTCTTGATTCTGCTTGGGTGTGGCAAGAAAGACTAAATTCGAGTTTTCATAAAATGTAGCCTACTGAATCAAACAATTCATGATTTAATAAGCAGGGGGGTGGTAGTTTTGTGTACCCCCAACCCCCTTGAAAATGAATGGAATAATAATTTGAAAAAAGCTTTTTATATAATTACTTTGCTCATTATTGTTTGACATTAAATCAGACATTGATTTATTGTGTATTCTTATTCGATCATTGTTAATATACAGTTTTGTCAAAATCAGATTATAATGCCAATTGGTATGGAGCTATTCAGCCTGGCCAATTGCCTTGGGTCATTAACTATGCTGCAGTCCCTCATCTCAAACAAGCACAGTAAAGGTGGAGAGGAACAACTGAACAACTAAATTTTAACAAGACAAAAACCTCCAGTAGAACCTGACTTGATATCAGCATCCTCATGATGTGACCAACTGGTATATATTTAATGCATTTTTCCTTTTTCATGTGAATGATCTCACTGAGTCAAGGAGAGCATCAGTGCAATCTTGTCAACAATTTGTAAAACTTTTCATATCAAGTTCAAAAGACATCACAATGTGATCAGTATGGCGTTTTAAATTGGAATCAAAAACTTTTTACCATTTGATCTCAACCTCTTTCTTTTTCACAGCACTTAATTATTTCCCTTGTCTTCTATTATTTTACCATAATTCCCTCCCCCACCCTCAACTTATTTTCTATTAATTTCACTTCATCTCTGCAACTTTGCTGCTATGTGGAGTAATGCGACTCCAGACCACTGACATCCGTCGCCACCCACAGCTACGCTGAATAATGCAGCAGTCCTGCAAACTGATCCAGTACTTAGCTGAGGGACAAGTCTGATTAATTAGAGGGCAATACCCCTGGCTGCTAGGTTTAAAGACAGAGTGGTCTGTTTGAGTTTACTCCTAGATTGGCTACGGATTGATTAGCCTTCAGAAAAACAGTTACGGGACAAAAGAGGCAACTTGAAGTAAGTTTTGTTTGTAATGTCAATAAAGGGGAGCATTAATACCTCTAGAGACAGATAAGTAAATTTTTAAGACTTTTTGTTCTTTAAGCTTTATTTAATATCTGTAAACTTTCCTCAATTTTCTTGTTTATGTGCAAAAAACGTCCTGGATATTTCATTCATATTTAACTACTGCTTTAAGTTAACAGATTGGAGTCTTATCATTTAATTCTGACAGTGACACTGATCCCAAAACAAACACCTTACTTTTACTTAATTTTTTGTAAGCACCTGAGGGAATATTTTCAGATTTCTTTATGTACGAATTTGCTTTTAAATTAAGTAATTTTTTTATGTATTATTGAGTAAAGAAGTTTACTAAATAAATTGTTGAACTTGGTTGTTCTGAAGCAGTAATACTTAACCACTAACTAATACCGCTTGTTCTGAAATATGCCAACATATTGCCCATTGGCATGACGGGGGCCGTTACCGGCCCTACACCGTCCACGGGTCAGGAGGACTCAGACAGAGTGTTGGTAGCCAGGTCTCCTAGTAGCTAGGAGACAGGTTAATGTTAGTAGCTATGCTGCTTTAGGCTAGGCTGTTGGAGGACATTATTAGGGTCTATTCCTACTTTCTCTCCTACTTCTCCCCAACTGCATGATGTGCTGTCAATTCAAGCACTAACCTGTTTTCTATTATAGTAGGTGCTCCGGATTAGCCCTGCTTGACGACCCTGACTAAGATGGCATTGCAGTGACGGAAAATTCTCCACGTCCTGCAACAAATTTCTGCATCAGTTCTGTTGCTCTTTCTGTGTTTCTGTTATGTATTCTCCAAGCCACAGACGGTCTCGGCAGATGACCGCTTGTGCTGAGCCTGGTTCTGCCGGAGGTTTCTTCCTGTTAAAAGGGAGTTTTTCCTTCCCACTGTCGCTGCATGCTTGCTCAGTATGAGGGATTGCTGAGAATTCCACGACGCAATCTTCTGTGGTTCTGTAATTTCTACACTAAACATTGCATTGTAATAACTCTTTTTGTAAAGTGCCTTGAGATGACATCTGTTGTGAAATGGCGCTATATAAATAAACTGAATTGAATTAAATTGAACTAACACTCTGTTCTCTGCATCAGAGGATAATCACAAGACCAGTCACAGAAATACATGGAATATGTCAGCAGGTAAACACAAGATCTGTCATGAGCCAACACGGGATGTGTCATATGGGATAACTAGCTTCTTGCAGTACATGTATCAAATCAGAAAGCGATGTTTTATCCAGACACTGAGTAACAGAATCAAACTTATAAATGCATCAGTGTAACTAATAATAACTCAGCACTAATTCAACATAAATAAGCAATGTTCCGTTAACTAATGTTTTATCTAGGTACTGTGAGTAATGAATAAAAAAGCCTATAACTGCAATAATAATTCCTACAACATTTTATTGTATGTGGTCAGGCATAGCACTCTCATATTACTTCTGGCAAATGCCTTCCCATTGATTTAAGAATAAAAACCCTTCTCACCCTTTGTATCTTCCAGTCAAGCCAGATCATACCCTGGTTGACTGTTAAGGAACACACCCATTTAAGTGTAATTGCTGATTAAGGACAGGTGAACTTATTGCAGATGAGTAACAGGTATCAGACGATGCAAAGTAATGGCAATTCCACACTAACCTCAGTATTTTAAAACACTAAGGTTTCCAGGCACATTTCCACATCCTGGCTGTCATCTGGAAAGACATGTTTGTGGTATATCCAAATAAACGAATATTAGAAAAATAGATTTTTATCCACTTAATGCATGGCCACTGTCATTTTTTAAATTATATTTTTATAAGGTTAATGCTAATGTCAACATCATCTGAATGTGGAGTAAAGCATTGCTTTACTCTGTCAATGAAATCTCACAAACAGAGGTTATTAATCACTCTTTTTAAAGCAGCAGAACAAGATATTAATTTGAGAGAAACAAATAATCTGTTATAAATGGGGAAAAAAGAAATGATAAAACACTTCAACCTTGTTACAGTACAAATGTTCATAAATGTGGTGTCGTTGTTTGCACTTCATAAAAGTATTCATCAAGTGTCAAATGTAGTTATTTATTTCAGCAACACATGACATAATGGTTTGATGACCAGCAAGAGTTTAGCATTCTTTTACACACTGATCTAGCATAATGTAGCTATTGACCATTCAGTGAAAACGTTGTTTCTTCATTATCATACTTGTAAAAGGTTAGTTTATATTAGGTTGCAATTAAACAATTAGCCCTCAAATTTAATTTGACTGAACCAGAAAAAAATTCAGGAGGCTACAAATATGAAGTGGTGACCATCAAAAGTGGTAAATTTGTTAAATGGTCATTGGGTGGCATAGACAAAGCGATGTACATGAAAAGTGAAGGCGGGAAAATGTGATCAATCCAGCACATGCGCAACAGTAGCTCATTCTCAAAGAAGGGGTTGCAGAGAGGAGAGGTAGTTTAGTCGTGCTTCTTAAACTCAAGTTTGGTTCAGTTCAAGTCCAGCTAAGGTGTATACATTCATGTCTGATTTCAGTCGGACTAAGATAATTCGGCTTTCTCCTACTGCATGTGGACGTACTGACTCACTGCAAACCCTGCAATCCTTAATGGAAACAATAATAGCTGATGAATGAGAGCTCCTTCCGTTGTGTAATACACCCTGTGGCAATAGAAAATATTATGTTTTAAGTCTTAGGTAAAGAAGTCTGATCAATGACTCAGAATTGACAAGAGGTAAAGAATCTGCTAGTACCATCTTTGTCCATGACCTAAGGAGAGGTCAACACACTATTGCCAGAGTGGTCATAATGTTGTGGATGATATATGTATATAGCTGATTTAAACTTTTGCATCATTGGATGAGATTTTTGAATCTATTGTCAATAAATTATTTTAAGGCCACTCAAAGCTGCCCTTTTAGTTAAACAAAAATGCTTCAGTTTTTCTTTAGTTTTCTCTGAATAAAATCTCTTCAGCCAACCCCACATATGAACAAAATGGTGACAGATTTTATATTTTGCAGCACATTTCTACAGCATTTCAAGGTTTTCCCCAAAGTTGTATGTACAAACTTTGCAGACTGTGGCTCATATTTGATGCAGCAATATCATTAAAGGTAACTGCAGCATTCACACAAGTGTTGGATAATTCACTGACATTGGGTACATTTACATGATCAAACATGCTTGGGTAAAATCACTGCTCAAATAAAATATACCCTCAGCTAGGCCTCTGCAGTATACCAATTCATACCAAAAACCAGTGTTTATTTCTATTATTGTATGAATTTTTTGTATACCACTATACTTGTGAATAGCCCGGACACCGTCCGGAATGTTTGGTGTGGGAATGTGTTACAGCGGGGACCGATTTCACTGCTACGAACTAACACCACTGCATGAAAAGTAACGTTTTTAACTAAGTATGGCTGCAGGCAGGAGCTGTGAGAACAAAGCACACAATGCTGACCCAGAGGAAATAATTTCTAAAAGAGGAGCCATATCTGTAGTTTAAAAGTTTTTCAGCTGTTTGAACCAAGCAATTACGTTTCACTAATGCTGTTGCGAGTAACCGGTAGGGGGAGTGTAGATCACTATTTGATGGACTGCAGGTAAACTGTTTATAATTCAACAAAAGCAGTAGAAAAGAAAGTATGGTCTTAGATACCATCTATGACACTGCCGCCTCATTGTTACTGTCGTTATCTGAAAATTAACCAGCTGATGACCTCCTATGGTTGCCATGTTTGTTTTGTTTCTACCATACAAATCCTGCAGTCTATCCGGTCTGAATGCTGCACTCTGCCTCCGAGCAGAATTCTCTAGTCATACATGCGGTGCAAAGCAAGTATAGTACAAGAAGCAGCCTGCTGCTTGCATCAACGCAAGGTTATAAAGCAGATATATTTTCAGCCTTGGAGTACCAAGAATGCCTATCTATTTTCACTAGCATCATAATCATTGTAATTCTTTTCATAGAATTTATCTGATTGGGTATGAAAAAAGGGGTAAGAACGGTCTTTTATGGAAAAAACACTGTTCAATACCATAAAACCGAAGTGATTTTTAAAGAAACGTAATGTGAACATTTTGCCGTTCCATCGAGCCCTAAACCTGAGCTGAAAAAATGTCAATCTTCTCATGCAATACTTGCTTTAGTACCACGATTAGGTTTCACTATACTAAAGTGCTGAATTTATGCCGATTTTAGCGTTTTTCTTCAAAGCACAGTGATAACTCTCTCTAGATGTTTCATCTTTTATGCCAAATGCTTTGCTAATAGAAGCAGATAAAATCCTATATTCTCTGAGAGAATATTGTCCTGGAAGCTTTTGACTGTGACCTTGTCCAAGCCACAGTCAATAAGTTGAAAGATAATATGCATATCATCTAACATGAAAATATTGTTTCAGGCTTTTAGGACACTCTTGTCTTCCTCTATTCATTTTCTCCTCTATCTATCGCTTTCTCTAATATACATACACACCTACAAAGACACACAAATACAAGGTGAACATGAACACATGTGCACACATATTATCTTGTCTTGTGATCCTGGTGATGCTCGGCTTCTGCTGGATTGTGCAGCCGATGAGACAGGTGGCCCCAGTTTTGTGCTCAGCAGAGCGAGGCCAGAGAAAAGCTGTCCAGATGGCTCTGTCCACCATGTTTTCTCTCTGGTTCTAGTTCTGCAGCCAGCCTGATCGGAATCCTTATCTCTGCAGTGTGCTTCCAGTTCAGTGAAAGTCGTAGTTCACGTTAACAAGGAGAGAAAGTGCAATTCCTGATGGTTTGAGCTGGAATCACTGAGGCAAACATGGGGCATGAGACAGATAACCAAAACTTCTCCAGCGAGTCAGTCGGCCCTTTCTTCTTTAGGACACACACTTTTTGCTGTTAATAACACATGTAGTGTGTTGATAAACGGTTTACAACCCTCACTTTTTTATTAATTCTGTCATATTGAAGATAAACTTCAAAGTATTTCACTGAAATTTTAAGTGACAGATCAACACAAAGTTGGGCAAAACTGTGAAGAAATAAAGGGTACATAGTTTTCAGAAAATATATGTTGCTAAGGCAAGACACGTTTATTTATGAAGCGCATACAGTGTTTCAAAGGACTTTAGAGTATGTGGAGGAACACAGGTGAATAAAATGTAATAATAAAATAAATAAAATATTTTCCATACTAATTGTGACCTCATAGATAATCTTGGACATATTAACCAAATATTTGTGGTGGACTCTGGTCATTGATTGACAGGTGACAGAAATATAAAGTTGTTTATCATCTGCACGTGCATGTTGAGGGATGTTGAATTGCTCTATATTATAATATCTATAAAGGTAAAGTGCAGAGATATGAATAATGGGAATGAAGTCCCAGAGAAGAGCTCATAGGATCATTATTCTCTCACAAAAAACCCCCCAAACAAGATCATATCATTCAGGCAGTCTATTGGTTTGAGGATGCTTTGCTTGAGCAGGGATGGTGAAACTGGTCAGGGTTAATGGGGAATTGGATTGGGTAAGAACACAAATCCACTGTTGCAACCAGAGAGAGACAGTTTTAACTTGCTTTGAGCTGTATACATACACAAAATAGATTTATAAAAGAATTGAACGAAATATACGTTTTACGAGTATAATATAAATGTTTATGCAGATAATATGTTTCCATCAGCTCTTGTTCTCAGGTGAAGCATAGCCTCAAGTCATTTTGCTCCAAGGATAATCTCCCGTTGTTAGTACACATAAAGCGATGTTGAGCCTCGAGGGTTCCTGAGAAGACGCTTGTAAATGATTCTGTGTCAACACAAACAATTTCTAGGTTGTGGCAATAAAGCTTCTTGGAGCTGCCATAAATATGAGAGATGAGCTTCTCAAAAGGTCAGCCCTTTGAGGGACTGGCTTAGCAACTGGATTTATCCTTCGGTTTATTTGGAGCAGAAAAATGGGGCCACAGGTAGCGACCAAAATCAATCATATTTCATTGGGTTACGTGACAAACAAAAAACAGGCTTTCATGATTTATGAATCGAATTAAACAGGGTTAATATTTTCCCTACTGCAAAGAAAATCAAATGTTTTATGTAAAACCGGCAATTGTAGACAAGTCTGTTATTAATCGGAATAAACTTGAGGCCTTGTTTATGTGGTTCTTTTCTAAGAAAACAGTAAATGAATGCTTATTTAAAACTGAGCAAATTGTAACAGATGTACAAAAGTGGTGACGTCTGTGTTCTCCTTGATAATTCTATTCCTGTATTTGTAGTTATCTAATTCTTTGTCCTGTCTATCGTCAGTGTCCTTTTCCAGCCTTTATCACTTTTCACTTGTTTTTACCTCTCATCTAGCTCTGCTTGTAGATGCTTCATCCACCACTGATAGGTAGTCTCAAGAAGAACATTTTCATCTTCATGATGCTCCCTCATCTGTCTTCCACTTTAGGCAAACTCCTAAAATCCCTGGAGCCACTCTGTGCCCACACCGAATCCTCTTTCTGCAACAAAAACATCTTTGGTTTGCATGATATGAGCTGCAATGCTGCCCCCTTTTCAAAAATCTTGAACACCTGTGCAGTGTCATTCAGTGTCTTCATTTTGGTGCTGTGCCCAAGCTTGCAAAGAACAGACATACCCCAAAAAAGACACAATCATTCTTGTATGTTTTATTCGGGGCAGTGTTTGATTTACAATTCACATGGGAGCAATAAAGAGACAAACCCAAATAAATAAAATACAATAAAAAATAAAATAAATATATACTGTTGGGAATCAAAATATAGTCATGATGTTCTCTTAGGAAAAGATCAGCCCAAAAAAGTTGGGAGCCAAAATGTTGGGTTACCGTTACATTGAATAACTGAAATAAACTTCAGTTTGGGGTATTTTTCTCTAAATAAATCTAGTATACGTTCTTCTGTCTGTCTGTCTGTCTGTCTGTCTGTCTGTCTGTCTGTCTGTCTGTCTGTCTGTCTGTCTGTCTATCTATCTATCTATCTATCTATCTATCTATCTATCTATCTATCTATCTATCTATCTATCAAGATTGTAACTCAAAGTGTTTTACAGACTAAAAATGACCCCATATATACTACATTCAGATTTAAAAGCATTATCACATTGATACCCCCCAACCCTGAGCTAGGGATGTTTCATGTGTCTAAGTATTTACACATGAACAGTCAGTTAACTGTAGAGGAAAGGAATTTTATACTTAAAAAAAATTCTTATAAATGAAACCCAAAACAAGAAATTATTTTTAATAAAAATCCTGATTAAAATTTCAAATCTTGGTCTTCGGTTATTGTTAAGTTTATATTTTCTTTTCATTGGTAACTTCATCCTATCAACTTCTAAGTTCAAATCATGCATGGCCTGAGGGTAATTCTATATATGGGGGCTGACACATTAATACATCCAACCGACAAATACACCTACTACACAGGGAGCAGGAGCTATTTTCTGGCGAGAGCATACAGAATGTCGGAGGGGGGTGTGTTTTACCATTGTGCTGCATTCATGGGCCTGCGGATAAATGGAAATGCCTACGATCACAGCTATATCTTCTCTCAGAGAATAAAAGCAGTGTTGTGATTGATTTATATGCTCCTTTGGGGTATTGGCAGGAATGTGACACTACACATAATCTAATGTTTAAATAATATTATCCATGCACTTGCACAACAATTTGTCAACTTTTGTGTTTAAGAGAGGTGAGATGTGCATGTGCGATTAATATGGTCCAACTGTAGTGGGGCTGCTGAACAAGCTCCGCTGCCAATGAGCTCTCTGAGATGGGGGTGGAGTCTAAGATAGTACCCCTGGTTGTTTGGTGGATACACAATTAATTTTGGATTAACACTAAAACTTAATGAGTTGTTCCTAGTCTCATTGTGGAAATCTTCTGAAAATGTTATCAAAATTTGTGATGATGTTAGGTTAGGTTTTTCAGTTAGTTTTCTTAGTTTTATTATCAGGTTAGTTTATCCCGTGTTTTTATTTGTCTCTCACTTGTTGATCTTTTCACCTTTCGTTTGTGTCCACTTTATTTTCTGTTTCCCTAGTTAAGTAATTTTTACCTATGTATTCTGTTTTGGTTTCATTTTATTCTCCAGAGTTACCCTGTGTTTTCAGTTAGAGTTTGGTCTTAGTATTTAAGATTGTTTTCCATTTCTGTCTCTCTTGCCAGTCCTCTCCTCAGCCCAGTTAATTGCCTTCACCTGATCTCCCTCTCACCTGCATCTGTTTGTCAGTAATTGGTTTCTCAGTCATCTCTTCACTCCCTCCTCAGTATATATACTGCTCTCTTTCATTCACTGCTTGCTGGTTAGACATCTAACTTCCCTGCCTGGTTCCTGTGCTGCATTTTTTGTTTTATTTTGTTTTAATGAAATATTTTTTTATTTAGTTCTGCATTTGGGTCCTATTTCCTGAAAAACATGACTAAATCTGTCTTTAATTGTTTGAGTTATCTTGCAGACAGACAGATGCCGACTGGCAAAGGTAAATCATGAAATTTCTTGGGGTTGACCAAGATGCTGTAAATGCCATGTATAGAAAGCTGGGGGTAGTGTTGGTGTAGAAAAGGGGATGGTGCTCAGGAGGTCCATCTCCTATATTTCATAAAGCAGATATATTAAGAAAAACAAATTACATTGCTTGCAGAATCCCTGTGCCCTCTGTGTGAAATAAATACCTACAACCTCTCGCACAAAAAGGGCTTCTTGGGATAAAGCTGTAAACCTAGAATTGTAAGACCTAATGTCTGCACATTCATCAGGTTATGTCACATAGCAGACATTTCAAAATGTACAGCTGTTTATCACGTTCAGTCAGCCTCTGGTTGAAAACATTTATAGCTCTTAACTTTCCTGAAGTGTACACAAAACTATAAATTCCATGGCACACCCAGCTTGACATCCAGAAAAACTTCAAACGTTTGCTCTTTCTTGTATAAGCCATGGTTCTCTTGACTGACACTATTCTGCATTCACAAATAGCATATGGGTGATGACATAAGAGATGACACTTTTAAAAGCAGCTAAAAAATATTAAGACACTGAGTTTGCAGTGTAAATAAACAAAGCAAAACTCTACATTAATTTATGAAAAATTAGATATAACATTTTATTGTTGAGCCACTTAACCTACAAACAAACCAATGTCCAAGGTTTGACAGTCTGGAAAGATTGATAACCAACATAAGTTTTTCATTTGTTAATACTATTTGTCACTGAAGAATAATTTATTTTAAACTGTTTTTTGTTTTTGCTCTGGTTACGTTGTTTTGATTTATGTTTTTCACATTCAAGTCTACAAAACAAGAAGGGGCTAACACACCCTGCATTCTGTTTCACTGGCATATAAAGATATGCTGTTTTAAATAACACTCCTGGTTTGTATACAAAGTTAACAAACATAATCAAAATGTTGCAGCAGTGACCTAATAATAAGAAATGCATTAATCAGAAATTTTCTAATTTATTTTAAAATTAGGGGTGATATCACTAAATTGGTTTGACCAATAATTTAAAACAATTACAATATATTATGATTCTAAGATTCTGACTTTTTTCAGCATTTTATATTAGCAGTTAGTGGTTTACCTTGCTAAAACAGCTGCTTCTATTTGTTTTCCCTAGAAAATATGGTGCCTTACCTTAACAAAATAATATTAATTTTTAGATCAACCATAATCCATGAAAGACAAGTGTTAAAAGCTCAGGATAATACATAGCAATAGCCTTGCACTCTGTTCAGCCATACTGATGAAAATCTTGCCTGAATGAACCACAGATGTCATGGAAAACTTGGATAGGTTCGTAGATATTTTAGGTTATCTGTTTTTAGTTTCAAATACATTGACAACAGTGAAAATATTTAGTTTTGTTCTTATCAAACAATAGATGCAAGCTTAGTTCATTATTCAAATTGGTTTAATCACTTAATTCATAGCTTCCATCTAAATGTCCCGACCTTCATAGAATCCTTTGTTCAATTCAGCCGGCATGTGAAAAGTGGACATGTTTGAGGGGTTTGCTGCTAACATTATACCCAACAACATAGTTGCTCCTTTAACAGTTAAACTGCAAAATATTTGCTGTGTTTTTTATAATTTGAGGCTAAGACAGTAGCCGCAGACTTTTGTTTCTGCTGGTCCGGGCAGCAGGCCGTACTTGTTTTTCTCATTTAATTATATTAAAAAAAAAAGATTTTTAACTCACAAACAAATTTGGAACATTTCACATCCTTAATGCTTTATGTAGCCACTTCATGCCCAATGACTGAAGTGACTGAAGTGTCAGTGCGTTTTTCTGATTAGTTTAGGTAATAACCTTTGAGGCACTCAGACTCTATATGGGAGACAGATGGGTAGGTGATCATCAAGTATGGAACATTTTGTAACACACTAATTCATTTTACATAATTCCTCCAAATACAGAGTTACACAGAGGCAGACTAAAGACACACATCCTATACATAGCAGAACTTCATGTTGTGCAAAATATGCTTCCTTTCCCCAGATTTCGACCACTTGTAAAATCAATTTTTTCAAGTGGAAAGATGAGAAACAGAAAGATAGAAGCTTTAAGGACCTAGGTACATTGGTTTCTAGAAAATTAAAATAAATTACAAGAAACCAAAATGTTGAAAAACAATATAATAGAAGGCTATGACAAGAGCTATCTATTTTCTGTTGGCATTAAAGCTTTACTTTGAATAGTTCTCCAGAAGCATGATGCATTGACTTATTTAATAAACCAGAGGAGGATGGTTGTGTTTTGTCACAGCTATCCTCTGATGCCCCTGCAGATCATTCAGACAGTGAGACTGACTGACTTTGGTACAAATTGGTCTGGAGATTTAAGAGTCTTGTCTCTTTCACAGAGAGAGCAACTGTCAGTGTCATGCTCTGCTCTTTCACAACCTTCAAACCTAATTAGATGGCAGAGAGAACTACTCCTCTTTATCTCTCTCCTTGGCTTTTCCATTTAATATTGTGCCTGAACCAGAGAGTATAGGGGATTATGCTGTCGTGTCATGTAGGCCGAGCCCTCAGCCATACCAGGATGCAGATATGAACTCTTTAATATTTCATTGCTCAGGTCTGTCTGCTCGCCTGCACGTGAAGAATACCTGTTTGCTTAAAAACATCTCTTTGGAGACATCTATCAGACCAAAAATCTATTATTCAATTTATTATTATTTAAAGCACTTTGTTTCCAGCTTTTGTCCATCTCATTGTTTTCTTTTTCATTTTACAAAATTGTCATCCTTGATTTGATATTTTAACCTTTTTTTTTTCTTTCACTGTCCCTCCTTCCATCTGCATGTGTTTTCTGTTTTTGCTCACTCACTCTCTTTAGCACAGCACCTGCTCTTGTTTTATGCTCTTACCTGCCCTGTGTCAAGGAAAGAAAAGGTGGTAGTGCGGTTTCTCTGACAGCTGCTCCAGTGTTCATGGAACAGAGTTTTTTGCCTGCTGTCTCATCAGCTGTCTGCCATGCTGTTCGCAAAGGGTGATGGGGTCGCGACATGGGCTGCGGAGACGTGTATTAGATGTTGCTTTGTCAATCAAAGAACAAAGGAAATAGAATTCTTGGTGAAAGCCACTTTTACATGACGTTCTACAAAGCAGCCTTTTCTGCAACTGTCACAGCATCACAAAAACCTCGGAAGCATTACAAATTACTAATTTAGCGCCAGCACTAGCTTTTTGGTGATATATTGGCACTGCATAAATGTTTGACTTGTCACATTGCTTAAGGAGCTACTCCTTCGCTTTTTGAGGAACCGAAAAGGAAAGTCACGCTCATCTAGGTGAGAACAATAACCGTACTAAGCCTCTGTGCCTAAACATTGTCGTTTAAAGGCTGTGTTCACTGATTTTCCCTGGCACTCCTACCTCTGTGTTTGATGTTAATCTGCTGGAATGAGTAGGAAAAACAGGAACACACTGGACCGTGATGCATATTGCATTGAGTTTGACACGTGTCTCAAAAGGAACAACAAACTAGCCGTAATTACCATAATAGGCCAAGTGCAATGTTTTGCTATATAGATAATACTTTTTAACATGAACCTCTTTCTATTCCTCCCAGAAGGTAGCTATTTCTTATTTGATTAAAGTTATTTTATTTATTTTTTTATTTAATAAACAAACAAAAAAGAACACACTCCAATCAATGATATCCAGTATTCATACCATTCAGGAAGTAGACAAACTCTGCATCCAAAAGATTAAACAGCTTTTTAATTTTTTTAACCTTGCGCTGCAAGCTGGATTCTTCGCGAGATTTAAAGTTTTCCAAACCAAAGCAAATCCATCTTGTACTGCTCCAACTAAACCATCCAACTCGACTCCACTGGCTGTGTGGACCAAACTTTTTTCAGCATTGAGCTTTGGGGTGGGCACTAGGGCGAGTGTTCAGGTATTGTTCAGGTGTATGCCTCTTGCTCTATGAACAGCCCTCAACACAGGGTCGTACTTTCATATATATTTTCTTTTTATATACAAAAAATGGTTGGATGGTGTCTTGTAATGTTACCAAGAAAAATAAGAGTTATGGTCTATCTGACTATATTAGAATATTAAATTAATAATTCATAAATAATTATTTTAATTATTCCTTCAAATCATTTAAACGGGGCACCATGCAGTTTATACTGGAAACAAGATGTTATATCTATCAAAATTAACTATCAAATAGTAATTTATAAATTAATTATCAGTGATTTACCAGAGACATTTTTATCTGAAGGGTAACCCATTTTCCGGTGATTCAAACAAACACTCAAAATAAAAGAAACAGAGGTTTGATACAGTTTAACCAATTTCTTAACTAATTATACCAAACAAAACAAAAACTGAATTTCAACTACCAGCTAATATGGTTCGGCTAATTGCTAAGGTAGGTGCCTACAGCTACTTGCTACATAAACAAAACTACGAAAATGTCCACCGGCCTGGAAGATGTCACAGCCACGTCACTCGGGGGGCTTCCTGCATGTCCGTACGTCGTAACATGCGTGCACACGTAAAAAAATGGCATACGGGTGCGAACGTGCAGGCTGACCGACAGGGTTTTTTTTTTTTTTACTTCAGCAATTTACCTCATTGTCGCTCTGAAACATAGAGACTGCCTGGTGCTTATCCCTGAACTAGCTTTGGCTAACAAATAGCTCTGACTTAAATTGTGACAGATTGTAATAGAAAGGCTGAACAAGCTATGTTCGGCTCTGCAAGTTGCTCGGAAGGGCACCGGTTCGTGACTCCCAACCAAGTCAGAAATGCACACAATCAAACACTGCTTCTCTACTAATTAAGAAAAAAATAAATTCAACACAATCATATAATCAAACTCAGCTAGCTTATTCATTAAAATAAAACACAGCACATTTCAAACACAGATCTGATTCATGAACGTTAAGAGGACATGGATACATACAAATACAAGAAATTTAAGAAACCTAATTTGCTCCACCCAGGCTGACGAGAGTGGAAATCTTATTTTGAGGCGTCCGATCGTTGATTGCAGAAAAGTAAATTCCTTTCAGGGTGGAAAAACGCAACGCGAAAAAGGGGAGAAAAAGGAAAAGTAAAGGAAAAAAAAGGGAATGATTTGCTAGCGTATAGAAGGGTTGTGCAAGTGTCCCAGACTTTGGGCAGAACGGGGAGATCTCCTTTAGCTAGAACAGATCGAACCGGAGAGAACGACAGGCGGTCAATGTGGATATTTGAAAATCAGCGGGGCTGTCGTTGGCTCCTCCTGTTTGTCCAGGTATCCAGGCAGGCAGCAAGAGAGCTGCAGTGGGTTTGAGTGATTTTTCACCCAGTCGAGTTGGAGGGCTTGTCGGGGTCCAGTCCTCCTCGGAGAGCTGGGGTTCTGTTGATTACCCAAATGTAGGGAGTGAGAGAGAGAGAACAATGTTCAGCTTCTGAATGAAACGGCAGGTGAAACAGCACAATGGGGAATGCTGGGTTATTGTGTAGAACCCCCCTCTTTGTATCGTTTCAGATATTCAGGGGTCACACCCAACATTGGATAGACTGTATTAGATTAATTAACAATAATGAGGCAATAACGAGAGAGTGAACAAGACATATTTAAATCTAAACTGCATAATCAACCACTAATCGTACTTATTATAGATATTTAATTTGTAACCACTTATTTAATTAACCCAATAATGTATTGATTTTACTATGATAAATAGCTAAGTTTGAAAAAATGAATAATTTAATTATGTTTATCTCGTTCCTTCTGTAACACATGCAAAACATGCCAAACATGTGTCACAGTAGCAGAACTTTATTTGGTGCCAGCAGCAGTGGTGATTCTATGGGCGGGGCACAGGTGCACTGGCCCTTCCTGAACTTTGATCGGACCCTTGTCTTATCACTCATTCACTCATCTGTCCTTTGTACGATAATCAGTTTATATGTGGATGCAATTCCAAGTCTAAACAATAGTTGCTCCAATGAGGCAAATAGGTATCCACTGGAATGTATGAAACCTGATGTCTGATTTATCTTGTTTTGTAGATATATTGAACGTTTTAAAAATAATATGGATTGCAGACAATGTAAAGAACAAAGCATTTGACTCGTAAAAATATTCAGGAGTCAGTCTACCAAATGCTTTTGAGGATTCCTGAAATATTCAGTCCAATATATGACAAAAATGGTTCAATGTTTTGAAAAAAAGTATTTATCATGTATCAGTCAGGTCAGATGATCAGGAGAGACACAGTTGTGGATAATCTTTGTTTTAATATAATTGTATTTAAGATTTTTCAACAGCAAAATAAATGATATATTATATCCAACATATATCATTGGCTGTCCATTTTAACCCCGAAAACAATTACTACAATAATTATCAGAAATATTGATAAAAACATGGTAACACATAGAAAACAAAAAGGAAAAAATAAAAAGAATAACGGAAAAAGGCAGAGGGCAAGCAATAGTATTAATGAAATATAGTAAGATGACAATCCTTTACCATCTAATCTTGGAGCTGTTTTTTTATTTATCCAGTTAAGTTGGATTCTTTTTCACAGAAAGTTAGCATTCACTTGAGCTTTCTTTTATGTTTATCAGTAATAATTGTAGCAGGTACTAAACAAGTACTAAAAATCAATGATAAAAATGAATAAAATCTTCCCAAGAGATCCAGTAGGTTCAGTTGTTAAACAGGAGATTACTGAGCATTTTCTTGGTGTCCTGTTCACTTGCTTCCTTTGACAAATCCAGATATTCTTCTGGTGTTTTTTTTTAACCCACAAACATCTCTTTAACTGATAATATTTGTGACTTTTAATACAATGCCTAAATTACTTTAAAAAAATGTTCTGTTTGTGTTTTGTGTTTATACACTAAAAATGCATGAAAAATTACATTATAGTTTTTCAACATGGTGTGGGTGGTGAAATGTATCTACCTTACTAAAAAGATTGTGTGAATGGTATTGGACAAATACTTGACTCTTTTATAAATATTATGGCCCCTTGATTGCCCAATACTCCGAAAAATCCTGGATCCCCCACGGGCCAGCAGAGAGTGCATAGCCCCTTTTATGTGCCATAGGAGGTCAAAACTCCTATCATAACGACTTCCCAGCTGTTTGGAAATAACTTGTGAATATTATTGTTCAACTCTGTGTGGACTACAGACTGTTTCTTTAAAATGTTATGCTTTCTGTAGCTCTGATTGGTTGCAAAATACCATAGTGAAGGTAAAAGATTTTGTGATGGCAAAACCCTGGTTGACTGAACAGCTAGGAAAGCAGGGTGGCCAACCTTAAGGCTGTCCCAGACTACATATCTATTGATTGCCATTTCATGAACACAGATGAGACATTTCAAAAAGATTTTAGTGCTGTTCGGGTAGACGGAAAGACATTACATAAAACAGATGCACCGTACAGAAGAACTGATGCCCCAGGCAATGGGAGTTCCCACTCATTCATTTATAGATTCACTGAAAGTATCTTGATAGGTCATAAGGACTTAACAGCATAAGTATTTTTTTTTACATCACTGTGAAATGAAATATTGCACTAATGGAAGATTGGACTAGAGCTAAGCAATAAATTACATGTTGTAACATGTTAACATTGCAAAGAACAGCTGGGACTTCAAAAAAGACAGGCTAAATAATTCAATGACAGATATTCTGGCTTTTACTGTAGTATTATATGTATTTATGCTATTTATTCATGTTTAATGCTGCTTGAAAAATATTTAAAATGCAAGTTCAGGTAATTAAGAAATTACATGTATTTAAATCATATCATTCTTGCAAAATTTAACATTATTCCATATCACATGTTTTCCTAATGTCATGCAAAAAATTATCTATTGTGTAAAGTTGGCTCCTTGATGCATCCTTGAGAAGCTCTACAACTATTAGAATCTGTTTTGGCAAATAATTGTTCTCTCTCAATAGAACAATTCAATTCACATATTTATATTGCGCCAATTCTCAATAAATGTCATCTCAAGGCGCTTTACAACAAAAGTAATTTCAATGCAATTATACAAACATTCCAATCAGTTAAAAGTTTTCTACGTAAGGAATCCCAGCAGATTGCGATGAGTCATCAATCTGAGGTTGTGCCCGGATCATGCAGACTCCAACCACAGCAATCCCTCATGCTGAGCAAGCATGTAGCGACAGTGGAGAGGAAAAACTCCCCTTTAACAGGAAGAAACCTCTGGCAGAACCCTGGCTCAGTACAAGCGGTCATCTGCCACAACCGTCTGGGGGTCTGAGAAGACAGAGAAGAGACAGCATGAAGTATGCTCGGTCACTTTGAGCATCATCTGGACCGATGTTCCCCATCCAGCAGGGGGCATTATAGTTGAGCAGGGTACCAGACCATGTGGAGCTTCTATGGGGAGAAAAACACAGAATCCAGCAAATAAATAGTGACCACGTGTGAAACGCTGAATCCAATGTCATTTTCAATAATACTGTGCTGCCTAAGCACCTCATGCAAGGTTATCAAAAGGCCTTTGAATTTGAAACTGAGGTTTAAGCAAAACATTATGCATGCTGTCTTTTTCACACATTAACAGCTGTTCACAGTCAGACTGTGGAAAACCTCCTTTTGGTTGACAGAACATCTCTGACATGCTCAGTAGTTCACTTCAGACTGCCCAGAACTCGGTGTACTAATCTAATCCATTCACCCCGAACTAAAGCATATACAGGATTTTACTTGATATTTTCAGTGTCACAAAGGTGATTCTTTTGAAAAGTCTAGGTACATGCCGTAAAGTACAACTTACTTGATTCGAAGAGAATGTTCAGAATGTTGATTTAAATCTGCTTTAAAAGACTTCACCATTTTAACATTTCTGTTTCTCTTTGATTCTCTAAGTGGTCTAGACTCAGTATGGACCATGATCTACAGTGTTTAGCTAAATATTCATATCTTCTGCACCTTTTCACAGGCTTAACATGAAACTGTCACATTAAAAATAAATAGCTGTTGCTGATAGCACATCCAAAATTAACAAGAATTTTTTTTGCCATGGTTTATAAATATTTATATATATTCTATTTTACATGTGAGAGGCAAAGAACTCAACAGTTTTGATAATAAAGGAAAATACACTGAGATTAGATGAAGAAATAACAATTACAAATAAACCCAATTACTGGTGTTGTCATTCCCAGTATTTCCTGTCTTCTGTTTTGACCTAGTCAATGACAGTCATGAGCAGAGTGAGTAAGTATTCTAGTGTATGAAAAACTCATGTGAAATATGGAGTGCACTTTGTGTGATAAAGTTTTCATTGTTGTAAAGCCTCATGTCCTTGGAGACATGCACCATTAGGGCTGAAGCAACAGGAGTACTTGTGATCTCCTGAGAACAAATGTTAGCTCTGATACTTTGGTTCATTAGGAAAAGCTATTTGTCACTCCCGACTCGTGTTTTATTTTATTTTAAATCTTTTTAACAATTACTGATGCTTTTTAATTATATTTATTGCAACAGCCCTCGTATATGACTCTGTTCGTAGTGAAGTGCATTTAATTTAAGTGCATGTTTTTGATATAAAAAGAACTTTATGTAAAATATAGAAAGGCTTCTTCTCCAAACAAAACCACTGGGTGGTCTGATTTAACTTCCTAAATGAAGTTCTCAAGTTAAAGTGTACATTTGAATAGACACCCTCATCTACATCTCAAACAGCAAATGAAACACTCCTTTGTCTTTTTATTTTCAGTCCCGTGGTTCTTCAACACAAGCCTAATTAGTGGTGCAACTTGACACAGCACACTCTCAGATGTTCAGTGATGCTCAAACTACCAAAACACAAATTACATAGATTGTCAAACATGCATGATCTACATGAGCAAACTGTCACCTCATATGGGACATATATAATATTTCATAGTTATTATTTTTGTTGACTCGACATTTTCTGATCACCCAAGCTAATTTGTAGGTATTCTCAAGCACCTGTTTTCATCTGCTCTAAGTGTTTCACTGATTTTCTTACCTGCCTCTGAGCTTTTGCGGCTCAGACTCTCTGGGCTTTGTTGAGACCTGCTACTTAGAGATTGTTTGCAGCCGCAGACATCACCGGCTCCGTTCCAGAGGAAGGGAAAAGCAATTCCATGCTTGGGCCACAGTGAATCCGTCTCTGTCAGTTCTGCTTCTTGATGCCCTCAAATCAGGCACACCCTACCCCCTCCCCACTCCTCCACAACCCGTCCGGGGTCCCATCAGCCTCCGCTGCTCTGTGATCAGGGAGTGGCAGAGCATTGGCCTGGAAGGGAAATGAGGATGCTCTTTACATGCTCCCTAACCATACCATCCTCCTTGATGTCACTCACTTCTGTTCCCTGGCACTTGCAATTTCTGGCTGTGCAATAAAACTCTGTACTTCACAGAGGAGTAGTAACAGCCTGTAGTTATAAACCCTATTTTCAATATATCTATATGAGCCTTGGGATCTGTATCTGTCTTTGTTCTATGATAAATAACTTATATTCAATGGACAATTATTGGCTCCAATTACAAAAGATGTAATGAGATATTAAAAGGCCATTATATTTCTTGTCAAATTGAGACCTATGCTTCCAGCATGTGGCTTTGTCTGGTGATGTAAGTGTGAGCAAATACTGTAGGCCCTGGATATGAAGGTCAGTTCTTTACCCCCCCTGGGGAACGGGGTATACGGGCCGAGTGCCAGAGACCCACCCATGACAGTTGAATTGATTGAATTTACAACAACTGTTTGAAAGTAAACATATTATGAGTCCATATTAAAGCCTAAGCCATAAAAAACATAAAAGTGGAGTTGGTATTTTTTGTTCAGTGTCAAATCAAGAAACGTGAGGTCCAATTCCACTATCGAAACTTCATGGTAATTTTACCGGAACTTCCTGACATGGACGTGTCTCCACTTCATTGGGCCAGACCGAGGGGGCTGTTTTCGGGGCCACTTCAGGGACTAATGAAGTCCCTGTATGGGGTATATACTCGGAAACGGACCGCTGGGCAGGAGTTGTGGTGAATTTGTGATGAGTGGTTTTAATTCAGAGGGAAATGAGCAGACGTCTCCAAACAATCGGCTTGGTAAAATTAGAAGAGTTGCTGGAAAAACAGTTTATTAAAAAAATTCGCAACAACCACTGCTACTTTCATGTCGATCTATTATTACTTCTGCTGCTGTGTGTGCCTTTTAGCACTGATGAGTGACGACACTGTCGAGACAGTTGCATTATGCAGACAGCTGATTCCTTAAAGGGCCAGTTTTGTATGGAGACACGATAGCTGAGAGAAGTAGGCCAACAGATCTGGTTAATTACACTGAAGTTCTGATAGTGGAAACCCACCTATGTATAAAAAAATATTTTTAAAATTTAGAATGACAGTATAAACTTTTTTTTTCTAAACTTATGTATAAATGTAGCAAACAACACAGCACAGCTGAGAAAACTTCATTTGTTTGAGTACAACCAAGTGTTGAAATAAAATGGCAAAAATATATGTTCATAGTAAGTATAATGCTGGGATCTCTTTTTCAACATTGGTATAGTTATTTATAAAGGCTCACAAATCACAAGATAACTCCCAAATCCGTGTCATCCAAAAAACTATTTCTGTCCACTATTATACAGATGAGTACTTCACAGGCCTGCCACGTCCTAAATACTTGAAAGTAATAAAGGTATACAGATCATGTGACCAGAAACCTTAGACACATCTCCCACTTCAGTGTAAGTCCATCTGTATTTCTCTTCAATAAATCTACCTGAGATAGTTATATTCTGGCAGAAGGGCGGTTATATAGACTCTGGTCCCCTCATTCCTGTGGGAGTGGGGTTTTTCTTCTCTTATGTAGCTAGAATGTGGATTAGTACCACCCAATGGCTGTGTGTGACCCAACACAGTCAAAATAAAAATAAACACTAGGCTACAACCAGAGAGTAATAGAAGAGAAAAATAGCAGAGTGAAGAACAATGACAGTCTGTCCTTCAACAGTCTTAGCCCATACCAGCACCAACATTAAAATGAGTTACCAGTTATGGATTCTGTCCCAGGGGGTTGGAGCCACAACCGCAGCCAAATAAACCTACTAGCAGTGAAGAAAATTATGCATTCAATGGCGCTCTGTCACAGTTCTTTTTTTTCAAGTGATGCCTGATTTCATTCAAGCATTCCTGACAAAAGCCCCGCTAAAATCATGGTGGTTAAAATGGGGGAAAAGATCAAATCTGGCAACAGATTATGAAGTAAAATTTAATGAACAAGAGTTTTCATCACAATATAACTTTCATTGTTTTTTTTTTAATTTTTTAATAATCTGTGTGATTTTATTTTTTATTGTTTTGCTTTTCTATTTTTTAGAGCCAAACTAGGTGTTTGTGTGTAGGTAATTGATTTGCAATATAGTTTTATACCATAACTATATTTATTTTATAAAATAAATAACATTTGATGTTACAGTCCCAGACCCACCCTGGGCCCTTTATCCCTCTTTATTAACCTCCTGGATACGCCCCTGCTCAGCAGCCCTTAACATTTAGCAATAGTAACTTATTAATCATTATAAAAACTCGTAGGAGTCTGTGTCAGAAGAGAGTGAGAAAGTATTTTTTGTCACTTTGATCGCAGCACAGCGTTAAGTCTGTAACTTTGTTTTCTGCCGGATCAGAGCAATAGATGCGCTCTAGGGCCTAAAGAGATCCGTTGCCAGAGTAACCATCACGCAGCCCAAATAAAAGGAAACTAGATGTGCATGTTTTAATCCTTAATATTTTGGAGGATGTAAAAACTAATTGAAACTGCAGCTTCTGTCACTCACATGAAGACCAATCTGAAAACTTGTGGATGGCTTGCGAATCACGTAGGTGACCTATTTTGGATTCAAAATGGCAAACTTCGCCAACAGGTGATGATTTTTCATGACTGGAATGATGAAACTGTAACCCATATCACCTTCCTTGGCAAAATGCAAGTGTAACACATGTTTTATTCTCCTTTTGTAAGAAACAGAGAGTTTTTATGAAAAGCAACGCCATCAGATAGCAGGAGAAATTTGTGAGTATGGTGGCTCTGGGATGCAGACACAGTCAGCTACCCAATGAGATTTTTATTCAATCCGAGCACAGATATTTACTCATATGATACTCGTACTCGGCAAAAGTGCTTTATCCGTATCAGCATCAATATGCCCTCTGTTTTCCAGTTGAAGTAGCTACCAGCACATTTTGTGACATTTAAAAGACTTAAATGCTGTTTTAAGGGGAAGTATTCCACGTATTTCGAGTACTGTACCAGGATTCAGCAAAGTAATGAAATACGTTACAAAATACATTTTAAAGCAGGTATTCAGTATTCCGTACCTAAATACACTTGCAAAATATGTTCCCCAACACTGCGTGTGAGTGCCGCCCACTTCACGACGTAGCCTTGAGCCCGGTCTGAGTGCACTGAAGCAGCATGGGCAACAAGTATTAAGCCACATTATAGTGATACTTTAAAATATATTTCAGTAATTCAAATTAAAGGTTTATTGTGATGCTACACCTTTGGTTTATTTTTTGTGTAAACGCAATAAAAACATAATAAAACTGATTTCAGCAGCTAAAGCTACCAGCTTCTTAGAGATAGAGTGTAGACGGAGCCCAAACCTTTTGGTCCAGTGACTAAGCGCTGAAGCAAGCAGATCTTTCCAGCCGTCTTTGTATTTTTAAAACGTTCTCTCTTCTGAGAATAAGGTTGAGAAGCCGCAGGTGTTGTTTCTCAACGCGACCCAGGTGTACTGTCATGTCTGAATGTAAGAACATGACGGCAGCAGCAGGAACTTTGCTGACTGTAGTATTTCCTGTATTTTAATTTTGTTCTTTATTGTTACTTTGAGTGTTTGTGTTCATCGAAGATCGGTTCAATTCAAATTCTGAGTTCACCGAACTTATTGGAGTTAAGAGTGCACATAATTAGCATAACAACAGTTAGGCAGGAAATTAGAAAGCCAGTGTGGATATGACAAGTAGCACTTCTGTGATAATTTAATCACACCACCCAAATCCCTTTTCTTTAAAATGAAGAATAATTCTGAGATGCATCAATAAAGTAACCTCACAATGATGTTATAAATTCATATAAGCAGCTTCATGAATGGCTAACACACATTAGCATTAGCATGTAGCTAGCATTTACTTACTGCCTGGCCACTGGCCACTTGATCAGGCATCATTATTGTTTGAATTGATCTAGCTGCAAGAGTAAATCTCTCCAACAGTCCGCCAGGGTTCTGGCCAAGGTTCGGAAAGCAGATTGGTGAAATGGGGATCATATAGAAACATGGAGAGGGATGGAGAACAAAGTCATGTAATTCTCTCAGACTAATGTGAGACATTTTAGAAAGTAAAATACTACAAAAACGGTAACCAGTGCGAACTGCAAGAGTCCGGAGCAGCTTGCAGCTCTGAGAAAGGGTGTGTCTATTCAGCAGAGGCGGCGCGGACATGTCAGGCACGTAAAATATGACAGAATTATATTCTATTAACAGGGATTTAAAAGGAGCCATTAAAGGGCTGTCAAAACAGTATTAATATTCATCAGAACTCTTGCTGCAGCATTTTGTGGACTCTTGATAGCAAATAATTACAGTAGTCCACAGTACAGTAGCCTTGAAGTAACAAATGCATGGACTATATATATATATATATATATATATATATATATATATAACATATATAATATATATATATATATAATATATATATATATATATATATATATATATATATATATATATATATATATAGCTAATATCAATATATATAGCTAATATCAATATATATAGCTAATCAAAGCTTTTTCTTTCTTTATTACTCCTGTGTAAAATGTCTAAATGGAAAATGTTTTTTTTTTCAGAAGATATAAAAAGATCTTGATTTCTTTGCCAGGATTCTTTCTTTTAAAACTATTAATAATTTGGCTGTGGGAGCACGGTGGCGCAGCTGGTAGCGCAGCTCACCTCACAGCTAGAAGTCCTGGGTTCGATTCCTGCCGGGGACGCTGTGGGTGCTGAGGATGTGTTTGCTCCTCCATATCATCATCACCCACACCCTAGGAGGGGTTGGACAGGATCTGGCTGGAATAGTGTGATCCTTCCACATGCTATGTCCAGCTGGGTGAACCCCGCCCCTTCGGCCTGCTCACTCCTCAAGCAGTACTTGAGCTTCAGTGCAGGGCCCTCCTGCGGTCGGCAGAGGGAGAGCAATGCCCAGGACTGTACTTTGGTAGGAACACTGGGGTGATAAAAATGGGGAAAAAAACCGTCGGATAAAAAAATAATAATAATAATTTGGCTTTGACACTTTATGTAACAGATGACGATGAATAGCTCTCCAATACAAGTATGCAATCCGTTTAGGACCGCCAGTCACAGCTACATACATTTCACATGTTGTCAGAGAGTTGATTGTAGGAAATCTCTAAATGTGAGATAGCTGTGTTTTTTGAACCACATTCAGCTTGAGCTCAAACGAGCCACAACATCTTAGTTAGTAGCCTATGTACTATGTATTAAAGATTGGTGTGTACTACATTTTGCATCGTGTGGACAGACATTCCAAGTTGTCATGGTTTATGCTCAAACATTTCATCATTATTTTCTTTCCTGGTGACTAAATTTGTTGCTTTGTCTTTGTGGGAAACAGTGACACATAATTTTTTTAAGTGATGAAGGCACACGGAATGATTGATGGCAGCATGCTGGATGGGAAAATAACGTTCCGGACTGTTAATTTTACAGAGTCAAGGAAGCTGGCTCAGACTGTCAACACAGGAAATGAGTGGGATTTATCTCTAGTCTGGTGTCTGGATAGCCTTCCTGTATTTCTACCTAAAAAAATGAGGATCTGGAAAATGGTTTCCAGCAAACACTTTTATAACATATTTAACATCTGGTCACCAAAAAGTTACGTTCCGTTTTCAGAGTACACAGCAAGGGCAAACAACAGAAGGTACAATCAGAGAATTTGTGGTGAATTCAGGATCGTAAACTCTGACTTGCTGATCATTTTTTTTTGTTGATTTCTCTTTTTGAAGCGTGAATAACCACAGAATACCTTTTATGTTGCTTCTCCCTTGAGTGAAATTACACCATCTACCAATAGTGTTTAAAATAAATATTTTTAAAAAGTTATTTTTAAAAACATGGGACTATGTCATGGGACAGATGCATTATAACTAATAAACCCAACCTAAAACGTAACAAAATATCTCTGTTATTCTTTTACAAAAGATAATTTTTTAAATACTTTGGTTTCTTTTTTACACCTTTACTTTTATTTATTACCTTTATTTATTTTATACAATAGCTAACCAACTTGAGGGGTAAAGGTTCTGATTTAATTTACATTAGTGTTACACTGTTAAATCATTCATGAATTTAATGTTACTAGGAACCTAATGCAACATCTGCTCAAATAAATCCTTAAATATGCTATCTGAGAGAAAGTGCTGTTGAACAGCTCTGCAGTAAAACAAGATTGTAGTGTTTTTCAAATTAAATTTAAATGGATTAAAGAACTGACATTCTTTGTTAATTTAAAAGCACAACTGTGGGATCACAGTTGGCACAATTACCATTACTAACAACAGCCCCTGTGTGTATTTTTTGTAGAACTGGCCACTTCAAAAGAATAAAAAATAGCAAGTTTGTTTTTAGTATGTTTAGCTTCCTGTTCTGTGATCACTTCTTACTGTTTGCTTTGGTACTCTGAATTAAAAGCACACAAGCTTCCAAGAAAATATTGTTTGCTGTCTTGAAATTCATAGCAGATTTGTATTTATTATTACAATTTTTTTGCTTCTTCCCAAGTAACAATTTCTACACAGAAAAGTTTTGTAGTCAATCAGTGCTTATGTGCAATGTGTTTTTTGATTAGAAAGAAACTGATTTTATTTAATGACCTAATAATTCTCAATAAGAACATGATAATATTCAGATTCCAGTCAAAGGACAAATAGTCAGTTAAATTAATTAAAGTTATTCTTATTTTTTTATACCAAAGCAACACAGACAACAAAAAAGCACAGCATGTTCTGAGCGAGAAACCTTGTCAGAATACTTTTTGATTTTATAGAATATAAAAAGTAGAGGGGAGCCAAATAAACAAGAACATTATATTCAGTGGGAAGAACAAGTATTTGATACACTACTGACGTTTTCCCACTTAAAAAGCATGTAGAGGTCTGTAATTTGTATCAAATGTACTCTTCAAGTGTGAGGGACAGAATCTAAAAGAAATGTGCAGAAAATCACAATGGTTGATTATTAAATAATTAATTTCCATTTTATTGCACGACATAAGTATTTGATCACCTATCAACCGGTAAGAATTTAGGCTCCCACACAGCTGTTATGGTGCGTTCACACTGCCCCAAACGCCAGCGTCATTTGCGGCAAGATTACATGTAAAGTCTATAGTCGAGTACGTCAGAGGTCCGTCAGAGTCTCTGCTGCGCGTTGGCTCCATCAACATTTTCAAGCATTACTTGCGTTGCAAGCGGCAGCGTAGCAAACGCAAGCAATGCAGAAGTTCAGCTAACTGAACTTTTGACGGACTTGAAGCAGTGCGTCAACCAATCAGAGCTTCTCACTGTAGTGATGTCACTACACATATCTTGAATGAACGTGCGACCAGTGAAGCATTTTCAACAAATACAGATTTAGAAACTCAGAAATAACACTTACCGAAGACAGATGGACAGGCGCTCCTAAGGAGGAACAGAGCGGCTGTAGTTGGTTTCCTAGTAGGAGATTTGAGCTCCGATGCGGCCCAGGAGGTCGTGAAAATGGGCGCAGGACAGACGGAAGTAGCACTGAAAGCGAACGTCATCCATGAGCAGCTCCTGGAGCAAATAGTTAAACTCCCCAAACTCAGAATGCATCTAAAAAATGAGCGCTGATGCACCCGATGTCAATTTTGTCTAGCTTTATCCAACAAATAAAGCCAAGCCACTCTCTCGATACGAACCGCCATAGTTAAGAAGCCCCGCCCACGCACTCTTTTGTTGCTGATAAGCAAGCGTTGGAACCCTCAAAGTAAATGCATCAAACTTCATGTGTTGGGTACGTTGCCTGACACAGACAGACTTTGCGGTGTGAACGCAGCATTAGTTCTTCTTTAAGAAGCCCTCCTGTTCTGCAATTATTATCTGTATTAACTGCACCTGTCCACACACTCAAACAAACTCCAACTTTTCCACAATGGCCAAGACGAGAGAGCTGTGCAATGACATCAGGGATAAAATAGGCAATAGGCAAGCATCTTGGTGAGAAGTCAACAACTGTTGGTGCAATAATTAGAAAATGGAAGAAGTTCAAGAAGACGGCCAGTCTTCTTTGGTCTGGAGCGCTATGCAAGATCTTTCCTCATGGGGCATCAATGATCATGAGGACAGGAAGGGATGAACCCAGAACTACACGGCAGGAGCTGATCAATGACCTGAATAGAGCTGGGACCACAGTCTCAAAGAAAACCATCAGTAACGTCATGGATTAAAATCCTGCAGTGCATGTCAAAGCCCGTCTGAAGTTTGCCAATGACCATCTGGATGATCCAGAGGAGGAATGGGAGGAGGTCATGTGGTCTGATCAGACAAAAGTGGAGCTTTTTGGTCTAGACAGCTTTTGCCATGTTTGGAGAATAAGGAAGGATGAGTTCAACCCCAAAAACACCATCTCAATGGTAGAGCATAGAGGTGGAAACATCATTCTTTGGGATGCTTTTCTTCAAAGGCGATGGGACTACTGTATCATCAGGGGTGAATCTAGACCTAGAGCTTTGCTGGGGCACAGGCCCCCAACTCCCAATACATAAAAAAAATATCAAATGTGTTTGATATATGATATACTGTATGAAATAAATGGCTAGCCTACAGGTACAAGCTTCAACATCATTATGGTCACTGTCATACTGTAGGCTATATTAACCCACTGGTAAAGATACAAGGATAGATTCATGGTACAATATATCCATCCATCCATCCATTTTCTGAACTGCCTAATCCTCAAGGGGTCACGGGGGGCTGATGCCTATCTCCAGCTGTCAATGGGCGACAGGTCGCCAGTCCAACACATAATGAATCCAAACATATAATGATATTTATTTGCACATGCACATCTCAAAGATTTACAAACAACATCCCCTTACAGCAACCATTTAAGATTAGAAAGAGTCAGACTCTTTACTACCTAAACCTCAGTCCAAGTTTAAAACAAGTAGTTCAGGAGAGCAAAGTAATTAACAAACAAAAACAAAAAATATAATTCTATTTTAGGCTACACTATAGGCAAATTTTCACCTGTAGGCTACTCTGACTCTGTGTGGATTAATGTACGCTATGTTATAGGCAGATTATCATCTTTAGGCTACTGATTCCACATTTGCAAATGCATTAAACTTATTTAGGTTTGCCATTAAACCATTGATCAAATCATAGTACTGGCTATTACCAGCATAAATGTTTGTTACTGTTAATGTGAACAACTATCATACCTCCTTTGTCCTCCTAATCTCTCCTCTCTGTTCCTCTACCTCAACTTCTGTTTAGGAAGAATTTTCTGATGTCCATCTCTGAATAGTTTATCAGAATGCTATGTTTAGTTTTACAGTAGGACACTTTGACAAACAGTATTAGCTACTTTTACAGGACTCTATCTACAGTATACGTATAAATCATTATTAATTGTCCGTATGTGTGCATGCAGCCTATGCATGGTGTGAGTGTGTGTGTGAGGGAGACAGCAAAAGCTGGTAAACTTAAATAAACTGCTAAATTTAGGCCATAATGACGCTAAGCATTGAAAAACAGATGCCAATTATATGGGCAACATTCTCCAACAGAGTTCAACTTCTCATTTTTTCTGTCAAACAAGTTATGAATTTGTTGTAAAATTAAAACAGGTGTGGCAAGGTACACAACGAGGGCCCGGGCAGGATTTCATCCCACGACTCCCAAATGTGACGAGGTCCAGCAGGGTTTCCACTGTGTACTGAGTGGGTAAAACGAAACTTTCGCAAGAATCATGTGAATGATTTTCATAGGTTGTTGCGTTCAATCTTACCCAGCTACAGAGGTGCTATTTCCTGATTGGCTATTGTAACCCCTTTCTTTTTTTCCTTTTTGGCTAGTAAGTGACAGGCTTGAGTTATGCAGGCAAAGGGATGCGCTCATGAATGCTGTTTCCAGTTAGAGCCGCACTTTAATTTTACTGGGGCACTAGATAGTTTTACTGAGGCACATACCCCATTGAATAAGGTCTTGTAACACCCTCGTGTATCGTATTGAGGGGAGGATGGATTGGGCCATGTATTGTGAGATCCTGGCCAACAATCTCCTTCCCTCAGTAAGAGCATTGAAGATGGGTCGTGGCTGGGTCTTCCAGCATGACAACGACCCCAAACACACAGCCAGGGCAACTAAGAAGTGGCCCCATAAGAAGTGGCCCCAAAGGAAGCATCTCAATATCCTGGAGTGGCTTAGCCAGTCTCCAAACCTGAATCCAATAGAAAATATTTGGTGAGAGCTGAAAGTCTGAAAGTCCCGAAACCTGAACACTCTGGAGAAGATCTGAATTGAAGAGTGGGCCAAAATCCCTGCTGCAGTGTGTGCAAACCTGGTGAGAAAAACATAAAACATATTATATCTGTAATTGCAAACAAAGGTTTCTGTACCAAATATTGAGTTCTGTTTGTCGGATATATCAAATAGTTATGCCATGCAATAAAATGGAAATTAATTATTTAAAAATCATCCACTGTGATTTTCTGCATTTTATTATTTAGATTCTGTCCCTCACAGTTGGAGAGTACCTTTGATACAAATTAAAGACCTCTTCATACTTTGTAAATGGGAAAACTCCAAAAATCAGCAGTGTATTAAATACTTGTTCTGCCCACTGTAAATAATTACACACAGGGTTAATGCATCTCTACCAGTTTAAAGAAAGATTTAAAAACAGAAACAGATTTGCTTCAATTCTTATCCTTAAAATATTTTAAAAAGTAGAGCATGTGCATTTGATTTTATTCTGAAGACATTTGCATTGTAAAACAAGAAACCCCTTTCAATAAGCATAAAGTGGATGAATTAAGAATTCAAGAAATCTAATGGTGAATCTATGTTGTAAAGTAAAAGGCTCTATTTCTATGTAGATAGTGAACCCTACTTGTTTCTTATCTTGGTTTTATATATATAATATATGGGATACAGTTTCAGATTTTAAACAAGGGATTTGCTGCAACATGAAATATCCATCCATTCTTAATCAATACCCGTTATTCCTGCAAGGTCAATGGGGGGGGGGGGTGTAACCCATATCTTCAGTGGTTGAATTGCAATATGGCATACCAAACTTATTGTCTTTTTATTGTTTAATAAAAACAATAATCCATGTCCTGAAAAAAATAATCTTTATAGTAGCTAAAGAAGAGCAATATTGCAGGGTATACAAGGTGATATGGTATAAATCAGTGGCTCATCTCCATACAAATAAAAATCTGCAAATTGCAGGGTATATATATGGAATCCACTGGGGTCGATACTTTATAGGATGTACAGCTGCTTGTTTTTTGGGGAAGTCTCTACTAGCTTGACTAGTCTAGAGACTGAATTCTTTAGCCATTCTTATTTGCAAAAATATCTCAGCAAAGTAAGTTTGGATAGACTGCATAAGAGAAAATAAATTGTCATTCCTTGACTTAGGTTTCTAATTGGATTTAAGTTTAGACTTGGACTGGGACATTTTAAAACACTGACCTGAATCACCAAAATGGAAATCTTTGGTATAAAAGCTATTTGCTGCATTTGGATGGTGAGGAACACTGAGTTATATTGTTAAGCATGGGATATAAACATCATTCGTTGGGGCTGCTTTTCTGCAAAGGGGACAGGATGACTGATCCTGACTGATTAAGGAAAGGATGAATAAGGTATTATGATATTTTGGGGAAAATACCTTGTTAAATCACTGAGAGAGTTGAGGATGAAACATGGCTGCATGACAAATTTCTCACACAAAATTCCCGGAGGAGTGGCTACGTCAAAAGCATTTCAAGGTTCTGAAGTGGTCTAGCTTGTCTCCATACCTTAATCCAGTAGAGAATCTTTGGAAGAAGTTGAAAGTCTGTGTTACTCAGTGACAGCCCCAAAACATCACAACTTTAGTAAAGATCCACATGGAAGATTGGTCCAAACTACCGGCTACAGTGTGTGTAAACCTGGTGAAGACATGCAGGAAATGTATGACCCCGGTCATTGCCAACCATGGTTACATTACAAAGTATTGAGGTGAACTGTATTTGACCAAATACTTATTTTGTGTATCATTATACAACTACATTTTTAAAAATTATGCAGTGTGATTTCCTGGATTATAATTATATTTTTTTTACATTTTGTCTCTCTGTTAGAGTATACCTACTGTATGATGAAAACTACAGACCTTGCTCAGCTTTTTAAGTTGGACAACTTAAATAATCAGTGGCTGCCAAATACTTTTTTGGCCCTCTGTTTATCCATGAGTTTATCCAAGAGGATTTGCAGAACAAGCAGCTGAGATGAAGAAGGAGTTAGTTTTACAAATCCCACAGTTACAGTAATGTCATCTCTTTAAATTCCACTAAACTAGATTCCCTCAGGAAACCTCCCTGTAAAAAAATAATAGAGTAAAAACTGAAAGGAAGAAGCAAGGAATTCCTCCATGATTCCAAACAAGGTTAACCATCTTGTTTTAGTAGCTTTTAGAAGAAAAATATGATCCAGCATGTGCTAAGGTCAAGATTAATTTTCCTGTGTTCTTGTCACTCTGAAGAAAAACACATGTACGTTTGAGTTTTCAAGGTTTGTGAACTTGACAGATGAAACAAACTAATACCATTCTTCCAAGGTTGGCTGTTGTTCAGCCTGTCAGTACTGCATTACGAGCAATGTTTTAAACTTGTGCGAGATACAAATTTTAATTCTAAAGTCTCAATTCACTAATGTCAGGACTTTTTTCATATTCCAGAAGGGACTAGCTTCAGTGTACACAAAAAAGAGGTTGCAGACACTTAGTACTTTCCTTACAACACAGTTTTTTTCCTTCACTAACATAGGTCATTGTCAATGACTCCTGACTCAGGAGAAGTGGTGGGAAATCATACACCCCTCACACTTTTGTCGATAAATCAGTGTCTGTTTAGAGTGCAGTCCTGACGGGCACAATTCTTCACTGTGCTGATTGTATTGTCTCTAAACTGTAATCATATGCTGATTCCCTGCTCAGACTTTTAGAAAATAATAGGTTTATTTGTTGTGATAGCTTGGTCACTTTTAGTTAAGCCCATAAAGGAGGTGGGTGTCACTGTTTAATGTTAAACCTGTTTGGTCAGTAAGACAAAGATATTTGTTCTGGAATTCTCAGGCCCCATAAGACACAATATGGTTTTCTATTTAACTACATAACAATTGCTTTGTTTGGAAAACTATGAAGAATATTACAAACTCAAAATGAAGTGTAATTTAAATTGGAGCTGCAAACAGATATGAAAGCAGCCTCAAGCCCTGAAGCTGTAGTTGGATTTGACTCAGTTTGCTTTGTATGTTAACTATTTCTGTAATTTTTGCAATGGTAAACTCTTGAAATTGTTGCACCCCCAGTATTTAGGATATTTTGGCAGATCTGGAGCTTCAGGGTCATACTTCAAGTTTGGGGTGGAAAGTTTATCCGTATAACTCTAAATTGTGTAAAATGTCAGAGATTTACTCACTTATCTCTTTTTCTGGAATGCAGTGAAACTCCCCCGCCCCCAAAATTTTTCTATTTGATTTCATCCCTACATTAGAAAATTCAATTCAATTCAATTCAATTCAATGTCCTCACCAATTCATTCAATGACATTCCGTTGGTTTTGATTATTTTATGGTGTACAAATAGAATGTGCAAAATCAGTGTGGATTCACTCTAGCTCCAAGAGAAGTGTCAATTTACGTCACATTGCAATTACATTAGGTTTATAAGCTCTGGTGGACACACAGAACTACTCCTGCTCTGCAGCCAGATGTTTTTGTGTCTTGTGTCCGTGGGTTTGGACTCTTAATATTTAGAAGAATTTTGAATTATGGTGTTTCTTTTAAAAATGTATATGACAAAGCTATATCAAGAAATAACATTTCTTATAATATCCATCAAAACATATAGCCTTGCTCCTTTCAAAGTCACATAAAGTTGTCAAAGATATTAATGCAGAATGTGTACAGAGACGTAATATTAAAAAGCAGGAACTCTGCTATTTTGTAACCTGCATTAGATGAGAAATATTTGTGAGGAAGCTCAAAGTGTCAGCATATATTAAAGGCCATTGAGTGGGTGTTTTTATAGCTGTTAGGTTCTATGCAAAGGAAGTTGCTGTTCTCAGACATCTGATTTGAACCATTAACACACCGTCAGTTGCACAGACACCTCATTTCAGAAACAAAGACAACATATAAAGAGATGGCCTCGATTGTTGCTCACAGTTTGAGGGCTTGAACTCAATCACTGCTGGAGAAAAGAAGTGCTGCCACACAGGCTATAAACATGCGGGGCATAGCAGAGTCCTGATTGCTACATAGTTACAATCTCATTTCCTGTTGGGAATGGTGAACAACAGGAAGCTCTGTAATATTGGTACTTTGTTTGAAATTTTAGAGTAGACATGACAGGACAGTGGAAAGTGGGAATGTCCATTGTGCCCTCAAAAGGGAAAAATCCAAATTCAAATTGTCAGTGTGTACACTTTCAACAAAATTTTACATGACTTCATAGTTGTGGCAAAAGAATACAGCGTGAAGCAAAATTACAGGAGTTATGAAATGAAGCTACATGTACATATTGCAGGGGTCGTGTCAACCGAATATTTTTCATATTTAACGATTTTGTTTTTCTTAAATGGTGATAAAAAAAATCTGAAGGCTATTGGTCATTTTGTCACACCCCTGACCACCTGGGGCAGACACGTGGACATTTTCAACTTTATGCACAGAGTACAAGTAACTAAATCGATCAAAAAAGATTATATGAGAGCATGTGAGCCTCATTTCAGACCTTGACACCGTAACCAATGCATCTCGCGATCTGGGAGCTGACAGCTCCTCGTAAAGTTTTGGCAATTTTGAATACCAGGACATCTAGAAACAACAAAACAGACTGCCGTGTGTGTTTGTTTACATGCTTTTTTAGTGTCCACTTCTGAGAATCACTCAGTGTGTTTACATGCAGTAAGAAACAGTTGAATTATTGCCTCAGTCTGACCGAAGTCAGACTTTTGACATGTATGTAGCCTATACACCTTAATTTGGCTGAAGTTGAACCCAACTGGAGTTCTCAAAACAGTAAACAAACAGCAAGATCAGTTATGCTGTTGTATGCAGATAATATAGCTAACAAATGACTGGTTAATGAATGTCAAAATCAAGTTAAGCTAATTAGCAATACAAATTATTTTACATCACATACTCAGTTCATGCAAGGAATAAACTTAATTCTCTTAATTTCGTGCAGAACCTATTGCTCGGGCATATTTGAAAAGATATACATACAAAAAGACAGAGCAGGGTCAGGGAGGATGTGCACAGGTGAAAAGAGAAAATAACAGACTGAGAAAAACAATATTAATGGAACAAAGGGCACTTTGAGGCTGATTTTCACAGTAATTTCTCTGCTACTCTTCCTAACTCTATTTGCAAATATTGCTTTCCACATTTTCTTATCTTTATTGACACAATGGAAAAATCAGAGCCAGAGAGGAGACTTGGAACCAGAGGCCAGCAGAAGGGAAGATGAAACAGGGTCTTCACAGTGAAGGAGAGAAAGAACTTGCTGAGAGAAAAGGATTCATTGATAGGAGAAAGCAGACAGGAATCAGGACAGGGTTTTAACTAATACTTCAGAATTACTCTCATTCGCACTCCAAAATACTTTTGTCTGTATTTTAAGGTAATCCAGGATCGATTTCAATCACTTTGTTAAATGTGCAGGCTGAACATTTGCTAGTGTAGTTGTACATGAGATGACATTTCAGTTTATGCGATTTGAGTACAGGTTATTGTGGCAGAACAAAAATAATATAATATAATTTCATAGGGGTAAAGAAAAAGAGAAAGTTGTGGGTAGGAGCACGTGGTGCCTCTATTTTATTATGTTATGCTCTCACATCAATAGGCACCCAACCTAACTCACTCTTGGCGTTTTGTGTTAATTGGGTGGTGGTGGCCTGGGATGGTATAAAATTCCCGGCCTTTATTATTATTGCAGTATTTACAAAATGTTCTCTGTTGAAGTCTTGTTGTTTCATTGTGCATATTCTGCTTATATTCCATCTGCTTCACTGCTGCCAGCATTTGTTTTATAAATGGGACTCTCTAGTCCTCCTGGAAGAATTCCAGTATGAAAAGGCATGTAACCACCTAGTGTTGTGAAGTCAAACACACTTCATTTAATAATATTCTCTGAGTGACATGTAAACTAGCATAAAGGCTCCCACTCTGGTTAAGCTATTAGTCCGATTATTGCCCAAAATATAATTTAGATGTGCATGTAAACATACTGACTCTACAGGTGTAGTGCTGCACTGGAGAGTTCTGCATTCTAAGACTGTAGAAAAAATTACTCTGCTGTTCAAATATGATATTGGTTGAGAACAAACCATTTTGTTTTGTTTTTGAAGGTTTCCTGTAAGCTTACACTTACTCATGAGGCTTAATAATCATGTTGTTTTTCTATGCTTTTATATATTCCATTTATTACTGCCTTACAATGCTTGCGTAAATAATTTTGCTCCCTTTTAATTAAAGGTCAGTAGTGCAGTAGAAAACCTGGTACATATGTGACCAAGCCTTCACAAATGGAGGTAATTAAAAAAGGTTAGCATTTCAACCAGGGCTCCTGCAAGTAATGACCGTCAGCCAAACACATCAACAACTCTTTTTGTTTTATCTATAAAGATTGGACCACAAATAATAGGAACACATTAAAATTAAATAAATAACTTTTTAAATTCAGTCAAATGATCCCTGCTAATCCAGAATTGCTTTATGCTGAATTTAAATATTTAAACACCTGAATGAAATAAAAGAATAGATGTTGATAGAAATTAGGTTAGAAACATACAAATATCCTAAAAACATTGAAGTGGAGTCACACAAACCCAGCCCCACCATTCTCTATCTCAGTTTTTGAGTGGCTGCTCCATCTGCTTCGTATAGTGCAGCATGATATGCTATCCATCTGTTCAATCCCTCTTTTCTCATCCTCATGGGGCGTACTCTATTCTGAAGTTGAGTTCCCAGGTGTTCTAAGCACTCACAAAGGAGGATTGCTTCGAAGTATCGAGCACATCCATTTTAAAATAACAGATTTTCCCAAATAAATGCCTGTTCCTGTCTGTTTTGTATCAGAATAAAACAAACTTGCTTGGTTTGCACTCGGAGGAACATTTTTTCTTAGATATTTGACAGCAACCAGAGTCATATCTGTCAACAACAAATGAGGCTGAGAGAGAATAGATGTGTTGATTTTTGATCAGGCTCCCTTTAAAGCATGGCTTACATGAAAGACCCTAAGAGAATAATAGAAATTGAAAAGCAGTCTTGTGGAAAAATAAAGTGAAAGACATGTCTGCAATCCATGGGCTGGTTCTCGGCTGGTTGTGACAGTGGTGATAAAAAAAAGGTAGATAGTCTTTACTTGCATAGTGCTTTATTTATTCCCAACAGACCACAAAGCACTTTACACTACTTATTCAGTAATTCACCCATTCACGCACATATTCACACACTGGTGAAGGTAAGCTACATTGTAACCACAGCTGGGGTGCACTGATGAGGCTGCCAGACACTGGCGCCACCACCACCAGTAGGCAACAGGTGAGGTGAGCTGGGGCTTGAACTGGCAACCTTCCAGTTACAAGACAAACTCCTTTCCCCCAAGCCACAGTCACCTGTGGTTAGTCCTCCTAAATTTAAAACATTACATGCAACAACATCTTGAGTAAATGACAGTATGAGTGACAGAGATGTGAAGAGGAGCGGGAAAAGAAAAGGTGGAGGAGTAGCAGTGCTTGTTAACAACAGATGGTGTCATCCAGAACATGTTACTGTGAAGTGTCATCTCTGCAGCCCAGATATTGAACTCTTGGCAGTAAGCTTACGTCCATATTATTTACCAAGAGAGTTCACCAGTGTCATTTTGGCAGTTGTTTATATTCCACCTTCAGCCGTTGCCGACCATGCATGTGATGTCATCAGTTCGATTTTCGCTAAGCTACAGACCGAGCATCCCAATGCATTTGTGGCAATATCTGGTGATTTTAATCATGCCTCGCTCTCTTCTACACTTCCAACATTTCAACAGTTTCTCAGCTGCTCCACAAGATAAAACAAGACCTTGGAATTGTTTTATGCAAATGTAAAGGATGATTATATGTCCAAACCAAGACCTCCTCTGGGACAAACAGATCATAATCTTGTCTTTCTCTGCTCTGACTATAAACCACTTTTTCAGCAGCAACCTCCAATAAAGAGAACTGTTAGAAAATGGTCACATGAAGCTGAAGAAGCCCATCAGGGTTGTTTTTAGCCCACAAACTGGACGACTCTTTGCTAGCCACATGGAGAGGACATCAATGCCAAGAATAAGTGTGACTGATTACATAAACTTTTGTGTAGACAACATCATCCCCTCCCGAACTGTGAGATGCTTCCCTAATAACATACCCTGGATCACCAGTTAGCTGAAGGAACTGCTGATCAAGAAAAAAAGAGCCTTCAAGGAGGGAGAAAGGGAGTTATTTTGGAGTATACAGAATCAACTAAAAGTCAAGATCAGAGACAGCAAAGAGGCTTACAGGAAGAAGCTGGAGAGGAAACTACAGAAGAACAACATAAGATATGTCTGGTCTGGAATGAAAAATAACACAGGCTTTAAGCACAGGAAGGACTGGATAGGTGGAAGTCCTGATAGACCAAATTAACTGAACACATTATTCAATAGGTTCAGTTCAGGAACAAGCTCAGCATCCTCCTCTCCTTTTTCCAGCCAAACACACATCCCACTCTCCTCCGACCCACACTGGTCCTGTCACACCTCAGATGTTTTATCTTCCACTTCAGTCATGAACTTTTGTCTTCCAGAACTTTGTCTTCAACCAAGTCACGAGACACTGTTACCCCCTTTATCTCACTCTCCCACCCGTCTATTGATAAAAGTCATGTAAAGAGGCAGTTGGAGAAACTGAACAGGAACAACGCTGCAGGTCCAGATGGAGTCAGCCCCAGAGGCCTGAAGACCTGTGCAAAGTGGCTCTGTGGGTTTCTGCAGCACCTATTCAAACTTAGCCTGACCTAGGAGAATGTTCCAGTGATGTGGAAGATATCCTGCCTTGTTCCAGCTCCAAAGAAAGCTCACCCATCACTCATTAATGGCTAAAGACCTGTTGGCCTGACATCCCACATCATGAAGGTCCTGGAGTGATTCCTGTTGCCCCACCTGAGTAAGCAAACTAAAACTTTTAGGATCCCCTGCAGTTTGCATATCGCCATAGAGTTGGTGTTAAAGATGCCATTATCAACCTGCTTAAACCAATTTACTGCCATCTTGACAAAGCAGGCAGTACTATGAGAATCATGTTCTTTGATTTCTCCAGTGCATTTAACACAATTCAGCCTGATTTACTTTGTCAGAAACTCCTGAAAACACAGGTGGAGGCCTCAACAGTCAGCCGGATCAATGACTACCTGACAAACAGACCACAGTTTGTGAGACTGAATGATTGTGTATTCAACCAGCTAGTCAGCAGCACAGGAGCACCACAAGGGACTGTACTCTCACCATTCATTTTCACTCTGTAAACCTCAGACTTCCAGTATAAGATGGAGACCTGTCATCTGCAGAAATACTCAGACGACTCTGCAATTATCGGGTGTATCAGAGATGGAGAAGAAGCTGAATACAGAGAGCTGGTGGACTGCTGTGTGGCATGGTGTGGAAACAATCATCTTACCTTGAATGTGAACAAAACAAAGGAGGTGATTGTAGATTTCAGAAGAAACGTGGATACGTCAAAGACTGTCTCTATCAAGGGAGAAGAAGTGGAAGTGGTTGAGGAGTACAAATAACTTGAAGTACACCTGGAAAACAGACTGGACTGGAGAATCAATGGTGAAGCCATCTACAAAAAGGGACAGAGCAGACTGTACTTTTTGAGGAAGTTGAGGTCCTTCAAGGTTTGCAGCAAGATGCTGCAAATCTGCTACAAGTCTGTGGTGGAGAGTGTCATCTCTTTGTTCATCATCTCATGGGGTAGTAGCATCAGAGCCAGGGACTTAAAACGGCTCAACAACCTGATAAAGACATCAGATTCTGTTCTGGGGACACCTATGGAACAACTGGAGATAATGATGCAAAGAAGGATTCTTCATAAAATTAAAAAGATTATAGACAACCCTGAGAATCCTCTTCGAGGGAGTATACTACAGCAAAAGAACATCTTCAGTCTGAAGCTTCTTCAGTTTCACTGCAAAACAGACCGCTGCAGGAAATCCTTTCTCCCAACAGCCATCATGGTCTACAACAACACTTAATTTCCCTCTGGGATCAATAAAGTATTTTGGGATTGAATTGAATTGAGCAGTGCAATTAAAGAGTAGACATGCAATTTTCAATAAGTTATAATATATAGTCTATTAAAAGTAATGTGCGGCCTGATCTATCCATTGATCGAGGCTAATATATATTTGACTACTTGGCAACATGGGGCACCCTAGGCAGTGTATAGACCAATAAACATTTCTACATTTGAACAAAAATAAAGAATGCTGGTGAGGACAAAGCAAAAGTGATGTAGCTTCCTCTAACCCACTAGAAAACTGAATATGACACCTTTTATCCTATTACTGTAAACACAAACTGCACAAAACTGGGTTCATCATATAAGACTTAGTATCTTCATGTTTTCCAACCCTTAAATGTATAGACATATAAATATAGTTGAACATTATTTTCATAAAATTTTCTTATGTATCTAGGCAAAAATGACACAATTTAGTTTTTCTTTTCAACACAAGCACCCTTATATTATTTCATGTAACAAATTCTAAAACATTCTGAACAATTTATTGGCTATTATTTTACAGTTTACATTAAAAAATGTGGCACAAAGTCAACAAATGTGATTACCAATAGTTACCTGAACAGCTTCCTTTGTTTTTTGAGTATTAATACCTTCTCTTCTTCTTCACTGAAGCAACCAGTTAAACGTTGACTGCTGCTGCTATCATGTCAAAACACCCTTAAATAAACTTTTACCAGATGTAACCCACCTAAAAAAATGCAACGTTATGTTCTCCTAAGCCACATTAGGTAAAATAAACGTTCCTGCATGAATATTAGATAATGGATTAAATAACACTATCCTACATTTGCTTCAAATAGAAAGCTTCCCCACACATGTTACATAGTTTTTTTTTCTTCCATTTTTGTTTTTACCAATATACCCAATATAAGGTGCTACATAGATAATTAATATATTGAATGAAAACATACAGAATATACAGGAACAACCCAAATGCATTATAAAATAAATAAAAACAAACCTTCAGTAATAATAATTGATGAATTATGATATAAAGCATAGTGTTGAATAAACAGTCTAATATCTATTCCAAATACATCACTCTCAACGTGTTTTTTTTATTATCTTCTTTTGTAAACGGATAAAGATACAGTGGATTCAATTAGATATTTTACTTTCATAACTTTTCTCCATGAAACCTTAATGAATATTGTTCTCAGGATGTTTTATATAAAGGAAGATGCAATATAAAAGCAAGGTAAAAAATAAATAAAAACAACTCTTGATATAAGTAGGCCATTTAGTATCAAAAAGAACTTTAAACATAAAACAGGTAAGAAGGTATTCAAATTGAAAATATTTAGAAGGTGCAATTTGTAAATCAAAGGTGCACTTGGTGTACCTAGTTTAGAGTAGGTAGCTATTCTTACAAATTTCTTTTTTAAAACAAAAAAATGTATATTGGTGAGAGTTAAAAGTTGCTCCCCGAGTAATGTTACAGTAAGATACAGATAAATGTAACCACATTATAATGTAAGAATTCACGACCTATAAATGAAGTATCTCATTTTGCTTGAGATTCCAACTGATTTGGAAATTTTCTTTTACTAACATGCCTAAATTGGTCCTTCCAACTTATATTTTCATCAATTATAACTCCTAGAAAACAAGATGATGAAACTTATAAAATTTCTTAATTATTAATGTAAATTTTAATATGATCACTGTTGCATTTTTATTCCCTTTAAATATCATATAATTAGATTTTTTATATTTAGTGGTAACTTGTTTACTTTGAACCAATTTGAATCAGGAGTAAGTGCAACATTGAATTCTCTATTAAATGTAGATATATTACTATGTGAAATGAAAAAGTTTGTATCATCTGTGAAAAGCAGAGGATATATAGATTTCGACAATGAAGCAAAATTAAGAGACCTCTCTCCCCCTGCTCTTAAATGTATCCATTGATGTAAGGTGCAGTTGGTTGATAACCCTCTTGTCCTTAGCCTGGGAAATGTCTCTATCACCCAGTACATAGAAACCCTGTAAGATTTCAATTTTAGTTAAATCGTGGTTAGTTTCAAGTAAGGCATATTTTTACATATGCCATGATTTAAAAATGTGTAACAGACGTTTTTAAATATGGACATATATGTATTCAAACATCCGGCTTCCTAATCATTGCACAATGTTTGTAGTCTACAGTCAATCCAAAAAAGAGTGTAAAGCTTCTGTAGTGACTAATTATTTACCACGTTAAAAGTTTAAAATAACCAACCAAATGTCTTTCCTGAGCTCTGGTCGCTTAGATATCTGGCATACAAGATTTTTAACCTCTGAAGCCTTAAGGCTGTTTTTATTTTCCGAATTTGGCATACACTGGAAGGCTTTTTACAGCTTATAAAATGTCTAAAAAGTTCAAATTGCTCTGATATAATAGGAAGGTCTATGAGGATAAAGTAAATGTGAAAATTCTCGAGAAAATCATAGTAGGCATGAGTAATTTAGGTGAAAGACAAAAAATATGAATATGAATTCCGCCTGAAAAGAAACAACACATTAGCTGCTTGTTTTCAGTGTACAGAAGCAAACACCCTAAATTGTACCTATTCACTCTTATTGACTTTAGACCAACTGTTGGTGTCTGTAATAACAAAACATTAAAAGATGAAAGTTAAATGCTACTCTAGGAGGCGTGCCCCCAAAAAAGGGGGCTAGCGGGCTTAATAGCTTGACCTTGCGTTGATCGGCACAATTCTGTCATTTTAAGTCTACGTATATGGCTGCAAGTCAGTGAAGAGCAGGTTACGAGTGTTTGGCTTGCTTGCAAAATATTTGAGCAATTGAAACATGTAAATAACATCAATTTAATTGCTTTGAGCTTTTATTGCACTAAGCAGATTAGAAGTTGCATCAAGTGTAATTGAAATATGGGCCCAATTTAACATCAAGCTATTAGTAGAGAGGAGAGACATTATGGTAAATCAATCTATCTATGGTGTTTTTAAAGCAATAACGTCCAAAATACTTGTTGCTCTCTGACTTGGAGAGTATACCAATTCGGGTATAATAAAGTATAGATATAGCATAGGAATGTGATGCGTTATTTACTAAAGGTGGTGTATCTGCCTATACAATTGAAATACAGGGCAGACATAACATAGTGTGATTAAGATATTACATAATGAAAAGTGTGTATTGTATAAGTTGTCTCAGACTTTTATCTATGTTTTGGTGACTTTGTGAAACAGTATATAAAATTGATTTCAAATCATTTGAAGGCAGGGAGAAAAATAAAACCCAAAGCCAAGAACTGGTAGCTTACTGGCCTGGAACTTGGAGCTGTTGTGTCAGGGGAACTGTGCTTAGCTACTGTACTTTATCACCATGTTCCAGACTTCTGGATTAGTGCTGAGAGGTTGCCCTTTAGTGGCGGTTAGTTCAACAGACTCTGTGATATCAGATGAGATGACAAACCTGATGGGAGCCTCTGTTTTGGTCCCAGCATGCTGTTGATCTGCTGCCTGTGTCTAGGGCGCTTCTTCTACAATGCTACAGGGTACACAACAATCTTGTAACACCTGTCACAGCCAGAAAATTGTCCTTCACAGCAGCCGGATGAGCAAGCAGCCTAGAGGTTTAAAACAATATCACAAGTCCAATGATTTTATTTATAGCCTCAGCACAGAGATGAGTTCCTCTGCTCAGCACTGTCCCTAGGGCTCAAGAAGTCAACCGACAGTGTCACTGAATGTTTTGGCAAATGACACTCCAAGAGACAATGACCCGTGCCTTTAAACCTACACATTGAGCTTTAAAGGGACCGTTTACTCTTCATGGGTCGACACGGGCAAGCTAAAAATGATACAAGCAACTTAAATCAACTTGTCTGGTTTCTCCACGTGTCTTTCTGTATACTGTGCATGTATACACCCTTCACGTCTCAGTGACTCCATCTTTGGCTTTCATGTAACACAATTATCAAAAAACTAATATATTGGCTTTAAACTAATAATTAAATCAAAATCCTAAAAAACGAATGTGTTACCTGTGTCTACACCCTGATCATGACCCATCAGGTTGCTATCATCTTAAACTTACTGATCTATGGCAAAAAAAGTCCTGGAGTTTGACAAGAACACAGCAAAGGTATATGTAGAGTTAATCCGAAATATTTTCACTGACATTATCTCCCAATATATGAAGTACTACATGTTCAGTCACTTGTATCACCCTGACCTCGAGAGATGTCAAACTTTTCATTGTATTTTAGCCTGTCTCTCTGGCTTTGGGTCCACTCAAGCAAAGCTGTGCTTATGCATGCCTTTCAGGGTGAGTAAATACCCCAAGCAAGAGCCTACAACGACATATATGAGCATTAAAGCTTATTGAAACTGTGTTATTTATTTCAAGTTCTATCAATCAATGAATTCTCTGAATTCCTTTATGATTTATAAATGTGAACACGTTCTCCTTCACATTAAGTAAAACATAATAAAATATATGAGAATCCAAACTGATTATAATGAGTAGACACAAACTTAAAGCAAGCTTAACACCTTGCTTTAATACTTTTCACTAAAATGTGAGTGATAATCTGATCATGTGAGTTAACAGTATGCTGAATTTAGTTTTAAACTGATTTTAAGAAACAATCCATACAGTCAGACACACTTGTGTTTCAAATACAAACATTTGAATTAAATCTGTGTTGTAGTGGTATGCATAGTAGCCAGTATTAGATCCACAACACATTTTCTGTGTTTCCTCATGGGTGATTGTTCAGTACATTGGTAGGCTAAGATGATGACATCACCTTAGCCCTGCCACTGGGACCAACGTCACAGGTTTCTTTTCTGATCGTCCATGATTTTATAACTTTCAAACTTTTGAAGTGCCTTTTAGGTGGTGCTGTCATAAAGCTGCAGTTGCAACAAAGGCTTTAATAGATTTTATTTATTTTTTCTCTTTTTTTACACATTTTTATTTTTAAATATTATTTTTGGTTTTTGACCACAGTTTAGGGGCTGCACAGTGGTGCAGTTGGTAACACTGTTTCCTTGCAGGAAGGAGGTCCTAGGTTTGAATCCCAGCCACTGATCTTCGTTCTTTATTTCCAGGGTTCCCCCTTCTACCTCCCATAGTTCAAAAATATAATATATATTAGTTTAATTAGTCTCTCTAAATTGTCCTTAGGTGTGAGTGTGTGTGTGTGTGTGCATGGTTGTTTGTCCTGTGTGTCTCTGTGCTGCCCTGTAAAGGACAGGAGACCTGTCCACCTGTGCAGGGTGTATTCCACCTCTTAAGATTAAAATCAGAATGAGAAGAGCCTTATTGAAATAAATTGAACAATTCACATATATTAAGTAAAGATAAATGGACTTAATTTTGAACAAATTAACAAATATAACTTAAGCATAATCCACATAAAATAAACATTGTATATTATTAATGTATATATCCATGATCCAGACCAAATATAGTATTGCTATCTGTTCAAAAAGTAACATTTTATATAAAGGCCAAAACTGAGTGTTATTTCAAAAGCCACAAACAACCTTTATTAAATCCTCAAAACTTTTAACACCTGTTAAACAAAACCAACAAACACATAAAGTGAAAATTCTATCCAAATAACTTGTAGGTTAAACTTAATATGTCTGTCATTCATTTTCTGGTGGAGTGTAGCAGACATATAATTGTTGTAATTCTGTTTTCTGTAGTCTTTTTTTAATCCCATATTCTGTGATCTCCTCAGCAGGTGGAGTTGTTCAGCAAGTTATTCATTCAGTCTTTAAGCAAAAACCAGTCTGCTAATGTGAATAACTAGTCTTTTCAAAATATGCCAAATAAAAAGTCCTTTATTTTTTTTTACCAATTTCATGAAGAAATCTGCAGCATTTGGCTCATCCTTTGTATTTAGTTTTCTTTACAGATATTAAACACATGTAAATGAGTTTTGCATAAGTGTCACTTATCCATTTTTTTGTAGGTGGGGTAAGGCTAAAAGTTAGCATTTCTGAATTTTCACTTTAGCTTAGCCAAAGAATCATATAGAAAAGACAGTTTTAACTGTTTTTGAGTTTGTGAATTGAAACACCGCGGGCTGAGTAAGCCATTAAGTAAACTTGTTGATGTTGGCGGGCTACAACTGATGCAAAATACTGTACTTCTTTACTTTCAGAAAGAGAGGGCTTTTGAAGTGATGGAAAATATCTATATGCAAATGCAAAGAGGTCATGGTCTGCTGTGCTCAAGATGTGATTTCAGCTCGAGAAAATGGTTTGAGATTAAGTCTAAGCGATGTGATGGAAAAGGGAATTTCTTTCTAATCCACCCTGTTTTTTGCAGCTAAAGTTACCCAAGGCATGTCAGATGTACTAAGTACACTACAGATTATGTTAAAGAGTAAAGAGAAATTGCAGAATTTCCTACACATGTCAAAAACCTCTGGCAGAATGGGACTCTTTTACCTGTGAATAGTTTTGCTCAGATGATTTTCCTTACTATCTGGTTTACTGTTTGTTGATAATGCATACATTCAGAGAAAAAAAGAATCTTATTTAAAAAAAAAAAAAAGAATCAAATTGACATATCTGTTCATGTCTCACTTTTAGTCAAAATCAAGCAAGGAAGAGAAATATCAAATAATGATGTTCCTTTCTTTAGCCCCTTTTTTCTGCTTTATATCTTGGCATTCTTAAATCTGCTCCAAAACTGCCTCGTCATATTGACTGTAAACAGGAAAGTCAGCTGCTACTCCATTGCCTTGTAAAGTTCACATTTAACAGGTTTACATGCAAGTTTACTTCCTGAGGTCAGAGGAGGACCTCTGTCTAAAGCATACTGGAACTAAATGATGCTTTACTTGATGCATTGAAAAAAAGACTACATTTAGCATAGCATGTGTGATCTGCAGTGTCCTAAAGGCAGGCCTGGCTGGTGTTTATTTTGATTATGTGCAGATTAAAGTGCTAGACTTTTGAAGTGCCAAAGTGTGGAGGCGAAAGAGTATGTTTGGTTCCCCCTAGGTGAATGATTCTGCTTTGGCAAATGCCAAAAGGATCAACCAGATGCTAAAAACATCTGTGAGTTTAGTTCAGTCTCTGAAAACTCCATATGGCAACGCTCCCTTGGTGGTATGGGTAAGAAAAATAATTAATCCTTTTATAATTCATAATTTTCAAAGTGCTTCCCCTCATATGGTGATAGTTGTAAAGGCAAACACTGCAATTGTTGACTCATACGGCAGCACTGTTCATTTCTTAAAATGCTAATGATGAAGTGCCTTTAGTAATCAGCTTGTTCTTTCTTTCTTTTATCATAAATCATAGATACATTGTGCTTCTATTCATATTGATTAAAGCATCTAAAACACCACCATAGATTGTGACAGAGTATATCATCAAGACTGTTCTAAAACATTCATCAAAAGTACCAACTTGCAATATAAGAGGGGCACAAAAGTATGGAACTAGTGTTTCCTTGTGTTAGGAAAGGTTACATGTAAAGAAACATGTAGCTATCTTTTCTTTGCATTAATATAGCCTCTGATGCTAAGCCAGGAATATTTATTTCAGGAGTTTGCATGTTTTTCTCATGCATGCCTGTGGTTTCCCAGCAGTTTTCCACTTTTATTTGTCGGTGACAAAAACTATAGTTCAACATTTTTTGTTTTATTCTTTCTACAGATGTGACTGGGCAGCATTGTTCTGTTCTAGATGGGAATTCTCAGTCCAAAAATGTAATTTCTGCTCTATTTTATTTTGAAGCTTAAACTGTTATTAGAATCAATTGCTTGCTGTGCCCACCAATCAGGGAATAATACTTGAAAGCTTAACTTGTTAAGTGTGTCCCCTACCATGCTCACAAATACTGCAGTGCACTGCACATTCTCTAACCCAGAATGTTTTATTTATGTATTAAAATGTACCTTGTAGATAAATAAAGTATTTGTTTCCTTGCAGAAATGTGTAATTAGATAGACAATTGTATGTTAAGCCAAAGCCATGGCATGATTGTTTTGTTGGACTTTAGGCAAAGCAACTTTATTTATATAGCACACACTTAACAAAAATGACATTCAAAGTGCTTTGGGTGATCAGGGTATAATATAAAAGCAGAAATAAACTGTAAAAGCATAAAGCTGAACAGCAGAGACAAAACATATGACACATTAAAACATATGGCATTCCAGTAACTCTAAACATTTCTTAGCTTTGATTTAAGGAACTCAATGTTTCCTCAGCTATGGAGGTTGTTTATGTCTTACCTTCTCAGTAGCTGTGTGCTATAAAGGACTAAACATTGGAACCACAATGATATATAACAACTATTTAGAATATTCGGGTAAGAATAATAAATAAGCAGAAAGAAGTTTACCATAATACGTACTACTGATTTTCTAATACATCCTTCTGCTGTTGAATATAATTTTACTGCATTTTTATTGATGGCTGGTGATCTGAAACATCCTAGATGTTGTTTAAGCTAACACTAAATGAATGTTAGGCAATTCCATATGCATCATTCTTCTTACTGCTGCCCACCTCCTTTTCCACTCATCTGTTTAACACTTGGTACCTCTCTTTCTGCTGCTGTGCCTTGGCACACTTCTTATCAGAAATATTCAGCTGTTGGTGGAGCGTCCGCAGAGACTGACAGCACACAGGGCCACTTGGCAGTGGTCGAGCCTCTTAATTTACCATACCGTCCAATATTTTTCTAATGTCTTTTTTCATGCTGGAAAATTCACCTCCACATTCCCTCCCACCTTTGTGCATTAAATGCAGAATGTTGCTGAATAAAGCTTTAAATTGAACACACGTCTTTGATAAATGCAACTTAACAATAAATATTTTGATATAATTTTGACTAAAAAGTTAGGAAATCCTCTTTACATTAAGCTGTCCAATTTTTCCTATTAGCACAGATTGATATCAGTCTTTCATGCTGTGAATGCAAAAATTTACCTGGAAATTTTACCTTTGGCCCGTTTCACTAAATTCCACTGTTATAATCTAGTCAGAAGCCAAGTTTATACTTCTACATCTGGGTAGGTACAGAGACATGCAATGCTATTATCCAAAGATGTGGGCTCTCTGTCACCTACACAAGCACTGACAGAGTACAGCCCAATTTTTTAACAATCCATCGAATGCAACGGAGAACGCACGTTTAAGATTGTGTTTGTTAACATAGGTTTTTAGAGTATTTTATAGCTGCACTTCAAGTAAAAAGCTTTCCAGTTCAATCAAAACTCACTTTTTGTCAGCCATTGCTCCTTTAGTGGATGTGCATTTACAAGCTGAAGTAAATAAACTCTAGTTTACCAGAGATGTCGCTGCAATGAAAAAGTCAGCACCCCCAGCTATCCAGGTGGCGCATTGCTTTGCAACACTAACGGAGAAGTATAACAGGAAAATGTCTCCCTCAGTATGGCTGCCTGTGTGTGCAAACTTGCTGATGGAGAAGTATAAGTATACAAGGCTTAACTTTGGGTAACCATCCAAAGATCTTAAAAATGAAGTAGAATGTTGATAGTATCTGCAGGGTGTAGTAAACTTCTTCTGGTGTTCAGTGAGCTCTCTTTTTTATGTAACTGATTCTGAAAGTTACTGCTTACAAAAGAAACCCTGCAAGCAAGTTGCAATGCGATTGCATTTGGGTCCTGGGCAGAGCTTACATTTTCAATTTTGCATCTGAAGTGGAACCTGCATTTACCTGCTTAGCTTCATGATAGATAATTGAAAGTTTGCTGCTGGTGTTGCACATTCTGTACTGTTGCGTTGATACATTTCATGTTGAATGAATAAGCTATTAGTACATACTATTTGTGTACTTTCTTTTTTTACACTTCACTTTTTCAGGATTATACAACTGTATGGGAGTAATGCTGAATGTTTTGCCACTAAGTGGATTTATGAGATACATTACTATTCACAGTATCTAGAAGATTAAGCTTCTTTTATGGAAGTCATCCAGTCAAATGTCTTTTCTGAGTAGACTACATGGTCAGTAGAAAATGAAATGGAAATACATTTTATTCTCAGTGAAGCAACATTTCAAAAGTTCACTTCACATTTCCTTCACCACGGAATTGTCACCCTACTATTATCTTTGGTTCTATAAAGAAAAAAACTGAAGACTCTGGCCTTTCCTTATCAAATAGTTACATTAAATCCAATGAATAGAAAGTTCTTAATGTAAAGCACAAAAATCTTCCAAGATATTGCTGCTTCTGCCTGAAGTTCACTTTCAAACAGTAAAATAAACCCAACCAACAACAGCAAACCAAATTTTGGGGGCAATTTAGCATTCCATCTGAAGCAATGAATAATGGTCCCATTGTCATATTGGATGAGCTGACAAACTTTAAAGCCTCCCATCAATTATTTGCCTCTAATTTCCTTGGAGCAACTCTCCAAGAGGAGGGTCTGCAGCTATCTCTGTGTTTCAGCGCATAGCAGACATTGAGGGAAGAAGCCATTAACAGAGATCTGTTTATACTGCCTCACCTCAATCTGTGCCCATACCACTTCACTAATGTCAGCCATGTTAAACAACCATCTGCCTTATCGAATGTACACACAAACAGAGGACACTAGCGGCATAATCAATCAGCCACATAAATTGGGTTTTATTTACCTAACATATGCAGAAATAAAAGAAAATCTAGAAAGCATTCTGAATTGAGATTGGATATAACAATTGGAGTTTAGAAAAAATTTTCACAATTTTATAGTTTAAATGTCATAGATAACAGAACTCTACAGAACTGTTTAGAGTCTGGCCTGAACAGCACATATTAAGTGCAAGCTCTTTTTCCCAACCTTTTGTTTCTATTTGTGTGACAAACCAAACTGCCTACTTTAAATCAAACAAACAAAAAACAGTGCTCCCAATAATAATAAAGTTATTCCATCTCCAGAAGGCATTTTCACACTGCATATATGATATGACTGCTTGAAAGAGCTGTCTGACTAAATTTACTCATAAGGAAATCAAATGGCAATAAAGCTGACACTTATGTGTTGTTGCAAAGATATCACAGTCATATTTTGCTGTGGCTATGTGAAGTATTTACAGTAAATCACAGCTATCTAGCAGGCTGTGAAGAACAGCGAAGATATGTGAATCTGTAACTGCTTGTTTACTGGATTCAAAGAACCCTGTACATGTCACTGATAACATCGAATACGCTTGTAGTGACTTATAACAGCTTTAAGACCAGCTAGATTTAAACAAAAACTGTGAGATGGATTTCTTCTTCTTTGCCCTGGGTTTAAATTACATGCTCCAGCACAGAGGAACAAGCATCTCAGTTCTTGGGTTGTGTGACCTCCACAAACCAGGTTTACAACATCTTTTATAGAGAATGGCAACCCCCCAACACTTTAGAACAAGCAAAAGGCACAAATCTAGATACGAAAAAAACAGCCTCCATGGGTTGGTAGTAGCTGGGAGAAGAAAGGTGTCTGGGCAAGGGGGGTTGCAGCTCATCCCACAGTGACCTTAAAATGTGGGCCCTTGTCCCACTGCAGGTTACTTACAATTGCTGATTTTCCACCACATGATGGAACTTTTTTTAAGTTCAAAAGCTCTTTCTTTTGGATCAGAAATTAAGAACTAATTCACCTTTCTTATTAGTTCTTTAAGAAAGACAACATATGCATTGCAAACATTATGAATTCATGGACATCTTGGGTATAAAAAATGTATAGATGAATATAACCTTCATAAGAAAGTATGAATTCAGAAATGTGGGCCTTAAACCATTGATTTATTTGCATAAACCATCTTACAAAGCAAAATGAAAATATGTGATGCATGCTGGAAAAAAGTGAGTGAGAATCAGAAAGCAAAAGGATTTTCTCAGCTCAGTAATGGGATGTTTCCCCCACCTTTCTTTTACAGTCATTTTCTCACTACATGTCAAACACAGCCAGAAGCTGCAGCAAGGATGTCATTAAACTTCATATATTATTGATGAGTTAAAGACCTCTCATGGTTTGAACTTGCTGACACCTAAATTCTTTCAGTCATATGATTTTAATGTCCGTCTTTACTTCAAAGGACTAAGAAAAAAAAATGCATTGAACTGGTTGGCAAATAACTAAAAGCTGTGGTGGCCTATCTATCCATCATCAGTTGTCTTCTGCTTGGATGAAATTGAGTCGATTGTGTAACAAGTCTAGGAGGTAAAACCAAACAAATCTGTCATTTTATTGGCAGTTTTCAGATAATTCTGTGGGATCCCAAGATTTGTCTAGACGAGAAAAGATAAACAGGTGAAACTCAAAAAATTACAATGTTGAGAAAAATGTCCTTTATTTCAGTAATTCAACTTCTAAGGTAAAACTAATATGATATATGCTAATTAGATGCAAAGCTAGATATTTCAAGTCTTTATTTTTTATAACCTCAACGTGCAGTCAATGTTTTCATTCCCACATATCTGTTTGTCTTTCTGTTGGCAACATAACTCAAAAAGTTATGGACATATTTGGATGAAATTTTCAGTAAATGTTAGCAATTAGATCAAGAACAACTGAATATATTGTGGGGAATGTTCAGCTAGAAAGGGGAAGCCTTCGACTAACAGTTAGCAGTCCAGCCTGGAGAAACACTACTGCTCCAGCACGGAGGAAGATGATTGTGGAGAAAGTGCAGTGTCAGGAAGAGATGGCAAGATGGGCCAAGGCAAACAGGGACTGTGGACACGGTGGCAAAGTTTCGAAAGGAGGAGGTTGTGCTGGAGGGATTTATGGGCCATGGAAGTGAGGGAAGCTTAGCGTCACCATCAAAGTCACATATGATGTCCTCTCAACACCAAGTAATCTCCACAAGTGGTTTGGTGAAGATCCTGGGTGCCTCCTGTGCTCCTGGCCACCCTCCCTCTGGCACATACTCACCGGTTATAAAACCAGCCTTATCCAAGGATGTTACACTTGGTGCCACAACCAAGTTCTGAAGAGCCTTGCTGCGACACTGGAGGAAAAAACGATCCATAATCAACTCCCTATTACTGCCAATGCCTAACACCTCAAGAACACCATGGGCAACTGCCTTTGTCCGTGAAGGAGCTACAGCCCCCAGGAGCAACTGCCAGCTGTGTCTAGCACACGATTGGAAGATGCTGGAAGACATTGAAAACAGCTAGTGTTCCCCTCAGAAAATGCCACGACCACTTTGAGGCCTGACTGGGTGCTCTGATCCCCCTCCGTAAACAAAGTATACATAATCAAACTCATGGTACCCTGGGAGGATTCCATGGAGGACGCATATGAGTGGAAGCATCTGCGGTAAGCCGACAAAGCCGCCGAAGCAAAACATTGTGGGTGGGACGTGGAAGTCCACCCGGTGGAAGTTGGGTGCAGAGGGTTTGTGGGAACATCCACCACAAAACTGCTGAGGGACTTGGGAATTAAGGGCCAGAACCAGTGCACAGCCATTAAAACTTCATCAGAGGCGGCAGAAAGAAGTGGCCAGTGGCTTTGACTGAAGAGGAACGAACCCAGTTGGGCCCCCAAGTAGTGTTGACAATAAGGTGACTCTCGTAGCTAATTAGTCTTGGGACGCAAGCTGAGGTCTGATCAACCGACAGCTAGCCGTCTCTGGGGAGGGTGTATAGTGTCAAAGGCGGAAACACCCCATGACCCAGAGGAACACTACTAATGATGCGTCCCATAAATTAAATTATTCCCGTGAATCTGCCATTCACCGACAAATACACCAGTCATTCGCATGTGCTTGCACAGGAAATCACCATCTCATCCTGTGTTTTCTGGAAACTGGGATTGATCTGAAGCACGTATCCTCCCACCAAGCAGTAGGGCCATCATTGACTCCTTGATTACTGTAACAGCGTCCTCACAGGTCTACCTAAAAAGTCAATTCATACAGCTGCAGCTGATGCAGAACGATGCTGTTCGCATCCTCATTAGAACCAGGAATCATTGAATGGCTTAGCACTAAAATATTTTGAAGATTTGCTGTCTTTATACCAACCCCACAGACCACTCAGGTCCTCCAACTCTAATGGTGCGTTCACACTGAACACGACCAACGCAACTTAAAAGCGCCACACACCCCTAGCTGGATGCTTGAGCATTCACACCTTGAAGCGTCTCCAAAGCAAACTGCTCACGCTTCAAAATATGCAATGCTCTCTGAGGTCTTTTCTAGTCAAAATTTTGATGATTTTGCCTTACAGTTTATAAGAAACCCCAAATTCACAATCTAAGAAAATCAAAGGATTGTGAAAGGGTTAAAAAGTCTTAGCTCAAAGTGTCACACTTGAATCAGGTAATTAATCAAAAATGCAAACCATACAATGGGTTGCTGGCCTCTGTCTGGTTCAGTAGGAATCACTATCATGGGGAAGGTTGCTGACCTGACAGGTATTTCCGAAAACCATAATTGACACCCTACATAAGGGAAAGCCTCCAGTTAATTGCAAAATAAGTTGGATGTTCCCAAAGTGCTGTATCAAAGCACATTTATAGAAAGTTATGTGGAAGAAAAAGGTGCACATGCAGCAGGGATGACTACTACCTGGAGGGGATCCTAGGCATCCTAGTCTTCCACAAAACCTCAGGAGTGCCACAGACTGATAACATCCATGCCATGTTGCATTGAGGCAGTAATTGATGAAAAACGGGCCAAAACCAAGTACTAAGGTCCATATGCATGATTACACACAATCTACTTCTGGTCCATGGGTCACCTAATGCCCAAAAAATTTATGAGAATCTATGAAGATATAAGTTCTTTTCTGATCCTTTTTGAAATGTGTCATTCGTAAATGATGTCCATGATTTTTTAAGAAACATTTTGATACAGAGAAAGTGCACATTTTTGACAGGCAGCAAAAGTTACTTTAGGCGTTGTAGGAAAACATGTAGTGCACAACAAAAGAAGAAGGAAAATGGTCATGAGATTAGCGAGGTTAGCTTCATTCTCACAGGATGAAGCAAAGAGCATTAAATGTTAAGAAAACCACTATAAACTAGCCATATGGAAAGTGGCATCAATGCTGGGGGATATAGTTTCTTTGTTATGAATTTGGGTTTTTCATAAGCTGCAAGCCATAGTCATTAAAATCATAACAAGTAAAGGTTTGAAATATTTCGCTTTCCATGTAAAGAGTCTATTCATAAATTAGTTTCACCTTTGAGGTTGCATTACTGAAATAAATTAACCTTTGCACAATATTCTTGTTTTTTCCGAGTTTCACCTCACTTGATCATGCCCTGGATAAACCTTGGGATCTCATCCCAGCAGGACATGCCCAAAACTGGACGTTAAGTGCCTTGTCAAAAAGTTGGAATCGAAACTCATATCCTTACAATTGCAGGACAACTATTCCTCTCATTAGCCACAGCCACCCGAGGCAAGCTTTGAGTGCAGTAAGGTTGACACTGATATGATGTGTTATGGTGAACAAAGATCTCAGTCAAAAACAACATTTTTGATTTATCTGCCTCTCTTTACTCCCACTCTAACATATGTTCATGAGGAATGGATCTGTACCAATATAATAAGCACCTGGATAGAAGAGGCAGAAAGCATTGCTTGTGGGTTACAAAAAAACAAAAAGAACCATCTTCAGACCCAAAAGATCAGCTTAAAGGTAAGGATACGACCTCAAGTCTTCATAGTAGCTAATATGATGTTGTAAAATTTTCTTGAACAATCTGGAATGGTGAAAAATAGGGACTAATCATGTCCTCCATGCTCTGACAACCCTGTGTACTTCCAATAATTATACTATTGAGGATTACCCAGTTGCAGAGAAATTCAAAGTATGTCATACTGCAATCATTAAATGAAGGTTCCTCTTCACTGATTTTCCCCAAAATCATATGGTGCATTTGTATGCAAATGCTAGTGATGCTCCAAGCATAAATTTTATCTTTGGGTGACGGGTTATATTTGAAAATGGTTGTGAAAGATGTGAAGAATTTCATTCAATTTTATAAGGTGAGATTTTGCACCAACACATATAATGAATACATAATAATGGGAGACGCAGGGCTGGAGTGGTGGTTGGTGGGTTTAGTTTTATTCAGACTTTTTTCCAAGTACAAAGTAAACATAGTGGAAGAATGAATACATGAAGCATTTTGCAACACCTGTTTCTTCAAAATTATTGTTGAATATATTTAAATCAGTAAGGAAATGCTATGTCAAGGCTATTTTTTCACCTTAATTCAATTCAGTTTATTCATATAGCGCCAATTCACAACAGACATCGTCTCAAGGCACTTCACAAAAAAAAAGTAATTTCAATACAGTTATCTAAACATTCCAATCAGTTAAAAGTTTTCTATGTAAGAAATCCCAGCAGATTGTGTTGACTCATTGACTCATTGATGTGAGGTTGTGCCCGGAACATGCAGTCTCCAACCACAGTAATCCCTAATACTGAGCAAGAATTTGGTGACAGTGGAGAGCAAAACCAACCCTTTACCAGGAAGAAACCTCCGGCAGACCCTGGGGGTTTGAGAAGAAAGAGAGGAGACACAAAAAAACCCAAAAGGGACTGATTTAAGAGTACTTTATACAGTATATTAAAGAAAGTAAAAAGTTGACAACAGGAGATAGAGGATGCTAGGTCAGTGGGAGTATCATTCTCCCTACCCAACAGGGCGTCGTAGCTGAGCAGGATACCAGACTAGCTGTAGTTTCTATGGAGAGAAAACACTAAGAGAAAACAAGGTTAACAATTGAAATAACACCAAAATATAAAACTGACAAGTAGTAGAAGAGAAAAGTAGAATAGTGGAAAAAGTTGGTCAGTCTGTCCCCTAACAGTCACTAAGGATCTTGCTTACACACTTCTTGGACACGCAGGACACTAACAGCAGGAGAGATGTCAAAATTGAGAATTTAAGCCACATTTTTAGAATTGTAGAGCATTGCAAACACAGACAAACACACAGCCAACACACAAACCTCTCTCCCCTCCCGTCTATGAACCGAGAATAAAAATAAGAATGTGGATAAACATATTTATGTCTTTAGATAATATAGCAATTGTACATATTGGTGCATATGGGAAGTACAAATATGCTGCAGTGTCCCTCCATAAAATGTGCTTAATGCTGCACAATGGATGTGCTCATTGAAGATTTGAAGATTATTTTTTTGTGTCCAACATGCTGTTTCTTCAACGCTGCTTCAACGCTTTTTTCCAGTCTTGTTTCTTGTTTTATAATTGAAACTTTATATTTCATGTTCTTATTTGTTTAGTCTTTTTTGCTGCTGCTCTTATTTTTTATTTTATTTATTTACTTTTTATTTTTTACTTTGTCTAGTTACACATTTTATTTTTGTAACTACATTTTTGGGAAGACTCTGGCTGAATAAAGCTCTACCATATAGATCAACATTGACTGATGTCTTCTGTGCCTCCTCATGCTATGTCTGTGGATTTACTTTCTCCGCCTCTCGGTTGCCATGGTTACCCATAAAACGTTCCTTATTACCGGTCTTAAGTCGATGCAGAATATCCACTAGACACTTTGCATTGACCATTTATGGCAGAAATTGGGTGTGTAGGAGGCGGGATATGATCCAAAAACAGCTGAGCACATTTCTACGAACAGCCAGATTTATAAAGCAGAAATTGAAGCATGCAGCTGTGAATATTCCTAGTTTGATAGATCAGAAACTTACTAGTTGCAAGTAAAAAAGAATTGCTGAACTCTTTTATGGATTCAAAGCATTTCAATAAGTGAACATTTTGGACATTTCACCTCAAAGCTGGTACTAAATTTCCTTAAACACTGGTATAATATTTTGTTGAATTAAATATTATCAAAAATAATTCAGTGCATGTTCAAAACAGAGACAAGGAACCAATTTCCAGTTCTTAGCATTTATTTTGAACAGATTAACAAAATGCAGTTTTACAGAGAAAACATGCCCTATTGTCTCTGGGCCAGACAAAGATTTCTGACGAAGAATGGTTTCCGTGTCATAACTTTTATAAACATCCAAAACCTCCCAGGATTAATCTGCTCCAATCAGAACGTTTTAAACAGTGTCTTGACAATGATTGGATGTCAAAAATTATGCAGTCATAAGGGACGTGTCTTTTCTCCTGGATCCAAGTCAAAAGTTCATTCTGAGTTTTATGGTCCTAAGCAAAACTCCCAGCTTTATGGCCTTGGTTCTGGCATCCTAAATCTACAGACATCCTGTTTTTACAGCCTGCAATAAAACTCTTTGTCTCAGAGGTCCTCAAAGGTCACACATACTCCCACCATATCCAAGGCCTCTGCTGCTGGTAAACAGTGTGTCTTTTTACCTCTGAATAATAGATGTTTATAACATATGTAGCCCCAAAAGAATAGATACAACAATACCCAAGAGGAAGCAAAGACAGGGAAAATAAAAGCGGTGCAAACACAGAACCCTGCAGTGTGTCAATGGCCAACATAAGATACAGCACCGCTAAAACTGAACACTTCCCCTTGTGAGTTTGCATCAAAATGTCATTAGAAATTCTATGCAAGGCTGTTTCAGTTGAATGAAAACAACAAAAACGCAACTGAAAATCTTCAAGAATGCAATGCTGGTCAAAACCTTGGCAGCAAATGGTAGCTTAGATTTTGGTCTATATTAGTACTGGGAAGCTTACGGTCAAAAATCTCTTTTTTCAAAGACGGTGGATGACAGTATTTTTGAAGTAAACCAGAACCTCACTGGAAACTAAATGGGCCTCAATAACAGGACTAATGGTCTGTAGAACATTTTTAAACAGGTACCCAGGCAAGGTAACCCTGGTCCTCGTGGGTGGGGGGTTTGGGGGGTTACTGCTTCTACTGAGCCAGGTTCTGCTGGAGGTTTCTTCCAATTGAAGGGGATATTTTCCTCTCTACTGTCACTACATGCTTGCTTATTATGATGAATTGCTGTTGTTGGAGTCTGCATCATCAGGGCACAACTGTAAGTCAGTCACTCAATGCAATCTGCCATGATTCCATAAAATAGAAAACTTTCAAACTGATTAGAATCCATGTAGCCTATGGTTAAAAAAACTGGAAAAAGTTTTCTTGTAAAGTTCCTTGAAATGAGATCTGTTGTGGATCTGAATTATATAAATAAACTGAATTGTAATTGAAGTACAATTCTACATGTATGCTGGATTTCTTTATGGAGCAAAAGAGAAGATATTCTTTGCTAAAAAAATATTTCAATTTCTTTTGCTCATTGGCTTTGGATTTTGTTTTCTAATCAGACAATTCTGATAAATTTCCTTCCCTGATTATCTATACTGTTAGTGTTTTCTTCATCTTTTCTTTTCTTGTACAAATATGTTTCTTCTCTCTAACACCTTTATGGTTGCAGAGCTTAATGTGATGGATGAAGTAGTTTGTAAAAAGAATTAACCACTTAACAGAGTTACAACTATAATGATCCCAGGTCAATGACTATTGACTAAAGGCCTCCATTATTGTCTTGTAAGACATTACTGCTGTACCATTACCCCAATTATAATAAAGGCAAGGGATTTTAGTACAACACAGAATCAGATTGACCAAGGTTGTAATCATGCTTTTTTCAAATATGACCCAGGGGCTCACCGCCTTTCTTGTTGCATTCTAATGGACTCATTAAACAATGACAATGATTTAATTGTTTCTGGGTAGTATGAATGCTTTATAGTAGAGTGTGTGGACATGAGCACACATTGATATTTGCAAATATGCTTTAATGATTTCTGTGAAGAAATTAAGACAAAACATTCTAGTTTAAAAAAGCTAGATTGACACAAATGAACAGCAAACAATTACCTAAATTCTTCTATAAAATGTTACTTCTACTTATATCCCTGTCGCAAAATACTGTATATTTTGATTTTTTTCCTCTAATTTTTTTTTGGCTTTCCTGGTAAGTTGTATATTTCAGAAGTAAAATATATTTAACTAATATTATACCATTACTATCTTGAGAAATATAATACTTGATTTTAAGTTGATTGGTTTTCTGTAACATGCCTGGCTTTAAAGGGCCTATATCATGCAAAATCAACTTTGTGGCATTTTCAACCATCTGGTAGTGCAAATTTCTCATAAAAAAAACCACCAGAGTGGTTTTTGGCTTAATTCACACATGTCTGAGTAATCCTCTTGAATCCTGCTCTCTGAGCAGCTGCCCCTCCTTCTAGAGAGAGACGAGCCATTTTACTTCATCTTCCAACATTAACTATGGGAGCCGAGTTTTTCCTTTCCACTGTCGCTTCGTGCTTGCTCAGTGTGAGGGATTGCTGAGAATTACACGACGCAATCTTCTGTGGTTCTCTAATTTCTAAATTAAACATTGTATTGTAATAACTCTTCTTGTAAAGTGCCTTGAGATGACATCTGTTGTGAAACGGCGCTATATAAATAAACTGAATTGAATTGAATTGAACTACAGGATACACATTAAATTTTAGGACAAATTAATAATATATGACACCAACTGTAACATTTTATCATATATATGTATATCCCAGAAGTTGAAAGCTGATATAATTGCTTTAAGTATAGTTCACAAATTTTCAATAATGTTAAAACTGGGACCATTCCAGAAAATGGGTTTAGCCCCTTTTTTCAATTCCAACCTGATGTGTGTTTAAGATCACTGAGTCCAAGTTAACAGCAATCCAAAACACAATCATGGAGGGATGGACAAGAAGCTGAATACAGAGAGCTGGGGGAGCTTTGTGGTATGGTAGGAAAAGAAACATCTTACCTTGAATGTGAACAAAACAAATAAGGTGATTGTAAATTTCAGAAGAAACAGAGTTAAGTCAAACACTGTATAATGGGAGAAGAAGTGGAGGTGGTTGAGTAATATAAATACTTCAGAGTTCACCTGGAAAACAGACTGGACTGGAGAGTCAACAGTGAAGCCGTCTACAAGAAGGAAAAGAGCAAACTACTTCATCAGGAAGCTCAGGTCCTTCAAGGTTATTATTAACTGTAAAAAAAAGCACTTGCACCAAAAATATTAACTACCAACAATACACAAACAGTTAGCTGGTGATTGAAGCTACCACTGATCACTGGTCCAGGTAATGGACCTTAAATCCATTAGGAGCAGATAATATTAAGCAAAAGGGCTACTAAGTTTGACTATATAAGTAATGTATACACCAAACACCCAAATGCATCTTATTCTTCGTTTCATTTAAAAAGTAACTCTTACAGAACTTATCTATCTATCTATCTATCTATCTATCTATCTATCTATCTATCTATCTATCTATATACTATATATATATATGTATGTATATATATATATATGTATATATATATATATATTATGGCATGCCGTTCAGTATGGCATGCCATAATAATACAGTATATATGTATGTATGTATATATATATATATATATATATATATATATATATATATATATATATATATATATATATATATATATATGTGTATGTATGTATATATATATATGTACATATAAACCCCAGTACCAACTATGAGCCCAACTAACACTCACCCAGAGAAAATGACTCACTTCCAAACAATAAATCAATCAAGCTTTGATGAAATTATTGACAAACTAAGCTCTGCCACCTGCTGCTTAGATATCTTACCAACAAATTTTCTAAAAAAGGTCCTCCCATCCATCAGAATGGATCTTATCAAAATAGTTAACTCATCGCTCCTATCAGGTGTTTTCCCCAAAGCCCTAAAAACAGCAGTTATCAAACCAATACTAAAGAAGAAGAACCTAGACAGCACTTTGATGCAAAACTACAGACCAATCTCTAATCTCCCATTTATCGGTAAAATTATTGAAAAAGTTGTGTTCCAGCAGCTAAACAGCTTCCTAGCAATGAACAAACGCCTTGATGTTTATCAGTCTGGTTTTCGTAGATACCACAGCACAGAGACAGCCCTCGTCAAAGTTTTTAATGACATCCGTACAAATACTGACCATGGAAAAACAACAGTGCTGGTACTGTTAGACCTCAGTGCGGCGTTTGACACTGTTGATCATGATATATTACTGGAACGTCTAGAGAGCTGGGTCGGACTCTCTGGTACAGTACTCGACTGGTTCACATCCTACCTCAAGAACAGGAACTTCTTTGTATCAGTTAGCCAGTTCTCATCACAAAACACAGAAATAACATGTGGGGTCCCCCAGGGCTCCATCCTGGGGCCCCTCCTATTTAGCATCTATATGCTTCCGCTTAGCCAGATTATAACCGCCAACCATGTTAAATACCACAACTATGCTGACGACACTCAGCTTTATATCTCAGTGTCACCAGATGATGTTGAACCCATCCAAATCCTCAATAAATGCATTGAGCAAATTAACAGCTGGATGTCCCATAATTTCCTACAACTGAACAAAAACAAAACTGAAGTGCTTCTCTTTGGACCCAAAAAAGATCGATTAAATATCAGTAAACAGCTTCAGTTGGTCCAACTAGAAACTACTGACCAGGCCAGAAATCTAGGTGTAATAATGGACTCAGACCAGAACCTCCAGGGTCACATAAAGGCAATAACAAGGTCAGCTTTCTATCACCTGAGGAACATTTCTAGGATTAAAGGAATGATGACACAAGGAGACCTAGAAAAACTCATCCATGCATTTATCTCTAGCCGCCTTGATTACTGTAACAGTATCCTCACAGGTCTACCTAAAAAATCAATCAGACAGCTGCAGCTGATCCAGAACGCTGCTGCTCGTGTTCTCACTAGAACCAGGAAAGTAGAACACATCACCCCAGTTCTAAAGTCCTTACACTGGCTCCCTGTAGCTCAGAGAATAGACTTCAAAGTGCTTTTATTGGTATATAAATCATTGAATGGTTTAGCACCTGAGTACATTAGAGATCTGCTATCATGGTACAAACCATCCAGATCACTCAGGTCCTCCAGCTCTAATTTACTGATCGTCCCTAGAACCAGAACCAAACATGGAGAAGCAGCTTTCAGTTTCTATGCTCCTCATCTCTGGAACAAACTACCAGGAGAATGTAAAGCTGCAGAGACACTGAACTCTTTTAAGTCTAAAATTAAAACGTATCTATTTAAACTTGCTTATGAGTAACTGCTTTTTTTTTTTTTTTTTATTGTAAACATTTGATCTTTATATTATTTTATTGTTGTCGTTTTAATTTCTATATTTTATTCTATCTTTTAGCTTTATTTTTAAGTGATTGTGTATTAATTACGTGGATTTGTTCCTTACAATATCTTTTCTTACTGATTGATTACTGTTAAACTTATATGCTTTGTAATCATGTGGTTTCATTATCACTGAATCATGTAAAGCACCTTGAATTACCTTGTGTTGAAAGTGTGCTATAGAAATAAAATTGCCTTGCCTTGCCTTGCCATGTGTATGTATGTATATATATATATATATATATATATATATATATATATACTGGATAGCTCAATTGGTTAGAACAGCAGATTAGCAACCGCCTGGGGCAAAGGAGCTATGAACACCATCCAGTGTGGGTCCTTGGGCAAGACCCTTCATGCAACTGCCTACCTCATACCATAATGAGAGACAATGAAATACATGAGATGCCTGCTCAGGCGTTGCCCAGACAAACAAGGTCTTCGTCAGGTGCCAGGTAAACCACACTGAAGCTATGAACACCATCCAGTGTGGGTCCTTGGGTAAGACCCTTCATGCTACTGCATACCTCATATCATGACGCGAGACAATGAAATACATGAGATGCCAGCTCAGATGTCACCCGGACAAACAAGGTCTGTGTCAGGTGCTCAGGAACCAGGGCACCTTGATGAAAAATGGGCTACTAGAACAACAACCAGGTGGAAATGGATGAGATGCGAGAATATGGCTCTGTTGTAATGTTACTACTCAGGTAACCCTAATCAGAGAGGTTACACAAGAAGATTGTGGGCTCAATGGTTACTTCGATACCCACAGTCACAGTTGTCGACAAAACACCTAGTAGCTCAGTATTCCAACATCCACAAACGGCAACTGCTATCACAACTTGAGATTGATGAGATACAATACAAATGCTACCGCAAGGAGGAGTCAGGACGCCAGGTCAAAGGGGAACCAATTCCCCCACCAGGGCTGGGGAGTCAAACCATATCGCTGAGCAAGGAAGCAACTGACCTGAGATCATGGCGAAAATTAGCGCAAGACCCTCCTGACGCCGGAAAGTCTCCCCTCGGAAAGTTTCCTGGAAACAGTGAATGCAGCATTGAGAGCGATCCCTACCACATCAATCACAGAAACCAATGAGCTGATATAAACTTCAGCAGCAGTGATCCTACTGGAAGAGCATATGTGTATATGCAACAGCAACCTCCCTGAGCCAAACCAGTTACCATCACAGTGGCAGACATCAGAGAAAGAGTCTCAGGTATGAAAAACTGGACAGTACCAGGCCCTGACATGATCCATACCTACTGACTAAAGAAACTCAAAGCACTCCATGAGCGCCTGGCAGCAGAACTGAACCAGGTCCCTTAGAGATGGGACTCACCCAGAATAGCTAACCGAAGGGCGAACAATCTTGATCCAGAAGGATTCCACCAAAGGTACAGTCCCATTCAATGGCAAGCCACTTACACAAGTGTCCATCAAATGTGGCATATACCAAGGTAATGATCAGTCCTCACTACTGTTCTGCATTGGTCTTAATCCCCTAAGCCAAATAATCAACACGACTGGCTATGGATACCGCCTCAGGAATGGAGATACGATCTGTCACCTCCTCAACACTGATGATATCAAGCTGTATGCTAAGAGCAAACTGGACACTGATTCCCTGATCCACACCACCAGGATCTAAATCAATGACATCGGGATTTCATTTGGGCTTGACAAATGTAGTAGGATGGTCACAAAGTGAGGCAATATAGTCCACACTGAAGGGGTCTCACAAGCAGACATTGAGGAAAGTTACAAGTACCTGGGAATACTGCAAGCAAATGGCAACCTTGAACAGGCAACAAGAGAGGCAGCACCAGCCAAATACCTCCAACGAGTGAGGCAAGTCCTAAGAAGCCAGCTCAATGGAAAGAAGTCCAAGGCAATAAACAGTTACACCCTGCCAGTGATCAGATACCCTGGGGGAATAATAAGATGGCCAAAGGATGAGATACAGACCACAGCTATTAAGACACGAAAGTTTACCATGCATGGCGGGTTCCATCCCACGTCAAGCACCCTGAGACTGTACGCACGGCGTAAAGAAGGAGGCAGAGGACTGATTAGCATAAGAGCCAATGTCCAAGATGAAACATCTAAGCCCCATAAGTATATCAAGGACTAGGCTTCAACGGATGACATACTTAGTAAATGCCTGAGACAATGGCAATATGAGGAGTCCAGAAATGTGCAGTACTTGGAACAGCAAAGATCCTGAGGAGGACCCTCAAGCTCCCAGGCCTCTGGTAGAGGACCCCTGCTTGGAATGGGGAAAAAACACATGCCCACAGTGGGCGAGAGGGGATTTATATATATATATATATATATATATATATATATATATATATAACATACATGCTCACCCTCTCTCTCCACTTTTAAAATACCTTAAATCATGACTGGTTTCATCACACAGTACGTTTACATGCACATCTAAATCGAGCTTTTGGAGTAATCAGACTAAGGGCTTGCTCGCCTTGGCTCTCTTGTTGAGCGCCAAGTCCCAGTTTAAATGTCAACCAGAAAATCATATTATTAAATGTAGTATCTTCCTTATAGCAGTTAGCTTTGAGCTGCACAGAGGCACTAAACTGATTGAAGCAGAAGGAATTAAAGCATTATATTCGCAATCACAATTCACCATCTCTTCGTAAGTCCAAACATGCACTGATCGGCCGCTTATGTTTTTCTTAGCCACAATATTATTTTTCTAATACTACTTTGTTGCTGCTGAGTCACACTTCCGCGTCTCCTAACTTCCAGAGGGGGTGCGAGAGTACAGGCTGGGGCAGGGGGTTGGTTGCAGAGTAGTCCTATTCTCAATCCCATTATCTGGGTTGCTTTGTTGTCTTTCTTAAACTCCAGTTTGGCTCGATTCAAGCCGTACTACTATAAGGTGTATACATGCATTTCAAAAGTCTGATTTCAGTCAGACTAAGGTACGAATATTGTTGTCAATCTGTACTTTAAAAAAAGTTCCTGATGTTGTTGGGATTCATTTTCCATAGATTATATGCCGTCCCCAGCATCCTTTGTACGCCCTCAACTCATTCTCATTGGTCTGTGACCAGTGATGATGACAGAGCTTGCACCGCCCTCAGTGCATTCTCATTGGTCTTTAGCCAGTGATTACAGGCAGAGCTCTTCAAAGGGCTGTGCTGAAATTAGCTATCATCTTTCCATGCTTACTGGGCGACGGGGACATTCAAAACTTTGCAAGCAAAATCTCCCCCCTTGGTCTCAACCTGCGGACCAGGACAGGACCACTTTCCTAAACCTCTGGAGCATTACCCAACCTCCCGTTTGTGTAGGGGTGACCCCCAATAATCGAAGATTCGATGCATCGATAGGCGGAGCATGATTCGACCACCATTCGTAAAGTTGAATCTTTGCAGACGAAACTAATATCATTTGGATAACGAATTCATAGGATTCCAGTCATTTACATGAAGTTTAAACAATCTTTACATATAAATCTGCAAATCTAACTATAAAGAATGAAGAGTTTAATAAACAATATGTTCACACAAAACTAAGAATACACAAGAGAGAGTGTTGCAATTTTACCTCTATCATACTTCACACTGCATAACCACCAGCAGGCAATGTAGAATGTAAGTTCAACATTGGCTGGCAGATATTGATGACTTAATACTCGAAGCAGAGATATAGCTCTCATAAACTACCATCTCTAAGATGGTGCACGGACAAACAAATTCAACAATTAACATGAACACATTACCCATAAGTCTTTGCAGCGTACAACCGCGCCTCCACACATAGATCAGTCGACCATCATCGACTATAGAAAGATTTGGCAGTTCTGATTCAAATGTGTACATCCTTGGTCGGGGAAACCCCTAGTAGCCAGAAGGTCTGCTTGGCATCTGAGCTACGCATATGAAGATACCTCTCTAAACACACAATTGACTGAAGTCGCTGCCTGCATTTGAACGCATTCTTTTAAAATCAGCTGTGCACTGATATTCCTAAATGGAACTAGCAACCGTTTGGATCGTTTCTCCTTCTTCCTTCATTGTTCGCCTTAGACTGGCAGTATGGACGAAGTCATCACCAGTAGGAAAAATTAAAGTTTGTCGTGGTAGGTTGTAGGTTTCTGTAGGAGGTTTTGAAACATGAGTTTAGATTTGTGTGAAATTGTTTTATTGATATTTCTGTAAGTTGTTAAACCAATGTTTGCACATTGTCACCACACGCTTTTTGAGCTGTTTTATGCTTGATTCTGAGTTCACTGGTTCTTGTTAAAGCCTTATTATATCTCTTATCTTTGTAATTTATCTCAGTTTGTTGGCACAGCGTGGTTGTATGGCTGACTAAGGGTGAATACTATTCACCCTGTGTCATGAGTCCAGATCACCCACTGGGGACTCGCTTCACTACACTCATGCACGCACAAACACACAAATTATTATGACACTAATTTCTATGATGGTATATAAAACTGCTTACTTACTTTATAGATTAATTTGTAATGAAATGTTACTGATAAAATGCAGAAATTGATGCCCATGTAATGTATATGTAAATCACACATCGTGTTTGTGTTTTATGCTTAACTGTTATTGCTGTTTTCATTTTTTCCCCTAATCACCCAAAGCAACTTGAACTGCCTCGTTGTTCAAAGTGTGTTATAAAAATACAGTGGCCTGGCCTTGCCATATTATGGTTTTTGAGTTCATTAAAAGATTATTAACCATTCAAATATAATTTGATGAAACTTGGCTTTATCAAATTACTGTAACCAGAAATATTCTAAATAATTTCAAACAAGAAGAAATATTACCTATACTAGGATCTTGAAAAATAAAGACTGTTTGATTACTAGTATTTGGATTAGTTAAATTTCTGTTGTAGGAATTGTGTACATTAGCTGTACACTGAGTATCATCATAGTCATTATTTTCCTGTTACTTGGATGTTTCTGCTAATAGACCATAATAGGCCATAGACTACATCGTACATCCAACCATTGGCAGAACTGCACATGTAGCCTATGAACTATACTAGAGCAATACTTAATAAAGGTGCCTTAATTACATCACATTCGATCATAAATTAGGTAAGAAATTTTGTAGTTAAAACAGAAAAAAATGTCACCATTTTGTGGACTGAGAAAAATTTGTCTTTATTATCTAGTATTATTATTAGTAGTAGTATTATTGGATATTATTACATTTCAATAAAAAGATCTTTAAAAAATATCTAATAAAAACAATTTGCTTTCAAAAGATGGATGAAATTATCATGTTCACAAGGAGACAGTACCTAGAGCATATTAATATAATAGAATACAAAATTGGGACTTATGTCTGGTCTTCTCATGTTTTATTGATGTGACAGTGATATTATTAAGATTATTCATTTAATGTATTCACTTTTTTGTCTTCCGAAGCCAACTTTGCCAACCCTATTCATATGAGGGCACACTTAATAATAATAATACTAATCAGAAAATCTGGGTTGGCACATTTACCTGATAAACAGTTTTATAGTAGCCTACCTGTGTAAAGATATGCCTTTCACAATCATAGCCTTCAGAGAAAACTTTACTTATTAAAATACTTTTTTATGTAACTGTATGCATGTTAACAGTATTTTTTTTTTCAATTTGTGAAAAAAGAGGAGAAACTGTATGCACACAGATCCATTTTTAAAAATGATCATTTTTAAAAACATTTTCAAAGACCAATGACGGGAGACTGTTCTTTTATACAGGAAATAATTTCAACCTGTTCTGCTACAGATAGCATTTGCAGCAGGTAATGATAGGGATATACTAAATTAAGAGGTGAACCATCACAAATTATCCTGAATGTACCTCACAATTTTGTCACAGTACAGACCAGTTCGTCATTGCACTGTGGGTTCTTGTACTCTTGGCTTTGAAAACTCACATGTCTCTAGATTCTGGTTTCTGTCCTAAATACATTAGATTTATTCTGCCTATCTTGCTTGTTTGGTTTTTGAGCCTGAACATACTTCTGATTAATGACTAACCGGGCAAAAAATCTGGGAATAGTGATAGACTCAGACCCGAATCGTCATAGAAACATAAAAACAATTACATAGTTATCCTTCTGTTGTATAAAATAAAATTCAAAGATAAAGATATGAATTTATGAATGACTTAGTACCAAAGTATATGGAAGACTTGTCAAGATACCAACCTCCCAAACCATTCAAGTCCTCCAACTAAGTCTACTAATGATCTCCAGAATTACAAACAAGGAGAAGCAGCTTTCAGTTTCTATGCTCCCCTTATCTGGAACAAACTTCCAGAAGAGTGCAAAGCTGCTGAAACACAATTCCTTTAAATCAAAGATGAAAACCCATCTCTTAAGAGCTGCCTTTGAGTAAGTGATTAACAATAGCTGGAATACTATATATTAAATTCATGATTTGAAGTCTCTAGTGTTGTTTGTTTTTTGCTTTAATTGCCTCTTCCTTTTATATTTTATCCCCTTATGATGTAAAGCACTTTGAATGACCTTGTTGTTGAAAGTGTTCTAAATAAAGTCACCTTGCCTCCCAGTGGATTTTCACTTTTACTTTAGGATTTAGTGCATCTTCATTATATCATAATTTTGTTTAATTTATCACTACAATGATAAACAACAGCAAAATTATATAATCTGATGGAGGGATAACCTGTTTTTACTATAAATACAAGACAGTGGTCATGATGGACCCGTTTTTAAATGATTCATACTGGAATTCTTGATCACTGTAGCTGGAGCATTGTGTCGGATTTTTTTGTCCCCCCCTCACAGCTGTTCAGCATCAGTTTGTAAGAGATTGGCAGTTGCTAAAAGAAGTATTTCCCCCAACTTAATGGCTTCAAAGAATAAAGTTTAGTGCCGAGGGTTTTATAGTGTAAGGCTGTTGTTCAGGATTTGGGCTCTGCCACCTGGCTCCAGTGATTTAAACTCTTAATGCTTCTGTATACCAAGACATAATGGGCAAAATAAAAAGAAAATAATCCTTATGGGTGAAGAAGTCCTAGAAAGCTAGTTTAATAATAATAGATAAAACAAGCCGGTGTGCTAATAATACAAATATAATACAAATTTGTTTCAACAATTCTGCAGTGTTTTTACAATGGACCTTTTCTACTTTTACAGGGACATCAGATTGTCCTCAGGTTCATACAAATAACAGTAATCTTTTTCTACATTTTTTTAAGCTGTTTAAATTTTTGTAGATACGGTCAAGTGTAGTTGCTGCCATGATGCCCCTAATAGGTTTGCAGGATTGCAATAAAGTTGCAATGCAAATTGCAAGTTAAAACATGATCAAAACTCTATTGAACAATATCTAAGTTATCTCTCCCTTGAAACATAAACAGAAAAATAAAGAGGTTTGTTTATACTTTTGGCGGTTTGCTGCCTGATCGGTCCCAAAACAGGAATTAAATGTCCAGTCCCAAAAAAAAAAGGACAAAAATAAACAGATCATGTCAAAACTCGTAAGCAGACACGCTTAAGCTCTGCTCTGATGAACCTGAAAGCTTTGACAGAAACAGGGCAAAACTGCAAGCTGACTTCAGTGATCTGCTTTTGCCATTCTCTTTAATAACTGAACTGATCATAGTTTGGCTGTGACATTCCCAGATGCACAAACAGGAGGGGTCAGAAGCTATTTCAGCTTCCACTTCAAAGGTTTTAAAAGTCTTCTTCCATGTCCTGCAGGTTTGAAGAAAACAGAACAAGGCATCAACTGTCCTGGATAATAGGCAGTGCTTGAATGGGAAGGCCTGCAACAGACTGGCGTCCTGTTCAGAGTGTACCCTGCCTAACGCCTGATAATTGCTGGGATAGGCTCCAGCTGCCCCGTGACCCTGAATTGGATAAGCGGCTAAGAAGATGGATGGATGGATGAATGGGAAGGCAAAGAACCCCATCTGTTGGTCATATTGATCAACTTTTCAATTATATCACCATTGTTTCATGGACAGCTGGGAATGCAGTCTGTTTAGTAAGTTTTGATCTAAAATGAATCCCAATAAAAAATGACTTTTGACCAATGATCAAAAATCCCGTCCTTCTTGTCCTCATCCCAGGTAGACGATTTAGACATTTTCTATAAATCAGGAGTGGAGTACACCAGCTAACTAGGGATGCGTACCGATACCCAGTGCCATTATGACACCGGTTTTGCCATAAAATGCAGTAACCAGACCAAAAAGATACGCACATTTCAATGCTTTATTTCGTTTCCTTTTTTTTTCTAGAGATGTCAAATACTATGGATTCTGGGTATACCATCAGCCAAGAGTTATGCCCAAAATCACCAGAAAAGGCTAACATGGCTATCTTTTGGCGAAAAACCAGCTAAAAGTTAGCCATGTCAAAATTAATGCATTAACACAGGTCGATTAATTCCTAGAATTAACTTAAATCTTTTAACGCAATTAATTAATGCGCAGAATACCACCCTGTTTATAATTCGGCCCGAACCACATCACTTCTCCTTCCTAACCAGCGAAATTACAGATTGTTGTGCAGCAGCATGTGTGTGTGTGTGTACTTAAATGACATGTGAGTATTGGGTTGATATGATTGTAAGTTCATAAGTTGTCTGTGGGAGTTTTCCTTACCGTCTGCTTGGGATGTCAGCTCACTGTGCATGATACAGAGCAGAAATGCGGCATTCTTATGTTGATTTATGCATGTAGCTTCAGTACATTTTATAGTGAGTTACCGCTGCCTTACAAATGGGCAATATTCAGTTAAAGTGATGTTTTTTTCGGACTTAAATTAATGCTAACTCATTAGCAGACGTAGCTGTGTGTATCTTCATAATAAGACTATTTATTTCCTGATGTGAGAGATTTATATGCTGAGTGTTACTTATGGGAAAATGGTAAATTGTGACATTACTAAGTCTATATTAAATTTGCTTTATGTGATGTTTAACACAGACCGGTGATTTCCAAATGTTAAGGTTTATTCAAATATGTTGGTTAGTTCTACTACCTTAGTTATGTTAGCCATTATTTTTCATATGAGACCAAAAATACATTGTGAATGTGATTGTGGAGTTGAAAACAAAAATTCCATTGATTTCTCCTACATGTAATAATAAAAAAAGAGCAATATTTGGATTTGTCTTTTTTTTGCACTGACAATTTTAGTTTTTTGTCATATTTAGGAATGGTGATTAATTCACAGCTATCCTTTGATAAATTAGATTAAATAAATTTTTATCGTTTAACAACCCTACTAAAAATTTAACAAAATAAGAGGGTTTATGAACAAGGTTTGTATGTTTTGCATTCTTTAAACATCGTTTCGGGCACTGTTTCAGGATTGGCACGATTTCAAAAATACCTGTTTGGCATTGATATTGGATAAAACCTAAAGGATACCCATCCCTTGTCCTAACTTAAGCCAGTCCTAACTCTTACACCAGACTTAGCTAAAACCACACCCCATAGGCGGAGATTCCGAGGGACATATTTTTAATGATACAGCATTGTCCAAAACAGTAGAACACAAACAATAATAAATGTGAAACAATGCGTTTTTATTTCTTTAAAGATTACAATCTCTGCCCCTACCAATTCCTCAAATTGGTACAGTCCACACAGGCCCTTTCAAATGGCCTGCCAGCTGCGCTACTGCTGTACTAATTACAGGTAGCAAATAAGGACAGTCACTAGGACAGGGGAGCCAATCAATATGTGAAACCAGTAAGTAATATTACCCAGCCACGTTTTCTATAATCTCAAATATGTCTGTTATATGTGGTCATAAAGGTGGAAAATTGCCACCTATTGCTTGACATAGTCTTGAGATTTCGAAAAATATCCATATAATTCAAAAATAGATAATGTTTATATTGATATGGTTAATGCCCTGCTAGCATTGAAATGTGCACATTTTATGATGGATGTGTCCTTGAAAAGCAACCTACAGTCATAAATGACTAAAGGCAACTTCATTCCAAAGGCTATATTTCTCCTCATCAACTGCAGCGGGTACTCATTGGGCTACTCCGTAGTAGAGATCCCCCTATCCGTTTTGTATTTAATGTTTACAATGAGCTGCAGGCTAAAGTTAACAGCTGAAAATAATTTGAAAGAACTAGCGAAAATAGCTTTTTTTCTTAAAACATCAACCTCAATTGCTTAAAGTAGTTCCACAATCATGATTTCTGTCTCTGAAAAAAACAAAAAAACTTGGGGTCAACAGCTGTCTGATAGCACGATTTGTATTCTCTGTTCAGATCATTTGGATTGAATATTAGTTCACATGAATAAATATAATAAAATAAAAACTATGGAGAAAGTTACAATTTTAAAAATCGATTGGTAATAATAGATTATTACGGGAGTGGGTTTACCCTGTCAGTCAAAATGAACCATGAAAATCAAAATGAAACCACACTGACGTTGGTTTTAGGTTGTAAATTTAAAAGATGTTCATACCGATTCAGCAAAAAATTTTTAGTGTTTCAGCAAGTTGTGACATTGATCAAGCGGGTCTGATTATCTCCTTGCAGCAGGTCATTTACAGAATAAAATCAGCGGATTTTACTTTGTTTCCTGGTCGCTCCAGGATTATTCTACTACAAATTACTTTTCAGCTTCAATGTTATGTTGATGGAAAATTTTTGCATTTTTAATAGCTTCTACATCATGGGGCTTCATCACATTTTATGTTGACATTTCATTACTTTAGATCATGTCTTCTTTTTGTTATTGGGAAAAGATTACAGAAATGTTGTAGTAGTTTAGGTTCAACATCTGATGTATTTAGTTGTTGCTCTGCTATTAAAAGTAGTTGTTATTTCAGGACATGTTTGATGTTGGATTAGTCTTTAAAGTGTTTCATTAATAGTTTTGTAACTTTATTTTGAAGTTTTTTTTAAGTTACTTTGATGGACTGTAGTGGAAATTAGAGAAGGATACAAAGAAATGTTGTTAGATGTGGTCATGAAGGGGTTTTCAATGCCAGCATCCACCTAATACCATTGTTGGTATTATTGGTTGGACATAGAATAACCTGTATACAGGTAGACTATGGACTAATACAGAACAATGCAATAACTACTAGGGATGCAACGATACCCATTTTTCAAGCCGATATGATACCGATACTTAGATTTGAGCCGATACTGATACTTCTACCACACAAAAAATAATCCAATGAATTGGAAGATGGGTTTAATTTTCTCTGTACTAGTTACAATAAATGATGCTGAATTAGATTTAAAAAAATGATAAAAATTACCACAAAATAAAAAATTATGTGAAATTATTGGAGTGTTTACACATTTTAAGTATCTGCTCATGGTATCCGTTAACTTTAACGGATACCGATATCATACATAAGAACAGCATTGGCAATGATACCCGATACTATTATCGGATTTGTTCCCCAAGCTCCTTGGTGAGAGTCAGGTGTGGTAACCAGTCAGTCAAAGGGATATGCCCAGTGGCCAAGTGGCGAGGGCACATGATCTGTCGGAGGCAGAGTGACATGATCCCAAAGTGTCACACATGCATAAAATTTGATTTTCCAACTGCATTAACTGGATGGAATAGTCCAATTAAGAGTAGTCTCGTTTAGTTTGACTGAAGCTTGACTAAAGCGTATAGATGTATTTCAAAAGTCTGATTTCAGTTGGACTACGGTAATAATTTGGCTTTCTCTTAATGCATCTAAATGCACTGAAGGAGTTGGGTGAAATTTTTTAATCTACATCAGATTTAAGATTAATACAGGCATAATACCAGATGGTGCACTCTGCTTCAGAAGTGGCTTGGCTGGGGTAGTTCACTTTTTTAACAGACTGGCTTCTTTTGTAAAGACCTGTTGTGGCTTACCCTCTTTATGATAGTTGCCAATGATTTCTGCTTTGAAGTCAGCAGTTTTTTCTATGGTTCTGTAAGGTGCCATTAATCCATTATTAAAAAAAATATCCGAATAAAAATTTTTTTTTTTATTGATGATATACAAAAGCATACCTTCTTTATTAGCTGTGAGCCATGATCATCAAAAACAAGTAACATTAACTTACGCTTGAGATGTATCAATGTGTATGCCATACATCTATACAAAATGTTTCACTTTTTAACTTGATATAATGAAATGAAATCACTTGTCAATAGTATTCCAACTCTAAATTTTTCTAAATAAAAAACAACAACTATCAATTGAACCATAATAACATGAGAGTATTTCAGCCCTCCAATTGTGTAAGGTCCACCATGGGCCTGTATTCATCTGTAGAAAATAGTTGAACATCATACACATATTTTTCTGCCTTAGGCGAATGTCAGCTCTGCCTGAAGGTCAAAAGTAGAAGATGGAAGGTATAAACTGGAGGGGCATAGTTCCACTCATTGGAGATAAGAAAGCCATAAATGATGGGACCAAAAACATATAACAGATAACATATAACAGAAAAAGCATCTAGATTTCTAAAGATATAAATTCACTGTGACTACCACAAGGAATAAAAAAGCTATTCCACCAATCTGGCATGCATGTTGGAGGGCACTGTAACCATTTTAATCCCTGCTGCAGGTGACATTTGTCTTTTTGAATAAAAATGTTCAAGAAAGTTAGGCAATCTATAATAAAATGATTCTCTTTATCAAACAACAACACATGTACCGATGATAGAAAACCTCGGATATTTGACTGGCAAGTCAATTATGATAGCATTTTTGATTAAAGCCACACCAACAGATGTGTGTTTGTCAAAGAGGGGATTTTTAACATGATTGCATCAGTTAATTATCTAAAATTGTAATTGAAACATTTTTGATGGGCACCCTGCCATTTAATAGTAAGTCCCTATGTCCAATTGTCCTAAAATATATAATGTATTTGAATATTATTTAAAAAAACTAGTTAATGTCCTTACTTTGTTACCTGATGCTGGATCATTGAGCAGATTACCTTTTCCTTTTATTGTAATCGTCCTCTGGGCTGTCTGACAGGTAATAGCGAGCAGCGTTTGACCTCTGGGATGTGTCTTATATGTGTGAGTAGGAGCTGACAGCAGCTTAACTCCAGTGTTAAGACCTGTCTTTGGATGAAAGAGAAAGTGGAAGGAGTGCTGCAGAATTCTATTCCAAACCAAAAGCAGCTATCTATAGCAGCAGCCATCAGTGAAACCTCTGCACACTATTCCTGTCAATAGTAACATAACAGACATAAAATCTGTCTGACTTTATAATATTCGAGCTTCTCTCTCATTACATTTCTGTCTGTATTTTTATGGCATAATATGACTTCTTCTATTGAGCTTTAGCTCATTGACTTACATGGGAACTTTTAATGGAATTTTAATGATATTACAGTACTAGGCAAAAGTATCAGGCAAGTGTAGAAAAATGCTGTGAATAAAGAATGCATTGAATGTGTGAGTTAATCATTTTTTATCAATCAACAAAAGATCTAAATCAAATCAAGATTTGTTGTGACCACCCTCTGCCTTCAAAACAGCATTTGTCTTTCTAGGTACACTTGCACAGTTTTTGAAGGAATTGGCTGGTAGGTAGTTCTAAATGTCTAACCACAGATCTTCTGTGGATGTAGGCTTCCTCATATCCTTCTGTCTTGTCATGTAATCCCAGAAACACTTGATGACATTGAGATCAGGTCTCTGTGGGGGCCATACCATCACTTCCAGGACTTCTTGTTCTTCTTTACACTAAAGACAGTTCTTAATGACTTTAAGTGTATGTTTGGGGTCATTGTCTTGCTGCAGAATAAATTTGGGGCCAATCATGTGACAGGAGGGTATTGCAAGATGTATAAGTATCTGCAGGTATTTGTCAGCATTCAGAACATGATTAATCGTGACCAAACCTTCAATTCTATTGTAGAAATGCAGTCCAAACCATTCAAGGAACCTCCACAATGCTTCACTGTTGCCTCCAGACACTCATTATTGTACCGCTCTCCAGCCCTTTGATGAACAAACTGCCAAATATTAAACATTTTGACTCATCAGTCCAGAGCACCTGATGCCCTTTCTCTGCACCCCAGTTGCTATGTTTTCGTACATACTTAAGACACTTGGCCTTGTTTCCATGTCGGCGGTAAGGCTCTTCAATTAAGACCACTTCTGGCCAGACTTTTCCAGTAGTTGGGTTTACCCGAGTCCTACTGGTTACACTGCTGTACATCTTCTGATTTCAAAGGGTAATCAGCTTGATATGTCTTTCAATTGCCGACCACTGTGTGTACAATCTTCAGCGTCGCCTGTTTCTCTTTTTTCTTTGTGCCTTTTCAAAAGAGCTTGAACAGCACATCCTGAAACCACAGTCTGCTTTTAAATCTTTGTCTGGTAGAGACCTTGCTGATGCAGTACAGCTACCTTGCACCTTGTTGCTGTGTTCAATCTTGCCATGGCATAAAACACTCCCAACTATATTCCACATGATCTTCATGGATCCTCATTAGTTTCCTCCGTAGTAGTTAATCTTCATGGGTTCCAATTAAAAAAATGTAAAACATAAACATTTGTTTGACTGCAACTTGACATTTGATAGAGGCCATGACACAGCGCGGTACATTTCAACAACATTAGTAAAATATGAATATTTTAGCGACCTTGTTCTGGACATACTGCAGCTTTAATAAATCCAACTCTGGATTATATGGAGCAGAGACCAACGCATGTACACCACATGCATTAAGTTTATTACTAACAAAAGAGAAATATAATTCACAACATTCTAGCGTAATATTAATTAACTCTGTCAGCCATAGAATTGATACTTATGATGTTTTACTTTACCTGAGACGCATTATGAATCCATGCACATATTCCTCCTCTCTCAAGCTTTGGTGTAGCTCATAGCAGCTGTAGACGCCTCATATGAATATTGCTCCCTTTGCCTGTTACAAATTGATCATACAATTTTAGTAGATAATCCACAAATGAAGGACAACCCACTGTCGCAAAATGTTTGTGGCACACGCAAGATTGTGGTCATTATTAACAATCTTGATAAATCAGGCCCTTAGTCTTTTACAATTTAAAAAAATTGTATCCTGTTTAATATGTGGTTCATCTATATGAAGCAAAATGACTGACTCAAATGTATAATGCTAGTCCTATAATGTAAAACATGGTTCTAAATGTTTTTGATAGTTTTCTTTTATTATAAATTGTCCTGTTGCCCACATTTATCAACAAGATTGCAAAAATTGTGTAAAACATACTTAAAATGGATGAATATTCTGTTTCCATTAGGAAAGCTTTTTTTTTAAATCACCAACGGTGAAATTATTGGTACACCCACTGTAAATATTCTGTGCAGCCCTACTTTTCCAAACCCACAAAGAGGTCTGTTTTTATTCGTCTTATACAATTTCTCTGGACTGTTCAGAGTCTTGTCTCCAATTTATGTTCTCTTTTTTTTAATCTCACTCCACAGGTTTTTGGTAAGATTCTGGTAAGGAGCCTGAGATGGCCAAGGAGTCAATTGTTTTTATGTTTAGTGAAGCAGTTCTGTGATGATTTGGCCATATATTTTGAGTATATTTTAGTGCATGATTATACATGACACTCTGTAGCTCAGACAATAGACTTGAAAGTGCTTCTGTTAGTCTATAAATCTTATTCTTATTCAACTTTATTGTCATTTAGCAAAGTTCAGGTACATAGCCAATGAAATGCAGTTGACATCCAACCAGAAGTGCAAAGAAGCATTAAGTACCAAGTGCAGGTAGAGTATGGCAGTGTAGACAATATATAAATACTGTACAGTGTATGGTTGGGTAATACTGGTTATCCAAATGACATGTCTACAGAGATTGAGTGGAGTATATACAGTATGCTGAGTAAAAATATGTATACAAGTAATATATATATATATATATATATATATATATATATATATGTACAGTATATTGCACAGGTTTATAGGCAGGAATGGAATATAAAAATAACAAGTAACAATAATATGTGTATATGCAGTATTGGAATTGTGTATTAGTAAATAGTAGTAAACAGTACAGGAGTGAAAAAGCAAACAGTCAAACTATCAACAGCAAGGTGGTAAAGCACCTCTTCCTGCTGGAGACGGAGCACAGGCACCTGTAATGCATGCCCGATGGCAGAAGACTGAAAAGACCATGGTTTGGGTGGGTGGCATCTTTGACAATGGGTTTGGCCTTATTTGTACAGCGTTTATGAAATATGTCATGGATGGAGGGGAGTTGAATGATTGAATCATTGAATGGGTTAGCACCAGAGTACATTAACGGTCTGCTATCATGGTACAAACCATCCAGATCACTTAGATCCTCCAGCTTTAGTTTACTCAACATCCCTAGAATCAGAACAAAACATGAAGAAGCAGCTTTCAGTTTCTATGCTCCCCATATCTGGAACAAACTCCCGGATTAATACAAAACTGCAGAGACGCTGAACCGTTTCAAATCTAAAGTTAAAACGTGGGAGGAAGCCAGAGTACCCAGAGGCAACCCACGCATGCACGGGGAGAACATGCAAACTCCATGCAGAAAGGCCCTGGGTAGGGATATGAACCCACCACCTCCTTGCTGCAAGGCAACAGTGCTAACCACTGCTCCTTGCACCGTGCAGCCCGCTGTTTTCTATTCTTTTACTTACATAAATTGTCTTTTATAAATGTTCATTTAAGATTTCTTTTAGTGATCCCATGTTTAATTTTTCTAATTTTTCTAATCATGTAAAGCACCTTGAATTGCCTTGTGTTGAAAGTGTGCTATACAAATAACATTGCCTTGCCTTGCATAAAAAGGTTCTTAAGATTTTTAAAAGAGAAACAGGTCCGCAGCATCACCCATTCCCAACCGTACTTAACAGCGGAAACAGGAGACTTTTTCAAATTATCAGCCTTTGTTTGAAGTTAACTTGAGGTGTTGCGAAAAAGTTAAATATTAATTTTATAATATTCAACTTGACCAAAGATTACAGTTCAATTTGCAAAATAAGTAGAGGAAGAAAACTTCTGAGTTTGAATCCCTCCCAAACAATCAGTAAGCATGTATAGTCTCTAAAGTCTTTTATGGATGGCAGCCCTTTGTTTCTGCTGCCAACCTTTTTTTTCAACAAGCAGATGTGTTGACATTGTTCTCCATTATGATCTAAAATAAGTATGGTAAGTGACACTTTTGTGTGGATTAATACATGCTGCCTCATGTCTTGTTGATGGTGTTCCTTTTCTTTTAACCTGATGTGTTTTAATGTCTGATGTGATCAGTGTCTGCTAATTGACCCTTTGGGACATCTCGGTTTAACCCTAGCATAATTTATGTTAAACAGTCTCTCTAAATTACCCTGAGGTATGGTTGCTCCCTGTTTGTCCCTAAATGCGTTGTTTGAGGTACCGATTATTGTGCCACTGGTGATTATATTTGAAAAGAATATATTTCAATGTGGGCTTCACCTGCTGCAATATAATGTGAAACTGTTTACAGGCTTTTTTACACATAATTATCAGGAGTTGCATTCATTGTGACAGTATCTAAATGTCTACAATGAAATACCAGATGAACCAGTAAATTATTAAGCAATTATGAGCCAATAGTTAGTAATTCAAAGCTAATTCAAATTAAATCTTGCATTACACTATATTTTTTACTGTTGCAAACTATACTAAAACAACTCCTTTTCCTGCTACATTTTCTACAGTCCTCTTTGCAGACGTAAGTATGGTACTCAGCCTTTAGTTGAAAGCCTCCGTCGCTTACAGTGTACTTCAGTTTGAATGCAAGACTAAAAACGACCAAAGCTTTTATTTGGTTTAGCTGCAATTGAACAGGAAGGAGAAAAAAGATCTGAAATGAAAGGTGAATTCAGCTTGTGCTGAACAGATGTGAGTAATTTAAAATCCCCCATTATTTTACATCCCAAATATGTCACTGAAGCAGTATGTCCTCCCTCAACGTGCTCGAGGCCAGAGCCACCCCCACTGAGTTCTAGGAAGAACATCTGAGTCCTTTTCAGAGAGATACTTGCAATTGGTACAGCTATTGCTGAAAGCAAATAGTAGGGGCTGATGAAAGCTGCATCCATGGTACTGTTCTGGAGAAAACCTTATCTGGTGAATTAGAATAACCCCTTTGTGTATGATTCATTTTAACTGAAAATGCACTTTCTCTCACACAGCGAGAATTTGTGACAGTATCCAATGCTTACTTATGACAGATGTGTGTATAGTCCTTCACCTATTAATTCTGCATAATTTTTTTACATGCCTGTCAACTAAAACCCAAGGTGACTGCTAGTCCTGTCAGCGGGCGTTATTCAACAGGATATCGTGCTCTGCCACATATCATTAAGGATTCAGGAATGGCCTGAGAGGCACAACTAAAAGTTTGAGAACAGGAGCCTCATTTATAAAGATTGCATACACACTAAACAGGTCTGAAAACAAGACACTTTCTATGGCAAGTTTGGGATTTATAAATTGAGCAACTTTAAACGCACTATGGACCTTGCTAAGGCAGGTTTTGGAAACGGAGGAGACTGACAGTGCAGCCGAAGAGATGGCGAAATTGTGAATTTGAGCTATATTTTTCTAAACTCTGGGCTTGGCCTGTACATTGGCAGTTGCCTCACATTTCACACTGTGCCTATCTGGCCTGGGGGCAAATGTAGGCTTTATACTGCTTTCACCACTCTATCATATGTGCTCTTCTAGGTGACAAACTTGTTCAAATACATTCATAAACCACCACTCAAACAAGCCAAATGGTTGAAGGTCAACCATCTTACCTGCAACTCAGATATCTTCCACTAAATAAAGTGAAAGAAAATTCCTGAGTCTCTGACTCCCCAGCCTTCCAGCTCAATTTAGCCGACTCCCCTCTAATTACTGTGGAGACCCTGCTCCTTGAGTAGCTACAGCACACGGCTCGTCCTCCATCCTACCCTCTCCCCAAGTGGCTCCAGCCGGCGGCTCACCTCGTCTTCCCCGCTCCCCAAGTAGCTCCAGACCGCTTAGCATGTCCTATGTCTTCTCCGCCCTCAATGCCGACACCCTGTCGCTGATTGGTTGCTGCCCCGGGTTTGCTGCTCCAAAGTTCAATTTTCCCAACTTCATGCATTGGCTGCGTGGCCGCCTTGAAGGACCGCCCTAGCAGCAGCTGTATTGACGTGCTGTGCCGACATACACTACGAGCTGCATGGCAGCTTGGCGCGGCTTGACGCTCACTTGCTGCATAGGTACCATAGAGTTTGTATGTAATCTAGCTGCCTCGCGGCAAAGTGCGGTCTGAAAGTGGCATTAGATTTGTAACTGCGTCAGTAAACAGTGCTATGGTTCTGTTATTTTTTAAAGTTTTTTGGGCCACAGCAGCCGGGACGGGACTCGAACCGGGGTCAGCCACATCGAGGACTGAGGCCTCTGCACATGGGGCACCCACACTAATGGTACGATCACACCGCCCGAAACGTCAGCGTCAGCAGCTGCAAGATTTGCGGCGCTTTGTGAGCGTTGGCTCCATCAGCTTTTCAAGCTTTTCCTGTGTTTCAAGCTTCAAAGCGCCAAACGCTAGCAACGCTCGTGAACTTTCTATGGTCCTAACTCTATTGACGCAGCACAGCAACCAATCAGAGCGTCTCACTGTAGTGACGTTACCCGACATCGACGCTGCTTAGCCAACCACGATCTGCAAGTGTTTAAAAGATTCAGCAGAGAAAGGCCCGCCTACGAGCCGTGCAAGCTTGAGCTTAAAAAGGTATCTTCTGTGTATATGCGTCGAACTAGTCACTTTATGAGTGCTGCTTGATGCTGACAAAGGTTGCGGTCTGAACACGCCATAACCACTACGCCATGCGATGCCCCATGGTTCTTTTATTTTTAACAAATGTTAAATTTTCTGCACCTCTGACATAAAAAAAATCCCTACAAAAAAATCCTCTGAAAGCAAAATTTTACTTTCTTTTTCTTAGGCAAACTTTTATCTTTTTGCAGCATCCATATTTACAATTATCTGAAATAAAGCAGCATCCATCCAAAGCTACATGTGCTGTTTGCTATTATACCTTAGTTCATAATGTCTATAATTGGACAAAGCAGATTGTATCATCATTGAGATTTAAGCATATGACATTAGATAATATGTGTAACATCTAGAATAAATAAAGGTATTTGTACTCGAAATGTACCCATCTTTAACAGATGAAACTGGAAGATATTTCTTTGCAGACAGTATGAATGTGTCATTCATCAGACGGTGTGAAAACATTACAATAGTGGGTGTTTCAAGTCTCGTAAGTGGAAATTGTAACAGGCTATGTTGTTTACCACATTGAACATGAGATTGAAGCACTAAATTGAAAGACAGGATTACAGGGGAAATCCGGATAGAAATCAGAGGATGTTTACTTCAAAAGAAGTGTGGTCAACAAAACCTGCCCCTTTCCCATCTCTGTAGAATCACAGCTCTTCATTCCCTCTATTTTCCCACAACTTCTCAATATATCTAGTATTCTTTTAAAAGTTTGGTGTGAAGAAAATATATGTCCTAGTCATACACACTTGAATCAAATCTAAAATCTTCCTGTAAAGAGCAGGAATTTTTTTTACCTCCCCTATCTCCTTCAGGTGCTTTTTAGAACATTTAGTTGCCTCTGCTTTGGGAACAGCTTTGAGACTATACAGCTGTGCTGATTGTAATTTGAGATTATAGCAGGAAATTCTTAGGTTCCAGGGAAGATAATTCCATCTGAGTTCACTTTAGCAAAAACAGAAAAAAATACTGCCTAAAATGCAAAAGTAAACTATCTTTTCTTGTATCTAATGCTATGGTCACAACATACACCTATGGACAGGCTGAAGCATTGTCCTCTTGTGAAAATCTATCTTATCTTATCTTATCTTTTATTATAATCAGTGGCAAGGACAGTATCCATGGTTGGCTTATTTAAATAAAAAAACTCAAGATATATATTGTTTGGCAGTGCTAAAAACATAACTCCTGGTGGTGTTCTGTAACCCGCTTTGAGGCTCTAAGAAATGAGAGTGAAAAATGTATTTTAATTCTAGATACTTAAACTACTTGTTGCCGGCTGTATTTGATCTCTTACAGAATGCTTAAGGACCCACTCAACTTTTACACCATAAAAACACACATTTTCATAACATTTATTTGACAACGCCATTTTTGATGTTCTTTTTCAGGGCTGTGACTAAATGGGAGGGTCGCGCTACTGTTTAGCTCACTCTAGAACTTTTCACCCGCAGTGTTGCCAACTCCTCAGTAAGGAAAGTAGCTATTGGCTGTCCCAAAAGTCGCTAGAAGTCGCTAAATGACGTCATCGCCTAATTTGCATAATTGGCAATTTGCAAATAACTGTAACGGACGCTGTAGGAGAGAGGAATAACGTCGTGGGAGAGACAAAAGTGAGTAAAAAACACCCTAAATATGTTTAGAACTACAAATGTACAAAAATAATTTCAACATTAACATTTAATGATTTTAATGCTTTGTCTAGATCCACATTACACACATCAGTTTTGTCCTGTATTCTTAAATGTTATAACAGCAAATTTAATCAAAAGATTGTTCTGTAGGGTGAAATTGCTAGCTCTACAACCAACCCTCCTCCTTTATCCGGGCTTGGGACCGGCAAAGTGACCCAAAAGACACACTCTGGCAGAGTTACTTAGGTTTTTTTTTTTTAAGTTGTTTTTTTTTTTTATTTTTTTTGCTGAGCTAGCTAGCAAGATCTTATGTCACAGAGAGGTAGGCTACACACACAGTGGACGAGGTGAATAAGTGACTGAGCTGCTGAGGTTGTGTGAGTCAAATGCAGTGATTTATTTGTGTGACAGCGTCACAGCAAAGAAACGTTTACATTTAAATCCCGCTCTGCAAGCCAGCGGGGGCTTTCTTTTGCGCAAGCGCATTTCATTTGCAGTCCGGACGCCGAGTGGTGAGGGTCTCCTCTCTCTCTCTCTCTGCTCCGCCCATAGACTGTAGATGGGACTGCTGCGCAAGGCTACTGTGAGACTGGCCGCCTGTAAGTGCTTTGGGGCGGGGGAGGGGCTCACGTTGAGGACAGTAACTGCAGAACAATACGTGCTTCACGCCAGAGTCTCCAAAACACCAGATAAGTCTCCAATAACACCAGAAAAGTCGCTAGATTTGTCGCTATAGGGGTCTGAAAAGTCGCTAAATCTAGCGACAAAGTCGCTAAGTTGGCAACACTGTTCACCCACAGGCTGCTTCTCCGGATGTACTGACTAAGTTTTGCTTCATGCCACGGTTTTGAGACTTAAGCTATGGCAGATCCACCAAAGAAAGCAAAGAAGACATTATTAGATGTAGCGAGGAAAAGAAACTGTTCCCAAGCTGAAAGCTGCCAGAGATTCACCACTAGAGAAAACTTAATAACCTCTGATTTATACCGGCAAACGGATGCGCCCGGTGTTAGCCGCATAACTGGACACTGAGCTGAGCCAGCTTCTCACCCCTAGAGAAGACGCTATCAGAAGAAGCGAGGAAAAGAGCTGCAAGCTAACAGAGCTGAAAGGTGCTGGACATTCAGACATTCATGAACTGTTAACTGTAAATACAATGCCGATATAAAGTGCAGAATCTGAATGGGGTCAAACGTGCGGGGCAAGGAGGAGGATGAGGAGGCCCACCTGAGGTCGGATATAGTAGGCTTACTAAAGAACTACCATGGTAAGAAAGTAGATTAATTAGGAGCATATTAAAAGTAGAAATCCTCAAACTCTGTTGAACTTCCTTAAATTAAGTTGCATTGTAAGCTAACTAATTTTAACACTACTGTTTAAAATAAATCAGTTTTCAAACAGAACAAATGTGACCGATTTAATCTGTTAAGTCCTTCCAAACAAGTGAATAGCAGACAAATATACTATTCTGTGCAATATTTTATTCATCACAGCAGTAAAATAAATTTGAACTCTAATTCAGAGTCTTACAACGGGATGAGTATCTGCCGGTGACCTGTTTAAACGGGTTTTCCATGGTGGAAAAATACATTCATTAAATGTCATTCATGAGGCTAGACAGAAGTTGATGTCTGAGTATTAGGTAGAAAACCACAAGATTTACTATCATAAGTGGAGATTTTTGGCTTTGCTATAACGGCTTTGCTCTAAGAAATAGAGCATCAGATATTATGGACAGAGATAAAACATAAATGGTTAAAAGAAAGATGAGGAGAGGTAGAACAAAAAGTTAGGTGGGAAACGGTGAAGTGAAGATATGAGAGTGAATGAAGAAAATACAAGAAAACATCCTAGTCTGCTTTTACACCTGCAGGATGGCAGAGAGAGAGAGAAAAAACCTATGATAAAACAAACCAAACAAACAAACAATGTGAACTGAGAACAACACAACAAACAAATACATATATAAATACAACACCGTCACTGAAAAGCTCATGGTACCGATCTCTACAATATGTATTTGTGATAACCTCAGGCCAAGAGTTCACCTGTTAACACCAGAATCCAAACTCCTGTGTGTATGTATGAGCATGCTGGTGTATATGAGTGTTCAATAGCAGGAGTGAGGAGCCATCGATCTGCCTCTCAGGAATTGATGCAGACATGAAGGAGAACTGAAGCATTGACATCCAAATGACAGGAGCCCTAGGTGGACTATTGGAGGGCTGAGTGCACCTCATAACCCCCAAGAGAAGAGCAGAGGAGATCCCTGGGGAACATCCAGCAGCTTCAATGCAGAAGCCATATGGGCCACAGTGACAAGCCCATGGGCTCCACCGGTAGCTGGCTACACCTGGGCAGATCCAGCCATGGACCCACAGACCCGAGGGCACTCCACCCCAGCGGATACCTGACCAGAGATCAACTGACAAGGACTGATGGGAAAAAAGTGAGCAGGGGAGTGTAAAGACCCAGAGCCTCTCGTCTCACACGAGTTATGTTTTTGATGTGTGATGTTATAATGTGCAATTAAAACAGACGGGTGGGATGTGGGGAGAGCAGCCACACACCCACATCCCCCACCCTGAGCCCTCAGTGTCTATCTGCAGTTTAACACTGGGTGCCAGCACCAGAAGTGAAGATGATTTAACAGCTCCTCCTCTGGATACCAAACAGTGTGCACACCGTAAAGTCCCTATATGTGTGTCTCATGAGAATGTTATAAGTGAGAGTGTCTAAGTTGTACAGTAAAATTGGGACCCAGGATAGCTGGACCCCGGGATAGCGGAGATAGAAACCACTCCCCAATTCCCAGTGATGTGCCAACACCCAAAGGCCCTACATGAGTGGCAAAGTGAGAGTGGGTGGACAAGGGTGTCCTGGAATGGGATTTCGTAGGACTAAATACTTTCTCAGGGAGCCAGCTCCCCCCCTGACTTGAATAGGCACCCCTGTTCACCAAGAACCATCAAGGGAAGAATGCCCTGGAATGGTGCCCATGACTGCAGCACCACCAAACCCTCGGCCCCCAACCCAGAAAAAGAGCTATACCCACACACACAGACACACGCACCCTCCCCTTTCTCACCCAAGCTACACAGAGCGCTCTGTGTAGCTGAAGGCTTTTTTCAAAATATAGAAATCCTCCTCCTTTCTATTACCACCTTTACATTATTTATGAGTAGTTCATTCAGATAATGGGCATGTAATTTAATTCCTGCTAAAAATACCTGCATAGTTTTTCACTATTGGATATTAAGCAACATAGTGGAGGTTGTGTGATGAAATTTCTTATAATTTGGCATCAAGGAAAGCAATGAAAAACAAAATGATAGCTTAAAAAGTAATAACCCAAATGAATTATCACATGAAGCTTTCACAGAAATGGACTCATCTTCACTTGAACTGATTAAGCTTAGGACACAGATTCTGACAGCAGCCGAACAGGAAATAATCACAGTAATGCTAATACGGAAGAGAAATGATTGCTTCTTTCCCGGTCTCTGTGCTTTAAAAGGATGCTGAAAATCTACCTGTCTCATTCATAGGTGGCAAAATCCCCCTTCAATTCATTTCATAATGATAAGTTAAAGAAGTAAAATAATTTATTTTAGCAGAGGAAAAAAAATCACTGTTAAGATTACATTTCATAATCCCTTCTCACTGAAAAATTTCACAATAACTGATGAGAGATTATTTTAACTGAAAAACGTTACTGGAAAAATCAAGCAGTGGGAGCCAGACTAATCCTATAAAACCAACTCAGTTTCTAATATTTTAGTTTAATACTTTGTGTATATTATCTGAAGTAATGCATAAACAGTGATGGCAACTGCATCAAAACAATTTGTTTTTCCCCTGAGCTTCATAGAGAAAATATTATTTAACTGTATTTGCATTGCAAAGAAATGAGGGGGGACTTAGCTGGATAGGAGTAAATACTTTTTGGATCTGGAGTTCTTTCTCATAGTAGTTCTGTGATTTTGACACAGTGCTTGAAATCTCCCCTAAAGTGCTTTTTTTTCCTATGTTACATATTTCCTAGATTTGTTCATTAATATAATTAAAACTATAGTGAGCTACAAGCCTGTACACAGTTACAAATGAAAGGTAACCAATTAATTATATTTTTCATTTAACTAATCCAAATTTGTTTAGACAAGGAAACCTTTCCACATCAGTTCTCTGTCTTTACCTACTAATGCTTTCAGAGTCACCGGGGGCTATACATTCGAAAACCATACCTACATGCAATTTAGAAGACAAATTCACTAATGGTCATGGTTTTGGACTGTGAAGGATTGTGGAGGGAAGCCCTAGCACAATTTAAAGGGCAAACACAACCCAAAAACCTCATCCTATTTGCACTAACAGCATTTACAGGTGTTCTCTAAATGGAAACTTTAATCACAAAATTCTTGTTTATTTTCTGCTGATTTAATTATTAAAATTTATGAGAACAGGTATTTGGGGAATTTAGCAAGATTTATGTGAGCAAAGACATCAGGAGAGAATAAAACTGATGTTATAAGCAATAGCATTGTCTAAATGCTAACTTATGACGTGATGACCTACATAATTTGTACCACTCTTCTGATGAAATATGTTAAATTAAGCAAAATGTTTAAGATGGAGATATGAACTTAATGAAAATATTTAGATAACAAACTTAAATGTATTCATTTAAAATGGACTGAAAGGAGTTAGAACTAGTTTTTGTTAGGGGTGAAAGGTTTCCAGAGTAAGACCTATTTCAACAGCCTTATCTTAGCTTTTTTTTTCAGATCTTTAGCCCCTAAAGAAGTAATAGTTAAAATTACAAATAATTAAAATGTAATTATCCAAACCCTAAGGTGTAATGACTTTCAATAATAAAAACTTCCAAAACTAGTTTCAGTTTTTGTATTTTTTTCAAATGAACAATCAAAGTTTGTTTCAGTTAGATTGGAGTCTGTTTTCTGTAGTGTGGAGATGGAAAAGGAGTCATTTTACATGTAGATAACATGGTGTTTTGTAGCTGGATGTACTGCAGAACTAAGAGTCAATAAGGGTTCATGAGCAGCAGAAGTCATTTAGTGAGTGAGGCACTGGAGTTTACAAATGACCAAGAAGACTGTCACTACATTCAGCAAGCCTGAGCGTAATGAAACCGGGAGGAAGTGGGACTAGAGAGGCATCTTTGAAGGGAGCTCTGTTTTTCAAATGTAAAACTCAATTTTCTGGCTTGCAGGTGTCTGTACTACTGTAACCACTTAAGTAATAATTACTGCTCTCTAATAATATGGCATCATTGCAAAGCTAACAATTGACCTCTGTAATTTAAAACTTGAATAAATGTTTTCAAGTTAATTTCAAACTTTATCAGGTAAAAAAATTGTCTTGTGAGACTCATTTCAACAATTTATTATTATTAAAATCATGTAATTATAACTGTATATGTTGACGCTACAACATCACACTATTTTGTAAAGCCTTGTTCTGAGTATTCTTCTGAAAAATTTAGAATTTGGTGCAAATAACGGTCAATTGCTTCACAATGTCGGTTTATTTCAGCATGCATTCAAATCTAAATTATTCTTCACAACACATCCTTTAACAATATCTATATTTTGAGCTGCTGCATCTGTAATCAGTCGCTGAGAACTTGTTAAGACAAGAACGTTTCTCGTTAAAACAAGAAAGGTCCTAACGTAATATAAACACCTCGTGGTATATTTGAGTGTCGTCTAAAGAAGTAGAGAGAGAAGATGGAGAGTAAGCGAAAAATCTAACACTTTACAAATCAGCTTTGTACAGGCAAATATTATTCTTGAACTGAAGTTGAATCTATCCAAGGAATTTTGATTACCATAACCTGCGACAGAGAATCTTTAATGTTATGTCGTGACCTGAGTGTAAGAAAGCTAATCAATTGAAGCTATGTGGAAAATACTAGAGATAATTGGTTGCGTTTATCAGCAGCTAGCACAATTTTTTTTTGCCATGAACTTTTGATATATGCAAAAATTATACGTAAGGATTTTTGCTTTTTTCGCATGTGCCTATTTGGTTAGAGTAGCTTCTCTGAATTTTAGCCCCTTTATGTATTAGTAGGCAAACTCGTGGCCACAACTTAACTATATTGTTCCCCTGCAACAGTAGTGCTAGTCCATAAACTAGTAATTCGTTGCCATGGCTACTTAAAAAGGCATAAAGGGGCTCCCTCTGACTCTCAATCTTCCCTCTCTGTTTCATTAGACAACTCTCAAACATCCCACAAGGTGTTTATGTAACGTTTTTACATTTCTCGTTGTAACAATTTCTGTATCGAGTTTTAATGAGTTCTTTATCTTGTTTTACTTAGAACATTTTTTGTTTTAACAAGCTCTTTATTTCATTTTAAGGAGAAGCCTTCTCGTCGTAATGAGAAACTTTGTTGTCATACCGAGTTTTGTATCTCTTTATAACAACATAATGCTCCTGAATTTATTTCCCAGCTCTGGCTGTCCGTACAATTGATATGGAACACACATTTAACTTAACCAATAAAGATATTTAAGATGTTGCTATATTAGGCACACTACAAGAGCTTACCTCTAAAGTTTCAATTTTACATCTTAAGCAGATGAGGGTTTTATCACCTTGTTTATCACCGAAAGATTTAGGGCGTATGCTTTTATATACGTTATATATGTTTTAGTTATTTTAAATTGCCCTGATCCATTCTGATCCGTCTTTTACTCTCCACAAGTAGAAAACCTTTTTGTAAGTTAAAAGAGATCATTTTAATGGTAGATCAGTTGCATCTTTTTTTTGTATTAAACATACTAAAAGTGTTGGAGCAGAGATTCAGCTTGACGACAAGTTTAGAGAAGTTGCTGGATGGAGATAGGACTGACACAATGATAATGACAGGTCCAGTTATTTTAAATGTTATTCAATAAGGACCTAGATGTTCATAAGACAAAAATTCAAACAATTTTATCATATGTTTGTTTAACTTCACTAATCACATAATCATTGCCTCTGGGTAAAAGGGGTTAAATCCAGCATGTAGACAAACTATATATTTGTAATTTTAGTAGATGAAAAAATAAACTCAGAACTACCACTTTTTGTCATGAAAATTATGAAGTAATACTGTCCATAATACTGTTTTGAGGTGAAAAAAACAAACATTTTACAGCTGTTTTATTACAAACTGACTTTAATGGATTATCCACAGATGGCATTTTGTTCTTTAGCAAGAAGAAGGTGGTTGTTTTATGTTAAGACACTAGAGGCTATAGATAAAGTAGGACAAGAAAATGTATCTCTGAGTACATCTTTGTTTGAGCAGCTGACATTTAAACAGCACAGACTGATTTAAATGTACACTCTTCATGCTAAGCAATGAAACAGAACAGTTTCAGGCAGGGTCAAATTAAGGATAATGGTTTGAGTGATGCATCAGTTTAATAAAACTGCAGGATTTTAACCACAACTTTGTACTGTCGCAGTGTACTTGGGGACGTTGCCTCAGTAGTCATGCGCTCTCATGTATGTTTGCTGTAAAAAGGTGTGTAGGGCCACTGGTTGTTTACTTGTAACAAAATTTTGAAGAACAATATAGAGAAACTGTTTTCTCTAAAGTTGAATGGGCTTAAAAACGTAAGCCATTTTTTTTTTGTTTCTAGTTTTGTTTTTAATCATGTAGAATAGCACCCCATTTAATTTTACAAACATGTACATAACTTATTCAGAGACAGGGATTGAATAAATATGTTGGTTCAGCTTTTACATATTATTTTAGTGTTTATTTTTACAGTTTACAGAATATATGAACTTTATTATGATTTATTAGAGCTCCAGATTTTAAAACTCAGTGCTCTATATCAAAAGGTATACATTCTTATTCTACAGAGGTTCACTCAGTGCAAACCCCTAGTAACATCTGATGCTGTGTGAATGCATGGTGCACCCTGAATGGCCCATCAGTCACTTCCGACGCTGACACACAAAGCGCATACTCACTCCAGTTAATAAGGCACCAAATGTAAATAAAACAGCACTTAATTAGTTTCAGCATTAATGGTCTTCCTGTGTAAAGAAACAGGTTAATAGATTTACATTCAACTTCCCAAAATCTAATTAGTGTGAACATTTGCTTTCCCCAACAACAGCCACCTCAGACAGCGCTCAGTACAAACATACAGAAATAGAAATGTCAGTGTACAAGCGATAGGAGGGGCAAAGAAGCTGCCTGAGTGTGTGATGTTTAGAGGGAAGCTGAGTATTCCTGAGCACTTGCTGCAATCTCACAGCCTATTCCCATGACATTATACTCCCAAGATTCATCCACATGCTATGTAGAAGATGTTATCTCTTTGAAAGATCAACAGAATTGACCCCTTGATGGCATTAATAAGGAGTCTGGAGCTGAACAACATGCAGCAGGAGGAGAGAAAGAAACAAATTGTTCTGTTGATCTTTGTTGTGCCGCAGTGCCCCGGGTGGTCAATCTATGAGCATTTTCTTATTTCAGGTTAACTGGGTGATGCAGGGAAACAACGTATGAATAGTCAAAGCCTCATTTAATATATTCACAGACGAAAATAATATGACGATTGAGAAAAAAATGCAAGGCAATAAGAAGATAAATATGCTATTTTCTTTCTGAGGATATAGGTTTTATGTTTGTTTTTTTACTTTAACTGTAGAGAGAAAAATAACTACTGTAATTAACAAATGTACTAAAAACACAGAATTATGTACCAGTTACAACATTCACAATGCAGGTATTTCTACGGTGGGCAGGCTTTAAATATGGAACCCACTAAACCCATAGCAGGAAAAGATGCACGACCGGCTGGATGGATGGATAAATGTATGAACAGGATGGACAGACCTTTTGTATTTTATGTTTTCTTTTTCTTTGTTTTGTTTTCCCATACCATACAAGTCTGGAAAATACTATCATTATATCCATCTCTTGATTTTGTCTGAAGGAAACCTGTACTCACCATGAGGCTCATGTTGTTCAAATGTGCTGCAAATAATAATAAAAAAGATTATGAGCTTCAGTATACAAGTAATTTCTAAGTTAAATGTCCCTCCCTGTGGACTGCGAACATCCAGCTCCTCATTTTCACAGTGAGAAAAATCACAACGCCTGATGCTACTGCACAAATAAAGTGCATCTATTTGGAAGCTCGTTTCCATGCAGGTTTCTGGATTGGGGAAACCCAATGACAGATCAGCTGACTTTTAAATGGGTTTTATGGGTGCAAACTTGATTTCACGCTGAACTCTTACGCGCAAATATAAAGGATAATCGTACATTTAATGGCCTGCACTCTTACAATAGCTCCTTTACTGAGGCCATGTTCGCAAATGCTCACATTTACTGTCTGCCCGTTTGCTGTAAAATATAGGAAATTACCCTTGCTGTGAAGTAGATTTCTTAATCTCCTTTGCATGCATTTGTTTTGAGCAACAAACGCAGTTTTTTCTCCCCACAAGCCTTCATCAATCGAATCTCACCTTTGAATGGTGCAAGTGAGGAATGACCCACTGTGCTACATGAGGGACATTTGGTGGTATTAAAAACATGCAGAGCCTTGCAGAGCTGCCCTGTCTACCTCATATGGGTTCAGTGACTGTTCAAACCATACTGGAGTTGCTATAATGGTCCTTATCTAACAAAGGGATTAGTGTTCAGCAGAGCAAAAACATAATTTAGCCATGGTCAGCTGGGAGAGTGCTACAAACCCCTGTGTGATGAATTTGCTTTGTGATCTCTCGGCAAATGAAGGAAAACAGGGGAGCGGTGAATTTGCATTATTACTGCAGCATGCTTTTACTGGAATAAAGGCTAACAGTGCAAATGGTAAGAGACAGTGCAGTGCAGGGACCAAAGTTAAAATGCCTTTGTTTTCCATAATGACAGATTCAGATCTCAAATGTTGCAATTCCTGATCAATCTGTGTTGTTTACCATCTATTTTAAATACCTACTTATTTCTTACACAATCATGACTAGTCTGGTGGCTGTCTAGACAATTCCAAGTGAACTGACAGCCAGAGTAAGGAGAACATTAATCAGAGATACAGATGGTAACTCCTAGCAATGATGGTTTATCTGCAACTCGCCCAGAGCATGGGAAATCTGGGGGAGCCACAGAAATCCACAGTTCAAGTGGAACCATCTGTTGACAGGAACACTGCAGGTCATGTACCACGAATGTGGGTTTCACAAAAGAGTAGCGTGAAGAATGCCACAACTGACAAACCAAACACACAAAAACCATAAGGAGTCTCATTTACAGTTTTCCAAAAGCCATTTAAAGGAGCAGGAGGCTCCTTTAAATGTAGCGTACTTTAAAGCCACCGCACATTGCGCACATCGCCAGCTGTACCACAACGAGCAACATGTCCAGCAACAAAGTAAGTAACAGTGTTTAATCGACCGCGTCTGAAGTCCGGGTTTTTTCTCTGCCTTCTTCCTGTTAAATCGAGAATGCGCAATAATTGTAGATTGATGTTACATCCGTATTTCAGCGCGGGAAATGCGGCCACCTCATCGCAGACTTTCAAGGTCTTGGTAAATGTTCATGTTTCTTTGCTTTTTTAAATGTAATATATTAGTTATCCCTTTGTCACGAACCAAATGTAAAAAAAACCAAACTCTTTTTGAACACAAACATGCAGCGCAATCTTTCTCCTCCTACTACTACTTCCAACGTCATCAACATCGACGTCCTTTCGTTCGTAGCAACATCCCGTTGTTGATCACGTGACTTCTGTGATGCAAAAAAGGTGTTTCCATTGCTGTTTTGCGGAATATATGAATTTTGTATATATATATGAAACCAAATAACAGAATAACAGGATAACAGAATCGCAGCTACGAAGACAAAAAAAAAGACACAAACCAAGGAGAAATGCTACCATTGAAACACTGGGAACAAAATAGTTTTAAATATACAAAAATAAAAAAATAAAAACAAACCAAGAAACTAGACGTAAAGGAATTTGTACAATAAATCCAGTTATAACGATAATAAACACATCAATTACCAAAATGTGGCTATGCCAATATAACATAAATTAACAACAAGGAAATTATCAAAATAAAAACTTAAATGAAGACAAAGCCAAAACACTCATACATCACAACATTCTTACTATGAGGCAACAGTACTGCAAACCATGTTCTTGTAATCCTAAAATTCAATTGGCCCATTTGTTTGGCATTTCCATGCTAATCCATGTGGTTGCAGGTGTATCATTTATTCCATTTTTACTGTATGTGGTATGAAGATAAGATGAGTTGAAACATCTCATAGGCCTGTTTTGGCTGCAAAATCACATGGAAACCACCTTAGATGAATTCTATCATGTACAAGGAACACATTTTTTAAACCTCAGTGTGTTTGTAAAAAAACTTTTGGCAAAACTTTTAAAGTATATGTCTATAAAAATCCATGTGTGTGGTAGATACAGTAAATGCTGTACTGTAAGAAAAGCTTTTGTGCACATTATGAATTCCCCCTAGCTATCCTAAAGCAGGGGGTCATACATGGGGATAAGCGTTTGGCTTCAAAACTAAGACATTTACACGCACTACTAGTGGCATTCTGTGGGTTTCTGCTTTAATGCTTATATTTAAATTACATGTGGCATTTCATATGCAAAATATGAAGTTATTTTAAAAACACGTTTTTTGTTTTTTATTAAAAATGTAAAGTAAAAACTGTTAAAAATTAATGCATGGTTTTTAATGTCAATAAATAAATGTTTCTGAATTGTTTAATGTGTATTTGTATTCAGTTCCCCCATGTTACTAATTTGAAAAAGAAAAAAAAAATCTTTCATCTCAATTTTACCTGCTAGTGTTTTGGGGGTATTTCTACCAGTATCTAGAAAATAAAGGTTTTATCCAATCTTAGAGGCAAAATAATTAAGGCTTAAACATTTTTTCAAGCTAACCTATACTCACAACTGGATATGGGTCTGGGCTTTGACAGGGATATCCCTACACAAGAATCTAAATAATCAAATGTCGCTGTTGGTGAAAGAACACCTCATTCAACACAACTGCCGTTTTCCCAACAAGCCTTGTGGAAAACTGCAAATGGGACTACTCTCCCATTAAAGGGAAGATTTGTGGAGTACATCTATAATAGTTCTGTCAATAGAACATTCACCTGAGCTGTGGATCTCAGGTGGGAAAGAACGAGAATCACCGTTGGCATTATGGCAGCTTCTCCTATTAATGCTCTGCTCTCGCCAGATTTGCAGTTGTGCTGTACCCATTCCATTTTTAGATGATGTATTGACCAAGGCTCTCTGAGATGTTTAGAGCTTGGGATACTGTTCTACAACCTAACTCTGCCTAACCTTTACATACTTTATTCCTGGTTTGTCTGTTTTGTTCCTTGATTTTCGCAATACTGTTTGTTCAGCAGTGTTCATTAAACAAACCTCTGAAGCCTATAAACAGCTGGAGGCATAGTGAGATTGATTTACATACCGCTGGACTTTAGTTCATGTGGATGTCACGGTTTTCATTATTTTTATTAATTAAAATATTGAAATGGAACAAAATAGTTATTGTATCATTTTTTTTACTTTAGTTTCACAGTAGTCTACTTTGTGCTGACCTATCACATAAAATCTCAATAAAATACACAAAATTCCTCGTTGCAAAATAATCTTTTAAAAAATTTGCAAGCCTCTGCATCTTCCTGGAATGTTTCTTGTTTTGTTGCAGACCGGTGAAAGTTTCTTCCCAATTTTCAGAAATAAAAATGATTGATGATGCTTTATTAGAGTCTTCTCTTCCGGTGAAACTGAACTACTGTTGTTTTAGCCTCCCCAACGAGTGATGCAGGGATTTTGTCTTGGATCAGTAGTAACAATTAATGTCTAGATGTTAGACAGATGGAGAGGAGAACCTCCTTTTTCACAAACAGTGGGCACTCCTCAGATCTGCTGGATTGGAACTGATATTTTTGTGTATCAGCTGTTCGTTGTTTTGACCTCGGTACCCAACCACTCTGTCTCTGGACTGCGCACCAGTGATTTATCTTCACAAGTTGCCCTTTGCTATTACTCCAGTAGAGGAACTTCATGGTTTACCACCCAAGGAAGACAAAAATACAAAACATTTTTTATCTTGCAAAAGAAAAACAATTTAGTCCGGCAGCCATTGGAAAACACCTTGTTTTTGCTTTAAGACCCTCTGTACACTAAAGAAAATAAAAATACAACTCAATGTCATGCATAAAGTATGTAATGTAGCTATTAAGACTGATGAACTCACTTTAATACCCCCTCCATTAGCAATCATAATTTATGACAAGAAAACTTAATCAAATGCCCAACAGTGCGCTGTCACAGATGTTCTTTTTTCTTTTTGTTTGTTCCAAAAGGGAAGCTGGCTTGTGGTAACACTAGATTGTGTCAGTAAAATCAATGGATAGTGATTAACTCTGCCTCATTGCTTGCTTGCAGATGAATAATAGTTCTCTTTTTTAAGGCCTGAGTTGTATTTTAAGCAAGAAATAACGTCAATGATGAAAACGAGTTGTAAATAAAATGTTTTTATTTTTACTTTGCTTTCTAGTACATTTTAAGTACCTATAAAGTAAAACTTTGATGATTAGAGATTTAATTTTCTATCTTTTCTTGAAACTCAGAAATTCTCTCTGGACATGGCATCTTATGTTGTCACTCAGCAGAGGAAAGTTAAATCAGTTTTGTGCAGTGGGATATGTTCCTGCATCTAGTTCTGTCATGCAGCAACTGCGGTTTGACATTTGAAAACACAAAGTGATTAGATCAGCAGCAAATGTATGGATGTCTTGTCTTTTTTGTGCAAAATTATTTTTTATTTATTTCAAACCTAATTTCCAGCCTCATATTTGCAATGTTTAAATCTGACTCAGACTTCTGTTACTTTGATGCAATGAGTGGCAACTCAAGCAGGTTTCTATCGATTTTGCTGGTTTGATGAATCAGTCATTCACCTCCTGTGGATGCATACTGAACATATTGAGTGAAAGTAAGGTAGCCTTTTTCTACCAATCTCCCACAGAGCTTCTTCCCCACTGATCTCATCTAAAGCGCTCCAAAGTCATCCATTATCTGCCTACTGTCTAGAGAAAATTGTCACGCAAAATGCATGCTGTGCTCCTAACGAAGTCTTTGCCATTACACAAATCAAACGCTGCAGTTGAATTACAATATCTTCCATTTAGCTTAAAAACATAGTATGTATAAACTGCTCTCCCCCATGGAGTCATATGCACTACGAGGAGTGCTACAACACTGCAGATTTTCTCACTGGGACCAGATTATCAAGATGCTAAAATAAAGTCATGTGTCTATAAAAGAAATGTTGTGCTTTTCCTGCAGAACTTTTTCAGAAGTAGCTTAAATTCATAACTAAAAGCATACAAAAATGAATAATCAGACATAAAGAAATATTAAACAAAATATTAAACAAAATTAAAAAAAATAAAGCAAAAATGTATTCCCTTTATGTAGCTCTGTTTTTCCAAGAAAAGACAAAGTAAAAATGCTCATCACAATAGTTTTTATAGCAAATAGTTACTTAGACACCTTGTCAACAAGTAACAACAAGAGATATCAAATAGTCCGCCGCTTCTTGTGAAAAACCTACCATTTTAATGGTTAAAAAAACCTTTAATGTATTAGTAATTATTTAACCTCTCTCTCTCTCCCTCTCTCACTCACATACTGACACATGCATGCATATACGCACATTTTAAGTCATAGATTTATGACTTAACGTACACTCACACACACACATTACCCATGTTCCTGGCTCTTATCTCCTAAAACTTCAGTAGACAACTGGTGAGCATGCTGTCTGTTCTGTTAGCTGTGCGCCTAGGACAACACTGGGGTCCCACCTACCTCCCCCGAACTACTGTTCCTTAAGTCGTGATTTGTCTAAGTACGTGCTTTCATGTAAGGAGGTTTTTTTTCTGTTATCTCTGTCAATTCCTAGTTATCTGGAGCCGGACATAGATGGTCGTGCTGTACTGAATACAATTATTTTGTCTAAATGCACTAGATTTAGCCATAGGCCAAAGCTGTTTAAAAAACAGTGATTTTGGTGTATGAAAGATTAGGATTTTGAAGAAGGTAATAAATAATTGTCTGGCTAATATAACATCACTGGATGGTTTCTCTCATCCAGTGCATTATGTGACAGACTGCTGCATCCTAAGTGCACAAAGGAGTGTTACTGCAAATCCTTCCTCCGAGCTGCTGTAAGGCTATATAACTATCCCAGCTCCCAACAAACTCAATAAGTTTTTAAATGTCATGTCTACTGTTATTCTTATTATCCTTTCATTTCAATAACATTTCTGCAGTTATTGGACATATTTATTGTTTACACAGCTTTTATTTTTCTTGGTCTCCTAATTTTTTATTTAAAAGCACATTTCTTGGACCGCAGTGTGCTATTTTTTTGGACAGTATTTTAGTGTTGTAAATGTTACACTTACTGTACAGTGTATTCTTATTCTTATTATTTTTTTTATTTTATATTTGATATGTTTATGCTTGTGTAAACCTGTCCCCTTTGCTGCTGATATGCGTTAGTGCCCACTGTGGGACAATAAATGGAATTTCTATTCTATTAGAAATGTCCCTCTTTGGTATCTATAGATAGAAAGATAAAATGGAATGACCTAAAAGGGGAAACTTTTATTTTGACTAATTCTAAAACAGAGGAAAATTTTATATATCTTTTTCTACAAACCATGTATGTCATATCTAGTTTCAATTGCTTGTAATTTAATCACCAATGTTACAAAAATTTGTAAGCATTTCTTAATTATTTGTCTTTTCTTTTGACGAAGAGTTAGAGTAAGAGACATCCTAACGTTGCCTTTGTTCACCTTTTCTGTTTGTTGTATTTATGAACAAGATCTCAAGGTACAGTAATGGAATGGAGGGCATCTTGGGTCTCATCTTGGCTTTTGGAGACGATGTGGTTCTCCTTGACATCCACGGGCCATGGCCTTCAGTGTGCAATGGAATGGGTCCAAGGGCACACCTAAGTGGTTGGGTGATTGGATGGATGGATGGATAAGGCCTAAAATTCGGAGAAGAACAATACTAAACAGAATTTCTACACTCTCAAGATCTTGCCTCACACTTCATACGGAATGTGTGTATACTGATCTTAATCTGAAATTTCCACACAATTGCATTATAAAAATTAAAACATCTCATCATGCATTTTCTTGTATTTCTCTTTCTATGCCTTGCTAAAGTTTGTTGCAAACAACCCCAGGTTACATTCAGGTACTAGTGTCTGGGGAGCATTAAATCCCTTTAATATTTCAAGTTGCACAAATGACTTGACCTGATGTAGCTTGTGCAGCATTTTTACCTGATTGAAAAAAGAGAAAGAAACCACACCTAGATATTTGTTATGGGTAAGGAGCCATTTTCCCTGAGAGCTCGTCAAGTTAATCAGTTGCAACAGCCAGTGACAAATGTCACCTCCATTTAAAACAGAGTTGCACTCCTCAGATGGATGTGAGGCAGGAAATCAGGGTTTCTCTCAGAGTTTGATACATGAATCAGAATGGATAATGAATTGCAGACAAACTTGAGCATACATTGGAGTGTGTCATAATTTAGTGTTCTCTCGGCACATTTTACTCGAGGGAAAACAAAATCCACAGATTCAGGAAAAATCTCACCAAGTATCTGCAGGTGCACAAGGCTATATTTCTTTCTCTTAACACGTCAGTACAAATGTATGCAGTCCCCAGAGAATATGTAAAAGAGCTTGGATTCTCCTTATTGTTTATTTTGAGTGGGAAGTGCTGGAATGCAGTTACCTGTCACATGGATTTGCTCTCACCAGGCGACTGAGCAGGAGTTTTTTCTTTATACACTTGCTCCACAGATGGATCCTGCAGAGCTTTTCCAAAACCGGGCAAAGAAAAAAAAGCAAATTTTTCACTCATTTTTCTTGTCATTTTTTAATACACAAAACCAACTGTCCGTGCTTACTACTCATTATTAGGAATGCAGGTGCATTTGTAGTATACTCGATAACAAACATAAGATTTAAAAATCATGGTTGAAAATTGGCTGTACCAGCGGTTTATGCTTGTTTAATTGTTTTTTTAATTACTTTGATTTCATGTATTTTAATTAGGACATGCGTGAGAAAATATAGGCCATTTATGAAAAAAAAGGGAATTTAATTATCTAAACATAAAATGGACCAAAGTTACACATATGAGCTGTGTAGACCACAGAATCAACTTTACATAATACTCCTCTCTCTGTTCTTAGTGGGTGGGACTAAAGTGATGTCATCATACTAATGTCTTAAACGGTCGTTCACATAAAATTTGGTGTGGATATGATGATGCATCAAGGAGAAATAGCTGAGTACAATTGGTTTCCAATGCAGTCCAACTGAGCTGTTTTAGTGTTGACAAAGATTATTCATATGTAGTTTGCAGCAACTCGGATACTTCATGTGTTATTTAGAATCTAACGTATGTGACCGGCAGTATTGAAATTTGTCACTTTGTTATGCCCACATGGCTTGCAGTCACTATTCTATGCAGATGTTGGTGTTGTGGGGGAAGTGCAATACTTACTGTGGTTGTGGTGACAAAACCAAATTTTGTCTGTATCTACTTTTCTCTTCCTGGTAGATTTACTGAGAGGTATGCCTTCTATGATTGACAAAGCATAACAAACTAACCTTATACAGCTAGTTCTTTTTTCACCAGTAAAAACAAAAAAAAAGGTCAGCTGACATGAACTCAAATCACTGTCTGCTGCTGCTGTTCTCTCAGCTGAAGCTGTTTTTCCCACCACATTACCGTAATGTATGATACACTATTGGAAAGTGCAGAGTCTCAGCTTTCAGAATCCATTTGAAAAATGTGCATGGGCGAATTATGGTAAAAGAGTTACAGTAATTAAAAGTCTAAAAAGTCTGATAGCCTTCAAGCTCCAGATTCCATGTTCCATGCTCCATCTCCATGCTCTGCCTCCATGCTCAGTCCTCACTTGCAGATTCAACTATCACCTTCACAAGAAGGTGGTAGTCCATGAATTTGCGTTCTTGGAGATGCAACTACAAGCTCTACCTCCCTGGCATTTAACCTACCACCTACCAAGTAAACATAAGTTCATACAAACAACTAAACTTCTCTCAGGATACTGTCTCAGCTCTGGAGTTCTTCCCCTGATGTTAATCATTTAATCATAAGTATATTATCAATTTGTTAATTTAATAACGTGTCAATAAAATCTATAAAAACATTACAACTGGTCTCCCTAGTTGTGTTCTGCATGTGCGTCAAAAAAAGCTTTATTCCAGCATGGCACTCACAATGTATACGAATTGAAGGATCTGTAGTTAAAATGTTGCTGTCTGATAACACAGCAATCTTTCAGGAGTCTAGTGGAGAGCATGAATTGATGCGCCAGTTGTCTTTTGGCAGGTAACGAGAGACCAAAAAGTAGTCAGACAGGTTTTCAAAATGTTACTCTAATGTAGTGTGTTAGAAATGCTTCGTTTTCTTGTGTTCTAAGCCATTTGTGAAACAAACATAAGTGACACTTTTATTTCACACCACTGAGACTAAATACAGCTAAAATTAAACTGTGATTACTATCTGCCACTGTCGTTTTCAAACCTTTTTCAGAGATTGGAGTGGTCCAAACCCTGAGTGGCCTGGTGTTTTTTTTCTGAACAAAAAGATTATTGATTCTATGCTGATATATTGGTCCTTCTGCTCTCATTAACAAGGCAATTAGAAGACTGCACAAGCAATCATCACTCTATTTGCAGAGCAGGACATGCTTGAAGAAATTATTGATAAACTGTATTGCAATGAATTGAAATTTCTAGAATTCAGCACTATTAGAGGAAATAGTTTATTTAACTGCCTGGACTGCAATCAGATCTCCTTTAACTGCAAAAAAATCTGACTGCTGTTTGTTGTAAAAATGTATTTAAATCACAGCACTCAGCTTTAAATATCAAAAGAATAACTCTCCAGCGAGGGGAATCCAACCCATGAGGAAAATTGATTCATAAATCATAACTGTGAAGTCAACCTTAAGCACAGCTGTGTGCTGTAAGCAGATGTTGTGCAACAGCAGATGATGGTCAAACTTTGAAATTTACACTTCATTAAGTTCATTGATTCAATGCACTCCTCTCCAGAAGAAAAAAATATAATACCTATTGACTTCAAATGGATTTGAATTACTCTTGCAGAACCAGGTTAATACAAAGCTCAGGTGAAAAGCCTGCAGAAACCTGCATCGACTAATTCCTGTAATAAAGTCCGATTTCCATTTTTACAAATAATAGTCTTGAGTCATAAAACCAATGCTAATAAAGTATATTTAGTTACAGAACAGTTAATTCTATGGACATCACACCATAATGGATGGGTATCGTTTAGGTTTTATCTGATACCAGTGCCAAACCAGTATTTTTGAATCTGTGTTTAGCTTAAACAGTGCTCGAAGTGGTGCTTAAATAATGGAAAACATACAAACATTGTCCAAAAACCCTCTTGTTTTGTTATTTTTAGTAGGGCCGTCAGATGATTAAACATTTTTGATCTACTGTAATCAATCACAGAGCAGCTGTTAATAAATCCCCATTCCTAAATACGACCAAAAAAACAATAATTTTCAGTGTAAATAAAGGACAAATCCAAATGCCGTTGCTCATTTTTTAAATTATATATAAGATGAATCAATTAAATTTTTGTTTTGAACAAAACAATCACAGTCACAATGTATGTTAGGTCTCCTATGAAAAATAACAAATACAGAACTAACCAAAATATATGAATAAATTCAACGTTTGAATATCACCAGTCTGTGTTAAACATCACATAGATCAAATGTCACAATTTAACATTTTTCAACAAGTAATCAGTCAGAAGATTCTCCGGTTTATCACCTCAGGAAATTAATGCTATTATTGTCAAGATGTACACAGCTACTTCAGCTAATTAATTAGCACTAATTTAAGTCTGATAACATTACTTTAACGGAGTAATGCACATTTTTAACACAGCAGTAAATCACTATGGAACAAACATGTATAAATCAACATAAATATGTTGCATTTCTACTCTGCACGGCGCACAGCGAGCTGACATCCCAAGTGGAAAATTGCCACAGACAACTTGTGAACTTATAATCACATCAACCCAATACTCCAATAATAATATACCCATATGTAATTTAGGCACACACACACATGCTGCTGCAAACAACCTGCAGTTTGGCTGGTTAGGAAAGAGAGCTGATGTGGTGTGGGCTGAATTATAAACAGAGCAGTGTTCTGTGTATGCTTTAATTGTGTTAAAAATGTTGTTAATTCTAGGAATTAATCAACCTGTACCTATACCTTGTAAAAAGATAGAAATATTAGCCTTTTTTGGTGATATAGGGAATCGCTCTTGGCTGATGGCATGCCCAGATTACATTGTGCTTAATATCTACGGAAAAAAGAACTGAAATAAAGCACCAAAATATGAGCTGCTTTTTGGTTTGACTACTATCGTTTATTTCAGAAACTGCCACCGGATATCGGTATCCATCCCTACATCCCTACACACAGGGGAAAGAAATTCGGCCCAGGGTATTTTGACTAGAGATCCGCTCACGAGGTATTATTAGAAAAAACAAAAAGCCCAACCCCCAGACATACACAAATTTTTCTACTAAAATTAAAGGCTAAAAATCACAATTACACAAATTATACTACAACAGAAGATAATTCAACCCTGTGCAAAATCATACAGTATATGCAGCAAAATGACAAGCACATAACTCTCTTTCATCACAGGCTGAGAGCTAAGAGGTAAATGTGGAGAACAACTTGGGGCAAACGGTGGTCAAACCAGATACTGACTGGTTTTCTGAGTCCCCAGACCCCCCCTAATAAAAAAGATGAAAATTTCAGAGTAGCCTTTTTATTGTGGCCAGTCTTAGGCCCACCTGTGCAATAATCTTGCTGTCTAATCAGCATCTTGATATGGCACAACTGTGAGGTAGGATGGATTATCTCAGCAAAGGAGAAGTGCTCACTATCAGATTTAGACAGATTTGTGAACAATGTTTGAGAGTAATGGTTATTTTGTGTCTGTAGCAAATGTTTCAGATCTTTGAGTTCATCTCATAAAAAATGGGAGCAAAAAAAAAAGTCAGTACATTTACATGCAGATCTAAATGGAGCTTTTTGGAGTAATCGAACTAAAGTCTTGTCCCCTGCTGAGAGCCAAGTCCCAGTTTACATGTCAATTACAAAATTGAATTATTTAATTAAGTACGTTCAACTCCCCAACGATAGATGGCAACATGCGCCCCTACATGTTAGCACCCGTTTCGGATGTGATCAGCCCATTAAATGGCCGTTATTAGCGGTTATCACTCCCATTAAATGCCATCAGACTGTGCCCTCTCTACCTACTGAAACGTACTTTTCCGTTTGGTGTTTAAAACCTTTTCAAATTAGGTTTAGGCATTTAAAAGAAAGTATATTTGTCCTTCTATGACCTTAAGGTTAGGACATAAAACTTGTGGGTTGGTTAAAATTGGTTAGATAACTGCAGTTACGATATGCTACTCTGACAAATATTTTTTGACACGTGCAGACAGTTGACTGTTATCAACTATACGAATGGTTGATAACCTACTAGTAGGTAGAGAGGGTGCAGTCTTACGGCATTTAATGGGAGTGATAACCGCTAATAACAGCCATTTAATGGATTGACAACATCCGAATCGGCTGATGTTATCCTAAAAGCGGATAGATTCGTGCTGTAGTCAGGCAGTAAACTGAGGCTGGCAGGAGTGAAGCAGACAGAGTTAAAGCATGATATTCACTGTAACAACGCATCACTGTAGGAAGATAGCTCTCTAAAGATAGGATCAACTGAAGTCGCTGCCTGCATCTGAACATGTTATTTTGAAATCAGCTGTGTGGTGCTGTTCCTCAACGGACTTTGACCCGTTTGGATTGTTCCTCCTTCTCCCTTCATCGTTCGACTTGGACTGGCACTGTAAACGAAGTCATCACCAGTAGGATAAATTTAGTTTGTAGGGTTTGTAGGGTGGAGGCTTCTCTAGGAGGTTTTAACCAATGGCCGCTGCCTGCTCTGCTTTTTGACCGCATGCCATGGAGGCCCCCATTGCTCCTCCTTTGCTGTAGTACCTCCATTTGGCCGCTAGGCCCCCATTGAAAAGCATTGGACTTTAGACACGTTAAAAACAACTTTAATGCCTGGTGCCCAATTGCTTTAAACTTTCTATGGCAACATATTCTTCCTGAGATAACGCTGGGCTCATAAAAAACCTGGGCACCAGGCTGGTTTTCGTAAGATAATTTTTTGAAATCTTGCATAATTAATATGGGGGCTGAGCCAAGTTTAGCATCAGAGCTAACGACGCGGGAGCAGAATGGGCGTGATTACGACCGAACTACACGCCCATACACGCCCCGCGATTGCAGAGTCTACAGTGAAGATCCCGCCCCTATGCCCTTTTTAGGAACATGCTTCGTCAGAGCAGAGGAGGAGGAGTCTGTGAATCCGCCATGAATTCCCCCATGAAGGTGTGTCATTCTGGTAAACGGGGAGGAGTGAGGAAGCGCTGTCTATTCTTTTTTACAGTCTATGGTTTTAACTCTTTAAGCGGCATGGTCGTAACTTTGCAATAGGCAATATTGCGGCCTTTAACGAGCCACAGCTGCAGATATGACGGCTAATTTAACTACTAATTTATATCAGGAGATGGAAGACATCTGTAACTTTAATTTAAGACACATTTTTGGGTGTGTTATCATGGAAACTTTTGGAGTAAATCAGCTTTTTTTGCAGTTCCGCCGGGGGGTAGCGTGCAGCTGCTGCTGTCACAGCATAGAGAGAGCAAGTTGTAGAAAGATAAAACTTATCATGCAAGTGGCTGAGTTCCCCACCGTGAAGGAATATTTACCCTCTTATCAGATGTTCAGTTATTCAGGGAGAAAGAAAGCGAAACTTAAACAGCACACAGCCGGTCTAATTCGACATGCTGTTCCACAAGCAGCAACAGGTGCGATTCTGTTCATCACATTCTCCCGCTGGGAGAAAGGTATGTGATTGAATAGCAGAGGTGGTCATAACACTAATCTTGACAGAAGAAGGAGAAATGTAAAAATCTGAAGAAAAAGCAGCAGGAGCTTTAATCAGTGTTTTTAAAAGACTTTTCCAGTCAAAGAGTCGTTTTAAATCTTATAATTTGAGCTACTCAATCAGACAGTTTTTTGCGTTTTAATGTTTAATAAATGTATTTGAGCCACTCTAAATGCCCCATGTGTGTCGCAGACAGCTAAAACTAACCAAGCCCACGTGTTGGTTTAGACCGGCGTTTCATAAACTGTGATTGCTATTAACGGTACAAACAGAACTCGGTTTGAAAATAGATTGTTTTATAACAGAGACTAATCTCATTAGCCGTGTTTGTACTCTCCTTATTTGATCAAAATATGGGAATTAGATTCATTGCTGTTGTGATCAAGCCATAAATGAAGTATTCCTCCGAAGGTTAATTACTCTTATCCAGAGAATTTTTAAACACAACATTTCTTACTTCTTAAGAATGTTTTGTGTTTTCTTACATTGCTTATTGGATTAGAATTAAACCACTGGTGCTAAATTAGAAAACTAATTACAATTAGTGAAACTAATTCAGCTTAATTCCAGCAGCTGCAGATCAAGCCCTGGTTCCAAAAGGACCCAGATTCCTCCAGAATCTTATCAGAATTAGTGGTTTCTCATCTTATTACATGTTCATCTTTTTGTGATCTTTCATTGTAACTATTCATTTATTTTAATCACTAGTGTCTTATTTTTCTAGCTCAGTGATTAAAATGATTTTCTTATTTTTCCTGTTAATAAATCTTGTATTTTTGGAAAGTAACTGTTTTCATTCTTGATTCAGCACACACGTATTGCAAAGTTTATGGTCCAAAGACTGTAAATAATTCATTCCTTCACATTAGACATTTGGCTATTAAAATAGTTCCTGATAAAGGTGGAGCCCCGAATAATAATAATTTTCCATAAATTATTAATCTTATTGACTTCCATAAGCAGTCATTTGACTATTAATAGCCAAATAGTTAAATTTTGGTAATATCCCCAACAATGCAGATAAGACAGGTGAGAGATCACATCTAGCAGCTAGCTTCTTTGTACTCACTTTGACTATTAAATATTACACTTCATCCTTTGGTTTAACTTAATCAGTATACATTTGTTCCAAATAACTTCCCTTTGTCCTCACAGGCAACCATCATAATTCTCATTAAGGAGCAGCTTTACAAGACTTGGAACAAAAGGCTTTGTCATATTGTGGCCTCTGTCTCTGCATCCTTAATTGTTCCCACCTGCCAAGAGTTTCCCTGATTGTCTCCCTATGCACCTTCCCTATGCGTTTATACCCCTCTGGGTCTCCAAGTCTTTGTTGGGTCAGCGTTATTGTTATCGTCGTGTCTCACCAGTTTACCCTAAACTGAGTAAACTACTCTAAAGTTTTGTGACTTGCGTTTGATGATCATTTAAATTAATTTCTGAAACTTTAAATGCCTGTCTGTGCCACTGTCAACGACTTTATGACAAGCTGCGGATTATTAAAATACTCAAATATTGAATAACTAGTTAAAACATTTGTGTGCAAACAGTTCTTTATGTGCAAATTTATGTTTAAAGTGCAGTTCAAAATAAATTGCTAAAGGTTCAAATCACTCTTGATGTCCAGAAAATAACAAAAGTAAACAATCAATCTCTTCATACTAATCTTGTCAATCTCTTCATAACAATTACAAAATCATTCATCAATCATTAACATAACTTGAACTAGGGTTAAGTATATGCAACAGTAACCCATTATACCCTGATTTAAAAAATAAACAGATGGGAAACATTCACATTTTTCAATCTGGAATAGTTTCAATGCTATTTTTAAGGTTTTGAGACTCAAGTAAATTTAAATGAATGACAATGTCAGAACCGGCAGGGCTCTGCCTCTATTAGATTATTTTCTGCACCTGTGTTAATTGAACCACCTGTTTCCTTTTTTCCTCCTGCCACTATTTAAGAGCCAGTGTGTCTTCTAGTCCTGGCAGGATCATTGATCATTCCAGTTGCTTTGTCTCTGTTTGTCGCCTCACCATTAAGTCTACACCTTTTATTCCAAATTTACGTCTGGATCCTTTTCTTGTTGAGCGGCAGTTCCTGAAAGACAAAAGACATCTCTGGGAAAGTTTTAAGACTTTTTTTTTTTTTTTTTAATAAAGTTGTGTGGTCTGGAGCCCAAAACCTTTGACAGTGTGATGGAGAAATGTATTATGATTCATCTGTTAGTATTATTAACACTGAGAGCAGAGGGTGTGAAAAACAGAACATGCAGATGGACCAGAGAGCAGGTGTCGAATTCACATGGGAACCCAGGTTACAGATACCATACTGCCTGAGATTATTGTTTCTTCTTATATACTTAGTTTTGAGAGTTTCTCTTATTGTGTCACGATTTAACCCAAGCTATTGCCATTGCCAAGATTGTCTTACTCTCAGCTAAAGAGCCAGGTGCCTTCATCCTGAGAAATTACCACCCTGCGTGACGAGTTTTGTCTTCAGAAAAGATTGGTGCAAGGTTGCTGATCTTAATAAATACTTATTTTCATTTGAGCTGAGACGAGGCAGTATTCGGCATTCACTGAGATCTGTACTGTTCTTCTGTATGATAGATTCAACTTTTATTAAAACCTTCCAAACGCTTAAAGGAATCTCTCTCATTTTTATTAATAGTCTATAATCCGACTACAACAGCATCTTTAATTTATTTGGAATCCATTTATTTGTATTTGTGAAATTATCTTGAAAGAGAAAACATTTACTTTTAATTCTTTGTCCATTCTTGCACATGCAGGATTGTCATGTTTTATTTACTAGTAATTCAGATTTTTTTTTGAAAGAGCAGTTTTACAAACTTGTGAAAATAATAGGTCACTTTTTTGGATTGCTAAATTGGTGTCTGAGGTACTTCAGTGGAAAATAAATTATTATTTAGAACCTATTTCCATAAAAATAATTGCTCAATAGATAAAACATAGAAATAAATTGCTGACATGAATTAATAAAGGGCAACTTGAAATTCATGCATTTATGAAATGATTTAGATCTTTAAAATATCATTCATTTAGTTGAATGTAAAATACTGATTTATGTTGCATCTGTTATATACAAAAAGTCAGGATTTTGTTGAAATAAATACTGAATACTCTTTTCATTTGTGGTTTTAAATGTCTTTTGATGCCAGGGATGAACTGTATGTACATTGACACTAAGGAAGCTGGTCATGGTACTCCTAAATGACTGTGAGTGCAATTCTGCATAATTTAACACTTCTCTCAATACTATTTTGACTCCTTGCTGCGTTTGCTCTGGCTCTGACAACCCCAACACTGGCATGTTAATTATTCACCGATTTAAACACTGCCCAGATCAATAATTAACTAGAGAAACTGAGAAAAATCGCTGAAAGCATTACGAACTGATGCACTGTATAATGCAGTAGCAGAGCCTTTTATGTGAAATAAGTCAAAGTTTGACTTCTTGATCAGTTTTTTTTTACACATGTTGCAACACTTGGTTAACTAAGGAAAATAAAGTTTAGCTAGATTGTTGTAGGTGTCTTTCAGTTAGACAGAATTCACACATCTGCATTCCTGTACAGCCTGAGCAAAATCAGTGAGTAATTAAACTTGAATGACTTTGCAACATACAGACTCTTTTGTCCAGGGAATTCAAATTAATGATTGAAATGTGAAAAATGTTTAAAATAGGCATTACAATTTGTTTTTTGTTACAGTGCTTGTGCATAACAGACTGTTTATTGCTGAAATTATTCTACCAAAAACACAAACTCGAGCTCAAGAAGTTGGACAATTGGCTTTCATAAAGTTGGTGGCTCCCTGCCTTCTTAACCACTAAATTCAGTAAGATTCACGTCAAGAAATATTTTATAAAGCTTAATCCTTATTGACGTGTTGTTTTCAACACGATTTTCTTGTCTTAGAGATGTAGTGCAGTTAAGTCTAAGACAATTGGAATACAATCACAGATGCTCCTTTTGGAGATGAATGGTGACCAACCAACTTTAAACAAAGCAAAGGCCCTTAGTCACAGAATAGACGTGTCCTCTGTAGAATCCTGGTCTTACACTGAACATGTAACAAAGCGAGAAGTAAGGTGGGTTATGGATGACAACTGAAAAGATGCACAAGGCCTACCGACTCTTCAAGAGTAAAAAAATCTCCAACCAAGCATTGGGTCTCAGATGGAAAACATCCACATGAATAACATATTCCCCAGAATATTTTAAAAAGTGTAGACTGCCAAACTAAAGGCAAAAAAAGGTAAAAACAATGACCCAAGAAGATCTCATAAGTTGATCAGAGGTCTTAGCATATTAAACTTGTCAGCACAGTTTCCTTTTCAGCTACATCTGCTGTCAACCATCTTGACTGGTACAGAGACCTTCGGGAGCAAACCATATCAAACATGCCACTTTGCTTATATGTGCGACACACTTTCACTCTAGTGATCACTGTGAAATTGACCCCAGCAAGGAGATTGAATGCTCTCCCAAATTGGGTCTGGATGAACAAATTTTAAGCTTCTCAACGGGATGTTTTATTAAACCATTTTTTTGTTTGCAGTAGAAACTATCAAAACAAAAACAAGCAATTAATGAATGGGTGTCCAACTGCTTACAGCTTTTGTGATTTCAACAAATACTTTAATTGAAAACCTATTTTACTAAACTACTTTGACAACCAATTTCTGTAATTAATTTCTGAAATAACAGAGCACCTAATAATGTATAATTACATTAAAAGATTTCAACCATTCAAACAAAGCTAGCTCTTAAAATAAATAAAATATTTCACTTAGTCATGTGAAACATAATGCTGGAAGCACAGGGCATTTTACTTTGAACAAAGTATGTTCCGAGAGACTGTCAGCACTGTTCCCTCTAACACACTTATGATGTACTACTGGCAATCTTTAGCAATATTCTTGCTGTCTGGCACGGACGAACATGTTCTGCCTGAGAGAGGCCATTGTACCAGTCGCCTCCTCCTGCTGTGCTGCAGAAAATTACATCCAGCCAGAGTAGCCACAAAATCAAACTTTACTGTGAAGAATGCCTTCCCTCAGTACAATGATATATGGGCAGACTAGTGCTACTTCAGCTTTGATTTCAGAGGCTTCTATGGGGCATAGATAAGGACTAGAACTAGATGAGGCTGTCAAAATCCTAATATTAAATATTTTTCAACTTAGTTAACTGAAACCTTTTTATGTGAGATAATGGCCTATTTAAAAACTGAAAACATGTTTTTACTTTTCTAACTAAAGATTTATAACGGGTCATATCAACTAAATTGGTTCGCATTCGTTAAGTAGCCTATAAAAAGTGAACTTTTTTTTATCTTTCTATTTTGTACAATCTCTTTAGATTGTCCAAAGCCCAGGGTCCACTCTGAGGCTACGTCCACACTAAGCCGATAAGGTTATACGGGGAGTTAGATGCCTAATGTTGTCCACTCAACACGAGCATTTACGCCCCGTTTAAGGTCAGTTTAAGTTCCCATGATTGCGCAATCCCATACCGACATTTGCAAATACTGGGCATGCGCGAAAAGACGCACTGAACACGCGTATAATCTACGTGACGCCAGCGCCTACATAATATATACAAGAAGCTCCACAGCACAGTACATATATCTGCTTGTCCCGTTAACCGAAGAGAACAATAGCTGCTCAGAAGAAGAGAGAGTTTTTGGTGTAGACGGACGACGAGATCATTTTTTACTCTTCGCTGTTGTCTTTGTCTGTAGTGTCGTATTGTTATTGACGCAGCATTCATTGACGCCACTTCCTTTCATTATCCGGGGAAGCTGTCCACACTAGCTCGTTTAGCCGTTGAATTAAGATTTACACGGCTCTCTTACCCGGCTAATAGTTATCCGGCCACAGACCTTAAACGACGCCGGGTTAGTGTGGACGATAGGGGGGTGTAGACTAAATAATTATATGTTTAAGGCATTAGCCGGCTTAGTGTGGACGTGGCCTAAGTCAATAGCACAACTTTCTCTTGCAGCATGTAAAAGCTCTGAGTGAGACCAAGTGCAGTGATCTGGGGCCTGTACCATGAAGGTAGCTGAACAAACTCGGGGTTACAGGATTAGTTTTGAGTCGACAAAACCAAACCGATGCAATCAGGCTTTATTGGTACCATGACGCAGCTCATCAACTTTCTCTGTCAACTCAGGCTTTGATCCTTAAGCTATGATTAATCCACATGCGCGTGCACATAAGAGTGACGCCGACACTGAACAACCAATCGCGTTCGATATGGATAGAGCAAGAGGTATATACTTTTCAGCGGAGGAGCAACAGATAATTCTTCAGAAATATAAAGAATATAGAAGTATTTTTCAAGCATGCAATAACACTGTACCTGCTGCCAAAGCCAGAGAACAATCTTGGAGGAAGTTTGCTGATTGCGTTAATGCGAAGGTTAAACAATTAATGTACATTTATGTAGGCTAATCATATAAAAAATATATTGAATGCTAAAATGAAAATGCATTCTTGTTGAGATATATATATATATAGTATATGTGTGTAGATGTATGTAAAATGTGCATGTATAGGCTATTACATCCTAAGAAAGATTGATATTCATTGATTTTTAGATGCAAACCCAACTCCAAATGTTCTTGGCATCAGATCAAGACAAAATATAAAAATATAATTCAAAGTGGTGAGTATTTACCATGACCTTTTTTTTTTTTTTTTACATTTAATCACAAACACTTGTTTGCAGAAAACAGAAAAAAAATTGAAATGAGGAAAACTGGGGGAGGGCCACCTCCTCAAGATTACACTGGCGGAGGAGTTGGTTCTGAGCAACGATAAGGGGCGGCCGATTATGGATGCGGTACAGTAAGGGCATGGCTTCGACGAGTCACATTTGTTATGTGCGGCTCAAGAAGTTCACAAAGATAAGACATTCCTTCCACGGAAAATCTGTATCTTTCATACAAGTAAGCATCAGGAAAGTCAAATGGATTTTGTCTGTCCCTAAAAACTCTTTCTCTATGAAGTACTCGTCTAACAATTTGCGCGGAGATGTCCACAGGATTTGGGAGAAAAGGTGAAGCAATTACAGCAGAGAACAGACGCTGGGAATTAGTTACGTCACCTTTATGTTTCTTTGCTCACAGCTGATTGGTCAAACGTCAATCTGAGATCTCGAATCCAGAACATAACCTGCCCCGGAGCAGGTTAGCCGTGCAGTGTAAGATACCATGGCAACGAACACCGATTAAAGCAGAGCTACTTTCATAGTGCCTAAAACCCAGGGTTGGCGGAAACTAAGCTGAAACATAGCTGGCTAGCCACCTAATCCGGCTTCATGGTACAGGCCCCTGATCTGGTAACCAACAAAAACAAAATAAATAAATAAAAAGGAGCTCAATACAGACTGTATAGTAAATGACATTCATCAGCACAGATGATACACAAAGAATGTAATGTAGGCCAACATTTCAGTTGATATAGCTTTAATGTAATAACTAGTTTGGGATGTAGTAACTCATGTTGCAGGATTAAAATGAAGCTTTCTATTGGTCATTAATCCTAGCAAAAAACTAGTATCCAGTGACATCCGGTCAGGGGAGGCAGTTGAGGGACTGCCTCACCTGTCGTAATGACAAGCAAAATCGGCACAAAAATGGATGAAAGAAAATCTTTATTTCAATTTGTCTGTTCTCAAATTTTTGTATAATATTTCAACATGGTCTCATGGTCAAAATCAACGAATTTATATAATATAATAATGAATTTACGCATTGCCCGTTCAAACACACGAGAAGTGCGGGTTGAGGCTGTGCTGTGCCTCACCTCTGGTGGTGCTGTGTCACACAGTGAATGAAGCAGGCAGTTGGTGCCTACTCATTACTGTCTTTCTTTATATTGCCAAAATACATTTTTGATTACACATTTTCTATGCATACTGATCTTCTACAGATCTAAAGATCTATTATCTTTAATGGATGTGTGTGACACGTTTACTCTTTCCGGTTGGCGATAAATGCGCAGTGGAAATATGCAAGGTGAGGCAGAAAATACCATGCCTCAGTGATATGGGGCAATGGTGAGCTCAATAAGCACAACAGGCAACAGAGATGTTTCTTCTATATATGAAAATGACTGAAAACAGTCGGCGAAATACTAAGAACCCAATCGCAATAGAACCAATCCATAACAACGTTCTTCCTTATGGATCATCTCCAGTGAAGCAGACAGATTTTTTAAAATGAAGGCAAACAAAGATGAGTTTTACATGAGCGTAATGCAGGGATTTGTGGAGCAGAACAAGTGCATGCACTTAAACAAAGGTATGACGTATGCAATTTTCGGTCAGCCTATAATAAGAAAGATCAACCAATATAAATAAAAGTTGCTGGATATTAAATATTATAATAATATTTTTCTGTATATCATATTTTTCTGTATATCATATTGCTAAATGGTACGGAACTCAAGCAAAAGAAAATACTTAAAATAACAAAATATTCCAGTTAAGGTAAAAACTGAAACAGAAGCTTCTTATTTTGGATTTAACATCTCAAATTCCAGAGGAGTCAGTCGGTGCCTCGCCACTCATGAACCTCACCGCACGTCAATGCTCCCATGTCAATGCTACTACATACCACAACGGCCTGTCCATATCCATGTAATGTGATTCCACAAGCAGAGACTTCTCAGACATTCTGGGGGCGAATTGGTCTAAGGAGTTGGGTGTTTGCCTTGTAATTGGAAGGTTGCTGGTTCAAGCCCTGGCTCTGACAGTCTCAGTCGTGTCCTTGGCAAGACACTTCACCTGTTGCCTACTGGTGGTGTCTCCATTTTGTCGCATCCTCTGCCCTCACAACAATTGACTTCATGTCCTCCTTCACCATATCTATAAATCAGATTTTTGGTCTTCCTCTCTGCCTCCTGCCTGGTGGCTCCATCCTCACCATCCTTCTACTGATATAATCATCGTCTCTCTTCTGAACATGTCCAAACCATATCACTCTGGCCTCCCTGACTTTATCCCCAAAATGTCTAACATGAGCTGTTCTTCTGCTGTACTCATTCCTGATCCTATCCATTTTACCAGTTTACCTGTTACAAAAAAATAAAAAAACAAAGGAAAATGCATACATGTTGGAAAGTGGGCCAGGGAAACGGGCTGATAAAGAAGAGGCTTTCATTTTCATTCACGTCCAGCCTTCAAAGACTCAGATATGTTTTTGCTTTACATTCCATTCTATAACTCACTTTTTTTCCATATCATTGAAAACACACTCATATATTTGATGTCATATCTTATGTTGTTAAACTACAAGTAAAGGTAATTTTGATAAAATTATGGTTCCACTTGCATCTTTTGTGCAATCAGATAAAGTGCGTCTTAGCACCAAACTCCCGGGCTGAACTTCAATCCCAGCCCAACCCTGCATGTCACTTATGTGTGAAACCTATATCGCAAAAAGTTTAGCACAATCCGGCTAAGTAATGTTGTACTTTACTTTTTTGGGGCTACATATGTTTTAAAATATTTCTGGTAGGCATTCAGAGGTAGAGGTCTGTTTTATAACATTCAGAGGTAAAAGACACACTGTTTATCAGTATTTTAATTGGGCCTTGGATAATGGGGAGTATGTGTGACCTTTGACGACCTCTGAGACAAAGAGTTTTATTGCAGGCTGTAAAAACAGGATGTCTGTAGAGTGGGAACCAAGGCCATAAAACCAGGATGTCTGTAGATTAGGATTTATTGCAGGCCATAAAACTAGGAGTTTGCTTGGGAGGACCCAGGATCATAAAAACCATAAAACTCAGAATGAACTTTTGACTTGGATCCAGGAGTAGGACACGTCCCTCTTATGACTGCATAATTCTGGACGGACCAGTCATTGTCAAGACACTTTTGAAAAACGTTCTGATTGGAGCAGATTAATCCTGGGAGGTTTTGGACGTTTATAAAAGTTATGACACGAAAACCATTCTTGGTCAGATCTCTTTATCTGGCCCAGAGAAAAATGGGCATGTTTCTCTGTAAACTGCAATTTGTTAATCTGTTTAAAATAAAAGTAAGAACTGGAGATTGGTTCCTTGTCTCTGTTTTGAACATGCACTGAATTATTTTTTGATAAAATTTTAATTCTACAGTAACCATTTAATACAAATCATTGTTACATAAATATGACACACATGTCAGTTTATTGAAAAATTATTTTTTACAATAAATAACTAATCAATCGAAACGTAAGACAAAATGCTTGGTGGAACTACATGGAAATTTACAATGACAGAAATAAATTTTAGGTTTGGCCACACTTCCTGCTATCTGAGAATGGATGCTTTTCCTCTTTCCCTCCCCACTTGCCTGTCTGCTTTCCGCACTGTTTTTGTGTTTTCAACTATTTAGAGCCTCTCTCCACATTCTGCTCTGAAAACATTAACCATGGATCTGTTTCTAGTCAGCTGGTCTCTTAATGCAATCAACAAATTTTGTCTTACCAAGAGAATGGCTAAGAAGAGACAATCTGTCCCGATGGAACATAGTGGTGGATCTTGTGTCTCTTGCTTTGGACCATCGAAGACGTACGAGACATCAAAGTAACTGGAATCATAATAACCAGATATATGCTGGTTAGTGCAGGTGGATTTCTGAGTTATCGCAAAGACTGCAATGGTAGGCTGCCCGTGCTAGGAAGGGTGCCGTGCTGCTGTAACCACTCAGACTCATTTGCGATCTGCAAGCAAAACTGGATATGTTTCATTGTGTGGAAAACAACTCAGAGAAGTTCTCATCCGGCTGGAAGAAAACTGACCCTCAATTTGGCTATTTGTATTTGAACAAAAGACCACTGAAAGACTGAAAACAACAAATATCTGTCTGCAACCAATGGTGTTAAGCTACTACACTGTAGCCACAGCTGCCCTGGTGCACACTGACTAACTCCTCCTTTCCACCAGATGCGTAAGCGGCGCTTAATGTCAGTGAAGCTAACAAGTGAATGAGATCCACCCATAAAGCAGAGTGAATCGGCCGCGTCCCAGAAGCATAGTGCCGAAACCTCCTCCCAAATTTACTGAAGCTTATTTTAAAAATTCCCTTGTGACCACAGGGAAGAGGTAACGCAACAATCTCAAATGTAGGTAAGATGGAGTAAACCATGGTCTTAGCCAAAACTGAACATATGATTGAATGACTATGCTGATTAAGTGTCCCACTGCATTCCATACCATAATATTGATGCTATATACAATGGGGCAAAAAAGTATTTGGCAGCCACTGATTGTGCAAGTTATCCTATTTAAGAAGATTAGAAAGGTCTGTAGAAAGGTACACTTCAACTGCAGGAGAAAGAGGCCATTTCTAAAAAGCTACTGTAAGTGCGCAAGTACGTTCTCGTGTACTTGGTGACTACGTACTTAGCATGTACACCTGAAAGTCCATTCTTCAAGGAGGCAGTACGGTAGTTCACCATTTGGAACAGAGCGTACTATATGCTGCTCAGCTAAAATCATTCCCGAATTTCAATAAATTGTCCAGTTTTATTCAGGAATGGGATTATTTACACATTTATAATCAATAGTAATATAAGAAAAACCTTTTTTGACACATGTCAAATATTGAAAATTAGGAAGAAGTAGAAGAAATAGAAAACCCTGTAAAGTAATGGGTTTAAGGTTTCATTACTGTTTACAAAAGGCTCTACTAATTAAATGGTGGTTTCCCACCTTATATTACTTTTGCAGGCTTCTTAATGAAACATGATTGTTCACTAAAAATAAAAACACTTGCCTTCTTAATAAGACTATTTGCCTTTAAATTATTAATTGCCTTAACTGACATAATTAATGATGACCAGCTTTAGAGTTATGCGGTAAATTCATTAATCCGATTATAGTTTGTGCTGGATATAAGGAGTAAAAGTTTAAGGTATTTAATATTTTTACCAGCCTTGGCCAGCGTTGGTTCTTTAAAACTGCATGATTTATTTACAAAACTAATAAACACTGTTTAACAAACTCATTGTCTTTTATCTTAATCAAGTAAACTCATATTAGATACTTACAACATAAATAGACTAAATGTTTTTAGTAAAAAATTTGTTTTATTAGAGTGATATAAATCAACCAAAAATTACATGAAATTGATCATGTGAATATTTAGTCTAAAAGCAAATGTTAATATAATCAATCTTCTCTAAAACATTAGACAAGATTAGGAGATTGTGAAGATGATGATATGACACATGCAGAGGTGGACTGGGTGTCTGGCAAGGCGGGCGTCATCCCAGTGGGCCGAACCCAATGTGGACTGGGCTGGTCCGCCATTCATTTATTTATTCAATCATTCGTGCATTTATTCTCTCTCTCTAATTTCCTTAAAATTGGGCCAGCCAATTGGCTACTGAGGGCCAGCAGTGTGTTGCCCGCATCGACATATATTATTGGTCTATGTTTCTCATTGTCATGGGCTGACAGGTTCAGGGAGCTGTGACAGTGCTGTCAAACACAGCACAAACTAGGGTGGGCGGGACCTCGTCATAGGCCGGGAGTGGTTGGACGGCGGCCTGTTGATCTAAAAATGGGAAGCCGAAGAAACGCCCAGATGGCACCGAAAAATTGCAGCAAAAAAATGGAAAACTCTGGAGGTGGAGGCTGCCAAATGTTCTCGACTCATAGACCTATTTGGTGCTGGGCCAGGTGGGGTCACCACTCCAGCAGCTGCTGCTGGTGCGCCGGTAAAAGGGGAGAGATCCATGGTAAGTAACATTAGCCTGGCTAGGCTACGTAAATTACTCAATAGGGAGACAACATATAGCCCAGATTTGAAAGGAGGATTTGGTCACAGATAATCAAATCCAGAGCTGATATTCAGTACAAAAGCACTCCCTCTTGTGTGATATTGCTTTTATACAACAGTTCTACAAGCTCATTGTATTTTTAACAATAATAATCGACGGTAGAATATGATTTGTTTGTATATTTAATAGGGTGACCAGGCGTCCTGATTTACCAGGGACAGTACCGATTTTGAGCCATTTGTCCTGTGTTCCCATGAATGTTTACTAACCCATTATATTGTCCCGATTTCACTCAGTCTTTGTCCCGAATGTCCCGATTTTTAACCAGTGTCATCGTTTACAGTACAGAAAGCATATTGCTTGTCCCCCCTCCTTTGACCCAGAATCTGATCAGTCGCCGTGGGAGCGCGCATGGCTTAGTTCACTGTATTTCTCGACGTAACTCACAACGATCGCGGCTTAAAATTCAGCAAATTAAACATTATCGACATCGAAAAGGCACAGATATCCCAGTGAAGTACTTTAGCAGATGTTTTTCTTCATTTAATATCTATTATTTTCTCCAGAGACTTACCGTGTTTTATGTTTCAGAAGTTGTTTGAAGCTAAAAGGTCACAATATGTAAGCCTGAATGTAACTGAAAGATGGTTTGTGGTACAAATTGGCTATCTGTAAGATTTAGTCTTGATATTATTTTATAATTAACGTGATACTGCTGCATTAAATGAAAAGGGAAAAGTTAGGTAAATAAATAATTATTTTCCAACAATTAGATCAATCTATCTTATTTGTTTTACAAATATTTTAATGACCTGGCCTAAAGTGCTATACTAGTTACTTTCTTTTTTTAGTTGGACATGAAACTACAGTTAATAATTTTTTGCTTTTTGTTATTGCTGCTACTATATGAACTCTCCACAGATACATTTTTACTTGAAAAAACCTGATCAAATGTATTCTATGTCTTTACAAAAAGGAAGATGCCAATTTGAAGCTTTTCTAGTAGAGAAGCTGTGAATTTAAGGATTAGTATAAAAATAACTCTTGACATAAGGAGGTAAATCTGTTTCAAATAGAACTTTAAAAGCAAAATAACAAGTGAGAAGTGTATATTAAAAACATTAAAAAGTTTTAAATTATAAAACAGGTGTACTTGGTGTGTTGGGTTTGGAATAGGTAATTATTCTTAAAAACCTTTTTTGTAAAATAAATATTTTGGTGGATTTTAACGGCTGATCCCCAAAAAATACAAAAAGTAAGGTAAGGATATATCAAACCAGTTTAAAAATCCTATCTGTATCTGAAATCTCTTTCAAAAACACACTATTGTTTTGATAAAAATGTTGCATTAAAATGATTTCAAAAGAATGTCCTTCTTTTGAATATAGATGTTTCAAATTGCTATAAAAAATTAACAATTTAGCTCCACATATACAGTACAGGTCTAAAGTTTGGACACACCTTCTCATTCAGTGTGTGACTAGGAGTTGAATGAGAAGGTATGTCGAAACCTTTGGCCTGTACTGTATATCCCCCAACCCCACCCCCTATAGACACGAATAAGTTAAAAATGTATACCCCCCTCCCACCAGTCATATCCCCATAGATGGGGAAGAAAAGTTTGTGGACCACTGTCTTAGAGAACTGCTAATAAACCATTGCTTAAGTTAAAAAAATATGCATTTATACATATTCCATTTATCTGAAATTAGTTTTAAGAAGTATTGGCCATTTCAACAAAAGCGGCTTGTTAGAGCTCCATTATAGCCTAATGTGTTCAATATCCATCGCACAACAGGTACTTTATTAACTATAAAACAAGGACTTAACAAGGTGAATGTTTTATATGAAATTCGATTCAAATAAGACAACCTTCTTAGGAAATTCTAAAGTGCAAAAAAAAGAAACAGCCACAACATAACAGGACATGTTGAAAACCAAAGATACTCTGCAAACTACCGCTATATTTTCTTTCTAAATATGTTTTCAAAGACTAAACTCTCGATATCAAGCACTACAGTAACTAGTTTTATTATCAGCTGATTTTGATCATTGTTCAATAAATAACCTAAAGTGCATCTGACCATGTCTTCTCATCTTTTATCAACATTATGAAATATTTATTTGTATTCCCACTCAAACTACCCTTTCAGCACATCATTAAGCCTTTGATGCGATAGAAAGAGTAATGAGAGAAGAAAAAGGATGAGCAAATCGTGATTGCATCTTTTATTGTCTTTTTTCCTACCCTTCAGCTAATTAACAAAATAAATCTTGCAGTCAGTTTTTCTCCATGGAAATTGAGGCTGCTATTGATTGCTGCTCTCCAGATGAGTAAGGATCATTGACCAGCATGGGGAGAAAGAGATGGTATGCATTTCTCATCCTCTTTTTTTCCATAAAGCAAGCAATGTCTCCGAGGTGATATCAAGTGTGTCAGCTTTGTCTGTATTAAGTAGCACTTCATATTGACAAAGAGCAGGAAGGCAATCAAAGATGACAACGATGTTATTGATTACTCTTTCATGCTTTATTCATAGTAACTGCTCTTGATTTTACAAAGAGTTACAAAGCACTTTCCTTCCCTGACACAAGCCTGAGAACAGCCTTTCCATACTATTAGAAGTCACTCCCTCACAATCTGCTTAGTCGATTTCGAAAGACAATGACAAATGCTTCAAATGACTCAATTACTAATAGGAGGAATAATTAAGAAAAAGCGAGGTGTTGTACAATAGTTCGCCAGGATTGATTTATGCTTACAGGTGGGTTTCTGTGCTCGCAAAACTCCCCATTCTCCCTTAACATAGCGCTCTGAAGTAAGCTAACTTCCACTTAGTTGAATGAAATGATACAATCTTGAGTGATCAGTAACCACTAAGAGTGGTGGGAAATTGTTCCCAAGGGTGCAAGCAGAAAGTGAAAGTGATAATCCATGCTTTAATGCTGCCCTGCTCCTTAGAAAGTCAACAGAGGGTTCTAGTTTGACATAACCTTGGTTTTTCTCACTGGGTTTGAAAAAAGGATACATATTCAGCAGATTTTTAGTTCTTTTTGTAAGACACTTATGATATAAGATATGCAAGTAAATACATTTCTTTAGATTGTATCTAACAACATTTTAAACTCTAGTAAACCTTAAAAGAAAACAGATAGCATAAGAGTCTTAATGAAAACAAGAAATATGGAAAGCACATTAGTTCAAGACTCCTAAATTTTATCTTTTATGTCACAACCTGCTGCTTTTAATCAAGAACAGCTTCAGCGCAACAACAAAACAGCCTATTCATACTGATTCTGCATTCATCCACAGATGTGTCTATGAGGCGCTCTGTGACCACTGCCTACAATCAAAGGCATTGATTAAATTGCAACCACATTCTTTTGTATTATGAAATTAATTCAGCACAAGGCTCCCATAGAACATACCTATTAGAGGGATTTTATCCTAGTTTGACGACCTGTAAAGTTCAAGTCGTATAAAAAGAGTACAGTGAAAAAAGCTTTCTAATGAAGCACATTCAACGTTTTTTCACACTTTATGTGGAGAAAAACAAGATAAAAAAAGATGGGGGGGGAATACAGCATAAACATAATATGAACAGTGCATTCAAAATTAATATATTGGATGTAGTGCTAAAATATTTCATGACAACCACTTAATTGTCTAAATTAAATTCATGCTACAATGGGTTGGTAGTGTCTATTAATTGAATTTATTTTACAGTAAAATCTTGTATTTAAATATAGAGTTTCTTCTCTTTGGTTTTCCGTCCTGATATCATGATGACATTGTGTTTTGCTACAGTCTAAATACAACATATAGGTTTACCTAATATTAAAACATGATGCCAAAACAGGCTTGAAAGTTGTTGTTATTCTGTTGTTCAGGACACATCACACTTAGATGTCAGTATTGTTTTCAAGCGAAATAAATATAAGAACATGTAATATTTTGGAACATCTTACACAATTACCCAACATCTAATTTTTTACCTAGTAATTATTTAAGCAGGTCCAATTTGCTTACATGGTCATGAGGTACTGTTTTTTTTTTTTTCTGTTTTTTTTTAATCTAGAAAAATAGTTTCCATATGGATGCTTGCAGTTCTGACAACTGACTGTAGAGCAACATTATCAATGGACTAACAAATGTGGAAACCGATACCCAATATCTCCAATTCATCATTAAACTAACCCCTGATTCACACTGGGCGCGGAACTGCCATGGCCTAGTGTCCTTATGGCTGCTGCACAGAATGCAATTCACACTGGGCTGCGGATTGTGTGTGGAATGTCTCCAGAGGTTTGCTCCACTGAGAGTACCAAATATCGGCTGGTTTTATCGTACTGGTTGTATTTTGAAATATACCAGATTAACTTGGCTGGTTCATATCTCACTTCCTGTCTGGCTCATGCAATTTCTTTAACTTCATTAAAAAAAACATCCAACATCCTTAAAAAGTAGACTTGATCCAGAATGTTAACAGAGCTCCGCATCGGTACATTCACACCGGCCGCGATGTGGATTGCACTGATTAGACTCCATGTTTTTCGTCCATGAAGCAGCCGTACAGACACCAGACCGCTTTCCTTCTTGCGCCCGGTATAAATCAGAGGTCAGGCCTCATTCACATCAGGTACGGTATGCCTGCGGTCAGGTGTCTGTACGGCTGTTTGACGGTCAAAAAAACATTGTGTCAGATCAGAGCATTCATGGTCCGTGTACATTCAGGCAGTTTGTTTTTTTGTTTAAAATATAAAATGAAAAAACTAAAACACTTTTGTTTTTCGTTTTTTCATTTTTTGTCTCACACAAAAAAAAGGATCACAAACCAACCCTTATCTAATTTTCCGTTTTGGTTCACCAAACGAAAATGGGAAAAACTGATAACGAGAGCTCATTTTTGATTTTGGTATTTTTGTTTTAGAGGCAAGTGGCCTGATCCGGAAGTTCTCTGTGATCTGCACGCTCTGTGTAAAGCGCTGTTCATTTATTCACACGCACTGCCACGACAGACGGACTTCCTGACTTTTCTGTGTCGCTGTGTTTGTTTCACAAATATGTTGTCAGTGTTTAACCTGCCTCTCTGTGGTACAAACTTATTCCTGCATTGTCAGAATATGATTTGGGCAGACTGAAGGGAAGATGGTACTGCTTTCTGAAAGTTGTGACTTTTTTATTTCTTAAATGAAAAGTTAGGACTTTGATATCCAGCATAAAGTCTATGGGTGTGCTGGGCTCTTCGGCATCAAACTTATGAGAACTCATGGGGTGAACTTAATGAACACATTATGAATGTTAACGATGATGTAAATAAACTTGTGACTGTGAATGGTTTTAAAAAGGACTACAACAATGTGTATTCAAATAACACAAATCCTATAGGTAATTATTCAATGTCTTAAATATTTAGGAAATTCACTTTCATTTCTTTATATAAACAGTGACACTTTCTATATCTTTAAGTCATAACGGTCAGGGCAAAAGTTATCTGATTTGGAAAGGTGGCTTTCTTCTGATCTTTCAGATAGGATTTTAGAAAATTAAATTAAGTACCCTTCAATTGTTTGAGTAATGAGCCATTCATATCAATAAGGCAAATATGTAGGTTTTAATATTTATTCCACCAGCCAGTTTCGGATAAAAATTACAAATCACAAAGCAAATAAATAATTTAGCTTACACATTTTATTGTACAGAAATAGAAAAAGTTTACAGGCAAAAGGATGTTTCAGGTGTCTGTGGGTCATGGCATGTGGAATCTCATACTCATACTCTGCTGGGTCCAGGTGGCTGGTTCACACTGTTATGTGGCGGCAGTTTAAAGATCAGAGTTGGGTCTCATCTTTATTAATTGTCCAAAAAGAGGCTCAGGACTCAGACTGGACACAGAAGACAACACTGGGAGCCATAGGAGGACACAGAAAGACGCGGACATATGACAACTAACCAGCGCTAATGTAAGGGCAGAGGGAAACATTTATACACTGGGAAGTAAACAGTGAAGCTAGACACACTTGGGATCATTCACAACACAGAGACGGACAATCACAGGGAACACAAGGACAGATCCTGACATTGCCTCTTTTTCTGCACGGCAAGCTTCCTCATATAGCACATACAGCAGTTCACGTCACAACTTTTACTGCAAATGCATGTTACAGACAGATGAGCAAACAAACTTGTGTTTTTTTTTTGGGGGGGGGGCTGGTGGATTGCCGGGGCCCCCATGGGGCTCGGGGGTGCCGCTGCCGTGGGCCCCGACTTGACGTGCTGGGGCCTCCCACCCCTGGTGGATCGGGCCGAACGGGGGTGCCTATTGAAGTCAGCAGGGGAGCTGGCTCCCTGGGATTGGCAATGGTCACCCCAGTTATTTTCTCCCCATCACCATGCCTCTGTCCACCTGCTCCTTCATTCTACCATTCACAAGGCCTTGGGACGTGGGCACTGGGGTGCGGGATGGAGCTTCCGTCTTTGCTACCCGGTGGCGGCCTGGGTCCCGATTTTATTGAGCAACTTAGACACTTACACTTGCAACATTTACATGGAACGCACATGTAGGGACCTGGCGGTGTGGCGCATTGGCGCTGGGGGCGGGACCCCTCATGGGGGGCCCCCTATAGGGGCCCGTTGTGGGGGCCTCGCCTGTGGTGCCGGCACCCACTGGTTAAACGCATCTAGACACTGAGGGCCCGGGGGGGGAGATGGGGGTACCCGGCAGTATTCCCATGTCCCCCCCCTCTGTTTTAAGTGCACATTAGAACAACACGCAACAACACCACATTGAGCGGGGGGAGAGAGGCTGGGGGGTCTTTCCACACCCCTGTTCGTTGGACCATCAGGGGTCGGAGCCCGGATAGAACATCAGGCCATCTGGTCGGGGTCCTGGGCTGGTGGGCTGCTCTTGCCGGTGTGGGGGCCTTGGTGGTCTGCTTGTCCCCGTCCTGGTGGGCAAAGGGGTCTGTCTCCTGGGTGCAGGGGCAGGGTTCTCTATTGGGGCGTCTGTCCCTGGGCCTGGGAGTATGGAGTATAGTGTACGTATGGGGGGTATGAATGAGTGTATAGCGTCCTTTTTTCGTATGTCCTGTATTTGTAAGAATGTGTACGCATGAGAGGGAGGGTACGTATGAGTGTCTCTGTCTGTCTATGTCTACCTGTCAGGTTGGGTGTTTGGCTGCTCTCTGGCCTGATGCATCTTCTTCCCTCCCCATCACTCCCCGTCGGTGATGGTTGCTCCTGCCCGCTGGTTGATGATGGCTCCCGATGCCTGGGGCCGGGGGTCCCGGTTGCGGCCCGGCTCGGTCCTGGTGCATGTCGGGCGGGTCCTGGGTGGTCCGGTGTGTCGGGCGGCCGCTGTTTCGGGCCGATGTCCTCCTTGGATTGACTGGGGCACCTCTTCTGGGGGTGCCGGGTTAGAACAGGTTGGTGCCGTCCGGTGGATCGGTGGGGACTGTGCCTGGTGTCCTGCCGGTTCCAGGACTTCTGCTGGCTGGTCTGTTCACCTGGTGGGGCTGTCCGGCATTGGCTGGGCCCCTGATCTTGGCGCCCTACGTGGGGCGGGATCTGGACCCGGGAGCTGGAAGATCTGGATGTCCAGGTGCCGGCTGGGCGCGGCCTGGGGAGGGCGTACATCCGCTGTGGCTCTTGCTGTGGCTCCCTGGCGTGTGGGTGTGTGGGGGCGGGCCGGGTTGTTGGCGGTGGGTATTGGTCCGGGGTGGCGGCGGCGTGTGTTGTCCGTCGGTTGGCTGCGGATCCCCCTTGCCTGCGGCGGGGGGCCCTTGTCAGCTGGTCCCTGGTTGGGGCCCCGCTGGGGGGCGGGGTGCCCCTGGTCCCCGTGGCCTCCGGTTCCTGATCCGGGCCCGCCCTGGCGTAGCCGGTTACCGGCGGAGCCCGTGGGCTCGTCACTGCGATTTCTCGGGCCCCAGCATTGCGGCTGGTGGGTGTTCCCCTGGGGCTTCCATCTGTTCCTCTCTTGGCGGGTGATCGACCCTGCCCTGATCCGCCTGTGGCCTCTGTACTCTGTGGGTCCCTGGATGCTTACATCTCTTGCCTCCTCCATGTCTGTGTCGATTCCTGTAGGACGGATTGACGGTTCCTTACACCAGCTATCAATCACTTGCATGGGGAAACCTTATTCAGACCTGCATGCTCGTACACACATAGGTGTGGGGACATTGGTGAGGACGGACATATCTTAAGCTGAGGTTATCATCATTAGTTAGTTGTTCACAGGAGCTTACCAGAAACATTTGTATTATGTTCATTAATCAATGCCTGTGTGTAGTGAGTGTGTAATTCTTAGTTTATTCTACTAGATCCGAACTATTGGTTTGGTTCTGTACAGTTTGTTGTTTTTGTTTTGTATTACTGTTTCTCTGCCGTCCGGCAGAGGTGAAGGACTGGGATGTTTTCTTGTGTTATTTGTTTGCCTCCCTGTCTTGTGTCGTCGGTTCGCGCCTCTGCTGGTCCAGTTTCTTTTCTTCACCTTCTTCCTTTCTCCCTTCTTGTCTCAGTTTAATGTCCATGACGTCAGGAAATTGAACCCACAGTAATCACTAATAAAGATTTTTCATACATTTACATCAAGTGGCGTACTACAGCGAAGCTGTAATACTCTGCTTGGGAAAGTAAAACTGTTGGGCTTGTACTTGGTACTCAGACACCAATTCTGAGTAGCATACTGCTAGACAGGACACGTTAAAAAAAACAAAAAAAAAACTTGTGTATGAATCAAGTCGTACATTTGGCTGAGGATAGAAACTTTCACTACAGTCACAGAAAAGGTCTTATTGAATGCAAACTAACTGCTTGGATGACATTTTAGGACCACAATTAAAACAGCATATGGGGAATGGAGGCTTTTTATTTCTAGTTAAACTTTCGGAAAGTGCCAATTCTGGAAAAAAGGTTGTGAACATAATGAACTGAAAATATGAATAAAACAGAAAAATTGAGCTAAGACATTAACATAACATTTGAATGAAAAAGCCACCAAACACAGAAGGAAATTAATTCTTTTTGAATCAAAGGTTATTTCATTTGGTTGATTTCCATTTAGTGTGAGGAGATGAAATAGGGTTTTCTTCATATCCTGGAAACGTCCCATTTGCCTGGACTTGAATCCCAGATTATTGTCTGTTTGGATCTCTTATTTTCCAAAGCTGGTCCCAAGGGAGCCTTGATCAGCCCATTAGCTCTGTGTTGAATTGGCTTTTTCGGGGAGCTGTTTGATGTTTTCATTAACCTGCTGACCCTGCTTGTCTCATAGATGCAAGGTGGCTTCTAGACCCTGGCACTCCATGCCTGTCATACCTTACATGCACCTAGGGAGAGTTAAATTACATGCTCCTCATGTGTCCAACATGACTAGTGGGACATGTAACATTCTTTGATAAGAACAAGCTGTAAGCCCAAGATCAGTCTGTGCTCAGGAAAGACTTTGGTTAAAATCCGTTGGTGTGTGACAGGTTGATTCATTTGTATTGATAAGAAACATCTGGGCATGTTTGACGGTGATAACTAAGGATATGTCCTACGGTTCTTGTTTGTGATCTTTTCTTTTTCTTCCCAACAATACACATTAAATGCCATCACAATAGAACACAAAGTTTAGTTTTATTATTTTTTAAATAAGAAATATGTCAAACTTAGTTTTATGGTATATAGCACATAGATCTAAGTATTCCATGTCTGGAGATTTCTAGTATTTATCATGTATTTTAATTTAATGAACACAGTTCAAAGCAGATTTAAAACGTCTTTTGAAATGGGTGAGTGTGGGAAATGAGAGGAATAATGACTGGAGAGTGGTAAGTCCAGTGGTAAAGGCAGGTTTTGGATGTCTAATATAGCAGGTTTGCTGGAGCTTACAATAAATGAGAAGTTAAACCCAACAGGGGTAGAGTCCGGGATATCTGTGGGTATGTTGTAAGGGGAGAATCCCGGGGAACGGAACCGCAAAGGTGGATGTAGGAGGGTGGACAGATGGGGCTGGCCGGCTGCAGAATGAGCTGCAGACTAAAGGCGGCCCAACATGGACTGATTTCTAGGAGGTCAACATAGCACAGCACTTGTCAAGGAGGAGTATGGCATGAAGCCAGTAGAGTAACCTTGGAGCAGAGTGCATGTACACAGAAAACTTGGAGGGCTAGATGGTAGGCTGACACTCAATGTTTAGCAGCCAGCTCCTTATGAAGCCAGCTGTCCGCCAGGTGCGCAGATGGATCAATACAGGTCTCCGCCCTCTAACAGTGATATACAACTTCAGCCTTTGAAGGCACCCACTAGGAAGTGAAAAGAAGCTAAACAAAGAAAAAAACATGCAAACACCCCAGACTCTTGACAGTATTAACTTATCAAGTCATTACATCCGTCTCTTTATCATGCTCTTTTTTTAAATTCTTTTTGCTGTTTAGATTCATGCTTGGGGGAAGAATCCACTTTATTGTTTACTGAGGTTTTTTAGCCACAGGGACTCTTCATGTTCTGTTTGTAAATGATTGGAATATTCTCTCTACAGGCTACATTGTTGTGTCATGTCACATTCTGTAGACAGGGCAAAATAAACGTGTCATATTCCTTAGCATGATAATAAGAACAAAAGGCAGCAATTCATTCATCATTATCATTAAAAGCCTCCTTCAGTGAAAATCATGAACAACTAGTTCTTTCTTAAATACAATTGGTCACTCTGAGTTGCATAAGCATGCTGCAAGTTAACATTTTCTCCAAACCTCATTCCCTGCATTATAGCTTCATAACGAAAATAGATCACAAAACAAGCGAGTCAGAAAAAGCCAGTCCTTTCTTCGTAACAGGAAAAATTTGTATTCTTCGTCTTGCCTACATTGACTTGCGACGGCCCAGGGGAAGGCTGATGTTGCACCCTGGAGAGAGCAGAGCAGTTTCTTCTAGTAGAAGTGATTAGCTGAAACTAACTGTTGGTAATGAAGCTAACTGTTAGCATCTCCACAGCTTGGCAGAACAGGATTCGACCTTGGTTTATTTGTGGACATAGCATATCAGCATTTCATTTTTTACCCAATAAAGAGGAGTTGAGGAAGAAATTGTTGGAATTTGTCTTTGAACACCATCAACAAATTAAGTTAATATTTATGTGATCGAAGGCAGCAAAAGAGTTGCATTGCTGACAGCCAGTCGGAGATGAGATGTTTGCATATCACGAATAATGAGTTTGACTCTTGATCATAACGTTTCACCCAACCAACTTCTCGGACAAACTACAACATCCTGAAAAAGGAGATATTAGTTTTTTTCAAATAAAACAGCTCACAAGGCATATAAAGACAAGATTAAGATTTTCTAATTACTGATATTACAACCTCCAACCTGGCTGTACAGTATTAAAACATAGTTAAAATACAATCTAAACTTATGGCATTACTTGTTCTCTGTTCTCCTTACTTTGACTAACACAAAGGAAAACACTTTGAAAGTCAGCTAATAAATAAATAGAACCACTTTAAATTTAATCCCAGAAAAAATCCAGTCATTCTTTGATGGCCTTAGCAGCTTGTTACCGAACACTGGCTAACAAACAGCTTCTTGAAGTAAAGGGTAAAAGAGCAGACAGGTCAGAGATATACGTAGTTGTGGAGAAGATTAAAGCTAACACACAAACTGGAGACCTACCTGCTGTGAATATGGCGAATCCACATAAATCGGCAGTCATGCAGAGCAATATTCAGAGTAGCAACCAAAAGGTTTGTGAATACTGGTTACAAAAACTAAAACAGTCCAATCATTCTTATCCAATTATTAAGTTTTACAAACTACCTATAATGCTAGGTACAAAATTCAGTATATGGCTGAAAAAATTTGGATGATGTGCTTGTCTGTTGCTAATCATTAGAAATTTCCTTTATAGGGTAATTTTCCTGCTAATCAAACTCATTTTAAATAACTTTTCCAGTCAAGACTGTAAAAGTTTAAAATAAATGTATACAATAATTAGATAGCTATCGTTGCCATATTGTTTTATACATCTCAAAAGTGCTGTGTTGAGACTGTATTTAGGGTTTACATGACATTTATGGACAACTGCCTCAAACATCAGTGTAAGTAAAACTGGATGTACATCAGCTGAATCCTAAGTGGTTACCACACACTGATACAGCCACCATGTCAAAAAGGCCTAATATTAAAAAAACATATTAAACTTGTACAAAATACAATACTATTTAAAAGTTTTAGGCAGCCTTGGAAAAAAAGCCTATAAACAAAGAATGCCTTCAAAATTACAAGGAATGATTATTTTTTATCAATGTACAAAATGCAAAGCGAGCAAACAAAACACAAAAAAAAAATATATCAATATTTGGTGTTACTAACTTTTGTCTTCAACCCAGCATCAATTTTTCAAGGCAAAGTCGAGGATTTTATAGGATAATAGTCCTCTATATGATCAACCCATTATACTAAACGGGTGATAATGAACATCAATGTCGCACACAGGTCGAATCAGTCATTAACTGAAACAGAAACAGCTATTTAGGAGGCTTAAAACTGGTTGAGGAACAGCCAAACTCTCCTACCAAGGAGAGGTTGAGGAAGATAGTTTCATATCATGACCAGATTGAGCACAGCAACAAGACCCAAGTTAGTTATAGTGCTTAGCAAGGTCTCTGTCAAACAAAGATTTCGAAGTAGACTGGGTTTTCAAGATGTCCTGTTCAAGCTCTTTTAAAGAAGCACAAGGAAAACAGCAACGTTGAAGATAGTAGATGCCGTGGTCAGCCAAAGAAACTTAGTGCCACAGATAAAAGAAACCCCAACCTTATTGCTCTTTAACATCGGAATATATCCAGCAGTGCCATCAGCTCAGAAGTGGCAGAAACCAGTGGGGCCCAGATACACCCATGTTTTGGCCAGTCAAGTCTGGCCAGAAGTGGTCTTCATGGAAGAGTTACAGGAAGAAAGGCTGTACCTCCGAAGTGGAAACAAGGCCAAGTGTCTCAAGTATGCATGAAAACATACGAACTGTTTTGCAGAAAAAAGTAGATGCTCTGGACTGTTGAGTCAAAATTTTAAATATCTGGCTTTAGCAGAAGGCTGTTTGTTTGTTGAAAAGCTGGAGAGTGGTACAATAATGAGTGTCTGCAGGCAATACTGAAGCATGGTGGAGGCTCCTTGAACATTTGGGGCTGCAGTTCTGCAATTCGAACTGGATATTTGATCAGGATTAATGGTGTTCTCAATGCTGAGAAATACAGGCAGATACTTATCCATTATGCAATAGGATCAGGGAGGTGTCTGATTGGCCGTGAAAGTTTTCTGCAGCAGGACAGTGTCCTCAAACCTACAGCCAAAGTCATTAAGAACTATGTTCATCGTAAAAAAGAACAAGCTAAATGCTTGGCTCTGTGGGATGCTAAAGTCTTCTTCAACATCAGTCTCTTCATTGAGTCCCAAAAATTATGCCATCTTCCCAAAACAAGAGAAAGAAGGATGTGAGGACTACATCCACAGAGGATCTGCAGTTAGTACTACAAGGGCCTGATTTATCAATATTCTTGATAATGACGACAAAACTGTGTACGGCGCAAAAAAATTGCAACAGTGTGTTGTCTTTAATTTGTGGGTGATTTACTAAGATTGTGTGAACAATTCATAACAGGCGCAATGAGCAGTATTCAAATGAGGACTTTGCGATGATGAGCTGCGCCGAGGCTAGAGAGGAGATTTATTGCATGGATTCATGATGTGTCTTTGGCAAAAATAAAGGGGGGGAGGAACGACATATGTATTAATTCTGTAGCTCTTACATAATTAATTAATATGAGGCTACAGTGTTGTTGATTAGGCTTCTCATTTGTCTCTAATAAACTTAATGCGTGCGGTATACATGCGGTACTCTCTGCTCCATGCAGGCAGTGTATTTAAGAGTTAGATTTGTTAGAGCTGCAGCATGTCCAGCATAAGGTTGCTAAGATGTCCATATTATACATATGTTGAAATGAGCCGCACTTTATCATGGCCTCTATTAAATGTCAAGTTGCAGTAGAACATTTTTTTTATCTTGAAAATGTGTAATGTGAAATGTATGAATTATGTTTTTATAATGTCATAAATAGCCAATTATCATTTTGGTATTGTACGTGATTACCCAGGTCGTGCTGCTAACAACACCTGTGGCTTTTAAAATGTCCTTCTGGTTCTCCACCCGGTCCTCAGAAGCGAAAAACTCTTTAAAAACCCCAACAGCTCGAATAACTCTTTTCAATTTACCTGTACCTACTAACTCAAGTTAATGGCTGGCAGTTTTGTAGTTGTTGTCGCAGAGGTGACGCTATAACTTCAGCCAATGAAAGGACTAAGCTGTGTGATGCCAGTGCCACCAACCGTACCCGGACCACCCTGTCCTGGTACGGTCCTGCTCCGTGGGCCGCTTTCAAGGTGGGAACGGCCGCTCTGTGGAAATGATGCTTAAGTGACTGGACTGGGCTGCAGTGTTCTGGGTTCTGTCTACACTCCGGTTAGTAGCTGTTTAGCTTTAGCCAACAGCTCAACAAGAGTTGCACTGAATTTGAATAAGCTTTATTGACAAACTAAACCAAATGTTTTAGCCATTAATATTATAAACTGTCATTAAATGTTCAAGAAAGTATCAAGATAAACCTTTAATTTAAATTAGTAACAAAAGTTTTAAATATACAGGTGCTGGCCAGTAAATTAGAATATCATCAAAAAGTTGAATTATTTCAGTAATTCCATTCAAAACGTGAAACTTCTATACTGAATACTTTCCTTCCACACATAGTGATAAATTTCAAGTGTTTATTAATTTTCATTTTTATTATTACAACTGACAGCTAATGAAAACACCAAATCCAGTATCTCAGAAAATTAGAATATTCTGAAAAGGCTCAATATAGAAGACACCTGGTGCCACTCTAATCAGCTGATTAACTCAAAACACCTGCAAAGGCCTTTAAAAGGTCCCTCAGTCTTGTTCTGAAGGCTCCACAATCATGGGGAAGACTTCTGACTTAACAGCTGTCCAAAAGACGACCATTGACACCTTGTACAAGGAGGGCAAGACACAAAAGGTGATTGCTAAAGAAGCTGGCTGTTCGCAGAGCTCTGTGTCCAAGCACATTAACAGACAGGCGAAGGGACGGAAAAAATGTGGTAGAAAAAAGTGTACAAGCTCTAGGGATAACCGCACCCTGCAGAGAATTGTGACGACAAACCCATTCAAAAATGTGGGGGAGATCCACAAAGAGTGGACTGCAGCTGGAGTCAGCGCTTCAAGAACCACCACGAAGAGACTCATGAAAGACATGGGATTCAGCTGTCGCATTCCGTGTGTCAAGCCACTCTTGAACAAGAAACAGCGTAAGAAGCGTCTCGCCTGGGCCAAGGACAAAAAGGACTGGACTGCTGCTGAGTGGTCCAAAGTTATGTTTTCTGATGAAAGCAATTTTTGCATTTCCTTTGGAAATCAAGGACCCAGAGTCTGGAGGAAGAGCGGAGAAGCACAGAATCCACGTTGCATGAGGTCCAGTGTAAAGTTTCCACCGTCAGTGATGGTGTGGGGTGCCATGTCATCTGCCGGTGTTGGCCCACTCTGTTTCCTGAGGTCCAAGGTCAATGCAGCCGTCTACCAGGAAGTTTTAGAGCACTTCATGCTTCCTGCTGCTGACCAACTTTATGGGGATGCAGACTTCACTTTTCAACAGGACTTGGCACCTGCACACAGTGCCAAAACCACCAGTACCTGGTTCAAGGACCATGGTATCCCTGTCCTTGATTGGCCAGCAAACTCGCCTGACCTTAACCCCATAGAAAATCTATGGGGTATTGTGAAGCGGAAGATGCAATACGCTAGACCCAACAATGCAGAGGAGCTGAAGACGACTATCAGAGCAACCTGGGCTCTCATAACACCTGAGCAGTGCCACAGACTGATCGAGTCCATGCCACGCCGCATTACTGCAGTGATGGAGGCAAAAGGAGCCCCGGCTAAGTATTGAGTGCTATACATGCACATTACTTTCATGTTCATTCTTTTCAGTTGGCCAACATTTAAAAAAAAAAAAAAAAAATTTTTTTTCATTGGCCTTTAAAATATTCAAATTTTTTGAGATACCAAATTTGGAGTTTTCATTAGTTGTCACTTATAAATATCAAAATTAAAAGAAATAAACATTGGAAATACATTGGTCTGTGTGCATTGCATGAATATAATGTACAAGTTTCAAGTTTTGAATGGAATTATTGAAATAATTCAAGTTTTTGATGATATTCTAATTTACTGGCCAGCACCTGTATATATACATATATATATTTATATAATGGTTGATACCATTACTTTTCTTTGTACTTACTGATGTTACTCAGGTCTCTTGATTTGTTTATGTGTCTTACAAACTTGGTTATGACAAAAAGAAGTATTTTTGAAAATAAATTCATTTAATTCTTTGTTAAAATTAGTTCATTGAAGAATAACAAAATGACCGGGAGGCACTTAAAATATATTTTTCTACATTTTGTGATAGTTATTGATAATTATTGATATCGATCGATATGAGTATTCCTTTTATCGATATGCTCTTTTTCTATATCGTCTAGCCCTAATTGGAACCCAGGAAGATTATAACCACTCAAGGGGGAAACTAATGTGCTCAACTCACTGTGCTCCTTGCGTCTTCTGCAGTTGCAGATACGCTGAGGGCGCAGTGAGTTGTGATGTGTTTTGGGGGGACAAATAGGTAAATATTTACATAATTGTCAGGTTTATTGCCATTAAAGCGTTATTTAAATTGCATTCTTTATTGACAGCATTTCTTATACCTGCCTAGCACTTTTGCACTGTAGTGTAGATGCGGGACAGATGCACAGGTGTTCTTCCCTATGAATCATAAAAGAGGGAGGTGAATTGAATATTATCAAAATGAAAGAAAGAAGGCAGTACATGGGAGAGGGTTTCCTAATGTTTTCTTCTTAAACACAGACACACAGCATTCCGAGCTGCCTTCTCATCAGCCGGCTGAATTGATTAAAGGCATTTTGATTTCTTTGCTCATTTCAGTGAATTATTTACTTGTTGCTTTGAATAAAAAATTATTTGACTGCAATAGCAAATTGCATCAAGATGAAAAGGAAAGCCAAGGAATTGTATTACTGAAGTAAAGGCATAATCTCTTTTCTTTCCCCCGACTCTATTAGGTTGTCAGGAGATGAAATTTAAAAATATGCCCCTTGAAGTCTGCATATTGGCAAAATATAGTAAGTTCAGTCTTACTTAGATTTTCTTGACACAGTTATGAAAATACAGTGAACATGTATTGGTGAGCAAATAGTTAATTAACTTTTTGGAAGAGCTTTTAAAGAAAAACTTAACATTCATCCATCCATTATCTATGGCACTTATCCTTGAAGGGTTGCAGGGTGCTGGTGCCCATCTCGAGCAGTCATCGGGCGATAAGGAGGGGACACACAGGACAGGTCGCCATTCCATCACATGGCAACATACATACCAAAAGACCATGCATAAAACACTCACACCAAGGTCAATTTAGAGAGACCAATTGACCTTATGGACATGATCTTCTTGGTACAACGGAACCGTGCTACCAACTGCACCATTGTGCAAAAAAAATTTATATAGCTAATGAAAATCTTTCCTCCTGAAAAACATATCTACATTTTTTCCTGAAAATGCTGCTGTAGGATTGATTATTTTGGGAGCTCATACATAGTGAGTTGTATCTTTTAAAGTGTACACATGTATTTAAATGCTTCCTTTTTAAATCTAAATCATTCAGATGTGGTCTATATAAAATGGAACTGCAATTCTTAGCTCTTAATTCCTCATTATTGTAGCTCTACAGGCTCCTCTTCCACCCCTGTTCTGCGGAGTCTAGGTAATTAGTCCTTTTGGTGCAGTCTGCCCTTTTACTCCCCCATTCCGCCATTTTTGTAGTTTGATGGAGATAGGATGATCTAACGTTGCAGAAACTTTATATTTGGAAGATGTCAGAATTTTCCATCCACCTGCAACTTTTTACCTAACATATCCACTAACTATATATAAGACCCAAAACGGCTCACCATGAGCTACAATCTACTGCATTCCAGCTGGGATTGAGAAGACAGAGCAGACACATAAATAACACCAAAGTACTTCTCAACGAGTACTTTCAAAGTCAAAGAAAAAATAAAGAGAACTGATGGCAGAGTTGCTGCTGTATTTTGTGGCTTCTTCAAGGAGAGAAATACAACTCTGTGCAATACACTCTACAATCTACGGGATGGAAAACATAAAAAATACAATTAGAGGCTTCGTCAACACAGTCCCAACTTCAACTAATTTGAGGGTAGAAAAAGCAGACAGACCAGCAAAACACCAGCACTACTCCTCCAACCTATATCCATATCTTGCTTGACCTCTACAAAATTTTGTCTTGTGAATGTATGCAGTTTTGATAGCATTTAACAGTATTGTTAATGCATTGAAAAAACAGACATCATAAACTAAATAGGAGCCATGTTTTTGCTTTTACAAATACAAACATCATCTCAACTTCCTATGCTAAGCTTAATTGAAAGTACAGATGGAATATGTATAATTTATGAGGCAGCTCAAGTGTTATGCTCAAAAGGAATGCTTTTAGGATGAGAGGAAAGGTTTTGTATTCCAAGCTGTCACTGATTCAGATCAATTTCCTCACCAGACATCTTGAGCACTGCTTAATACCAGTAATTATCTGAGACTCTTTGCACTTGATATTTTTTGTTTAGGTAGTTGAGCTAATTAAAAAAGGTTGAAGATATGTAGTACACTAAAGATTAACTTGAATACAATAAAAGAACAGTAAAATCCCTTTTTGTAGATAAAAAGGCAAGTATACACTGGAGTGTTTTTAAAGTTTCATCTCTGATTTACAGAATTCTGCAGAAGAGCACAAGCTTCCAACTAAACTGTTCGTCAACAGTTTTGATAGGGGAAAAAAACTGTCATCACTGGCTCAGAAGTGACAACTTTATAAAATATTATTTCCTAGAGGCTAACCCACAGAGGAGCCATCTTAGTGTTTGCTGCAGCCACGAGAACAATTCAGATTAGACAGTTTAATTTGGTTGTTCAGAGAGATGAAACAGAGACAGAGTATGTAAATTGGTTAAACAGAAATCTGCAGCTTTTTGTCAACTTGACAAGCAGTTCATTTGCAAGTATGTCAAGACAGGCCAAGTCTTCTAAGAAATTATGAGGACCATGTTACTGTACTTTGTCAAGTGTCAATTAACATAAAGACAATGCACAGAAAAGAAGAAGAGCCAGCAGTGCTTCAGATGACTCACTGTCACTACACAGCTCTCTTAGAGACACAGTAGAGGGGTTTCTAATTGCTTTATTCTGGATTCAAGTGGGTTCTTTAGTCTGGCATGCTAATGACGGTGTAAATGAAGTGAAATAATGTAAAGTTCACTTCACTTTTTTAAAATTTAACTATGACTTTATCTTAAGGCAAGTTTGCTATTCTATGAATGAGATGAAGGTTTTCATTTGTACATTTCCTGCCAGCTCCTCTGATGGTGCGATCCGGTTACCTCTAATTCTAAATGACGTAAAGTGTATGATGTCATTAAGAGATGTTTTGGCTTTCTAGCTGCATCACCTCGGAAAAAAATGCATTTAAAGCCTTTAAGAAAGCAAAACGCTCTTCCAGACTCAACACCCCACACTTTGTCATTTACAGTATAAAGAACAACAAACAGACAAACAAAAAAACAATCATTTAAAAAAGAAACTGAAGTGAATGCACCATGAGTATAAATATTCAATAATTGTCCCTAGCCATCTTCAAACTACATTCAAGTTTATAGTTATTGTCACCAGCAAGATAAAAAAAGGTGAGTACTACTCAGCGTGTTCATTTCATCTCATTTTTGAACATTTTTTCTTTGTTTGTATTGTAACAAATTGTGGGGTGTAGAATCCAGAAGCGCAGTGACACATTCTGTTTTCTTAGTGACCTTCTGAGTTGATGCAGCTAGCATGCCAAAAAGCCTGTTAAAAAACCTCATCTACTCTCCATTTCTCAGAATTACGAGGTAACTGGAATGCACCATCAAAGCAGGTGTTGGGGAACATCACCAAATCGGTCTTTGTACTTTGACGTATTGCATGCTGTAGGTGCTTGCACGATGGGGTAGTTGAGTGTATAAACAACCTTGAAAGCTATGATTGCTTTGTGAGTGGTGTTTATAGACCTGGACAAAATCTCATTCAAAAGCCATAAGCCAGTTGCCCACACTTAGTTAGTTTTGCTCTCGAGTGAAGGATCCCTGAAATGGCGGTGACTGGCACCTGTCTCAGAAAGGGCAAAGTTTCAATCATGTTAAAAATAAGACTGCACTGCTAATGATAAATAGGTTGTTTTTTGAACCCAGTGATTTCATGCATATTGCTTGTTTATGCCCATGGTTAAAGAAGTGAAGCAAATTCTACAAATAAAAAGGCTAATGTCCATGTCCAACTACAAAACAACAACTTGAAGCAAGTTTACCTTGCCTTGGCCATGTCGTTGCAGTCCTGTGGTTGAAATGTGAGCAGATCTTGCCACAAAACATCTGAGCAATTTCTGAAAATATCTATCCCTTCGCAGCCATCAAGCAGATTAATAATCTATATGTATTATGAACATTTTGTCCTGCTGTGGTCTGAATGCGCTACAATGAGCTGAACTGTGGGTGTGGAGAATGAAGCACCACTTCAGCCATAGTTTTAAAATCGGGGAACATTTCTCCAATTCAAGGGATCAGATTTCGACAAGACTCTCTGAACAAGGGCTCCGGCATGTATTCTTTTTATGTCAGTAATTAGGCAAGGAATGGCAACTTTGTCTGTATAGCCCACTTTCAATAACAGGGAAATTTTATTTTATTATTTGGATTGATTCAGTTACCAGTACTCTGTACGTAAACTTGAAAATGTCTGTGCAAATGTCTGACCAAGTGGTCAGAGGTATGAATACTATTCTGTCAAACTGATGGACGGTCTTCGATTTTTCCTTCACCATTTAAAAAAAATAGGTGAAATACTGACACATTCGGTTAATGCAACCCCTGAAGTAGACCTAAAACCACTTGATTATATCTGCCTGTGAAGAGAGGAACTGTCTGTATAAATAATTAGAAATGTATAAAACATACAGATGTGTTTGCCATTCTGCTTTATTCTGTTTTTTTCTATTTTCTCTTTTCTTTTCACAAGATAATTACATTTGTAAATATATATATAAAATGTGGCATATACCAAGGTGATGCTCTGTCCCCACTGCTATTATGCACAGGTGTGAACCCCCTAAGCCAAATAATCAACAAGACTGGAAATGGATATTGCCTCAAGAATGGGGCTCATTCAGCCACCTCCTCTACATGGATGACATCAAGCTGTATGTAAAGAGCTAACAGGACATAGATTCCCTGATCCACACCACCAGGATCTACAGCAATGACATTGGGATGTCATATGGGCTTGACAAATGTAGTAGGATGGTCACAAAGCGAGGCAAGGTAGTCCACACTGAAGAGGTTTCACTCCCAGAGTTAACTATAGCAGACATTGAGGGAAGTTACAAGTACCTGGGAATACCACAGCCAAATGGCAACCTTGAAAAGGCAACGAGGGAAGCAGCAACAGCCAAATACCTCCAAAGAGTGAGGCAAGTCCTAAGAAGCCAGCTCAATGGAGGAAATAAGTCCAAGGCAATAAACAGCTACGCCCTGACAGTGATCAGATACTCTGCAGGAATAATAAGATGGCTAAAGGATGAGATACAGACCATAGATGTTAATACACGAAAGCTCCTCACAATGCATGGCCGGTTCCATCCCAAATCCAGCACCCTGAGAATGTACGCAAGCCGTAAGGAAGGAGGCAGAGTACTGATGAGTGTGAGAGCCACTATCCAGGATGTAACATCGAAGCTCTTTAAGTACATCAAGAACAAGGCTTAAACAGTTATGTACCACCGGAACATAACTGAAGTGGCTGATCTCAAGAACCCTTACCAATGGCCAGAGAGGGCTGGCCTACAGGACACCACAGAGGTACTCCTCCTGGCAGCACAGGAGCAGGCTCTGAGCACCAGATTGATAGAGGCCCAGATCTACTACACCAGACAAGACCCAAGGTGTAGGCTGTGCAAAGAGTCATCAGAGACAATCCAGCACATAACAGCAGGGTGTAAAATGTTGGCAGGGAAAGCATATATGGAACTCATAACATCATAAAGTGGCTTCCATAGTATACAGAAACATATGTGCGGAGTATGACCTGGAAACCCCAAGGTCAAAGTGGGAAACACCTCCAAAGGTGGTGGAGAATGACAGAGCGAAGATCCTGCGGGACTTCCAGATCCAGACAGACAGGATGGTAATGGCGAACCAACTGGATACTGTGGTGGTTGATAAAGAGCAGAGGAAAGCTGTTGTGGTGGATGTGGCCATACCAAGTGATGGTAACATCAAAAAGAAGAACCAAGAGAAACTTGAGAAATACCAAGGGCTCAGAGAGGAGCTAGAGAAGCTCCGGACAGCTTCTCACTGCTGCATCTTGATAATGTTATTTATATTTATTATGTTAATATAATGAAACACTGGTAGAACTATATATATATATATATATATATATATATATATATATATATATATATATTATTTAATATGTAATGCATTAAAGATGGATAATGGCAACAAAGACAACACTTTCAGTCCCAGAGACTAAAATTATATCATTACATGCTGTAAATGAATAGGTTTATTAGAAGAAGGTGTAAATACGTCGTCAAAGACAATCCCCCTGATTTCTGGCCCACTGAACCATTGTACAAGTGTTTCATTATATTAACATAATAAAAATAAATAACATTAACAAGATGCAGCAGTGAGAAGCTGTCCAGAGCTGCTTTGAGTAAAAGGCGTCCAACTCCTTGGCCCTGAGGCATGAGCAAGAATTAGGTTTCAGTTGCTGTAATATGTCATCCAACAAATCGAACTGAGCAGCGATTTAGGTTTTTTGTCTCCTGGCACAGCTAAGAAGGGCTTCCAATATAGTTACACTGGAAAATAATGTTTTCCCAACAAAGTCATTACAGTTTTTCTTTTATGATTATGGTTAAGGTTAACAATAAACCAGGCTTTTGTGTTTCAATAGAGGATTTGTGTTGTCATTAGCAAAATTAGTTTATGAACCCGTAATGGTTTCAAGATATATTTTCCTGCTTACTTTCTTTTCTCAGAATCTCATTTAGAATAAACACAAAAGTAAAATGCAATCAGTACCGCTCCCTGCGACAGATTAGAGTATGAGCTAAAGTGCTCCTGGACACAATTAAAACAGGATTTGTAGCAAACAAACAAATTTAGGCCCAGTTCTTACAAAAAAAAAATGACAATGATGTGCTACTTCTTAAAAAAAGAATTAATCCATGTTCATGGTTCGAGGCCTAAACATTTTGACTATGAGCTGGTTCTCATCACTTTTCTTTTTATGAAATAAAGTGTTTAACTATTTGTAGATTATGACATCTTTCATCAATTAGCCTATGGATTATCTCACAAGCCCGCATTTCAAATCTGGCCTTTCAGAGCTTTTACACATCTGTTTAGTAAGGTTATTTGTTCTCAAATAAAATGCAGGGAAATGTGGTCACATTTTATGAAAGCTGTTCTCTGTCACATACTTTTTATTTTTGTTGTTGTGAGGAAGCAAATTGAGTATGAAAACTTGACAGATAATTATTTGGACAATTATTTTATTTTTGTAATTTTAAAGTGCTACAAGGTTAGTGTTCCTCTCTTATAAAATCCAGACTTTATTTAAACATGTTAGCTGACATTTACACATAATTTAAAGAGAAGTCTGTGCTGCCAGTTTAGCAATACTCAATTCTACAATGTTTACAAAGTAAAGTTAAATGATTTCATGTATGAAGCAATGTCTTCAATTATCTGTTCATTTAAAGTGAAGAAAAAGGAGTTATAGTCAGGTTAATAGTGAGTTGTTAGGAATACACATTAGGGATGCAGCGATACCGGTATCAGGTATTGTGTTCGATATCGTTCTTATGTACTGTATCGGTATGGGTTAAGTTAACCAATACCATGAACTTATACTTAAAATGTGTAAACACTGTAATAATTTCACAGAAAATGTTTATTTTCACTTGAAATTTTTGTTTTGTGGTCATAGTTAATATTATTTAAATTTTTTTTTATCTAATTCACCACCATTTGTTGTAACAAGAAATATTGCATTTTTATCTGTGGTGAAAGTATCAGTATTAGTTCTCGGTTTTGGCAAGTATATAAATCCAAGAAACTGTATTGTTTTGGTTTGGTTTGAAAAATAGCGGTATTGTTGCAACCCTAATAAACATCAATTCTCTACAGAAAGAAATATATCTGTGTCGAGAAGCCTGAACTTTCCACCATCACACAAAAACACAGCCATTGTCAACGTTTTACCTTTAAAAGTAAATATCACAACCAATCCAAGTTTTTCCTGCTAGCGTCTTGCAATAAGCCCCACTCCAACACTGCACTCTCATATATATTTATTATACACATATATTTCATATACTTATACCCTTAATGTGCCGCTCCAACATAGCTGACTCTGCACATGAAGCTACTATCTTGGTTCTTAACAAGGTTTTTCTGAGTCATGGTTAGCTGTGCTGCAGCTGGCATGTTTTCTGTCAGTTTTAAAACAACTCTTAGATTAATAAGTTCATATTATGCCTTATTTGAGCTACTACTGTTTCTGCTGCTCTCTATACCAATCTCCCACACACTGGCACTTAGATTGTTGTGTAAAAGGCTTAATTAGTTAAGTCCACAAATAAAGTGGGCACCTTAGATACAGCTTTACAAGATCCAAATTAAATGTTCTGCCAACATAAAGTTAAAGAAAGAACACTAACATGTATTGATATTTTAGCTTAGCTAGACACTCATCATTAAAAATACTTTCTGGACTCTGATCTAACATCTGAGATCAAACTTACATATTTACTGTCATATTAGTAGTAAATTCTGACAGATAATGTCTGTGATTGACAAATATTTAGACTCAAGAAGGCAATGCTTTCCAGATGCAAAAGATGGAAAAGAAACATTCTCTCTTTCACAGGCTCCCTGTGCTGTCAGGATTATTTATGAGCATAAATACTGCTTCCTGAGCCTAGTAATTACTTTAAGAGTGCACTTCAATTAGAGTAGCTAATTAGTGTTTATCGTGTTTATGTTTTCAAAACCCTCTCGGTTCCTTTTCTCTCTCTCTATCCCCGTCTGTCTCTCTCTCTCTTTTAAGGTCAGTGTTTCTCTGTCTGTGTTCATGCATTTCTTGTTATGTTTTATTTTCATTTAGCTGTGAAAAACTCTGCCCATGTTATTCATCAGATTGTTTAATTCATTCATATAAAGCAATTTTATTTTCAAATAACTCTGTTTTGAAGTGTGCAAGAAGTCATATTGGATTCAGTTCCCTTCAACAAGCTGGATACTGTATCTATCTTGTCGTTCAAACCAAAGGAAAAAAAAGACAAATATGATTTAAACATGAATGCAAGACTTTGTCACTTCATGATATTTATACTTTATGACATCACATAGTTTCTGCGCAAGCATTTAATTATGCCAATGTGACACTAAAAAGTATTATCTTATGTAATTTAAAAATGAGACAGAAAATGTTTGGGTTTGTGATGTGTGTGTACCCCAGCTGTCATTAACTTTAATTTTACACTTTCATTCCATCAGTTTTCGAATTATATTATTACATAACAAAATGTAAAACAATGTGCAGAGCTATGGATGCTTTACATTTTATTATTTAACTACAACAGATCTAAAGCGCTCACCTGTGTCACTTTCCTCCAATCAGGCTTTACTGTTCAACTGGGTGATAAATTAGTTTTGATTGCATGAATGAAGCAGAGTTCATCATCTGTAAATGCTGTAATACGGGTAGCTGAACAAGTGGCTTAATCAAGCATGCAAACCCCAGCCCCAAATCAAAGTGGCATTGTGCATCATTATGAAAAGAGTTTATGTACGCGTGCCACAATGTGCATATTCTTAAAACAGCTAAAATAACAAGGCTTACTTCTAAGTTGTAATTTCCATTTAATTAATTTTATTTATACAGTGTTGGTACACAAAAAAAAAATTCTTTTAGATTATGGAGGTATTTATGGTGCAAATGCATTTGTATCGTGTAACTGGAAAGTTAAAATCGCAGAGGAAAACTTTGTAGCAGTTTTGTAATATTAGATTATTTTTCAGCCTTTCAAAAACCCAAAACAGCTACGCCATAGTTCAATGCAAAAACTGCATTCAATTGCACTTCATCTTCGTATCACCCTATTAATATGGTTCTAGGCCTCGACGTTATGATAATATTTATCACAGACAGCCTCAATGTGTATATTTTGAGGAGTTTGTCAAACATTTTAGCCATTTAATCTGCTCTGAATGTCAGATGTACAGCCGCAGGATAACAACATCACTCTCCAGCCCCATAAGGCTAAGCATGGGGGTATTTCAGGTTGTTAAAGGGATATTCTACTGATAGGTAGTGTTGAATTAAATAATTATCATAAGTAATTCAATGCATGTTCAAGCAGAGACAAAATGGAGCCAATTTCCAGTTCTTAACATTTATTTTGAACAGATTAACAGATATGCGGGTTTTACAGAGAAAACAAAGATAATTCTCTGGGGCAGATTTGAAGAATCTGACCATTGAATGATTTTCATGTCAAAACTTTTATAGACAACCGGGCCTGCCAGGGTTGTAGGCGTTCCTTCTCCTCGAAATCTTACTCCAATCCGACCATTTCCAAACAATGTCTGAGCAATGATTTGCTGTCAGAGAATCCTGGTGTCAGAAAATGGGTCGTCTCTGTTCTGGGTCAAAGGTTCATTATAAAGATTTATGGTTAAATGGCTATCTGCTTCTCTAAAAACTTTTCTCCCAGTTTCTTATCTAAATATCCTGCTTTTACAGCTTGCAATAACTTTTAGCCAAAAGTTTTACGACTTAAAAGCTTACCTGCATAAACAATAGTGTCAGACCCATTTTTTACAACCATGCAAACTATATAAACAGTCTTTTACCTTCTGAATGATAAAAGTTTAAACCTTATGCAGAATTACCACAATTCCCTCTTTTCAATCCATTTTTGAAAATGGAATGATTAAAGATCAAAACCTGTAAAGCTTTTTGAGAATGCAAAAAACTCCAACCCAAGAAATTTCATCAGTTTAAAAACATGAAGTATTTCAGACTAAAATTCAAAACACAAACTATTAAAGTACCTTTTTTAACCTTAACTCCCATTAAAAAATGTAAATCTGTTAATCATAGATTCACCCTCTTTTGGTATTAACCAAAAAAAATAATTTATTTTAACAATTCCCACAAACTAAATTCAAAAACCCACAATGTATAAGAATGTCTTACATGTGAAGAGATAATTAAATCTGACTTGATACATGTTAATACTGTGGAAGAAGCTCAGAAAATCCATGAACATAGACATTATTACTATATTATATTCTGAAAGAAATCAAACTTAAAGTGTTAAGAAACCTGTGAAATAGAAGGTATTAAGAACCCTTTTAGGCAGTGTTACGACTCTTGTGAATAAAATAGTTAATCAAATAGTTAAACAACCTGTAAAATGCAAAAAATTATTAATAAATGTTCAGTCTTTATATTTGTATTCTGATCCTCTTTCTTCACTCTCATTTTATCCCCCTCAGTGGCTCCTGGCAGCTGGAGAGCGATATACAGAGCTGATCAGTGTGGAGGGCTCCTATTTTTTAGTGTTCCAGTTTTTACTCCCATATTTGCAGATAACCACTCTCTGAAATGCCAATTACTTCATTAATTGAGCATTTCCCCCAATATACACAAATGCACAGACAGGGCCCGCCGCCTGTGGCCCCAGCTTCCGATTCAGCTTGGTCAAAACCTTCTCGATCCTCCTTAGGCAGAATCCTGCCGCTCCTCGACCAGGCTCGTCGTTTCCGTGAAGCTGCATTCAGTCCATGTCTATAAAAGAATTGTCTTTTCCAAATCAAATCACAATCAGATGATTACAATAATAATCCCTCTTTAATGGTAAATTACTCCCGTAATTGACCATTCCCAAACACAGCCAATCCATTCAGGTGCAGGAAGATGCGATCTGATGCCATTAAAAAGACCTGGTATGGAATCAAATGATTAATTTAACATTTACTCATTATTTCTAAATTCTTCCTTACAGCTTAACAAAACCCATAGCATGTGTCATAATAGCCAGAAATATATCCCATAAGTACGCAAAACTAACTTAGTTAGCCTGAGTTTTTCACACTTCAGCTGTCAGACCCTGTAAATTTTCCAAGTATAAATTAACAAAAACTAAACCTATAAATTTAAAGTGTCCAATTTATCTTCTTTCTCCAAACCTGGGCATGGGAGCAGAGCCAGGTTTTTCCCCTCCAGCACCGACAGGCCTGTCCTACTGGGGCAGCAGCTCTGTGCTCTCCCCATTCTCCTCAGTGCCTGCTGTGGATAAAGCCAAGAACGTTTGTTAATCTCAGCAAATTGTCTCCTGCATTGTTGTGAAAGGCAGTTATGACAAGTTTCTACAGATAAGTAGACCAGACATTTCATCCAGTCCACACAAGCCTTTGGAGTGCGTCAACAATGGAGAAACAGCCATTCACGTCCCATGCCCTAATTTGGCAAATCAATATAATGTTATTTAGTTTTAGCAAACATGTCCAAACTTGGCAAACCTATGGTCTGATCACAAATACAATCAAAAGTATAGAAAAACGCAGGCTAACCTCTATCAGTCAGTCTTACCCACTCTGCAAATTCTTCCATCATCCCCATAACTTCCTTCCTGGGTTATACATTTCAGTGTCAGCAGTCTCCAATTCCTTGAGGTGAGAAAAATATCTTAAAATTAATCAGTAAGATCAGTAGGCTCTATCTTGATGTCCTGCAAAACATGGTGTCTGAAAGCAAACATAACTCTTATGTTATAATGTCGATTCCTCAGATATAAATTGCATTGATACCATTCACTAATTCTTTTCTTCAAAGTTTAGTGGTCTGTTCCCAAAGTAAATAGATAACTAAATAAAATTGAAAAACAAAAAAGCCTGGATTTTTCTGTTAGATATTGCTAATACACCACTAAAACATTGTGATAACAAAAATAAAGGCAATAACCATCTGCAAAGGTTCTATCCCTTTTTTTTTTTTAAAAGTCGCTATGGAAAAGTGGCTCTCCTGGTTTCGCTTCACTGAGGTTGAGACCAATAGCTCATATTGAACTAAACCCCTTTGTAATCAGACTTAACACCACTTTTCCCCGACTCTGTCCCTTTAATCAATTAATAATTTCTGCTAATATAAGTATGCTACTTACATTGAGATAACTGTTGTTGATGTTGAAAAAGGTTAAAAACATCAAATGTTTAAAACAAAACCAGACAAAACAAAAACAGTACTCACTGATAACACAACATAGTTTACAAAACAGTCTTCAGTTTGCTATACTTCAAAGTCTATCTATATTTCTAAAGAAAAATCCAAGATTTAAATCACCGACAAAACAACTTCCCTATAAATATTTGCCAAACCTAAATTATATATATATATTTTTTTTAACACAATCCAATATCCATTCAAAGTACTTTTGCTTATATGATTCCTCTTTAAACAAACCCAAATGTGCTCAGTTGCCCAAATATTCTTGATTGTAAACAATGAAAACTTTTCATACTTCAAAAACATCTGTCCGATTCTGTGAAGGGAACTGAACATAGTCAAAGTGATTTTTGCAACTAAAACTCCTCTTAAATTTTCGTAGGATACATAGTAGTCTAATTCCCCTCAGCAGTCAAACAAAACAAAACGATTCAATTCAATAAAAGAGGTTCAAGAGATGAGATTTCTCTAAACAAAAACTAGTCGCAATAAAATAAAAAATAAAAAATAAAAAAACTAAAAACCAGCATTTCTTTTCAGTATCCCCCTTTTCCTCTCAGGCTTCTTTTTTATTTTATTTTCTCCAATGATAAACACCAAATTAAATTGAAGCTTCTAGAGACGTCAAATACATTACCACTGAATCATGATTCCTTTAATCCAGCTTCCCAAATTAACATTTTTCCAAAGTTCTAATTAATAAACAGACCGCAGTTCAGAAATCTGGGTCATAATCCAAATCAATACAAATATATACATTTTGAGAGAGAAAGAGGAAAGAACAAAAAATAAAAATAAAAATAAGAAAAAATAAAGAAAATAAAATCAAAAATCTAAATAAATTGTCAGTTACAGAGTCCCCACTAATCAAATGATATATTATGCCATTATTCTAGGATCAGATCTATTCCAAAATGTTTTAGGACCTGTAAATTTACTCTCAGCATCAATAAACTAGCTGAAGAACATCTGAAAGATTAATCTTAAATTTCAAAACCAAAACCGATTCTTATTTGTCAAAACAAAATGTGCATTCAAATATATGGAAAAAATTACTTCAATGTAGCTGGTCCAATCACATTTTGCCTCTACACGATCAGAATAAATGAATTTAGAATTTACTTCTTACTTTCAAATTAAACCATCATTTCGGTCACATTCATTATTTGTTCTTAAATAAATCTACCCAAGACTTTAATTGTTACTTTCAATCCTTAGACCAATTCCAAATTTATCCCCAGTCTGTTAAAAAACAAACTGATTACTTAAAGATGACTCTGTGTTTTAATGTTTTCTTTTTTAAAACCAAACATTCAAATCCCACTAGTTTATAAACTATCACTATGATGAGTGTTGTTTTGCATGGTAAAAACATTTAATTTGTAACGGAATTGAAATGTACTGGGTTACTTCTTGAACCCCAGTTGAATTTTGATAACTCCACTAAGCATTTTTGTCCAGAAAATCCTTAAGAATGTTCAATTGTGTAAATAATTTAACACCAGTCTCCTTTAGGTCGTTCATTCAGAGACCAAGCTATATTTCTAAAGTCTATAGAGCCATCAGAAATAAGCCAAACATAATTTTAGCATAAATGATAAATGATAAATCAGACTCATTTTCTGTACCATTCAACACGGTGCTTATTAAAATAATTTAAACCAGTTTGTTGCTTTCCAATTAACACCGTTTGCTTTTCGTTAAATGCTTATAATTACTACTTATAGCTTTACCTTTATTTAGGCCAACTTAACAACTCCTGCTTAGATCAATCAAAAAAGCAAAAAATCCACCTATTTAAAGATTCAAAAAATGCATCTTTTATTTTGACTATAAACTCCCTCTTTTTAATTTTAAAGATGAAATCAAAAATTAAAACTACGCCAAGTCAGAATCGACTCATGAGTAACTGTTCTTAGTCATTTACGTTTAATTGTAACATGCATAATTATCCCAAATAAATTTGGCCGTTTTACATCCTAATTAACCAGAAAAATTTAACAAAATCCAAATTCGTTTAAGTCTTAACAAGACAATCGTCTACAGGAGTCTGTAATCACTTTCTATCCAAAATCAACTTTTAGCTTGCAACACATCGAACATGCAGTTAGTTTCAACCACAAACACATTGACACACAGAAGCAACCACCGCTAAGTTAGCACAACAGCCTATAGCAACGTGCTACCGTTAGCGCTTTGTGAAACGAAACCTAAAACAGTACAAAACGTACGGCGAAAACAGTCAAGAAAATCGCAACACACACTTTACAAAATTACTTACCGCAATACCAGGACTTAATCCGCACAATTTATACCACTTTACCAAACTTAAATTCGGCACGAACAAAACATTCTCCTGTTCGTCCACGCGGACTGAAACATATGTCCCCAATTTCAGCCGTCCTGCACAGCAAACACCGATTCAACTACGTCCGTTACAGCCCAAAACCATTAACAAAAAACACAACATTATAAGCGGTGGCTTTTAGACCTAATTAATTATTTTATCGCGGAGGTTTCAGACCAGTCTGTTACAAGTTTCGTAGTCCGCTTTGAGAAATTTCCTGGCGCCGGCTTCCAGAAAACCCCTCAAAAGACTCGAACAGATGGCAGAAAACCGCCTACTACCACTAATTTATTTATCAAAACATATAGGCACAGCTGTCGTATGTTAGCCGTGCTATCAAGCAAACAACTCACACAGTATTAGCTCCGCCATAGCACCTAGCTTAGGGCGGCCGCTCTGATGGCCTGTCGTAAATGTTCACAACTAATTCTTATAGATATTTAATTTCAGTTATCCATCATATTCAGTTATATATTTATTTATCTATGTTAATTTATTTATTATACTCGAGTTCATTATTTATACTATAACATTTTAACCCAGAACGCAACATCACCAGCACTTCTCGCCAAGCGCCTGCGTAAAAAACATCTCACACACACACATACAGACATGCGCAGCTCGTCACATCAAAACACCAACACAGTACTTTTATAACATTATTAAAAACTAACACCAACAACACTAACCTTAATCGGACCACACCAAAATGCCGGACCATTTCCCATTTCAATTTGCGGTGCTGACGCGCACGTTTGAAAGAAACGCAGGCAGTTCAAGGTAATCCGTTCAGATTAACAGAGGGCAACCCAGGCGCTCCTTAATCTATTTTCCGTTTGCCAGCCTCGAACAATCTTACGAAAGCGTCCTTCCGTAATTGAGATCGCCACTTCTCAAGCCCCGATCCGCACTTTGGTTCCGATTTTTGAGTCGTTGAAGGGACCGCTCCGTCTGGTCCATCTGCTCCATTGTCCCCCTGGGCACGCAGAGTAACAAACTCCATCTCCCAGCAGGCACCGGTGTTTCTCTGCGGAGTGCAAAGCAGGTCGCAGTCATGCGCTGAACAGAGAAACAGACAGATGAGCAGCTTCAACACTACGGGCCCGCAACAGTTAATCTGCTCAAAACAAAAAACAAAAAACATATTTAACTTGCATGACAACATTACCCAATGTTAGATTAACCAATCAATAGAATTTAAAAACTACGCAACTCCGCGCAAATTGTCAATAGAGCAAATACATGTCCGTTTATTAACTTAAAAAATAACTGGATTTTGGTCCAAAACACTGCACAGTCGAGGTCACCATCTGTTGAATTAAATAATTATCATAAGTAATTCAATGCATGTTCAAGCAGAGACAAAATGGAGCCAATTTCCAGTTCTTAACATTTATTTTGAACAGATTAACAGATATGCGGGTTTTACAGAGAAAACAAAGATAATTCTCTGGGGCAGATTTGAAGAATCTGACCATTGAATGATTTTCATGTCAAAACTTTTATAGACAACCGGGCCTGCCAGGGTTGTAGGCGTTCCTTCTCCTCGAAATCTTACTCCAATCCGATCATTTCCAAACAATGTCTGAGCAATGATTTGCTGTCAGAGAATCCTGGTGTCAGAAGATGGGTCGTCTCTGTTCTGGGTCAAAGGTTCATTATAAAGATTTATGGTTAAATGGCTATCTGCTTCTCTAAAAACTTTTCTCCCAGTTTCTTATCTAAACATCCTGCTTTTACAGCTTGCAATAACTTTTAGCCAAAAGTTTTACGACTTAAAAGCTTACCTGCATAAACAATAGTGTCAGACCCATTTTTTACAACCATGCAAACTATATAAACAGTCTTTTACCTTCTGAATGATAAAAGTTTAAACCTTATGCAGAATTACCACAGTAGAAATGTGTCTGTTGCCATATACCCCAGAGTTAGATAAGTTAGGAAAACATATTTTGTAACCAGTTCAGTCATCCTACAGGGGTCTCATTTATAAAGCTTGCTTACGCACAAAAAAGGGTCTGAAAACTACTTTAGCAAGTTTGTACACCAAGTTGGGGATTTATAGAAAAAAATATGGTGGAAAAATATGTGTAACTTTAAAGGGCCTAAATCATGCAAAATCAAGTTTTTGAAGTTTTCAACCATCTTGTAGTGCAATGTTTTTATAATAAACTCCACCTGAGTGGTTTTTGGCTTAATTCATGCATGTCTGAGTAATCCTCCTGAATCCTGCTCTCTTAGCAGCTACATTTTCCTCCCCTGGAAAATGACTGAATGGTAAGATAGTGATGTTTTACATCATTATCTTACTACTATAAAGTCAGAGAGGTGTCTGCACCACCCCTGCAGAGAGAGCAGCCTACCTCTGGTAGAATTGCAAACACACCCGTCCTCCTTCTCAAAGCTCATAGCTGCTCTAGTTTTAGCAGCTGAAACTACTTTTTTGGGGGTAATTTTACTTTCTCTGTTAAAATGTCTGTTTAGATGCAAGGATTACAGGACTTTATTCTACATTCCTAAAGAACAGTAGCTGGATCAAAGAACAAAGACGCCTGATAGACACAGAAGTAAGTAGCTACATGCTAATACTAATGTGGGTTAGCAATTTATCAAGTTGCTTATGTGATCTTATAACAGCATTGTACAATTAACTAATTGATCTGTAGCACCTCAGGATGTTCAGTTAACACGTGCAAAAACACCCACAGTTTTTTTTTATGTAGTGGGCTCGAAAGATTGCTTGCTGAACTCAGCTGTGTTGGTTTAGGATCCGTCTATAGCCGGGTAAATTTAGTAGCTGGTTCTGAAAGTTAAAGCTAGAACTTTAAAATTAACTTTAAAAGTCACCGGGTAGCCAGAGGAGGGATGCCAGGATGGGTGTAAAACCATCTATGAGCCCGTTAGGATCCTTGCAGCTTGAATCCTGTTCAAGGATTATACACATTCAGAAGCTGTTGTAACTTTTTTGCTAATTTTCACAGAATTTAAAGTATTAAAGGAAGCAAAACAGCTTGTTCCTAACCTTTAACTGTAAAACCCTGGGTAGCCTTTGTGTTGACATAAGCTTTCTCTTATATTACCTTTTTTGTGAAAAAAAAAGTGAATTTGTGTCTTTTGCTTTTCAAACACATAACAGTGAAAAGGGAATGTATTTCCCAAAAAGCCACTGAAGCAGATAAGGTGAAATGTGGAATCTGTCGGACAGATCGTATTTGTGATTGTTGTGTATTACTTTGAGTGATCCCCTCATAGCGACTGGCAGAGTGTAGCGTTTAAAAGTAAATCTTTTGAAACACTGAAAGGAAGCTTTAGTTTTCTGACCATAAAAATGAATTCAAACATATGTAAAGAATAAATAACCATTCAAGAATAATTTATTTATGTAGCAGAAAAGACTACTAAAACAAAGTCCTACCAAGATGTAAACTGGTAGATATTGCAATTTTTCTTAATAGGAACAGATTATAAACAGAGCTCCACATTGTTTTATATTGTTTAGAGACGGATACTAAGAAGTACTACTGTATTTCGACACTAGAAATGTATGTCAGTCTGTCAGGCTGTGTCCAACTTGAGGGTAGACCGGATGGTTGTGGCTGTGAATTTGGACAGTCTAGCCATAGACACATATAAACACTGCATTACCCACTACTGCCTATTGGCAGTATGAGAAGCAGTGGGACCACCATGAGGGCTACATATTTTTGCCCACATAATTTTGTGACTATTCTTTACTGTAAGCATAGTACCTTAAACATCCAATAAGCACGCTAGTTTGCTCAGAATATTAAAATTGTTCTTGTTATTCTTGTTATTGTTCTTGAAAACTACATATAATTCATGTTACACATGCTCATTTTGTCAATATTTTTACATTATCCTGCTCAGTTGTACGATCCTCAAATCTGAGTATGCCGTTTTTACTTTTAATAAATGGACAGTATTTCTATAATTGTATCCCTAATGTACTTATAGTATTCTTAGTTCAGTTTATTATATTTTTCTCCAGTGAATCTAATGTCTCAAAACCAACACTGAAATGCCATTATCTTATAGTTAATTAGGAAACACTTGTGATATTTATTCTCAATGATTCTAAAAAGCTAAGCAGATGCATTTCTCTATTACAGTTAAACAGAGAACTTTCCTTCCAGACTACGTACATATCCTTTTTTTTAAAGTCTTCAAGTACTTTCAAAATGATTATATCAATATTGTAAGCTGAGTTCTTCATTTGGAGTGTTCAAGACTGCTGTTGTTCATCCCATCTAAACAGAAGTACCCTTGAAGCATCCATGCTTAATATCTTAAGATTTTTTTCTAACCTGCATGTTTAAAACAATGTTTTAGAGAGGCTTGTTCTTAATCAAGCTGTTAAACTTAACAGTATTTCAGGAAAAAAATATCTGTCTGGTTTAAAGGAAATATTAGAACAGATACTGCTCAACTAAGATTTTTACTTTAAAAGACATCACATTAAAAATGGATCAGAACAAAACCTCAGAAGTGGTATGAATAGACATTTCATGCAGTTTCTGATACTGTTAACCACACCACAGCACAGGCTGAGACATATTGGAGTATCTGGAATTGGCTTGAAATGTTAACTCATATTTCTGCAATAGAAAGTTGATCAAAATAGTGTGGTTAATGGTGTTCCGTAAGGCTCAGTATTTGGTTTTTCATCACTTTTTTATATTTATCTACTGTCACTGGATGGTGTTATCGGGAGTCATGGCAATATATTTTAAAGTTTCACTGATGACACAAAACTCTGTCTCCTAAAATTTTCCATTAAGCTCAATCAGGCTGGACAACACAGTCAAAATTATTGGGGCAGACATTCAAAGAATGAATTCCAATGCAGAGACTGTTTATTCTTGTATAAAGTAATGCTCTTTGAGCTGATCTTTCTAAAAGAACCTTATAGTTTCATTGCAGTGATTTCAGATTCTAATACAAGAATGCTGAAAATATCCAGAAAGGGTTGTCTGTTGATCCTTTAGGTATGAACATAGAGCTTTCAACCCATGACTGAGTGTTTTTTGTGACTGAAAATATTTCCAGACAATTCAATGTTCCTTTTGCAACAAAGAAAAAGATATGGTAGCCCTTGTTCAATCAAATTGCACAACAATAGATAAAGGTGGGAAAAGCAAAAGTCTTCTCTACACTCTATACGGCTGTAGAAATCGATGGTTACTCGAGGTCTATGTCTGAAATGTAATTAAAATTCCTAAACCATAGCTTTTTAAAATGTTTATATAGGTTCATAAATGTCTTACACCTGACAGAAAGAAATAAAAAATTTTTTAAAGCATGTTCTTTTCTGTTGTTATAACATAACTATATGTTAAACACAGACAATGGAAAGTACACTAAATCATACCAAAGCTTATGTAGCCATTTTTTGTTTTTGTTTGAACAATCCTTTTAGTTTCATTTAATTGTTGTGAAACATTTTCTCTATTTGTTGAATCATAAAAGAGGGTTTGAGGTTTCTCAGAAATATACTTAAATGCACGCACAATCTGTTTCTCATCATTCATGTTAAACAAGTATGCAGATAGCAAATAATTCTGTATGTATATTGCAAGTTCATGGTTCAATTCAAAGTTGTTGAAAGCATTTTAAAACAGAAATGATTATTTGGGATGTTAATGCACAATAACTTTTTTTGTTAGTTTTAGCCTTGAAAATGTATACTTGTAAATTAGTAAATCCATCCATCCATCCATCCGCTACATTAAGCCTTCTTGTCCATGCAGGAATGCGGGGAAGCAGGATGCATCATGGGCAGGTCTTCAGTCCATCACAGGCCTTGTGAATCAGTCTTTTTTTTTTATGAAATCCAGAAAACCAGAGAAAAATCAGAACAGCGTGGTTTTTATTGTTTTATACACTAAAAATTAGACTAATGAATATTTCATTCCTTCAGTTTGCTGGCCTTAACGGTTATACAACCTGGCTACACATTGTCTGCAAAGCAGAAAGACAAAAACAAAAATCATAAGATAATCAGAACAGGGCAATTCATATTCTTTGATACATCGTCATAAAAACAAATACATAATTATCTTTCGAAAAACTGACAGCCTTGAAGGGAAAAAACAACTATGAACCCCAAATTTCTGTGTACATAAGCCATGAGGGTGGTCATGCATTTTGAGCATTTGGGTTAAAAGGAAAGTTTTGAAAGAAAAGAATCCCACTGATGAACAGCAAACAAAGAAATTCCTTTTTTATTACTGATCAAAGTTCAACCGAAGAGTAATTTGGCCAATTTTACTCGATCATGCTTGAAATAAATGTTTGTTTTTTTCCTGAGTGGCTGAATTGATTTGAGCAAAGATTCGTGGATTAGTAACGAAATAGACCCATTTATTTTATGCAGTCTATCAGACAACAGAAAAACAAAGCTGGTTAACTTCTCTATTGCAACTGAATGCCAGTTTGTTTCTGACTTTGTCCCCCCTGTAGCAAGAAAAGCGCAAAGTATTTGCTCTTAGAGCCAGAGAAGGTACACACTACTGTGTTAAGTAATTTAGTTTTTCTCACTGATTGTCTACAGTTCAAAAATAAATGCAGTTTTTAAGACAAATACACGCTATGGTGGAAAAGAGACCAAACGAAGTAAAATATTTATGCTCATTATTGAACACAGAGCAGCTCTTCCCTATCTTCACCATTCAATAATGTATTATCATTTTATTACTCTGTTTTGGTGGCGGCCGGTTCTGTAAGCAGGTGATGCTGTTTCATCTGGACGTCTCTTCCCTGCTCTTTGTGCAATAATTGTTTGTTCTAACTGACTGAGTCGGTGTATCTCCAACCGATAACACTAAACACAATTTCCCCTGGGAGCGGACTTTACTAAGAAAAAACTGTGCAGTCCATTTCCAAGTAAACAGAAAATAAAGAGGAAAGAAACAGGACCACCCGGACTGACCATGGTAGGTTAAACTTGTTGGATTGTTAAGTGTACGGTATATCCTTGTTCCTATATGAAACTTCATGGTTATACTTTAAATTATGATCCGTTTTTAACTGTCTGACTTAAATAGAAAAGAAAAAAAATCAGCAGCCAAAATCTATTAGATAAAATTTATGTATTATCTGAAAGTCAGTAACAAAAACATTAAAATCTCACAAGATCCGGCTGTCGACAGGCATACTATGTTTGGAGAGCATTAGAGGGAAACCAGAGCGCCCAGGTCAGAACCAGGCAAGAAGACAAGACTGAGCATCTCATTAGATTCTGTTAAATTTATTAACACAGACTGGTGACATTCAAATATTTTGGTTAGTTCTATTTGTATTTGTTATTATTATTCATATGAGACCACACATACATTGTGAATGTGGTTGTGGAGTTCAAAACAAAAATTAAATTGATTTCTCCTGTATTTAATGGAAAAAAAGAGCAACAGTGTCTAGATTTTTTTTCTTTTTTTTACACAGAATTTTTTTTTTTTTTTTAATCATATTTAGGAATGGTGATTACAGCTACCCTGTAATTACTCAGATCACAATTCTTAATCTTTTGACAGCCCTACTATAAATAAAAAAGTGAGATGGTTTTTGGACAAAGGCTGTATGTTTTCCATTCTCAAATCACCATTTCGTGAACCGTTTAAACACTGTCACGTTTCAAAAATACCGGTTTGGCACTGTAAAAAAAAAACTAAATTATACCCATCCCTATTTGTGACACATATCACTCCATGCATTGGAAAATGGGTTAGTAAATCTGTGATGGACTGGTGACCTGTCCAGGGTGTACCCCACCTCTCGCCCGTTGAAAGCTGGAGATAGGCACCCCCCCCCCCCGCGACCCATTAAGGATTAAGCGGTTAAGAAAATGGATGGATGGATGGATGGATGGGGCATTGGAAAATAAATAATCCCTTTTGTTTTGATAGATTAGAACAAACAAACTACATACTGTTATTCAACATACCATATTTGGTATTATGGTGCAATGCCCTTTGATGGGTTTTCTGTGATAAATATTAATATATTTAGATGCAGGACATTGAAAGTGTGCAAGTACAATAATATGCAGGAATTTCTGAGGTTGTTCATCACTGTTTGACAGCAGGTGTTCTGTCCTGACTGGGAAGCAATGCTAAAGCACCTGTGTAATTGAAATGTCCCCGTTGTGTATAGATGTCCGTGAAGAGAAATGACAAATCAATAATGTTTGCTATTAAGTTGCTTTTCCCCCTCTCTGTTTTCTGAAGTTGGGTGGGGGCTGATGGGTAAGTTAAGGAAAAAAATTGTTCCCTGTCAGGTGTGTTTGCATCTTGCGGGGTTCAATTTATCTGAGGTCTAAGAAGAAAAAAAAGAAAACATAAAGAAATTGCTGCCTCCCTGTTGCCTTGAGCTCTGAGAAATAAAGCGTCAATATTTGCTCCTGGGGACCTGCAGGAGGACGTGCACATAAATCACCCAGCATGCACCTATCCAAAGAGCCAGCCACAGAGTCCTGTGTCATCGCGTTTAAGATCACGCCGCTGCGGAGCCTCCCCTTCATCTCTGAATCAATGTGCCAGGGGCCACTCACTGCTGCAGTGGCACTCCCGGTGAAGGGAGCCGGGGTTGAAAATTACTTTTTCATCGCTTCCCATTGTCCTCCCACTGCAGCCTGCTTTCATGCACTTTGCTGCAGTTTCTTTTATGCATTAGTTTCACTCATATCAGGTCTTCCTTAAATTTCCCTGATGGTATTTCCTATGTAGACTAAAACTGCATGCAAAAATATGGCACTGGTAGTAGGCAAAAGTGCTAATGGCAGTTTAATGCTTGCCATACATCCGGTGGGGAAAACAAGTCTGGAAACACAATTGGCTTGGCCATTTCTGATGCCCTTTCCTGAGACAAATAAGACCTGTCCCCGAGAACAACGGGTGTCTTGGATCATATCCTTTGTCACTCGGGAGTCAGTGTTCCTGGAAGAGCCTCAAGCTGCTGTCATTAGGAGGAAATAGGCCTAAGTACACAGCTCTGCAAGAATGATAGTTTTCCACTGACCCGAGCAATCATCCTGAGACTACATGGGGTTTAAAAACAATTCCTCACAAAATGCAGACCTTTTGTAAGCTCTAATCATTTGTGCCTAAACCAGCACCAGAAACAGAGTAGGTTAGGAGTAATATTAGATACCTCAGTTTAGCCAAGACAAAACACATTTCTCTAATATTCCAAAAGAACTTAAATAACTTGAAGCTAATATCTGGAAGCAGTGGTTATTATTTAGAAACACTCCCTTTGGCAAGGATCCCAACTTGTAATACTCTGTTTCCAAACAAGAATCTTTGTTCTAATTTGAAGTATTTTATAAGAAACAAAACTGCTTATTTTGTCTGATGAGACAGTATCTTCAGTCATCAAAAAAAACAGAAGTAAAAATATATCATAGTACCCACAATAAATTGGAAAGTAAAACCCTATATCACAACATTGCCTATCTGTATCGTGTTTCAGTGGTGCTCGACAATACATATCATCAAGTAAGTAACACTTTTCTATTACCTTCCTACAGTACATGCCTCATTTGACCTCAAGTCCAGACCACAGATACTGTTTGGCATTTCATCATTGCACATGTTAGTAGGTGGAATATATTAGGCAGCAAGTATAAATTTCCCCCTCAACATTAATGTGTTAAAAGCAAATCCTACAGATAATCTATGGTACCCCCAATTAGTGAAGATGTCACAACTAGTTCTGATAGAATAGTGTCCGAATATAAAGCATATCATAGTTTATTGTGTATAGGGCTACAGGTCGCTTAGAGAATCCCTGCTGACTTCTGTCTGCAAGCTGATAGCACCATTAATGGGCACATAAAAATCCGGAATGAATCACAGTGCAACCAAAGAATATGGTCTGTTCTGATTTAGCATATTTCTTTTAAATTATATTCATTGTACTTGTGCATTATTAAATATATGAACACCTTGTACCTGGGTGAACTATAAAAAGACAATAAGCTGATGATGACAACATTATCCTTTGGACAATGTTCTGCAGGGAAACCTGGGTACTGCGTACTGCCATTCCTTGTAGATTGCTTACTGCTTTGATACCTACCACGTCCGGGGGGTGGAAATCTGTACAAAAAGAGTCCAAAAATGTCGCCCCCCCCAAAAAAAAACTAATGCAGCCAAAAAACCCATGAGAGGGCTCAGAGCAGGAAAGAAGCCGAAACAACAGCAAAACTCACAAAGAAGAGTCGCTAAGGTTTTGGGGGGTTAGGAACCATGAAGAAAGCCAGGAAGACTGCATCCATGGCAGTCACAGCAGACACCTGGAGGAGAGGCGGATGGGAGGAGTGGGGACCTGGAGCTGATGACAGTACCGGGGAGGTGCCATTCAAGCCACACCAGCTGTCAAAAGAGGTCGAAGCTCCTCTGACGTCTCCTCAAGGCACACAGAACCAGGCTGGCAGCAAGCAAGAGTAGCTATGCTGTGGGCCAGGTGGATGTGGAATGCTAAGCTGTTCAGCGAGGCCCCGGAAGTGTGCATCCGATGTCAGTATTTGGAGCTGCATCAGATAGATCGTAGTGTCCTTAGGTGGAGCTGGAACACTGAGCTGAAGTCTCAAATATGGAACTTGGAGACAACAGGGCACAGAAAAAGTGCTCTATCCATTTCTCTCTTTTGTTGTTTCTGCTCTCAGTGCTAGCCACATGAAAACTGCCGCTCAGGCTACTGTAGGTGGCAGTTCTCAGGAAGTTAGAGACAATTTAGTTTAGAGAGGTGGATAATTTTTCTTGATGATAATAGGTCTATGAGATAATACTAATATGGAAGTATGGAAGGAAATAGAGGTAAAATATGGTAGTTTCTCGGCTGAATCTTCACATCTGTGCCTCAGTCCCCCCAAAACAATAATCCGGATCACCCTAAAAAAATATTATCTCTTGTTTCTGGTCACACTGCAGACATTTCCTGAACATTTCATTAACGTCTGTATTCAACTTTTTGGGCTCGATTGTTGCTAACAGACAAACCAACCAGCAAACAACCCCTGGCGAAAACATAACCTCCTTGGAATAGGTAACAAGTCAGTCTGAAGAAAAATTTGCAACAACCAGCTAACATTTTCCTACTACATCCAACAGTCTTAGGTGACCACAAGTATTGTTTGTGAAAATGCTTCAAGATTCTCCTGAAAGACATTTATTTTTAGAGTCTTTTACAGATAGCTAAGCAGAAAATGCTACGTTAACACACAAGTATTTGGACATGACACTTTGTTCCCTGTTAGTGTAGTTCTGTAACTAGAGCTTTGCAAAAGCAGAAAAGTTTTAGATGCCAAAAACATCAAAACACAATCACTGTTCTTTCAGACCGTAATTTTCTGACAATGAGCATGAATTTCACACATCCAATTACTCGTGTTTTTATTCAGTAAAACTACTAGAAAACAGCAACATCTTCTGCATTTGAATTGTTCACTGGTAATATTGTATTTTAGGCTTTTATTATAAATAAGATAAAGCCCCCAGGTGTTAGTGTTTTTGGTCCTATTCAATGAATACATAAACATTTTTAAAAATATTGCCCATTCTCTGCGTCTCGAACATTTTTTTTCTTAAATTGTTCAATTAAAACATCTGTGATAATCTCTGTGTCTAATGTGAATCATATGTAGACCCACAGCACTTGATCTTGATGAATAAAGTCCTTCATTGGGTAGGCTATGCTGTACCACCATGTTTCTGAAGTTTGCACTGTATTTTTTGGTAAGTTATGCATCCAAAAAAACAATGCTAATACCATGAAAAAAATAGCATCCATAAGATATTAATTGTAAAAAAAATTGTGACTTTAGTGCTAAGTTTTGTCAGTTTTTGTCACAGTATAACCCCAAATTTCGATGTGATTTATCTGTATTTTATGTGACAGACCAAAACTGAGTGTTGCATAATTCTGAAGTGGAAGAAAAGTAACACAGCATTTTTTACAAATAAACATCTGAAAAGTTTGGACTGATTACAAGAATTTAAACGGTAAGTTACAACTGCAAACATAATAAAACTGGACACCTCCATCTAAACTGACTGGGCAGAAAAGGAGAGCATTACCGGAGATCGCTGTCCTTGAGCTGCAAAAAGCCTCAGCTCAGGTTTGAGGCGCTATTAGTTGGATATTACGAAAGAGTAACAACAAAAAGAATGCCAATGCACTCCACACTTTTCAGATCAAACTTAACTCCAAATCTGTTCCTTCCACTTTCACAAATATCAACTGATTTCACTTGGGCTGTCCCATAAAGTTCCAATAAAGTACATTACAGTTTTTGGTTGCCATATGATAAAACATTGAAAAGTTTCCTGGGTTTGAATACTTTTGCAAGTCACTGTTTTAGCTCAACAATATGAAATGACAGTAGTTGCATATTCATTTGATTGGATCATTAACAGGATTCAACTGAGGTTTTATAAGATAGATCATTTTGATTTCACTAAAGACAAGTCAGGTTTTCAAATAATTTTTCGTCTTACTTGCTCTATCTTGCACTAAATTACGAGTTTACTTCACTTACTTCACTGCAAACTTGATGCTCTTTGGAGAAAAAAAAAGGTAATTTTCCACCCCCTACCCACAAACAGAGGTACCCAACCTTTTGCATGCTTTTGTAATTAAAGACCATCTCTTAGAGACATGCAGTGAGGCAGTGGAAAACATGCTAGTGCCAAGCATAAGTAATGCCTCTGAAACCACTGTAATGTCTCTCTGTCTAATTGTTTTATCAGTGGGATATTCATCAGAGTGGAAAACAGACAGAAGGTTGGAGGGTGGAAAAAACAGAATCATATTGGACCATGTCTGCCGCCTCCTTTTATTTTTGTCTGCCAGTCTGTCTAGCTGCTCTCTCACACAGACACACATGCACACACAACCCTCATGTGTTTCGCAAATGCTTTGAGGGGTCCTCGCAATCTGTTCAATCATTCCCTTTTGCAGGTCTTTATATGGCTCTCTGAGGCCTAATTATTGGTGACAGAAGACTTTACCCAGTTGAACAAATGACAGGGTACAAAGTATCGTCCTTCCTTCTCTGCAGGAATTGGAACGTTTTTAGTGTGAAACCGTCTCATAGTTTCCGACTAACTTTTAAGTGTTACTAATTATTCTCTTAAAGTTATAAAGGCGCTAAAAAAAGAGCTAATAAATTTCAGCTGGAATGACCAGCGAATTGCTTTTAATTTTAGATGACATTTAAAACAAAATCTATCTCCTTAACAGGATATACTTCATCATTCTGCAGTATGTACATGGATCAGGATGAGGGACCAATGCCAAACAGTGATAATATATTATAAGACATCTTTGAATACATTTAAAGGAATACAAAGAAAAATTTCCTGATAGAATATAAGGTGACATTGATGGGCCTCCTATAATACCTCACAATATTACTTTCAACCTCAAACGTTAAAGATAACTTTTTTTACCCAAATATTTATCAAATTACAAACCAGGACCAAAGTGAAGGAAGACGGGAGTTGAACGAAGTCTATTTTACAAACCTCTTCCATCTAGCTTTTTTCCTCTCTGTACTAGTCTGATATTGAATCTAATTTATTCACTGGGTGTAGCATGTGCAGCACAGCTGAATTAGAAAGACTGGAAGCTGTGAATTACATTTATCAGTTGAGGGAGTCAAAGACATGCTAGGCTGAATGATATGAAAGCTTGACTCGAACAGTGAAAGAGGAAATGCAAGGTTAATCTAAAACCAGTGGGAGGTGCATGCTCCAGTAAGTGACAGAGCGAGAGGTTGGAGAGGTAGGGGAACTGCCATCCAACGTGATGCCTTTCCACAGAGATGTTAATAAAAAGCTGGGATGAGGATTGTCACTCTTGATGTGAGATGTTGTTATCTCCTTACATAATTAATGCAAAACATTGCTCGTGTATAAAACTTGGAGAGAATGGCAGGTGTTACCTGATTTCAAGTATTAAACAAATTATAAATGCACGACCTGGTATGTTTCAGCTCTCCTAATTTTTCTGTTTACATCAAATCATTCCAACTCTTCTCTTTTTTTAATTCAATGTTGACACTGTTTATTCATCCAATGCAGAATAAATTTTCCTTTGTTAACCTGCTTGTAGTAATTGCCATTATCAGCAGCCTGGATGTTTTTCTTTTAGTTCATTTTGCAAAAATGCTTTTGCAGGTTGGCAAATATAGTCCTTGCTTTAATCATAGTTGTGAGGTGTGACATTTGAAACACGTTTGTGTTGTCAGATCTACTGAATCAGCCACCTGTCAGACTAAGCAAACATGCAGTACTGTGAAAGAGTTCGCCCCTTACAGATGTCTTCTATGTTTACTGTTTTGCCACAGTTACATATTTAAGATCAAGAAACAAATTGTAATATAAGGCTAAGAAAATCCTGAGTAAAGGTTAAAAGCATTTTCAGATTTTTTATCCATTAAGAGAAAAAAGCTATAATAAAACAAAATCACCCTGTGTAAAGTTATAGTTTTCCCTTAAATCAAAAAATTGTGTCAATCTAGGTGGCATTAATTACTTTGTAGTCCTCGTTGGTGCCTCACTTCAGTATGTAAGTGTGTGGTGGGGATTTCTCTGTTACTAGTTGTTTATAATGTCTTCCGCCATGATAGTAGTGCATAATTAGCACCGTATTTGCCCTAACAGGGTTTGGCTAGTGCTTGCTAACATCACAAGAAAGTTAAAAGAAAATATTTAACTGCTTACCTGGCACTCCACTGTCCTCCAAATAAGGTCCGATCTCTCTCTCTCTTTGTGAAAAGACAAAGAAGCTGTTTGGTTGACGCAGTGGGTTTGCTGCCCCAAGTCATACCTGTCGACACTCCCATTTTTGCTGCGTTTCTCCCGTTTTTAGGGCTATCACCCAGACCCCACCCGTTTTGTCATTTCTTCTGGGAAACTCCCGTAATTGCATGTCCCAAATTCCTTTATAAAGAATCGGACCAAAATGTTTGTCTAACGTTGACACACACCCGACAATTTCAACCCGTTTGTCACCAAACACGTGTAGTACAGTTAACAGCATGAGCCTACCTTGCTTTTCTCCAACACCCCCCTGCCCCGGTGTGACTTCCTGCATGGCAGCGTGACGCCCACTTGCTGCGTAGCTACTATAGACTTTGCATGTAATTTAGCCGCCCTGCTGCCTGGATGCGCTGACAGATGTGAACTTGCCAAAGCAAGAATTTGTGATAACCGAAAATATCTCTTTCACCTTTTTGGAGGTCCTCTCTGCTTTGTAGGATAAATTTAAATCAAGAGTTGGCGTTAGAGGGCGTTGAATAGCATATTTAAGGGGATGTCATAGAATTTCTAGTCTGGACCTTGACTAGGTCACTTCAAAACTTGCTGATGTGCTTCAGCATGTTTTCCTAATTCATAAGACAGCTAAACTGGTGGTTAAAGTAATGGCCAAAAAATTTTAATTGTGGCTCCTCCATTTACAAAAAGTAATTCAGGTAATGAAAAATTATTTGAAAACAGTAACCTTAAACAATAATACCACCACCATCACCACGTTTGATTGATGACACTCTTTTTCTGAAATGTTTTGCTACTTTAACACCAAAACAAGAAAACCACATTTGCCCAAAGTGTGTGGGATCCTCAGTGTAGTTTTTTTTTTTTTTTTTTAGCAAATATGTGATGTTGGTCTGTAATGGCTTTTGCCCTTTAACTCTCCTGTGGATGCCATATTTTTCTTACTGTTGAATGATGAAGACTGACCTCAACTGAGCCAAATGAGGCTTGCAAATTTTAGTTGTTGTTCCAGGTTCTTTTGTGACCTCCTGGATGAGTCCTTGAAGCACTTTTAGAGCAGCAAAGCCACTTCTTGAACGGTTTATTCTTGTTACATGTTTTCTCCATTTGTAGTTAAACTCACTGTGATATGTGTGTCAACACAATCAGTGTTCAGAGAACACATTCAGACATTCCAAGAGGAGTTTCACACCAAGACTGATTGCAGAGTATGAATTTACTTGGAATTATTTTCTTTTTCAAAAAGTGATAAAAAATTTATAAAACAGTAAGTTTAGTGGAACAGGGACTCCTCCTGAGTATCAAATGCAAACTTTCATATCTGAATGCCATCTTTGCATGTACAGTTGTTTTGAGGGATTGGGGTCATCTTTATTGGAAAGTGAAATTCAATAATATTATTTTCTTGGAATGCAGATGTTTAATGTGATCAACACATGAAGAGGAAATATGGCTGCAACTGACTAGAATTTCATGACAGTCTTTCAGCCTGTCATGGTGGATTACATCCATTAATGGAACTTGTTCTGCATCCAAGCAGAAGATGTAATGTGATTTTATGATAATGAAATCCTTTGAAATTAATATTTGATTTGTGAGATAAAGAAAACTGAAAAAAGATTTGAGTTGACATTGTTAAGCTTTGCTGTTAATGCTTTCTTGTTTCTTTACTTCTCTGAAATAAATGTTCCGGTATAGAGGCCATCCGTTCCCTAACCTCATCAGCATTACAGACCATTTTCACTTTTTCACAGTTACTAAGGTCTCAGATGGGTTGTCCCAATAGACAAAAACTGTAGTGGTTGTTCTGGCTGCTTTTGACATGGCAGCATAAAATTATTATATTTTTTACCGGTTATAACAGTAATGAGATGATTATTTTAACGAGCAGTGGGAATATTTGGGATGCAATGGGATCATAATTAAATTACAGGACAAAGTTGTGAAGTTAAAAAAGTGGGGAAAAAGGCCCCAAAACAGCTAAGCCCCTTTTCCAGACATTCCTAAAAAAAAAAAAAGACTTGACACTTCACATTGAATGTTTCTTTTCAAGCCATGAGGTTCTAAACCATGTTCAAAGGCTTGGTGCAAAGCGTAAAGGCAGGCCATCAAAGGAGTTGAGAAGATGAGGTTTCATCATGCGGTCCGTCATTTGCTCCTGCTACTTAAGGTCTGACTGCTGGTGGTCCGCTCAGCTGTTGGCTGATTTAAAGAAGCAATCACTCTAAAACCAATGGAGGTTGAGTTCAGCATTACTATGATAGGAGCTCTGGGTTTACCAGAGGAATACAAATGATTTGCTGACTCCATTCTGCATTCTTCATACCTATTATCACACTCCTATCTCATTAAAACAGACACAATCACATGCATGTTCATATTTCCGACTGGAAAGAAAAATTTTTGGAATAAACTGGGAATACACAAGGATAAACCAGGAAAAAACAAGGAATTAACTAATATGAAAACACCTCAGTGACATTGAACGTTGACAAATGAATTAAATATGGGATTCCAATTCAGCAACAAACCAATTAATTTGAAAAATCAACATCCTTTTATTGTGACAGTCCCATCCGTAACTTTTGCAACATTGCTACAAAATGCACAGAATTGTTATTTGGGGAATACACAGTCAAAGGTGATGAACTCCATTATATTACAGAAAAGCATTATATGACAGAGGAAGTAGAAGCTCACTCAACCAATATATGGATGATTTTATGTTCATTACTGTGAATGAACAGATGCATTAATAAACACTCCATATTTACTATTTGTCATGAGTCTTCCATAACAAATAAACCTAATACATGTTCAACAAAAAAATATATAATTTGAGTTTCCATGTTATAGCAAGTGCTATTAATTAAAATGAGACAGAAAATGCTTCAATCATCTTCATTAATCATCTCTCTGTCTCTCCTCGGAATGCATCCATCCATCTGTTCATTTAAAAGGAGATTTCTTCTTCCTATGAACCAGATTGCAATTATTCTACCAATTTATGCAAATAATGACATCATCTATGTCATTATTTACCGTCATAATGATCTTTATGCATCGAGTTAACCAAGGTTTTTTGCATTTTATAACTCACGCCGAAGTCTTGTCACAGCATCGCTCCCTTTACTCTGCAGTGATTTTGATTTTGAATTCCTTCATTTTGTAAAGGTTTTTGGATCTCCTCTGCCAGGCAGATGGACACCAGCAGACAAAAAGTCTTTAAAGGCTGGTTAGGGCTTTGCGGCTCTGACCTTTAAAGAAATGTCAAGATTATTCACAGGTGGAATCCCAGCTGAACAAATGAGAGCCGAAGATATATTTACCCGCCCTTAAAAGTGGAGGGTAAGTTTAGTGGATAATCCAATGAAGTAAGAATCTATCAAATATGCCCTCAAAAATGTGTATTTAATAAATATGTGAGGTAAAATCCATCATTACTTGTGTATGACATGTTAAACATGTTCAAATAAACAATTTGTTTTGCCCAGTTGAGTTAGCGACAACACAAGAAAAGAATGAAGAGTTAAAGATTTGTATGCTGAGGGATGAGAAAATGTGAAGCTATTCGTTGCTAAGGTTGGATGACAGATTTTTGCCAATGGAGATTAGTTAAAGGTGGTAAACAGGAAGGTGGGTTTACAAAAAGTATGTGTGGAGATATGACAAATAAAGAGTTAAAAATTTTCAAGGAAAACAGGAAATCTTAGAAAAATACTTTTGAGCACCATTTACAATCTGTATTATTGCGCTGTTTCCACACCTTCTTTAAAACATTATAAAAATAGCTCTCAGTATGGCGGCAGACCTTATCTATCATTCCGTAAAGATGTGGCGCGGCATTTTCATTTCTGTTTTGTCACAGATATGGAGCCTGATGCAGAAAGGATACATGACTGTGTTTTATGTGTTTGGTGTCAGCTGGTGGTGCAGATAACACAGGAAGCCCATTTGAGCAAATTCGCATCACTGACATGAATCCACCAGGGGTTTGGCTTTTATCATGAGGAGCTGTGCTGCCTTCCTACTGGCCAAGTGAAGTTTACTGACAGCATAGGGAAAAAAATGTTGGAAAACTTAAAACAAGAAATTTATCTGGATTTAAATCCTCCTGCAGTAATGTTTCAAAGCTTTTTGGGCCAAGCCTAAATTTCCACCAAGTGTATTGCAGTATATTTTAACATACAGTCGAACTGAAGACTGAGCTTATAACGTTTGCTCTGATCGCATCAGAAAATGACCTTACCATCCAGCGATGATTTCTTCAAATGCATCATTGCTTTTTTAGGGCGTGCAGACGGTTTGTTCTCATTTCTGTATTAAGAGAAAGAAAATGCCCGAGCAGCAAGAGTTCAGTAACATGCAAACTGTCACACGTCAATTTTCCAATCTGCTCTCTCCTTTTAACTCACTTGGTTGAGCTTGATTGATACTGCAGCACACCATTCCCTCTTAATCCCATGCATTTTTAAAGAACTAGAGGGATGCTTGCTGGAAACTCATTTCCAATGACTCTACCCATATTGTAATAAGGCAAAGATAGTGCTGGCGTGGCGCTTTCTATTGATTCAAGACTGAGGTCACTGAATTGCGATTCATTACAAACCCTAGGAAAGCAAAATAGAGAGCTGAAACTCTCATCTTGACTTGGAAGTTTGCATAGACAGCCAATAAAATGTATATCCTATATCTTCCTTCCAACACCAATAACATGCTGGTAGTTATGTAATGATATTATGCAAAGACATAATATTCAAATATAGACTTTGTCAGTTTAAATGCATATTTCAAATTGTAATAACCCAGGCACAGAGTGTTTGATGATTCTTCTGAATATTTTAGCACCTCTACATATCCACCAGTCAAACATGTTTGTCTAAATATGCCTGTAGGAAGTTCATTTCTCAAATGTTCCTTCTGACTGGAAAGAATGGGTTCCATGGGACAATTTATGATAATCAGCAATTAATTAAAAAGAAAGTAAGAGGAGACAATACAGACAGTTTCTATGTGTGAATATATATATATATATATAAAAGTTATAATACATAAATGTTGGCCTAATGAAAAGCATGTTTACTACTTGCTTAAGGCTTATATTTACAAGGTACTTTTTATCTAACGAACAACCCTCATCAGAACACATATTTGTATTTGTTGAATATGATTTTAAATTAATTCCAGTGAGAAGTGTTGCTTTTTATCAATTAGAATGAATATGGCTAAAAGGTATTAAAAAAATTTAAAATAGTAGTTCTCAATTTTGCAAAATATAACGCAGCATTTAAGGAGCATGGGGCAGGATGAAACACGAAACTCTCGAACGACGCAGCCGGCGCCAGGAGTAACTGCAGCAACCGGCACAAAAAAAACTCTTCAAAGTGACATACTGTTCCTTTTGTGTGTGTGTGTTGTGTGTTTGTGTGTGTGTTTTGTGTGTGTGTGTGTGCATGTGCGTGTGTGTGTGTGTGTGTGTTGGATTCAGGGGGGATCGGGGCTATAGTTGTGATGATGATTTCTTTTTGGGTTTTGGAAGGGTGGGGTTGGTGGGGTCATTTTAACCTGTAAAGCACTTTGAGATGCTATGCAGTTGGAAAAGCGCTTTATAAATAAAGTTGGATATGATACTGCCAGACCACTGAACATGTAGCGATATTACTAAAACAAGTGCTATGTTGAGCAACAAAGTGAATAAAATCTTCCTTTGGTTCTCCACAAATTATGTGGGCACACATTTCACAGGGGGAAGAGCGTTCCAATGAGGAAAAGAATCGGATCCAGCATGGGCTATGTTACTACAAGGAATGCAATGATTTCATCATTTTCAAACTGATACGAAACCACTACTTGGATCTGTGTACTTGCCGTTAACGAGTAACAATGGCGGTACTTCTACCACACAAAAAAATGCAATGAATTGGAAGGTTTTATTGTTTTCTCTGCTTGTTAAAACAAATGATGGTAAATAAGATTAAAAAAATTAAATAGCAATAAAAATTAACACAAAATTACAATTTCTAAGTGAAAAATAAAAATTTTCTGTGAAATTATTGCAGATCTTCCACATTTTAAGAAACTAGCCGATACTGATACGAATACATTAGAATGGTATTGGCCAATACTAGTATCCATATTGGCGCATCCCAAGTTACTACACAAAGAGAAGCAGTACCATAATCTGATAAAGTGGTATCCTGCCAAGGTTGGGCTGTAGGTCCAATATGATATAATTCTAATGAATCCCCGTGATGGTTTGTAAAATGTCTGGTCTCTAAACATATAGTGGTACACAAAAGCTATTGCCTAGTTACAGCTGATACTACTGCACGTTAGTTCTCTCAAGTCATTGGTGAGTTCATATCATTTTTATGTCAAGCTCTAAACATGAGCTATAATCTTTCCTACCTGGGCACTAGGAAATGAGCCATGTCAGTATCTGTTTTCAGTCCCAGATCTAGTTAAAGCAGCCTCTATCTGTCAGTTCTCTATCAGATATATATTTGAATGCCTGCCCGACTTTTATCATATTTTGCTTTTGACTCAGGATATGCCGCTGAGAAAACCTTCTTCTTCTTAGGGCTTTGAGTGATGCTTGATCGTTCGCTGGCTACAGGAGAATTCATTCCCACAGTATAATCAACCGCAACCATCTTCTTCCTGTTTTAAGTTGCCAAGAATCCGCCAGCAGTGTTGATTGACGTCACACCAGTAACACCACACCATACAGACTCACCTCTGCCTGGAACGGCATTGATGCAGTAAATCATGCAAAACAAGCTCTGACCAAGTATTCTGCTCTTCAGTAGATGGGCATGTTTTTTAACAGGCTGGTATTTATATATTACAAACTCCTTTTTACTGGTATTATATAATGTTAAATTATAATTTGGGGTTTTTCTTGAGGTGGGTGCCACAAATATCAAAGTTAACACAAAAAAAGTTTGATATATTGTATATGACTGTGTATGTTATCATTTGAATCAATTTAAACCTGTTTCACTGGGTTACTCAAAGTAAGAGTTAATGGCAGAATGATTGCCTTAGCTCTTTAAATTTAACAGACAAAAATTATATCTTCTCACTTATAATACCTTTAAGTTTTGCCCTTCAGATCTCAAGAGTATTAGGTCTCAAGCATCATCAAAAAAACCTAATTATGATGTGAGAGTCACAAAAAAATTAAGAATAAAATAGTTTGCTGATCTCATTTGAAATTATTTAAATTTACTAAATTATATAAAGATAAAAAAATAATACTTTTTGAATCATGATGATTTTTCCCCCGCATCATATTTTTTCGCTAGTACCGACCGAACAACAATAAAAAAGAGGATGGGGGTGAAAAATAAATAAATGATTAAAAAAAATCTATTGATTCAATCTCTGTATTTGCAATTGAACAATGTCATTTCAAGAAGTATTTATAGTCTTTCCAAAATAAATGTATGTGAATGTATTATTCTGTTTGCATGTTTCAAATGGCATTTTGATCAGTTATCATTTGTGACAAGCTCCATTTAATTGCTGGCCATGACTTTAATTGGCAGCTCCTTCCAAAGATTCTCTATTAGGTTTAAGACAGCCTTCTTCCTGGGACATTCTCTGGTAATTTTACATCCAGTTAGAAAAAAGTAAAAAACCATGGTAAAATTAAAAGATCGCATTTATCAAAAGTTTTTTTTTTTTTTCTGAATCAAACAATGCATATGAATATAGATAATTTCAGGCACCAGATCTGGAACTGCACCAAATGCCTAAACATATGCATGCATCAACCCATTTATTAAAAAAATGAAAAGAAATGTAATGAGAAAATCCCAGCGGTGTTTGCACCCAAAAAAACAATCTAAATTCTTCTGCAAAGCAACAAAGGCTTTCTGTGGGTTCGTCCATCTTCATTTAGCTGACAGTCCAGTCGGCGAGTGTGACAGACTCAGATGAAAAGTGCATCTGGGCAGGCTTTCTAATGAGAACAGGGAGGGGTCGTTAGCGCTTTAATCTTGGGCTCAGAGCAAACGGAACAAAAAAGATTTAGCAGTTGTGGTGTTAAATGATGGCCGGATTGTAATGAAGTGACACAAATTGATATGAATGTGTTTGTAGCTACAGTAGGGTCAGGAAACACACAAACAATAGACATGTTTCCGGGAGAAAACGGTTGAGAAATTGCTTTTTCAGCCACAGGGCAGATTATCACACAGAGCGTGGGGCACTCACTAAAACCATCCTCAAGATTTACTTTTTTTTATCCAAACTACTTTATTTTGTTGTTTCCAGAAAGGAAGCTGTTAGCATATTCATTGTTGCTGCATTGTTAGGGCAAAAACAATGTGCTGCCTGAACATACAATATGCTCCCATTTTGGGTAGTTACCTAACCCAGTGTGCTGCCCCAGGACAAGGCTGATAAAATTGGTGTAAAAATGTAAAAAATAAAACAACAATGAATGAATGCTTGTCTGCTTGGCAGATGGAAAAAAACAGTCCCCAAAGGCAATGTCCCTCCATATGTACTCAATTTTTTCTTCCCTCAGCGCCCCTCTCATTTTCTTCATATTTATGGAGTTATGTGCTGACAGCTGTTGGGAGTTCTGCATAAATGTATAACACTTCCCTATGTCAACATAATTTTGGATTAAATTAAAGCAACATAAACTCCAGCTGAGCTTTTCTATAACACAATGTTCAAAATGAAGTCAACCTCTTCTTAGGAAGTGTCACATACTTATAAAACTGCAAAAATGTTATAGCATTTTGCATAAACAGGTAGTTTCAATATAAGTTTTTATTAGAGTAGACTTAATCTGTATGCTTTGAAAAAACTGACTACCGGGATTTCAGTACCATTAGAAAAACTGAGTCTTTTGACCAACAACAGTTTGATCTACTGTTGCTCATCTCAGAAACATACTTATTGTCTCCCTCATAATGAAAAATAGAACATAAAAGTGGAACACATACAAGTGTCTTACTTATAAACCAATTAGGTTAAAAAAGCAAAAGCTCATGATTGGAGTTTCTATCTTGAGGGCTATCTGATCTAAGATGTCTAAGTTAAAGATAACACAGATCTTTTCAAAACCAGTATATTCCTGTAACTTGTTTCACATCTATCTTATTAGAATCACAAACATTAATGAATTATTTGAGAGTATCTCTTAAAGGGGGCATAATTGTAAAATGGAATCAAATATGGTTTTAAAAAAAATACAATTGTGGCATGTAAGAGTACAATTTTGCACACATTTTGCCTGCAGACCACAAAATTAATGCTTCGTCTTATCTGACCTTCTTCTATATGTTTACTGCATGTCTTGCAGTTAAATTTAAAATGAGAATAGGAAGTTTATCAGGACTTCTCATGGCTTTCTTTCTCCAGGCTTGACCTGATATTTTATATGGACAGCCATGTCCTGATGGGTGTACAGTTGTGCCACACTTTTTACAATTTCAGATAATCAGATTGAACGGAGCTCTGTGAGATATTCAAAGTTTGGGATATTGTTTATAGTTAAATCCTTCTTTAAGCTATTCAATACCTTCATCCCTGACCTGTCTGCTGTATTTCTTCTTTATGCTGTATGTTCATTAATAAACTGCTGCCTGAGGCCTTCACAGAACAGCTGCCTTGATACAGTGTTTGCATTTGTTTGCATATTGTCTAAATGGATTTGGTCACATAAGACTTTATTTCAGTTTTTTTAAGTTAAATGTATTAAGATATAAATTAGTCATTTATATCTGGTAGAAAAGACAATTGTGTTTATTTGTTTCTTACTTTCAAATTTATTTTAATATTGTCAAGAGGATGAGTTATTTGTGAAAAAACAACAGGGTTGAATATTGAGAAAGACCATCTAAGCCACATACATCTTTATTAAAAACCTTTTAACAACATTTTCATAATGTTTTAATGTTTACAAAAATTCCTTAAACTGATTTTTAAGGCGAATCATACCTTAATTTACAAAAAAAGGTAGGGTAAGAATGTCACCATGAGGAAAACCTAATATATGTTTCCGTAAGATGCTATTTGCTACTTAATTTGAATATTTTTCTTCCCTTGTGAATCAAACACTCAAAAAATGAGTTGTCCCCATGATACTTTGCTGTATCATCGGGACATTGCTGTAGTTTTTTTAAGAAATCCATTTAGATTTCGGATTTTACAGGGAGTCCCAATTCTATTTAAAATTTAAACCAAAGCCAAACAGAAAATACTTACAAGACTGCTTGTTTTTCTAACATAGTCCATGTGGAAATTTCAAACTGACAAAGAAAAGTTATCAAATGGATGCAGTCTTGTCTATTATATTACTTTTCCCTTGATCAAAGCAAACTAATAAGATGTAGGAAATCTAACCATACACCTTCTCATCTCATGCAGAGGATAACTGTAGTGACTGCTGATAAAAAGCCTGCAATAGCTCTACAAATACAGAGACTCTGGAAGTATGTGTAAATGAGATAGATAACAGTGACTGGGAGGATTAAGGCTCCATCACTGAGAGAGCTCTGCCTTTACTGTCAAATTTACAACCAAAGGTGTGCTTGAAAATAATCCTGAGACATCCATATTCCATCTTTTGTTCCCAGTTCTTCTTTTAGAAGAATGGCTCTTACTTTAATTTCATATTGAGAAAGAGATCTTTAAATTGATTGCAAGGCTCGTTTTATATGGTGCTGCTGCAATACTTTTTTTTAAAGTTGGAAATAAAAGCCATGTAATATTAGCAGATGTGGAAAAACTTCACATTTATTACATCTGCTGACATAAATGTGATAGTTCTAACGTTATTTTAGCTTTAGAACAAACACTTCATTGCAAAGTTTTCACACCTCTTGACTTTTTCATCCATCACCATGTGAAACTCAAATACCAACATATTGTGCTGGGCTTTCAAAAATGCTGTTTTCATTCGGTTTCCAATCACTTTACTTATACCCTAAAAGAAAATCAGTGAGAACCTATTTGTTAAATCCAAATATCATCTTGAAATTGAAACAGTATATTACAGCTCCAAATTTAGCCTTACATGGTCATCCACCTAAATTAACAGGAACCAATATTAGTTGTGCATGCCATAAATTTGACTTTTATTTTATGAAATTGAAGCAGGAAGGAACATTTAACTTTTTTCCCCAAACCATGTAGGAGACACAGCAAACATGGAAGAAACCGCTCTGGCCAGATAAAATCTATATTGTGTCTTTAAGCCTTCATACAAACGATTAATACCACACTTTATCCTAAACACACTATGTAACACAAAAGAAAGTGGTGGCAGCATCATCATGTGAGGATGCTTTTCTTCAGCCGTGTCCCAGTTTATATGTCACTCAGAAAATGTAAAGTCTTAAATGAAGCGCGTTTGACTCCCCGATGACAGATGGCGATATGTGCCCTTTTGCGCTGACATTCTTCCATTGGACTAGAGTAACACAGATAGTAAACAAATATTAAAGTCAGTGAAAGAGACAGAGTAAAAGCAGGATATCCACAATGAGTGAAGAACTGGACAACGACAACGCTGCAGCACATTTTGTAAGTACTGCACTGTTTGATTGTGTTACACTCATCGCTGCTGCTCGGTCTGTTGTTGTTGTTCCCGTTTCCGCCATTCTTTTCACTTCCTGAAGTGGGAGTGCTAAGGCTTCTAAAAGCTTGCTTAGTTGTGACAGTCATATAGACACGGAGAACTTTGATTCTCCAATCATATTAAGTGGGTTTATATGCAGCAAGAAAAATTTGAATCATTGCCCTAGTCCGACTGAAATCGGACTTTTGAAATACACATAAGCTTGACTAAATTCAAACCAAACTGGAGTTTGAGTAGTCAGACTAAGCTACCAAGATGATCTGATCAGGGAATGGAATATCTCTGCATGTATACACCTGTCACCAGTAGGGATGGGTATCGTTTAGGTTTCATCCGATACCGGTGTCAAAAATGTGATCTATTTAATTACATATCACAATCACATTCACAGTGTATTTATGGTCTTATTTCAAAAATAACAAAAAAGAGAGGTAGAATAACCAAAATATATGAATAAACTTAACATTTGGATGTAAGCAGTCTGTTTTGAACATTCCATAAATCAAAGGTAACATAGACTTAATAATCTAATGTCACAATCTACCATTTTCTACCAAGTAATCACTCAGAAAATAAAAACCCTGGTTCATCACAACAGGAAATGGAAGCTCTTCTTGGGAAGATGTGCACAGCTACTTCCGCTAACAGTTAACACTAATTTAAGTCCAAAAACATCACTTTAACTGAATTTTTTTTTTTTTTTACGCAGCGGTATCTCATTATAAAATGTATTGAAGCTATACATTGAACCAACACGCATTAATCACCATAAATACGGATAATTTAAACTCTGCACAGTGCACAGTGAACTGATATCCGAAGCAAACTGAAAATCCCCTCAGAAAACTTGTGAATTTATCATATCAACACAATATGCCAATAATAATATACTCACATATCATTTAGGATCAAAAACACATGCTGCTGCACCACAATCTGCATCTGAATTATAAACATATTCTCCCCCCAAAAAATAAAATTCTAGGAATCAATCGAGTTCCGTTGGTGCTTTAATTTTGACAGCCCTAACTCTTAGCAGTTTTTTTTTCTAAAAGACTGCCATGTTTACCTTTCCTGGTGATCGGGAATCACTTTTGGCTGTTTGCATGCCCAGAATCCATAGTGCTTGAGGTTTCCAGGGGGAAAAAAGAGAACCGAAATGTGCGCTCCTTTTCTGTGTGGTTACTACTGTTTATGTCGGTCCGGGCCGGGTTCGGACAGATAGTTAGAATTGATGTTCGGGTACGGGTCGGGCTCGGTCACATCAGAGGATTGAGGGCGAAAACCTCCACCTCCATCCAGGCTCAATGAAAGCATTAGGAGTGTGTGATTTGTGAAAAAAGCTGAGGGCGAGATATTTTTTGTTTTTTTAGTTTTTATTCATAAAAATAACAACAGGTTTGTTTATGCTAGCTGCAGGACATCTTGCCATATGTTTACCCTTTCAAAACTGACAGAAAAATTTCAAAAACTAAATTATTGTTGACATAAAAAATTAAGATAAGATCAAATATATAATATGATATATTAAGATGATTAAAATTAAAGATAAGAATTCACTTGACTCGTCCAGACATAGCAGGTGAGATTATTTTTTTGCCCCGCGGCCGCACCTTGTCTCAGACCCACAGCTCTGTATATTTTTCTACTTGGAAAAAAGTTTAACTCTGGATGAGAGGAGGCCAGCCGGGGTCAGGTGCAGAAATTATTTTCAGGTGGAAGAATCCCTACCCTCAGTTCATTAAACCGTGCGCACTTGTGTCGGGCCCAGGTTGGGGTCAGACATAAATATCTTAATACTTGTCGGGTTTGGGTCGGGTTCGGTTACTGCTCTGTTGGACGCGGGCCGGGCTCGGGCAGAAAAATGCGACCCAATCCACACTTCAACAACATCCACAGACTGAGCAGCAGCGGTGAGTGTAACACAATCAAACAGTGTAATACTTACTGTAGAATTAAAATTTATCAAAAAATAATTCAGTGCATGTTCAAGCAGAGACAAAATGGAGCCAATTTCCAGTTCTCACTTTTATTTTAAACAGATTAACAAATTGCAGTTTACAGAGAAAACATGCCCTATTTTCTCTGGGCCAGACAAAGATTTCTGATGAAGAATGGTTTCCGTGTCATAACTTTTATAAACGTCCAAAACCTCCCAGGATTAATCTGCTCCAATCAGAACGTTTTAAACAGTGTCTTGACAATGATTGGTCCGTCCAAAATCATGCAGTCATAAAGGGACGTGTCTTTCTCCTGGATCCAAGTCAAAAGTTCATTCTGAGTTTTATGGTTTTTATGATCCTATGGTCCCGGTTCCTCCCAAGCAAACTCCTAGTTTTATGGCCTGCAATAAAACTTTATCTACAGACATCCTGGTTGTACAGCCTTGGTTCCCACTCTACATCCTGTTTTAACAGCCTGCAATAAAACTCTTTGTCTCAGAGGTCCTCAAAGGTCACACATACTCCCACCATTTATCCAAGGCCTCTGCTGCTCCTCAAAAAGTGCCCAATTAAAATATTGGTAAAAACAGACTTTTACCTCTGACTTCTTACTAAAGATATTAGCCCCAAAAAAATAAGATACAACAACTCCCTCTTTCAATCTATCTTCAAATAGATTGATTACTTCTCTGTACTCTCCTTCAGGTTTAGTGCTTAAAACTTAAGATCTAAAAACATTTGAGAATGCAAAAAATGTCAAACCCAAGAAATTTTATCAGTTTAAAACATGAAGTCTTTCATATGATACACTAAAAAAAAAAAAAGAAACTTCAAAAGTCGAACTTTAGGTTAAAATATAAAATGCAACTAGCCAATACACTTGTAACCTTAAAATGATAAGAAAAAAGTTAGATCCCTCAATTGTTGATATACCCTCTTTTGACCTAATCTAAAACCCTTATTTTAACTTATTCCATTAACTGGTAGCTGTAGCAATCCCCAGAAATAAACACACAGAATTAAAAGCCAAAATATAAATAGTCAGAATACAAATGTCTAAGTGTGAAAAGTTAACTAAGTTTAGCTTTTAATGTATGTGAATACTGTGGAGGAGGCCCCAGAGAAATACAATACAATTTAATACCCACAAGATAATGAGAAAACACAATTGACTATCTGTTCTGAAACGGATCAGACTTAAAGTGTTAAGAAACCTGTGAAATAGAAGGTATTAAGAAACCCTCTTAGGCAGTATTAACAATCGGCACCTGTGAATAAAAATGGTTAAACAACCTGTAAAATGCAAAAAATTATTAAAAAGTCTATTCAGTCTTTTATATATTTTTATCTTCTGTTCTTCTTTCTTCTCTCTCGTGGTTAACCCCCGAATGGTGGCACCTGGCAGCTGCACAGAGCTGATCAGTGTTCCAGTTTTACTCCCATATATGCAGATAACCACTCTCCCACCGATGTGGAGTGGTCAAAACCTGCTGTGAAGCTGATTGATGAGTTGTAATCCTCTTCTGTACATCCCTCTTTGAGATGGCAATTTCAATTGCCCATCTCCTTCATTGGCACATAGATCACACTGGATGATTAATATCAACACCCAAACAACTTGTGGGTGAGTTAGGCCCCGCCGCCTGTGGCTTCAGCTTCCGATTCAGCTTGGTCAAAACCTTCTTGACCCTCTTTAGGTAGATTCCTGCTGATCCTCAACCAGTTTCGTCGTTGCCGTGGAGCTGCACTTCGTGTGTGTTTCCAGCTGTCATCTGGAACTGGCTGAACCACTTGGACTCCTCACGCCTTCGTCCCAAAGGGTCGTGGAGCTGTACCTTGGACCCCTTCAGCAGCTGTAGTCAGCTGTGACCAGAGGAGACTGTGTGCTGCTCATGTGCTGCTGAATCCTGGGGGCATAAGCTTGTAAACATCTAAAAAATGACAGTTTTTGATCCGGTCTTGTGATCACTCTTGATGATCATCAAAACAATTTAGAGGGCCTTTCGACAATAAGCCCCGACTGTGCAGTCATGTTAGCCAATTTTGATCTTAAATTAAGATGCAGACGTACAAGTGAATACCAAAAGAAATCCGCAACCCTGACCGAAGTCATCATGTATGTAATCAATCATCCCCTATCCGCTTAACCCAGACAGATCTAAAAAAAATTTTTCCCATCACAGTACTGACAGTAGGTAAAAATTGTCCTCAAACCTGGCCTCATAAAATTTGATTCGAACTGCAATTTATTAAAAATTGGTCAACCTACTTATAATTTTACATAATCACGTTAAATCCCAAATATGTTCAAAGCCTGCAACCATACATTATCAATTTGCTAAAAATTAAGTCCTAAATTGTGTATTGCCCTGAACCAATCTGCTACACAGACTTGGTTTGCCTGTAATAGTCATCCCCTTTATATAAATCACATTTATTTTTGATTAAAAGATTTTGCTTTATATCCGGTGGGTCATTAAGTTAAAAAGAGTCATAATCTGAAACAAACATTAGCCTAGAATGTTGGTAACTGTATTAAATCTTTGCTATATCATATTCCCCTATTAATAATACTTTGACATTGTACTATAATGTTTGTTTTTCTCTTTTCTGAGTCCTGAGTACCCCTGCAGAATGTGTCGTCCAATTAGAGATTAGTTTCTGCCAGTTACCTCAGCCTTCCTTCTTATGTAGCATCCATGTTGATAGAAACAGTATACACCAACATGACCAAGTATGTCATTTTAATAACATAACAATACAAATGCACCATCTAAAATGCAAAAAATAAACTATTATCTAACATTGAAATATAAGGTAAAAGTTAGTTCCCGATGCCTTGTTCTTTCATTGGACATCCACTCCTTTTCAATCTAATCCAACTGTATTGTGCTGAGAAATTATTTCACCCATCTAATTAAAAAATAATCCCTGGGGAAAGAGCAAATCCATCTTATTTTGGTGCAACACCGTTGTTATTCCTGAAAACTAAACAAAAACACCTCCCTCATTAATGGATTTAAAAGCAAGAGCAGGCTCAAGAGTTTACTTTTTGTCTACAGTTCAACTGATTACTATCCATTTGCTTGTTCACCTAAATTGATTCTTTTATTTACTTATTTTATTCATCAAGTTTAAGACACTTATGTCTGTTTTACTATGCCTCTTTTTAAATGTTATCAATTATTCTATTATCCATTTCAGCTTTTTAATTATCTTAAACCGTCAAGCACTTTGATTCAGTCTTTCTGCTAGAAATCAAATAAAATTCTGACTTACTTTTGATTTAGCTGTTCCATTACAATATATCCTATCTTAAATTTAGTACATCCCTGTGGATGAAACGTAAAAATAAGGAAAAAAAAAATTTCTCTCTCACCAGCCAGCAACCCCATGCTATAGGCCCAGTTTTTCCTTCCACCCAACTTTCCAAATTTTGTTCCCGGTAAATGGTGGTATTTTACCTGGAGATAATTCTGGGGAAGGCACGGGGGTTTCAGAGTTCAAGCAACCAGGGCCACCTTCGATCAGAAAAACAGAAACTCTTGTGGTTAGTTCAGCAACATTGACATTGAATCAGCAGCCTTTGATCATCACTTCTTCAGCAGAAATTGTCCATTTTACACCAGCCAAGTGGATTCACACATATTGTCCTTGAAAGTTCAGTTCAGCATGAGGAAATGTGCTCCTTTTGAGGGTGTCCCCTGCTTCACCCCTGAAAATATTCAGTCACTGGTGCCCCCCGGTGTGGGAGCAGAGCACAAGACAGAAGAACTTCTGCGCTGGTCGTATAGATTTTTCTTTCTTTGGCAGTTATGGCGGGCGCCTGGCACTATCCGTCATCAGCCCACGCACCCCCACCCATCTTATCTCCCCAGGAACATAAATTACATCTCAAGAATGTTATCTGAGGGGTCTCTATTGCGGGATGGGAAAAAGAGAAAAAATATATAATTAGAGGAAGAAAAAGACAGACAGAGTCGATCCTCTCAGCCTATTAAAATCAAGTTTTATTTAAACTTTTTATTTTCATATTCATTAGTCTCCTTCCTCGAATGCTGAATTTAAATATCTTTCCCACTCAGACTGCCTATGTGGGCTCTATTTTAATTTTATTTTAATCAGTTATAATTTCTTCAGTATTAGTTCTGGTAAAAATATACTAATTAATAGGTTTGCTCTCTCCAACAGGAATGATAATTACTCCTTATATGTCTAATTAAACTGTTGTTCTAATTCTTCCCCTGCTTATTTTAATTAATGCTTCCTTCATTTTTTCATCCAATTTATATTCTATACTTTATCAATGCAATGCCTTTCTCTATTTTGTCAATTTGAAAAATGTCTCTTTCATCTCATGTGTAAATTAAATATTTATAAAGATTGACCATCGCAATATTTTATCAACACACTTAGTTCTTTTTTAGTGATTTAACCATTTTATATTTATTAAAATTCATCACCCCCATAACTTCCTTCCTGGGCAATAGATTTCAGTCTCAACAGTCTCCCAACTCCTTGAGGTGAGTAAAATATCTGAAAATTAATCAGTAAGATCAGTAGGGTCTATGTTGATGTCCTACAAAATGGTGTCTGAGAGCAAACATAACATAATGTCTATTCCTCAGATATAAACTGCATTGATACCATTCACTAATTCTTTTCTTCCAAGTTTAGTGGTCTGTTCACAAAGTAAATAGACAAATAAAATAAAATTAAAAAAGGCTGAACTTTTCTGTTAGATATTGCTAAAGCACCACTAAAACATTGCAATAACAAAAATAAAGGCAATAACCATCTGCAAAGGTTCTATCCCCTTTTTTCTGTCCCTCTTGTAAACAGTCTCTATGGAAAAGTGGCTCTCCTGGTTTCGCTTCACTGAGGTTGAGACGAATAGCTCATATTGAACTAAACCCCTTTGAAATTCAGTCTTCACACCACTTTTTCCAGACTCTGTCCCTTTAATCAATTAATAATTTCTGCTAATATAAGCATGCTACTTACAGTGAGATAAAGATGTCCAACTAGGTTCCCTTCCAATTATAACTGTCGTTGGTGTTATCAAGGTTACCTGTGAAGCTCCTCCCATCTGAGCAATTACCAATAACGATCCAGTCTCCAACTCCCCATCATTTAAGTGTACTGGATCTCTATCAAGCTGGCTCAGACAGAAAAAATATCAAAATTAAAAAACATCAAATGTTTAAAACAAAATCAGAGAATATAAACACAACATAGTTTACAAAAATTGTCTTCAGTTTGCTATACTTCAAATTCTATCCATATTTCTAAAGAAAAATCCAAGATTTAAATCACTGACAAAACAGCTTCCCTATAAATATTTCTTTGGGACTTTAAGACCGTAGTGCAAAACATGCACGTCTCATTCCCTGATCAAATTGATGTGAAAGTAACCAGGTGGTTGCTTATTGTTAGAAATTGCCAAACCTAAAGTACTTTTTTTTAACACAATCCAATCTAAATTCAAAGTACTTTTGCTTATATGATTCCTCTTTAAACAAACCCAAATGTGCTAACTTGCCCAAATATTCTGATTGTAAATAACGAAACAGTTCATACTTCAAGAACATTTGTCAGATTCTGTGAAGTGAATCAAACATAGTCAAACTGATTTTTGCAACTAAAACTCCTCTTAAATTTTTGTAGGATACATAGTAGTCTAATTCCCCTTAGCAGTAAAACAAAACAAAAAAATTCAATACAGGAGGTTCAAGAGATAAGATTTCTCTAAACACAAACTAGTAGCATTCAAATAAAAAACAAAAACCAGCATTTTACAGTCAATCCCAATTATCCTCTCAGGCTTCTTTTTGTTGCTCCAATGATAAACACCAAATTGAATTGAAGCTTCTAGAAATGTCAAATAAATTACCACTGAATCATGTTTTCTTTAATCCAGCTTCTCAAATTAACATTTTTCCAAAGTTCTCATTAATAAGCAGACCGCAATTCAGAGATCTGGGTCAGAATCCAAGTCGAAAAATATATAAATTTTGAGAAAGAAAGAGAAAAAATAAAAAATAAGAAAAAATAAAGAAAATAAAATCAAAAAATCTAAATAAATTGTCAGTTACTGGTCTCCACTAATCAAATGGTATATTATGCCATTATTCTATAATCAGAACTGTTCCAAAATGTTTTAGGACATGTAAATTAACTCTCAGCATCAAGTAGACTAGCTAACAATTAATGAATAACATCTGAAAAATTAATCTTAAAGTTTAAAACTAAAACCAATTCTTATTTGTCAAAACAAAATGTGCATTCAAATATATGGTAAAAATTATTTCAATGTAGCTGGTCCAATCACATTTTGCTTCTACACGATCAGAATAAATGAATTAGAATTTACTTCTTACTTCTAAATTAAACCATCATTTCGATCACCGCCGATAAACAAATCTACCAAAGAATTTAGTTGTTACTTTCAATCCTTAGACCAATTCCAAATTCATCCCCAGCCTGTTTAAAAACAAACTGATGCCTTAAAGATGATTCTGTGTTTTAATGTTTTCTTTTTTTTCAAACTCAAACATTCAAATCCCACTAGTTTAGAAAATATACTATGATAAGTATTGTTTTGCATGGTAAAAACATTCAATTTGTAACGGAATTGAAATATGCTGGGTTACTCCTTGAGCCCCAGTTGAAATTTGATAAATCCAATAAGCATTTAGTGTCCACAAAATCCTTCTCCTTTAGGTCATTCATTCAGAGACTAAGCTATATTTCTAAAGTCTATAGAGCCATCAGAAATAAGCCAAACATAATTTTAGTATAAATGATACTTATTTAAATCACAGACTCATTCTCTGTACCATTCAACACGGTGCTTATAAAAATAATTTAGACCAGTTTGTTGCTTTCCAATTAACACCGTTTGCTTTTCGTTCTATTCTTATAATTACTGCTCATAGCTTTATCTTTATTTAGGCCAACTTAATCAAATCCTGCTTAGATCAATAAAAAAGCAACAAATCCACCGAATTAAAGATTCAAAAAATGCAACTTTTATTTTTTATATACACTCCCCTCTTTTTAATTTTAAAGATGAAATCAAAAATTAAAACTTCACCAAGTCAGAATCGACTCATGAGTAACTGTTCTTAGTCATTCGCGTTAAATTGTAACATGCATCATTATCCCAATAACTGTACATGCTGTCCTCATGTGATAAATTGAGCCTTCTCTGGCAAAACCAGTTAACTAAATTCAGCATGTACTTCTCGATCTTTAATCTCCGAATTGTAACAGTTCAGTTAAATGTGAAACACCTTAAATTGCCCTTCGTAGAAAATGTGCCAAAACATTGCCGAAAGGAGTCCAAATGAGTAGCAAACTAAATTTATATCTGAACAGTTATTTTGAGGCCGTTGTCTAACAAACGTCCAGTCATGTAAAACATTACATCCTAATTAATTAGAAAAATTTAACAAAATCCCAATTCGTTTAAGTCCTAACAAGGCAATCGTCTGCAGGAGTCTGTAATCACTTTCTATCCAAAATCAACTCTTAGCTTACAACACACAGAACATGCAGTTATGTTTAACCACAAAAACACATTGACACACAAAAACAAACACGCTAGCATAGCACAGCAGCCTGCAGCAACGTGCTACCGTAAACTCTCTTTGTGCAACGAAACCTAAAACAGTACAAAACGTACGGCGAAAACACTCAAGAAAATCGCAACACATACTTTAGAAAATTACTTACCGCAATACCAGGACTTAATCCGCACAATTCATACCACTTTACCAAACTTTAATTCGGCACAAACAAAACAATCTCCTGTCCGTCCAACACGGACTGAAACATATGTTTCCTAACAGCCGTTCCACACAGAAAACACCGAATCTACAACATCCGTTACAACCCAAAACCATTAACAAAAAACACAACATTATAAGCGGTGATTTTAAGACCTTAGTACATTATTTTATCGCGGAGGTTTAGACCAATCTGTCACAATTTTCGTAGTCTGCTTTGAGAAATTTCCCGGCGCCGGCCTCCAGAAAACCACTCAAAAGACTCAAACAGATGGCAGAAAACCGCTTATTACCACTAATTTATTTATCAAAACATATAGTCAAAGCTGTTGTATGTTAGCCGTGCTATTAAGCAGAAAATCACACAGAAGTAGCTCCGCCATCTCACCACCTAGCTTGGGCGTTCGCTCTGATGGCCTGTTGTAAATGTTCACAACTAATTCTTATAGATTTTTAATTTCAGTTATCCATCATATTTAGTTATATATTTATTTATCTATTTTAATTTATTTATTATACTCGAGTTCATTATTTATACTATAACATTTTAAAACAAACGCAACATCTCCAGCACGTCTCGCAAAGCGCCTGCGTAAAAAACCATCTCACACACATACGCACATGCGAATCACACACCAGCTCGTCACCGCAAAACATCAAATACAGTACTTTTACAATATTATTAAAAAGTAACACCAACAACACTAACCTCAATCGGACACACCAAAAGTCGGACCATTTCACAATCCAATTCGCGTTGCTCAAGCGCACGTTTGGAGAGACGTCGGCTTCATCAAGGTAATCCGTCCAGATTAACAGAGGGCTCCCCGGCTCTACTGCAATCTTTTCCGTTTGCCAGCCCTGAAGAATCTTACGAAAGCGTCCTTTCGAAATTGAGATTGCCAATTCTCAAGCCCCGATCCGCACTTTGGTTCCGATTTTTAGTCGTTGAAGGGACCACTCCATCCGGTCCATCTGCTCCATTGTACCCCTTGGCGCGCAGAGTAACAAACTCCATCTCCCAGCAGGCACCGGTGTTTCTCTGCGGAGCGCAAAGCAGGTCGCAATCATGCTCAGAACAGAGACACAGACAATGGAGCCGCTTCAACCACGGGCCCGCAACAGTTAATCTGCTCAAAACAAAAAAACATATGTAACTTGCATGACAACATTACCCAATGTTAGATTAACCAATCAACAGAATTAAAAACCACGCAACTCTGCGCAAATTGTCAATAGAGCAAATACATGTCCGTTAATTAACTTAATATTATATATATTTATATATAAAAATATATGGATCTTGTCAAAAACTTAACTACATATTCGAGCTGCTTAGAATCTTTCAGATTTTAAGTAAAATTTATCAAAACAATAATTCAGTGCATGTTCAAGCAGAGGACAAATGGAGCCAATTTCCAGTTCTCCATTTTATTTTAAACAGATTAAACCAAATTGCAGTTTTACAGAGAAAACATGCCCTATTTCTCTTGGGCAGACAGATTTTCTGACAAGAATGGTTTTCGTGTACATAACTTTTATAACGTCAAAACACTCCCAGGATTCCTCTGCTCCATCAGAACGTTTGGTTTTTAATAAGTGTACTTGTCAATTGATTGGTCCGTCCAAAAATCATGCAGTCATAATGGACGGTAAACATCTCCTGTCTCCTGGATCCAGAATTATATGTCCTTCTCCTGGATCCAAGTCAAAAGTTCATTCTGAGTTTTATGGTCCTGGGTCCTTCCTAAGCAAAACTCCCAGCTTTATGGCCTCCATCCTTATCTACAACATCCTGGTTGTACAGCCTTGGTTCCCACTCTACAGACATCCTGTTTTTACAGCCTGCAATAAAACTCTTTGTCTCAGAGGTCCTCAAAGGTCACACATACTCCCACCATTTATCCAAGGCCTCTGCTGCTCCTCAAAAAGTGCCCAATTAAAATATTGGTAAAAACAGACTTTTACCTCTGACGTCTTACTAAAGATATTAGCCCCAAAAAAATAAGATACAACATTACCAAATTAACTTCGCTGCAGCGCTGTTATTGTATATTTCTTCGCTTATTGTGCATAATCTGCTTTTAATGTCTTCTTCACTGACTTTAGCAATTTTTTACTGTCTGTGTGACTCGACTCCAATCGAAGAATGTCAGCACGAAAGGGCACATGTCGCCATCCAGTGTCATGGACTCGAATGCACTTCATTTAATAATTCGTTTTCTGAATGACATGTAAAACAGTTTTCGACCCTAAACTCTGGCTAAGCCATCTGTCTGATTCCTGCTAAAAGCTTGATTTAATCTTCTCTGTATCGTTCCAATTTTAGTACACGCCGTAGATGTGCTTGTACTGATTATCTGGGCCCCTTGATCTTCTAAAAATTCCAGTTCAGTTCGACTTTAGTCAAGCTAAGATGTATACATGCATTTCAAAAGTCAAATTTCAGTCGGATTAAAGCAACTATTTTACATTCCCTTGCTGCATGTAAACACACTGAGTGGCAAGGAATCAGATTAAGTTTGATGGGAAGATGGACAGAGCCCAATATACAGCAACGCTAGAAGGTAACTGGTTAGAGGCTGTAAAAGAGTTTAAACTTGGGTGGAGATTCACCTTCAAGCAGGACAACGAGGCCTGAAGGAACCCTAATAACTATGCTACTTGGCCAATAAACTGATTCTGATTCTGATTCTGATTCTGATTCTGATTTCTGTTAAACATATTATGTTGGAATGGCGTAGTCAAAGTACAGAACAAAATCTAACCAGGAAATTGTGCCAAAAATTTGTATATAGATGTTCTTCATATAATCTTACAAGGCCTTCGCTGAATACAAATCCAAGATATGTTTTTTATTTATTGCTTTTTTTGTTAAATTTTTTTTAATGTTCATTTGCATACCTTTCCTTCCACTTCATACTTCCTTTACATTGGTCTAAGAAAGAAATACAGAAAGAAAACACTTACGTTTGTGTATATAATATGACAAAAATTGAAAAAGTTTAGGGGTAAGAATCATTTCTTCAATTCGGTTCAGTTCATTTATATGGCATTAATTCACAACACACTAAGGCACTTTAAGAAGTCAATTAATTTAATTATACATACATCCTAACTAATCCTACTTATTAAACAGTGGATTAAGTTCAGTTCATTATTCCAATTAGCTGATTAGTTTTCCCTCTAAGGAAACTTAGTAGATTGAGTCATTGAAGTGCGGCAATCAGTCCTATTGGATGAAGATGTAGTGAGGGTAGACATTCGCCTGTGTTGTGTCGTTGACTGCACAGCAAACCCTTAGTGGAGACAGTGGAGAGAAAAATCTCCAGTAGAGCTTGGCACAGTGTAAGCATCCATCTGCCATGACCGACTGGGGCTTTGAGAAGACAGAGAACATACACAAAAAAAAGGAACAGAAGAACAAATGTATGACTACTTTCTATGTTAAAGAAAGTAAAACGATAATATCAGGAGAGGGAGAACATTTAGTTGTTGACAGCGGTATGTCAGCCTATGCCGCCCTCCATGAAGGCCTCACAGCTAAATAGGAGACCGGAACAAGTGTGGCTTCGATGGAGAGAAAACATCAAGTTAAAAGCAAATAATGCAACTGGAGAGTAGTAGAAGAAGAAATTGGAAGAGTGCGGAAAATCCTACTGTAAAGCCTAATTTTTTTGTGTCCATGAGAGCAAACGTTAGAGAAAAAAAAATAACTTTTAACAAAAAAAGAGAAGGAATTTTTAGAAAAGACTGGGCAAATGCAACAACCAAGGACCTGAGAAATATTCTGAAGAACAGACTTCATTTATATCTGGGATATTCAGTCTTTTTTTAATGAAACAGAGTATTTTTTATGTTATTTTACAACTTAGTTTTTCAATCTATTCTTGTTTCAGTGCATCACCACTTTACTGCAGATGTATGAATATTGTTATCCTCTTGGTTTTTTAATTCCTTCTGTATAGCAGCATTAATGAACATCCACAGACTTCAGCAGGACTCATTTCTTCTCTGTAAGAAAGGGAGAAGTGAATAGGTCCTTCTGGTTCCATTAATGCGCTGACTGGCTTTTCCCTCCCCTCTTACCCAAGCTCAAACTAGACAGAGCGAAGGCCGATTTAATGTGAAGTTAAGTGATGCTGAGGCTGCTGGGGCAATCAGCAGAGACGAGCACTGATGTCTGCAGAAGCAGGAGAGGCTCAGCGTTAAAGAGCTTCCATTAGCCCCCGTCCTTTTTAATGAGACACATCTCATAATGTTACCTATTCTTTTCTCTTTACATCCAATGAGAAGAAAGGAAGAAATTTCTTGCTTCATAAAGCTGCCATTCTGAGTCGTCGAAAGCAGCTTCGGGATACTTGAGCTGTCAAACTAGCGACACCAAAGAACCCTTTATATCCAAATGACCAAGTTGCATTAGCACAATACGATTCAAAACACTACAACAAAAACAAACACATGAAATCTGTGTATAAGATTGGGGGAAAAAAAGTTAATTTAGGGGTGTTTTTTCCCTTTGTTTTTATGGCATGCATTGGTGCTGGGAATATTCAGATTTAGAGCATAATTATTTTGACCCAAAGCATTCACACTAATAATGCTGTTATTATTTTTTTTATTATTATTCACCTGCTTTGTGGTTCCTCTACTTTTTGGGTTTCCAACACGTCATCAACACAAATGTGACAGATGCATTTTAGAGATATTTTAAATTACTATCTCTTCAAAATGTTGATTAAATAAAGTAATTATTTAAAAAAAAAAATTAACCCATCCATCCATCCATTTCCTTAACCGCTTAGTCCTCCAGGGGTCGCGGGGGGCTGGTGCCTATCTCCAGCTGTCAATGGGCGAGAGGCGGGGTGCACCCTGGACAGGTCACCAGTCCATCACAGAAAAGTTTAACCCATTTATTTAAATTTATTATAAAATGATATTGATATTTCAACAGTTTATTTCTCATAATTCTAATGATTATAGTATACAGCTATTGAAAATCCTGAATCACAATATGACCAATATGAATATTTGTTTGTATAGAAAGCTTGTTATGGCCTACACTATCATAAAGAAGACTGTTTATTAGTGGTGCAGCAGGCTTACATTGGCACCCCTCTGAAGAAGGGTAAGCTATAATGGTAATTGCTAAAAGAAAAAACTCCTCAAGGTATTTTTGTAAAACTAAGTAGAATGACTTGCAGTTAGAAATGAACAAATGTGGTGCAAATCTATTCGAAGACTGTAAAGTAGTTCAAATATAAGTGATTTTGAAAAACATACACCTCTGTGGAAGCTACTGAAAGATTTATGCATAAATCATTTTTTCTTTTCTTTTTCTTTTAATCTTTAAAGCAGTGCTGCATGACGTCACAGTTGGTACTACTTTTGTCATTCAACAAGAAGGTTCCAAGTTTGAATCCATGGCTGGTGCCCTTTTGCAAGCAGTTATGGTGCATGCCTTGGTTCTGTATGTGAGACTCCAACTTCCTCGCATGGTCCAAAAACATAATTCTTAGAATAATTGTTTGCTTTAAATAGTTGTTAGGAGTAATTGTGAGTGGGTGCACGGTTTTTTGTCCTGTGTGACTCTGTGTTACCCTGTGATGAAATTGAGACCTGTTGAGGGTTTCGAGGTACCCTCACCCAGTGACTGCTGAGAAAGGCACCAGATGGAAGAATGGATTGTTGAATCGTAAATTATCATCCAGCTGTAATCGCTGTAACTTGCTCTACCCCTTACTGCCTAATTTCAACTGTTCTAAATTATATTTGTGGTTTTGCTATCAAACAGAATCTGAGTGAAGAACAGAATGTTAATTTCATTTAATTTAACAAAGAAAACATCCAAAGTCAGGCAGTGGAAGCCCATCTCCATGTCCGGTCCACATCTTGTGAATCTCCCTCAAACCTTTGACTCTGGTTTTGCTTTACAACCCTCTCAATGCTGTATTTCATCTCTGTTGCTTGTGCACCTTTTTAAGCCAGATCTTTTTCTTCAACTGAGATTCACATCGATATGCCTAAACTAAGCACTCTATGAAGTGACAGTTTCTGTAGTGATGACATTTTGTGGCTTACGCTTCATGTGAAGGGCGTCCATATTTATATGCTGCTCAGCAGTCTTCCCCATGATTGTGTGTGCCCATAACAAGATATTCCTGTATGTCAAGATGCATTTATAAAAAATAATACATGCTTGAAATACCTCACTCTGTGCCAAAGTTCTGCACTTTAAGTTCTGAAACTAACAAATGTTTTCCTGATATTGAAATGTTTTTGTTTGATTTACCTGCAGTAGGCTTATCTTCCTATTACTACTAAGAAACTAAAGAGTGTGCCCCTCCCCTTAAAAATGCTTAAAAACACAAGGAACTTTTTGAAAAATGTGTCATCCTAGCTGGCTGAAAATCAGAAAAGTCAAATTCGAAAGCTAGAGGTGGGGCTTACCACTGGAATGCATTAAAAAACACAACTTTGGATATGTTCAAATGGACCAGTTAAGAAGACAAGCTAAAAGTAAAACCCAGTAAAACTTGCAATATTGAAATGCAATACAAGGTTTCAAGGCTGCCCAAATATCTCCTTCACATGATTTTGAATGGCTACTTTTGCTCAAAACAATGAACACACATTAAATTACAATATCACATTTTTGACAAAAAAAATTTTTAGAAATTAAAAAAGCATAGAATCAGACACCTGCAGGCATGAGGAACAGAGTGAACTGGGCAGCAACATGCAAAGAGCAGAGGAACAGAATATGAGAGGGGAGAAAAGAGGAGAGTCAAACCAAACCTGATATCCCTGTCATAAGAGGTGTGTCACACTGAGGCACTTTCATGCACATAATGAAATCTGCTGCATTAACCTTTAGAAAGAAAACCGTAACATTAAACTCAACAATGGCACTGCAGGGCTTTTTTATACTCTGTGAGAAAGAGGCTTTTCTTACAAATACCCAGAAAATGAAGTTTTTAGCTGTGTTAATCAGATTCTGTTTAAAATCTGGTTTCATGCAGCAAAGTCTGAAGAGGCCAACATTTAATTCATTGTTCTATGTTCAGTTTAAAATAAATAGAAGAGCTGAGCTTAAAAGTGTGAATGTTTGGAGACTCGACAGATAGAGAAACTGGTGAGCTTACTGGATCTGTCAAACCAGACTGTTTTTATTCTTGTATTTTTTGTGTATTATGCAGTGTGTGCACTTTGCAAGAAAAACAAAAAGAGGGAGATGAACTGTCTTTTTCTTACTTCTTTTTTGTGGCTCTTTTGTTGCAGAGGAGCTCATGCAGCACATTTGAGTGGAAAATCCTGAGCCGCTGCTCACAAGTCAGCTAATGGTTCCTAGCCTGCTAGCTCCCCCTGGTGCTCGTTTTAAAAAGGAACAATTAAAAGACATCTCATATGTTCCTATATTTTTTAATCACAGTGGTCATTATATAAATCCTAGTCTTGCTAAAGATCCCCAAGAGTGCTTTAATTCTTGGCATCTGATGCTTGGGTGAAACCATAGAATAGCATTTTTTGTTTTGCTGATTATTGCTGGGAGAAATATGCATTACTGAACAATTCCATCTATCACAACATCTAGAAACTAACCTAAACTCATAAGCTATTAACTTAAAAGAAAATAATAGCTCTGGTTATTTCATTCATATGTACTGTGCCTACAACTCAAAACTTTGGGCAAAATGTATTCTTTTTTTTTTTCTTCAAATATTCACATTCTGTGATATTCCATATTTGTTAGAAAGGGATGTAGGTTGAAGTAAAGACTTTTTTAATTCATACTGAAGACTTGTTTTACCCTGTTCATAAACCATTATAAGTTGCAGATATTAATAAGAGAAGTTTCAGCAGAACACATTCTGCAGACTTCCCTTTGAAATTTCAGAAGTGATTTGGGGATAGTTGTAGTGAAGAGTTTGAAATATGGTTTGTTAATCTATATTTATTTGTTGTATGAAGCATGGGAGGCTTGGAGGCATACTGATTAGCAAGAATTCTCAGCATTATACATTCAAAATAACACTCTGGTATCTAACAGAAGGGACACCACATTGATTTTCTTCCTTAACTGAAGTAAACCTAAAGCAAACAATGTGAGATGCTGATTAATGTTTTCAGTTTTTTAACTGCAGGGAGTTTCTCACCTAACTTGAGTCCTGTTGGCGGTAAGATTAAAGCCCTCCTTGAGATGTTCTGCAGGCTCTCACACCCACAAAAATGTTGAGAGCCCTAGAATAAAGCAAGAAAGGAGGCTTATTCTGAGCGTACCCTTCTAAACTGAAATTGTCACCTCCATTTTCATCTGGGTGAATGCTGAATGCCATAAAAGAGGCATTCGATAGTGGATTGTGCTTTGCACGCCCACTTCAATGCCAGGCTTGTGCATAGTGGTGGCATATTTGTCCATGCAGCAGTGTGCAGCACAGACTAAGACATTGTTTAGTGTGTGGGAGCTCTTTTTGGCAATATTTGAGTGCTAAGCTTTTGTTTGTCAGTGCTCACTGAAGCAAAGCCCCTCAGAGACACAGATCAGCAGCATCAGGAGGACATTACTGTGCCTTGAGTATCTGCTGAGTTTTGTATAAACTCTGAGAACAGCCTTCCTCAGCTTATCTCCATTTCTTTTCCCCCCCATTGTTTTTAACTTTTGAACTTCTTCATATTTTCTTATTTGAATTACTACACACTTCTATGTTTTCTATTTAAATGTTATATGACAAAAAGCACAACATAACTAGTAGGGAAAATTATGATTAATTTTTCAAATGAGAAAATGAAAAGTATTGTTTGCTTTGTCGTCAGTCCCTTTGAGTCAGAACTTTGTAGAAACATATTTTTACAGCTTCATGCCTTTTGAGGAATGTCACTCTCAGATTTATGCATACATTTTTTTGCCCGTTTTTCTTTCTAAACCACCCCAGGGTCTGTCAGATTGGACGGAGAGCATCTGTGAACAGCATGTTTCAAGCCTTAACAAAAATTATCATTTTGATATATATGGTATGTACTTTGACTGGACCATTCTGTTACATGAACAGTGTTGTGCCAGTTTCAACCTTAAGAAGAAGTAGCTCTAAAAAAAAATAATTTGGTCTGAAACAAGGTTGAAAAATATATGGACCACAACATCATGAACAAATTCCATCCATCCATCCATGCAAACCCAAGGTGTTCCCAGGCCAGCCGAGAAATAGTCCCTCCAGAACTCTGGGCGCTCAGGCATCCTAACCCGGATAAACCTGCTTCTCAACCTGTCTAAGTGAGACCCCAGAACGCCTACCCTGAAACTCCTACCCAAACGGTGGAATGCCAATTCCGTGCCACTCTCTATCGGTCTATATCATAAAATCCCAAAGAAAAACATTTGAGTTTGAGTTTGCCATGTAAAATACACTGAAAATTTTCAAAAGATAGAAATATTTTGCAGGGCACTGTATATGAGGGCAAAGGGTTCCAATTAATGGAAGGTTAGTCACAATCTACTCAAACTGAAACCAGCTTGATAATTTAGATGATCAATCATATCAAAGTCTAGCTGAAATAAATAAAGTCCTATTTAATAAAGTCCTATTATTCTGCACTGGAGAATAGGAGACATGATGCACCTTATGTTCATGATCACAACAAAACCTAATAAAGAAGAAAGTCAGAACATGTAAATAGCTTTTTTGTACCAGCCCTTCCCTCTGTAACAGCTGTTTAAGGCCCTGGTTGCTTCACAGCAGGGCCGCTTTAATCTGGTTTAGGGGGCCCATAATGAAATGTGCTGTTCAAATGGCCTGTAACAATATTAGGGAGGAGGGAAACTTGATATTGAGGTGGCCTCCATGGCAACAGTGACTCCAATGTTTGGGAAGATTTTGAAGCAGCTTTATGGGCTTCAGGGGAGATGACACTGGGAAGGAGGAGTGTCGAAGCAGCCGTGCTTGCATAGTGAAAATTCCTTTGGAAGTTCAATTTAAATTCCCCCTCTGATCTTTTCACTTTTGCCATACACGACCCTTGCAACATCAAAGTCTGTGGCTTCCCATTAAAATTAATCTACACTAAAATATATTGACAGTAGTTCTTACTGAAGTTTTTTTTCTTTTGTTTTTTTCAAAGACGACAAGCTGTTGGTCTCTCCCCAAGAGTTCAACGTCAAGTATCAAAGGAGCAAAGCTTTTTGCAGACGCTTTATTTTCTCCTGCCCTTTGCCCTTGATTGAGTGTGCAGTCACTGTCATAGGTCATTACTATGCCCTCTCGTTTTTCACCACACTTGAGATATTTATGTTTCAATGCCCTATACAGAAGTGAATGGATGATTTCAGGAAAATATTTTTTTTGTATTTTTTCCAAACAAACATAAAATGTGTTTTCGAAAGTATTAATTATCTCTGAAACCTTTTTTACATTCCATCCTATTACAACCACATATTGCTGACCATTTCAGTTTATTTTATGTGAAAAACAACCACAAAGTAGTACATAATAGTGAAGGGGAAGGAAAGGAAAGGAATCAATGATTTTTAAAAAGTTAATTATGGTAAATGGCCTGTATTTGTATAACGCTTTACTTAGTCCCCACAGACCTCAAAGCACTTTACACTACATTCCGTCATTCACGCACACACTGGTGATGGCAAGCTGTAGCCACAGCTGCCCTGGGGCACACTGACGGAGGTGAGGCTGCTGGACACTGGCGCCACTGGGCCCTCTGGCCATCACCAGTAGGCAACAGGTGAAGTGTCTTGCCCAAAAACACAACAACAGAGGGTTTAAACCGGCAACTCTTTGATAAGAAGTCAAACTCCCAACTCCTGAGCCACGGTTGCCCCATCATTAGGACTAATTATATGTTGATAATTTTCATTTAATGCAGAAGAATAGGAGAATGTTGTAGCAACACTAATCTCCATGGAGTATTAACCGTATGTCTAAACTGGATCCTCTGTTGGATTTAATAGCTGGTTCACACTGTGCATTTTCCGGTCGTCTCAAACGACTGCTTCATGTCACACTGTGTAAGCTCCAAAAAGCTCTATTGGTAAGGGCCCAAGATTTTAGTGGGTCAAACTGCACAACATCTCACTCTAGCAGAACGGGGTAAAATGGCAGACTGTAGTCATAGAATTTCAGACACTTCCTGAAGCCTGCCTAGGGCTGGTTTTGGTCGTATAAGCTGTCAGGGAGCACATCACATTGCACCGCCACAGAGCTGCAAATCACACACATGCTCACCGTTTTTCATCATGGCTCGTTTTACAGCGAAACAAAAGGTCTAGGACGACTAAAACTGCACAGCATATTCCTAGCTTCATCAAAGAAGCTTTTACATAGGTTAGCTGCACTGTTGTGCCATCAGTATACTCCACAATGCCATAAAAAAAGTCGGAGTGAATACATTAAGATGAGTTAACTGTAACTGGCTAAGCGAAGCCAGTCTCAAAAACAAAAAATTATGAATCATAATTAAATAAATAATAATTAAAGCTGGAAGCTGCCTCAAATGGCACTCGCAACTCAGTGCCACTCCAGCCTTTGCAGTTACCGTCGCCTCATCAACACCTCAATGCTTCCACTGTATCTGGTGATCAAATCCGCAGACAAAGTGTTTAAAAGGCACAAAATGGCAGCTTTCCCCAAAAATGTCAGACATCCTGTGGGGTATAGACACTGGCTTCAGACTTTTTTAGAGGTTTTTAGAAACTACAAACATGCAGTGAATTTCGTCGTCCAAGTTAAAGTAATTGATTGTGGCTGATTGTTTTAAAGCTTATAGGAAGCATTGTGCAGGAATTAGGCTATACCCATCATATATTTATAGAGATATCTGTTATTTGTTGGACTAATATCCATAATGTCAAAATTTAGGACAAATCAGATTACGCATGTGGATTTTAGAACAAAACTTATTTCTATGGCACGATATAAGGCCTGCTTTGCTGCCAAAGCCACACCCTATTTCTGAACCACTCAGTTCCGGAAAGCAAGTTACAGCTAGCTGTTCTCAGTCACTGGTCACAGCTAGAGAGTAGAGGAGTCAAATATGGACCTTTCTAAGTAAAACGGTATATTTCCTGTTCATAAGGGGGGAGTGCTTAGGTGATACGCACAAATTAGCCTATGAATATGTTGTATTCTGGTATGTGATGACACACAGCAAGTTTTGGATAACTCTGAGGTTGTGTGTGAAAGTTATTACACCTTCTATTTTAATGGACAGAAGTTATACTTTTAAGGCTTGACCATAAAGCTTTTGACCATTTGGATTTTTGTGGTTTCTGATGACCATGTACCACAGCAGGTTTAATCCCTCTGTGACTTTCTAAATAGGAGATATACCAGCTTCTATAATTTTGCTGTTTAATATAGGTTTAAGGCCTGGCCCTGCCCCTTTAGCAAATAAAAAAAGTTATTTTGATGAGTTTAGATCACAAGTGCCTCAAGGCCATCCTGACCAATTTACAAGTCTATTGGTCAAAATCTCTGGAAGGAGTTTGATCAAAGGCTGTAAATGACAACAATGTTGTCAAAATAGCTACTTCAACCCAACATGTCTGACTGCAAGTGTATTCAGGATAAATACATTTTAAGGCTTTTTGGTAGCTCCTGGGAAGTTCTACAGTTGTACATAATTTCTGTGCTATAAAGAAAGCCAATGGAGCTTTGAAACTTTCCAGGGAGTGCTTTTGAGCCAAACCTGTTTTGATCGTTGTGAATGGACTGCACAGACACCCGATGTGTCTGCAAAAAATCTTGAGTTTTTGTGTACAGTATGTTTAGGCCTCCAAAAAGCAAACTCATTTTCTGGAAGAAATTAAACATTACAATTAGAATAGGCCTGCTCTGCACTATTCAGGCCTAATTTCTTGTATAAATACAAAAGTTTACTCTTAAATAGTCGTCCCTTCACCAAAGTCAGGAAATGACTTAAACGTACATCCTTCTTAAATCTCACAATCTACCTTAGTACACATTAGCTACAGTGAAGACTAAAAAAACCCCAAAACAATTATGTGAATATAACCACAGATCACTTCTGGTGTGCTTTGAGAAGCCCTGGTTACCCTAGGTGAGCTTGTTAAAACCCACATCCCTCATGAGGGATTTTTTGTACAGTTGCCAAACTTACAGAGTCATACCTCTGTTGAGCCAACTATTCCCCCTTCTCCGAGTAGTGATGAGTTTATGGGATTCTTCCTAAGTAAAATTAATTCTATTGAAAATATAATCATTGGCATTCTCCCAAACATGATTAACTCTCTTTCATTAAATGAGGCAGTATCAGAGACAACTGTAGAATCATGTCTAGGTCTGTACTGTTTTGATTCTGTTGAACTTTCGGAATTATCATAAATATTAGCTTCATCTAAACCCTCAACTTGTATGTTAGACCCAATCCCAACCAAATTATTTAAGGAATTGTTCCCTCTGGTTACTGGCCCTCTTCTAGACATGATGATTGTATCTTTAATAAATAGATATGTTCCCCAGGAATTTAAGGTTGCTGTACTTAAACCTTTACTTAAGAAACCCTCCCTGGATCAAGATCACTTGGCAAATTACAGACCTATGTCTAACCTTACTTTTTTTATCGAAAATTCTTGAGAAAATAGTTGCTAATCAAGTATGTTTGCATCTAAACAGCAACAACCTGTTTGAAGAATTTCAGTCAGGTTTTAGAGCTCATCATAGCCCTGAAACAGCACTGGTGAAAATTACTAATGATATTTTAATGGCCTCAGATAATGGATTTGTGACTATTCTGTTCTTGTTAGAGCTCAGTGCTGCTTGACACAGTCAATCATAATATTTCTTAGAAAGGCTTGAACATATTGGAGGGATCAATGGAACAGCACTAGGCTGGTTTAAAGCATATCTGTCCAACGATTCCAGTTTGTTCATGTTCATGTATATTGTAGTCGGATTTAGACTCTTAATAAAAATGAGAGACATTCCTTTAAACGTTTGGAGGTTTTAATATGATTTGAATTGATCATAAAGGAGGACAGTAACACATCACAGTAAAATACAGAATACTGACCTGTCTAAATTTTACAACGACAAGCTTATATTATTTCTATTAATCTTGCGTCTAACTATTCTACTTGATAAAGTAGAACGCTCAGGGTGAGAGTAACAGACTTGACGGCACCTTTCTCTTTGATTAGAAAGCTGTGAACTTTGTAGACCTTTAAGGATGCCCAGTCCAAAGAGCCATCTCCATGGTAACACAGGATGTGGACTATCATTATCAAAACACTGGGTAAAAGCGTCACTCAATAAGACTAGCATTCAGACTAATACTACAACATTAATTAAACATGCGTCACAGTTGATTACAAAGTACAGTACATAACACTACATCCACATATATGATAAATCGTCTTCACACTCATGGGTTACTTGTGGAGTGCCACAGGGTTCTGTGCTTGGACCGATTATCCTTACTATATATATGCTTCCAATTGGGAAAAATAATTAGACAGCATGGTGTGAATTTCCACAGTTATTATGATGATACACAACTATATTTATCCATAAATCCTAATGAATATAATCAGTTAGGTAGATTACAAGCATGTCTCGAAGCCATAAAAAACCTGGATGACTCTAAACTTTCTGCTTTTAAATTCATACAAGATAGAAGTTGTTGTCTTTGGACCAGAAGCTTAAAAAGAAAACAGCTAAATCGATCACTCCATCTGGATGACATTAAACTGGCCTTTGGTAATAGCGTAAAGAACCTCCGTGTAATTTCTGACTAAGACATGACATCTAAATCCCATATTAAACAGGCTTCCAAGATTTCTTTCTTTAACCTCCAGAAGATTGCGAAAATTAGAAACAACCTGTCCAGGAGTGATGCTGAGAAACTAGTCCATGCATCTGTTACTTCAAGGCTGGACTACTGTAATTCATTATTATCAGGAAGTCAACAAAATGCTATTAAAAGCCTTCAGCTGATCCAAAATGCTGCAATAAGAGCTCTGACGAATATTTTAAAAAGAGATCTCATTTCTACTGTTTAGCTTCTCACCATTGACTTTCTGTTTTTATATATCAGGTATAAAGAGAAGATAGACTTGATATAATTGTTTGTATTTTTCATATATTTTTAAACCAGTCTCAGATAGATAGATAGATAGATAGATAGATAGATAGATAGATAGATAGATAGATAGATAGATAGATAGATAGGAAAAGTTACTTTCTTGTGTGACACATTAATTTGTTGTTACAAACATTATGCGACTCAGCTCCTGCATTTTGATCGAAATAATAGAAATCTATATTCTGAATCCTCTTTATTATGCATAGTTATTTTAGTTGTTGTATTCTTCTGATTTGTTTTTCTTTTAATCTCTAACAAAAAATTACTGTTGTTAATTGACTGTGCAATGAACTGAAGCCTCACAGACAGCTCAAGTTATTAATAAAGCAATTCATCACAAAACCTCAAATAAATTAAAATCTTGTTGAGAAAACTCTGTTGTACTGTCCTCCAAATGAATAAGGGTCAAATCATATCCTCTTTAATTTAGCTTTACAGGGTTTCTTCACAGATCAGGTATAACTTTTTGAATTTAATTGTCATACTGACTTAGAATATGTGCATCAAGTAAGACTTCCATACTTTAGCATGAAAAATACAAAATGGGACTGTAGTTCACTTCTGGCTGCCTTGCATGTTGGTTTACGTGTGGTGGTATTGACACAGCTCAGACAGAGATTTGCGCTTATGTAACCTTGTGTTAAACTTCAACTTGATTCCTTTTGTCTTGGCAACTTTCCCAGAAACAATAGTACATCAGAGTTTCACGAGGAAGATTATAGAGACACAAATAAAGGCTCATTGCCTCCACTAACATGCCAGAATGGCAAAAACAGATGCTGATTTATAAAGATGATACTTGAATCTGTAGAGCAGGAGTGACAAGCACTGGCAGAAAGATACACATGCAGAGGAGAGCAAACAAACTGTCAGCAGACTGACCTTTAATTTAGCCTGTTTGCATGCGTTTGCAACAGGTTTACAAGTAGCAGTTTAAACATCTCTCTAAGTCAATAACGCTGATATGATCTGCAACATGTTAATTTCCCCTGTTTCCCACACATTTTAAGTATCCACCTGAGTCTCATTCATGCACGGAAATCAAGTGTCATTCTCCACATTTTGTTTTTGGCTCGTGTTCTTCTGCTCCATGCCCGTTACCGTGGAGAAGAACAGCAGATCCCGTCTCTCTGCCGATGTAGTGGGTCCTTAGAGGTTGCAATATTAGAAATGAGTCACATTTGCATTCTGGTTTTGTATTCTGCACAACAACTTCCATGTCTAACTACTCTGGGCTTGTTTAATGGTCCTTGGTGAAATAAATGTGCACATTTTTAATAAACAAAGGATATCAATATGCAAATACAGACCTCAGAAAGACTCTGAAATTTGTGGGTAACAAACAAACTCCCACATTGAATAAATATTTGGTGATATGCAATGTGTCAACTTAAGCTTTTTCTCCCTACTGTTAAACCTAAATCACTGTAAAGAACAGTGTGGATTAATAATTAACCTAAAATTTGTTTTCAATAGCTGTCCAGATTTCATATGCTGCAGATTATATGTCTTCAGAATTTATAATTAACCATAGGCATGCAGATTCTTTATCTGTATTCATCACAATAAAAACTTTAGCCGGCTGGGTCAAACGTACATCTGAATTTGTATGCATTTGTGTTTGTATGCATAAGATAAAAACAGTGTAGCATATATCAGTACTGTATTTTGTGGCATGTAAGGGGATTTGTAAGCCTTTAAAACAAGACTGACGAGTCAAAATGCAAACTTAATTAGCAGAACAGTTGTTGTCAAAAAGCTGAAGTAAACACACACTTTGCATAAAAATGCAGTGATTTCTTTAATATATATTGAATACCCCTCTGAAGTACTTGCTAGACTGTGCAGTTTCACACATATATATATATATATATATATATATATATATATATATATATATATATATATATATATATATATATATGGGGCTCAAAACAAACAAAATGCAGGGCTGTTTTAAAGCGTGCTATAAACTTGTGTTTTTCAGTCGGCATTGACTTTAAACATCTAAATATATGATCAAGAACAAAAAATAAATAAATAAATAGTGACATCGATCATTAAACACCCACCGGGCTTTTATTAATTTAAACTCTCTTTTGCCATCAGAACAGCTTCATCCCAAATATTTAACAGGATAATAGAACATTTTTTTGAAAATACTTTCTTAAATAATTGGGCAGGGGGATCTGGTAACTATAGCTTCAAAATCCAACGAAATACAGTGTTTGCATCCATTATTAAGTTCCACAAATTTGAGATGAAATAAGCTTTTGACATTTTGCATAATTATTGCTATCAGTTGTCATACAAAGATAAAAACGCTGTGGTCAAAAAGAGATTGATTTTATTTTCAACAAAGCCTAAACTAGGCTTTATTAAAAACAAAGAGTGAAAAGTTTGCTGTTAAAATATCTTTGCCACCATATCCCCTCCACCAGCAGACTATAATTTCATTTTAAGGAAGGTTAGATCCATATTTTCAAGTTGTTTGTGGCAGATTCTGGCCTAACCCCCTGGATGTAATTTCCAAAATCAAGACTCATAGGAACAGACAATGATATGACAATAGGTCATATTGCTTTGGCATTCAAGCCACATGAACTGAAATATAAATTTTACCATTTAATCAGCAGATGCAGAGAGGTTCTAAAAACATGAATCCATATTTAGAGAAGATGCAATACAAGCAACCAGCAGGTATTGTCTTTAATCTATGTTTGTTTGTTTTTTAAGTCTTTTTTTAGCTTGAGGTTGGCTTGAAGCTGTTAGTCTCAAGCTGATACAGGAGAAAAAAGATTCTTTTAGTGTACCTTCTTGAATTTTCTGCCTTTAAGCCCATTATTCACAGTCACTGCCAGCTGGCTGTACACCTGTGCAAACTTCCTTGGCAAGAGGCATTTTCTTGATCACAGTTTAGGAACCTGAATCGTTTTGCTATACGTTGCCAGACTAGGGACTGAGAAATAAATAGCAGCCTTTTTGCGTTGGTTAGGTAATGCTTAAAATGAAAACAGGGAAAATAGGAAAATTATTTCTACATTACAAAATAAAAACTTCCCTCGATATAGGTGAATTTCGTTGTATTTATCGATGATTTTTCTTCAGCAATGACAACTGCTGTCATAAAGATTTTATATCAAACCTTCCGTCTTGAATTTGCACAATTTCAGTTGAAGAGGAGCTCTCTTACAACTATGCCTTCCTACTCCCATCACCTCTATGCGATGTTTTCTGTCAGAGGAGCATGTCAAACCGTCTCTTAGCATTTCTTGAAATCTTCCTCTCTACAGATACCCCATCATTTTCTTCCCACTATTCTTAGTACACGACCTTCCTCCACTATCCCTCATCTTTTTTAACTCCCACAATTCCTTTATCTTCACCACCCAAGGTAAAATTGCTTTCCGTGCTGTCTGCAGTAAGTATTGCCTCAGTGATTTGTATCTGACCTACCACCTGACTCCACTCCTAGCTGATAATAAAGCATAACAAAACCTCTGCTTCCTGTAATCTGAAGTATTTGTTAGCCTTTAAAAGCTTTTTTGAACTAGACACCAGCTGGCAATTAAAATATTAAACTTGTATCATTGAGATCTATGGAAGAGGGGAAAATATCCCAAAGAGTATAAATAGGCACATTAAAGCTACTGTCACAGAGAGTTGTTTTATAGCTTGCCAAGTTTTCTGGTCTATATACAACAAAGTTTTAAGTAGTTTCAAATGTGAAAAAATGAATTGAAACATAGATTTTTGTATAGTGTGTGTGTGTGTGTTTATCAACATTAAGGGTGAAAACGACTAATTAACCCACTATCTAACAACAAAGTAACAATTTTTGCTTTTTTCCTTTTTTAAACCAGATTTATTGACCACATTTTCATCTGCCCGTCTATAGTCTGTGTGCCCCCAAGTGATCAGATAATTATTAGCTAAATTAACTAGAAAATAGATTGGACTGGTTCGAGCGATTTCCAACAAAAAGCTTTTTTTTGGGTGGGGGGGGATCTACACCAGTGCATACAGTGCATTTGCATAAGCAGTAACACGATTTAAATATGTTTAAACTTCAAGATTTTTAACTGAAATAAAAGTAAAGCATAGCTGTTTAAGAAATTACTCAAGTAAGACTGAAAAAGTATTTGGTAAAAAGGCTAATAGAATACTAAGAGCTGATCTATTATTTTTAAAATTATGTCATCAGACAGACAACAATACAAAGTTATATGAAGTTTAATATTGAATAAATGAAAGTGGATACAGATAAATAACCATTAATAAAATAGCTAATTTTAAGCAGAAAAAACCCCAGTCTAACTTATACTGTTTCAAAATGATACCTATACTTATAGTAGGTAATATATATATATATATATATATATATATATATATATATATATATATATATATATATATATATATATAAGAACAAGGTAAAAAACAATTTCAGGGAGAATTTATGGTGTTTACTGTATATTTACTTTAAAATGTAAAAAAAAGTTGTACAGATAAAAGGAAATTCGATTTAAAAAACAAAGGCTTGTGTAGAAACAGGTGGGCTCCTACAATAAACTGTAGGTTTGTGTCTGTATCTGATGCTGCTTGTTTTTCATGCAGTGACGTTTCACAAAGTAGGTAAAGCATTCTGAAATTTGATTGAAGTAAGGGTAGCGATACTTCAAAATAAAATTATTCAAGTAAAAGTAAAGTTCCTCTCAAAAGTACATTATATCCAAAAAGTTACTTGAGTAAATGAGAGTATATGTACAGTAATTATTTACCCATCTCTGGTGAATATTTTTGTAACTTATGTAGCAGTGGGGCATCACTATGACGCAATGCTCAAGCCACTGCAGGCTTCATTTACTAAAGATCGAGTCACTTAAGTAACCCTAAAAATAATCATTCAGAGATGTAGCTGATTTACACAACTGCAGACTTTGTCAGCTTATCTTCTGAAACATATTTTATTAGAGAGGAACATCAAAGAGGGTTATCTCCCTTATGAACAAAACTTTGTATAGATTGCCTTAATTTATGGCATTAAATTAATTAATAAAATGCGCTTTGTGGATAGGTTTTTGTCTGAGAAAATTTCATCAAAAAACCAAATATTTCATATTTTATCAACACTACTCTGGGGTTTTATGTTACACAATAACAGTTTAAAAGCCAAAACAAGAATAAATAAAAACTAACACCAAATCCCCTCAGAGCTGCTTTGATTATAATAAGAGGGTTAAAAATGTCAAAGGAAGAAAACTCCAAATTACAGTTTTCTTTTCCGTTAATTATCATAATAACATTTTTGAAATACAGCAGCCGGGGAATTCAGATATTATAAAATGGAGTTTATGTGAGCAAAGAATTCAAAAGATAATGAAACAGATACCTGCAATGGACTGGTGACCTGTCTAGAGTGTATCCCACCTCTGGCCCGATGATTGCTGGAGCTAGGCAACAGTGCCCCCAACCCCACATAGGATAGATAATAGACGGATAGATGAAACAGATACTAAAACAATGGGATACTCTGTATGCTAATTTGTTAATCGCATCGGGTCTTAAATTTTATTTTATGTTTTCAGACAAAATATGATAAATGAACACTCCTCCCGGTTAGAGCTGTGAAAGTACTTTGGAATATGTGCTGTACATTGGGGAGCTGTAAACTTGAACAAATTTCATTTCAACCTGGCATAGCTGAATTTCAAATAGGTTGTTATGGGTAAAGTAGCTGATATGAAATTAAAGTGAGAAAAAAAATCATTTTCTTTGGATTCAAATGAATACTACTTTAATAAAGTTGTATGTTACTTATTTCAGTGATAGATTTACTGTAGAGTTAAACTTATTGCCATCTAACATATGTCATCTATCATACAAAGAATTCCAATCTTACTGCTATGTAGAAATGTTCTTACACGCTCTTTAAAATCCCAAGAATAATTTCGATTTCAGCATTTGCATTATTCCATGTCTTACATTGTCTTTCTGTCACTAAGTTAAACTGTTTTTAAATGGCCTAAATTTTCTGAATATGGGTAGAGATGGTTGCTAAAGTGGCACACTGTGTTTGAGCCAAAGTTGCCATGTTGGAGAAAAATAAGTGGAGTAAAAGAAAAAGGAAAAAAAATTGGCACCCAAATACACAAATCCTATAAATCACATTTAGGAGTTAATGTTTTGTCTTTAGTTGTTTTACAATAAATCAGATCAAATGTATGTATTTTTTTCTGAATTAAGACAGATAAATATTAAGACAATAACTATTAACTTAAAGCCAAAGTTTGTTAAGGCTAAAAATGGGATTCATTTAAAATATCTTCAAACAAAACTACCATACTGGAATCTCATGAAGCATATGAACAAGACAAAAAGACTTGAATATTATAATTGTTTTTCTATCGTTTTTAAGAACAGGGCATTTTGTTTTTTCAAAAGCCATAGCCATTCTGAACTCCCACATGCACTGACTCATATACACATAACATTAACATGTGAAATAGCCTGTTTATCATATGCAATCTCCACTCTGTACTGCAGAGGAGGGACTCTATGACTTAAACATTGAAAGGCAATAGTGTAAAATGTATTCAGTTTCTTTTCAGTTGACTTTATTATCTGCTGTGTAGGTACTCTATATGGACGAAAGCTTAAATATGTGTCACCTTTCACAGAATAAAAAGCTCAAACAGCTTCATAAAACAATTAGAAAAAAAACATTTCTGCTGAGGACAGCAACAAACATTTTTTTTCCTCTTCAGTATTGCTGTTTTTGTCCCTGTGTTTCTGTCTCTGTCCCTGCACTGTGCCTTCTTCCCGAAATCTTAGCAGGGCTGAGTTCTGTCTGATGTAGGAAATGCACCAACGCTACGTATTCTACTCATAAATGTACCTCACACAGTCTCATAAAGTGTTTTTTTCAATGTGACATTTTCTAAAGTTTTACTTTCATCCAAGTTTAAATGGGTAGTATTTTTTAAGACATCATCAGGCTGTTGCTTTGTCTGTCATTGAATTAATTAAATTCATCACATCCATAACGTTTACTGGGTTAATAAATAGACACGTTTTTGGAAAATGTTTTAAGTTAATTTTTGTTTTAGAAAATAAACAGAACTGTTAGGTGACGATCTTTATGATTAGATAAAGATTGTCATCATCAGATTTTATTGATGGCATCCTGTTTGCTATCTGCCTATCATCCTGACTTATGAATTTATTTTCTACCTTTTTTACTCACACTTGAATCCTCGAAGTCATAATTCACGACGGAAAAGATTTAATATTTGTTCTAATTAATTCAGCCAAAATGGAAATTATTATATCTGTAAGTGTATTATTTTTTCTTCACCTGAGATATTTTGTTAAAATTAAAATCAAGAAAGCGTGTTAAGGAAAAAGGATGATAGCTTGACTTTGACTGTCAGAAATAGTGTCCCTGCTTTGTGTGACCTTGTTTGCTCTTTTTTGTGTGTGTGTGTGCCTTTGACCTGGAAATCGATTCCAGCACAGCATCTTGAGGGATTTCTCAATTCCTAGGATGGATTTAAAAAAAGAGAGAACTGAGAGGAGAGGAGACCTGAAGGAGGTATTACCAAAGATGAACTGATGTACTTTTTGTGGAAATATTTTTCTAATAAAAGGAAAACCACAGATTGTGATCTGAGTTAAAATAGCTTAAAGCTGTTGCTTCTCATCTGAAATCAATGCGCTGACACCAGAATGAACAGAAGATCCAGTTATTCTAGTCATGTTATTTTTAAAAAGATATTATGGAATCAGGATATTTCATTTTGTCAGATGTTTTTATGTTGCTCTTCCTCACCTGCGCAGCACAGATCTTTGTTGGGAAGAAGAAACTTGAAGTGCAGACAAGGCCTTTATTGCCAAACAAATGTAAACCAACTACAAACATCTGACTGAGCCCTAAAATTAAGATTACCAAATATTAACACCTATACCAAAAATCAACAGTTTGGTGCCATGGTTCTCTTGTAACACCTAACCAGAGACTTGGATCTGTCCGTCATCGCTAGAGGGCAGGGTCGCACAGGTTCGTGCTCATGCACACCTGGAACTCATTGAGCCTCATCAGCCTGTGTTAACAGAAGCTGGCTGGCAGATCTCCAGTGCCTGATTCTTATCTCCCAAAGGTTCCTTTCTCTGGGTAATCACGCTGATCATCCCTAATCCTCCGTCGTTCTGCCATGAGAAGCTTGGTTCCAAATTACCAACTCCCGACCAGCCTGGAGTTCCTGCGTCTCCTTCCACCTCTGACAGCCTTTAAGCTCCTCCCTTTCTTTGTGCTCACTCTATTTGGAAGTTCTGCCTGTCCATCCTTTACTTTCCACAGACGTCCCGGCCACCTCTAACTTCCCCTGGTTTCATTTCTATCAACTGAACATAAAGCCTCACCTGCGATTTTCCCATCAATCCCAGCAGTAGATTCAATAGACTCACCTCTGGACTTCCTTCTCCACAGTGTGGACTCCTCTGTTCCTCCCGTGCAGATTTCCTGGTTCCTAAGATTACCAACTAATTATTTTTTTCAAGAAATAATTTATTGCTGTTCAACTGTTTTCATCTCACTCGTGTTCTGCCTGTGGGTGGGAAAGCTACAAATCATGACAGAGGGACTGTCTTCCACATCCAGCAAAAGTGTCTGTAAATCAAAATAACCCTATAAATAATATACATATATAGGCACTATATTCTCTTTAACAGTATAAAGATAGCTAATGGTGTTCTTTGGCTTTACATGTCTGATAAACTTTTAACATTTTATTGACATAAATATTTGTGTCAAACTTGTGGTGAACCTAAAATATAGTGCGACCATGGCTCAGGAGTTGGGAGTGTATATTGTAATCAGAGGGTGCTGGCTCTGAGCCTATTGGTCGTTGTGTCCTTGCGCAAGACACTTCACCCGTCGCCTACTGGTGGTGGCCAGAGGGCCCAGTAGTACCTGTATCTAGCAGCCTCAGGGTAGCTGATAAACTACAACGTAGCTTGCTATCACAGTGTGTGAATCTGTGCATGAATGAGTGAATGACTGAATGTAGTGTAAAGCACTTTAGAGTCCGTAGGGACTGAGTAAAGCTTTATACAAATACAAGCTATTTACCATTTATAGTATTTTCCCCAAGGTTATCGTGCTATTATAATCTCATATCAGCCCATGTCTAAATCTTCCACTGATAAAGAAACCGGGCAGCTGACTAGAATAAGCTCTTATCCCCACAGGTTCAGGACAAAAGATAAGTAACCATTTACCTACATCTCTCCTTATCTTATTGGTAATACTACAGCAGATTAAGCCTGATAAATTTTCATTTGGTTTGTAGAAAACAATCCAGATAAGCATAACATTGACTGTTCTTGAAATTTTTAGTATGTTTACGTTTTTAAAAGTTATAATTTTTGTTCATACAATTTAAAACTGAGTTAATTTCTGGTCATATACTGTATTACCCCTCACTTTTGGCGTGGAGTTTTTGTGGAGAGATGTGCGGAACCATTCTTCCTGTAAACATGATTTGTTAGCAGTAACATAAAGAGTTCAGTTTTATTGTCGTCTGACATATTTTACCATTATTTTACTGGGTTATCGAAAAGTTCTTCAGCAACCTTTAAACAAACTTCAGTATGCCTATTCTTCAGCAGTTGAGTCTTTTAAACTGACTATGCATTGAGCCAAATTTTGCTAAGTGCAGTGTGACACTAGTAAAAAAACACACCATCTGTTAAGAAGCCTTACACTAATCCTACAATGAGGATGTATTGTTAATATTATGTTTGCCAAAGTTAAAATGTTTGCTTGTTTTCATATAGGTGTGTCCTCTGTGGCTGCCATGTTAGTGCAGCTAAAGAGGAAGCCCACCTCAAATGCAGCTCTGATGTATGAAATGTTTGCTTATCAATGGGAGGAAACTCAAAGAAATAAAGAGAAAGAAACTACTTGTAAATTGTGTTATGCATTATTGAAACATGATTATTGAAAAATACGTTTTGATGGTGATGTAAAGGTTGAACATTTTTACTTTTCTTCTTTAGAAGGCTGGCGTTGAGAAGGCAGGGTCTTAAAGTTTAATATACAGGTGGACTGCTGGACGTGGCAGAGAGAGAGAGGCAGGGACATGATGGATGGTTGTCATTTTGAACACTGCTGCTTTTTTTAAGGACCAGAAGAAAAGAAACTGCTTTCTTTTCCTGTTTAACCAAGTCAGCTTGATGACTCTTTTCTTCCCCATACCTCTCTGCATATCATCATCATAGATATTGATTGGGACAGCAGCTGGTTTATTGGTTTTCTATTCCTTTATGTCCATCCTTACTTCATGTGTTTAGACTTATTCCCTGTACCATTCATTTTCAGTACACACAACTTCATTGATGGTCTAACGCACTTTGATTTTTGATTTTTTTTATTTCTTTTTAGATGTGTTGATTGCTTGATTTGTTGTCTACATTAGGTGTAAATTATGTTTTCATGATCCGATTGGAAATATTTCACCTGAGAAACACAGTCATGTGCTGAACACTTACTTAACCAACCCTATAGTTAAAACTCTTGTCTAATAAATGACCATTTTGCTTTTCTCATTATTCATCATAACACTTGTCGATAATTTTGACTATGATATGTTGTTGAAAAAAACAGAATTTTGCTTTGAAACAAATTTAATTGTGGTAGTTTTCTACTTCCATAGGTGTACATAGGTCTCTTTCATCTATATTCTTAAATGTATTTAATGTTATATTACTAAAACCCACACATTTAAAAAAAGAAACGCTGAACTCTGACACAAATTAACTCATGCATGGGCTGTGCACTAAGGGACAGGGGAGGCTTGGTAATAACATGAATAAACATTAGATAGCCTGTAAAGTATCGATGTTATTCAATAAACTGCATAATGATGTAAAATGTCAGTATTCTGAGGGAATAACAGCTTTTTATTGTTTGCAGGATTAACCCATGAGTTTAACACTGTATGTTATGATGTAGCTGCACTGCGATGACACGATACACTAAAATAATACACAATCTTTTCAGATTAGATTGTGAAAATGGACAGGTCTACCTTTCTTTTATGTAAAAAAAAACAGGTGCTCCGAATAGGTGGAAAAAAAGACATTAACGCATTTGCCCTTTGTGTTAGTTTCTTTTTGATTAAACAAAGAGATACAAAATCATTGAACCATCACACAGTAAATCATGATAGTCTATAACAAGTCAGTGGAGGTGTTGAAAAACAATTTACAGAGGGAGGGAGATGATGTAGATAGTTGCTTCTCTCTGAAAGATAAAGCTAAAGAGGACTGCAGTGAACATCAAGAAGGTGGAGAGGAAAGGCAAGATTGAATACCCAGGAGCACTGGGTATTCAATCTTGAGCATAAAGATTGGACCCTTTCCATACAAAAACCTTGACTCTAAAGGCACAGACTCCCTGAGGAGGATGAGAGAATAAGAGGACAGTAGAGCAGAGCAGCACGACTTGAAAGCTAGGTGATGAGACTTGGACTCGAGGGGTGGGTTTTACTTAAGCACAACAGATGGCGATAAGTGTTGGATGTTAGAAAACAGGCGAAGCAGTAAACTCATTGAGATTTCTCATGGGTCATGTGCATTGTGCCAAGAGAGGGAGAAGCCATTTTAAAAAGGCGAATCTGAAAGGTTGACTCCTTTGATTTCAGATGAGTAGATTTTCTTCCAAGGATTATCACAACCCTTGACCTTTTCCACATGCTGCCATCTAACAAGCACAAACCTCAATTTATTTTATTTGTGTTTTCTGTGCAAGACCAATACAAAATAGTACACAACTGCTAAATATGATGAAAAGAATACAAACTTTACTTGATTTTTTTCTTTTTTAAACAAATATAATTCTCCTCATGGCTTTGTTGGACAATAATATTTTTTCCTGGTTATTTTTTCACAAAGGCAAGATTTATGGAGCATATATCTAAAAGCTGTCCTGTCAACAGATTCTTCTACCTGAGCTGTGAATCTCTGCTTCTTCTCCAGAGTTGCTATGGGCTTCTTGATGGCTTCTCTCCTTGCCCAACCTGTCACTTACGGTATACAGCCATGTTGTCGTGCTCTTTCCAGTTTTGGTTGATGGATGCCCTCTGTGACATGTTCAAATTTTGTAATATTGTTTCATAACCTCACTCTACTAGTAACTTCTTCACAAATTCACAATTGACTTGTCTGCTGTATACTTTTATAAAAACACAATGAAAAACAGAGCCCATACAGGCTACGCTAGAAACAAGTACAAACAATTAAAACAAGACATTTTTGCTTGCAATAAGATGACATTTCTGCCAATGGAACAATTGAATATTTTCTTGAAAATGTCTTGAAAAAGAGAATTTATTTAAAAAATTAGAAAAAATGTCTATACACAAGATTACTATCTTGAAAATCTGTTTTTGCAGTGTATTAGCTTTGTATTTGTTCAATAATCTATGTTATGATAGATTCCAGATCAGTTTCTGAGACTTTCTCTTCTTCACTTTCCTAACTCTGCTGCACTGTGATTCGGACCTCCATTAATTAAGGTGCTTTTCTCAGAGTTGTACATGCATGCTTCTCCCCTGTAAAACCTACTTACGATAAGCACAAAACAAGATGAGTAAAGGGTTAACAAAGCCGGCAAGAGGCTTCAGACAAGCTTCACAACATTTGCAATTAGTCTCCCATAAGTATATGCAGCATAAGAGAGTCATGTTCTTTGCTCAGCTAAATTCTTAATTGCATGCAAATAGGAGCGACCCAGGTTCAAGATGTGATTCAATGAATCCATCTCATCACAAAGCTCAACATGAGAGCGAAATTAAGCATAGCAGTGTCCTTCATTAAGAGGCATATAATGGAATTTTTCATGTTTTTACAAACTTTTTCTAAAACCCTAGAAAAGCTTCCCTGGGTCAGGACCCTCCAAAGTGTCATTAAAGTTAGATGATTCGTGTTTCAGTTAAAACCTGAAATCCCTTCTTGCATCACCCAGTTTTCGTCCTGAGTTCCAACAACCCTCATCCTCCAGTGCTTCAATCATGAGTCAGGTCTGATCTGCCGTACTCTTCTATTCCCTCACCTCCCTCAGCCATCTGTCACAGTGGGGTCCTCGCTGCCAAGTATCTCCTTTGAAAAGATTTAAAAGCTCATCCTGTCTCATACTCAACATTTCCAATGGTTAAGCTATTTCTCAGTTGGTTCCGCCATTCATTTCTCAGTAAAAAAGCAGGCTACAAGCCAACTATCATGCAGATTAATAATGTGTACTTAAATTCATTTTACATGGTTTGGCTGTTGTATATTTCTAAATACTAACCAAAAAGGCCTACCAAATCATTAATTGTACATTAAATTTCTATTTATTGCAGCAATTCAGTCACAAAAATATCAAAACTTGAAAAAGTGTTTGCTGCTGTTCTTTTACTAGTATCTTAAACAACACTGAGTAGTTTTGGAGCGAGACCTGCTCTGCTTAAAAATTGACCATGTAAAGGAAAGAAGCAGCCTCTTTTGTATACATAAAACCTTGTTAATTTTGATCCTACACCTTTGGCAGATATTCGCATAACTGTAATGTTTGGGTATCTGTTCTTGACCCACATGCAGAGTTGCGCTGAGCAGGCTAGTATTAAAAGGTAAAGGACTTATTTACTAAATTTGACATAGAGAATGTGTATTTTTCTTTTCAGGTGCAAGGGGCAATCACGTCTGGAGGAGGAAAGTTATTTTATGCAGGTTAAATGGAAAGGATCTTTGTTCTTGCAGGGGGTGACTTGAGGTCGTTAAGAGCGTTAGAGGGGTTAGCCAGGTTCCAAAGAGGAGCAAAGAAGATAGTTTGTGGTCCAGAGGTGAGTATGGAGGTTTGAGGTGAGTTTGAAGATACAGAGAGTGTGAGAGCTTGGCATCAGAGGGATCTGCAGTAGGTGTGGGCACGGCAGTAAAGAACTGAGGACATGAGAGCTTTACGGAGCCCAAACGAGGAGAAAATCAGTTTCCCACAAAGGTTTCGTGGATTAAGGCTTGGACCTGGAGACACAGGAAACAGGAGACAGCTTGAGAACAGGTAAGAAAATAAATGTGTTCAGTGTAAATCAATAGGGGAACAGCAGAGTATGAAGGTTCTGCAGCTTTTCAAATCCTCAATACTCTGGTGAGGCAGCTGGATAACTCCAATATTGCTCACCATTTCTCTGGTGATATAAAAAGGAAATAAAATCAAAGAGAGTTAGCACCAGATCATAGTGTTACAAGTAGTGGTTAGGACAAAACACTTTTAGTGGGGAAAAACTAAATTAACAAAAACATTTCCTCATGTTTTGAATCCTGAGGCCAATAATCCAGTGCAGTTTATTTATGGATTTTTGTAGCCAACTGCCACAAGAGGGCCTCCTCGATCTATTGATTGTACAAGTCACGTCCTTCACCAAAGGCTGTCTTTGTGCCTATATGCCTTTAAGAAGATTGGAAGAGAGAGATAGAGGAGGAAGTTTGCGGGACCAATGAAAGCAAATTTCAGAGCGGGACAGTATATAAAAACAAGTTTTCATGCACAAACCCTCATTATGGACACCAAACAAAGGAATAGATATGATGCCACTTTTAAGTTAAAGAAAGTCGGTCTGGTTTTTAAAAAAGGAAATTGATATACATATATATTTCAAAGTGATTAATGATTAGATCAAAGTGTAATCCTGTGCCCCTTTTCCACTATGGTCAGCACAGTCTGGAACGGGTAGATTCAGCCCCGATTTGGAGTGTTTCCACTAACTTTGTCGGGGCCCAGCGGAGCTCTTTGTTTGGACAACCTCTGCCTTGGTCCGAAGGGGGCCAAAGTGACCCAACATGCCCCTCCCCTATGGACTGATTTGTCTGGTAAAGTGATGTTACTCTCATTTCTACCAATTAGTGGTATCCACTGATTGGCCTAGTTGTTCGCTTGAGGTGAGGTCACAGAAAATGGCGAAGCATGACTTCCAGCTGGTTCAAATCATTGCCGGAAGGAACTAAAGAAATTAAAGAGCAAATAACTCTTTGATCAGTACTGGCTTGAAGAACACAGGTCAGGAGCTCTGTGGGGGAGTCTTGAAACTTGTGAGGGAAGCTGTGGTTTTGGCATGATGACTTCCTGACTTATTTTTGATGGAGCTTTTGCTAAGCTGAGCCCATGTCCTCACCCACTGCCGTGCTCCTGAGATGGCAAAGGAAACATGACCAGACCTTTCTGTACTGTTATTAAAAGTGGGGGAAGCTAATCTATTTCTCAAAAACATTGTAAAGTCTGCTTAAACTCTAACAATCTTTTTTTCCAACCAAATCCCAAAAGATATATATGAGATATTGCAACTGCAATCAGTATTACTGAAAGCAGGTGGTTTGCTTTTAACACATTAGGGCATGCTTCTTAAAGATACTAAAGACAACAAAATGCAAATATATAAACATGTTAAGTAGCACCTTAACTCAGTTTTAAAGAACATCTCGTTGAGATTTAGACTGTCCTTTTCCCTAACATAAGAATTTAAGTTTAGTGTTACATTTACAAGAAAACATTACTCAAAGGTGCATAAAGGCTTATTTAAAATTGATGTTTGTAAGGGTCAATATCTAAATAATATGTACTGCTAAGGAAGATATGTTATTACCAGCATTTAGGAGTTTAATATTTATTATTCAACTCCACAGCAAAAAATAAAACTCAGTTTAGTTTTTATTTTGAATTTCATGTGGATTCAGACAGCTTTTCATTTTAATCTTGCAGCCCACAGAGCTCTGCATTGCATTTTATGGTTTCATTTTTGATTGTAACACCCCAGTAAAAACCGTTACTACACAGCACATTGCTTCAGGGTAAAGAAAAGTTTCCAGAAAGCCTCTTTGACCTTTACCAAAAATCTTCGAGAAATACCTTTTAAAGCTCTGAAATGTTATTGTCTTGTAGATAGAAAGTAGTGTGTCATTAAATATTCTGTTTAGATACCCCTATTTTATCATGAACAAACCCCTTCTCCTTATCACCTCATGCCAGTCCCCTCCATAAATATTTACCACAGGAATTTGTGCCTAAGGAAGAATACCAATTCAGAGTGACTTCAGAAGACATACGAGAAAGTGTGACATGCTGCTGAGAATTAGATTAACAGCGAGTAAATTAATATAGCATCTGGTCTTTTTCTCTATCACTTGGTTTAATGCGTTTATATTGACTGTGTATATGTGCACCAAATATACTTCCATCTGTGCTAACATCATCTGAGATTTTAGGCGGAGTGATAGACACAGAGAGAACGGTTCCACAGTCACAAATGTTTTACAACATCCAGATTTCAGCAATAATAAGACTGTTTGGAGAAAGATGTTCTCATCAGGAGCAAACTCATGATACACTTTTGGTGTTCTATCCAAAATACATGTTTGGGCCAAAATGAGCTCAGGCTGCTTTATAACGAAAATGACCAGAGCCTTCCTAATGCTGTATTGTTCACACTTACTGACTAAGCAGAAGAAAACATGATGGCTCTAGGCTTATAGTTTATAACTGTGGACAGACAGTATCTGACTTCCAGCAAAGACAGCATGGAAAACAGTGTTCAGATAAAGTTCAAAACATTGTATGGTAATGGTTTTGGTTAAAATTATGATTTTGGAAGACAGGCCCATCTCAGTCAATTCAAATTCTATCAAAAGTATAATTTAGTGACTCAGTTAAAAAAGTGAAACTCAGGCAGATTAAACATACACACTAATATTTCAAATGTTTATTTCTGTTCATTTTGATGCCTAAGAGCTACAGTTACTGAAAGCCCAAAATTAATTTCTTTCTAAAACACAATGACAGCAATGAAAAATAAATATTTTTATCACAGAAATTGCATCTCATGGCCTTAAACAATAATTGGGAAGACTGATGACAGTTGTCTGGGAGATAACCAAGGAGTGGTCATTGTCAAAGGTCAATGCTAAGATGGATACAGCACATAAATGGAATGTTGAGTGGAAGACAAAAGTGAGAGAGAAAAATACAAAGCATCAGAAATCAAAACCAAAAGCTTCAAGCTTTTGACTCACCACAAGCTTCACCACAAACAGATTTACTGGACCTACTGCAAGCTGCTACTGTCACATTCCTCATCCAATATCATTTCTGAACCAAAGACTACAGAGGTGTCTGAGCTGGGCTGATAGGAAAAAGGACAGGATGATCATAAAAATAAACAGAAATAAACATTTAAAATATGTCACACTGTGTGCAGTAACTACATATAATTGATAAGTTCACCTTTTTACTTGAATTACTAAAATAAACGTATTTGGCCACTATTGTTGCTCCGTGTACCTGTCGACCTTTCATACATTTTGAATGGAGAGCTACCATCTAGCTTTTCCTCTTCTGTTTGTTTGCCCTCCCTCCTCTCCTGAATACCTGTACTTGTTCTCAGCGCCAAGAAGAAGAAAAAAACGGGGACAAGAAAAGACTCAAAGAGACCAGGCGATAGGGATGAAGTACAAGCTAGAATACAAAACACCCAATGGAAGGGATTTTATCGGCTGCATGGTGGAGAACCCTCCAGGCATCTGGTACCGATCGCTTACATGGATGTGAATAATGGCCTCCTGTTAGCTCCTCTCCAGTTTTTCACCACGGGGGCAAAAAGAACCATCAATTGGATCGGGAGACGCAGGATGTTTTCACCTTGGCTCGTCATACTACAAGAAGACCGCTTCATCTCCGGAGACTATGTCACCATACTAGGTGTTTGCTGTCAGCCATGATGCTGATGTTGCTACTGAGCCTCTCTAAGCAATAACTGCTTGGAGCTCAAGCAACTTGCTGACCTCTCCTATCACTTCTTTGCTGGTGATATCTAGCTCTACTGCTATTTCACTCAAATGAGTTCTCGAAGGTTTTCTCTTTATTTAAATGTTCAGCTTCGATTTATCAGTGGGTTGCTGACAAATACATGCAGTTGAACTGAGAATCATTTCAGCCAAAGATCTATTAGCAAAAAGCACCTTGGTACTCTGGCCTCCTCTGCCCAGCAGAGTCTCAGGTGCAGGTCCTTGAGCAACACTTCTAACAGCAAATCAGAAACAGCTTTTTTTTTCATTTAAGAAATATCTCCAAACTGAAAACCTTTTTGACCACATCTGAAATGATGGAAATTATCATCCTTGTTTTTATTTTATCTCATATAGATTATTTTAACAGCCTTTTTTTTATCTCTTTAGTCATTTCAGAATGCTGCTGCAAAGCACACAAAAAGGGAGCAAATTACACCTGTTTTATTCTCATTACATTGGTTTCCAGTTCAGTTTTAAATTACTTTCAAAATCTTAGTTCCACCTATATCTGATCTTGTAGAACTTCGCTCCCTTTCTCCAACATGAGATCAACCACTACTCCCATGTCCCAGGAACTTATTTTAAGACCACAGGGGACAGATCTTTTAGAGAGGTGGCCCACAGATTGTGGAATGCATTGCCTCTATCTTTATAATGTCTTGACTGTATTGATTCTTTAAGACAGCAGCTGAAGACACATTTATTCTCATTGGCTTTTTTCCTAGATTTTGTGATTTTATTTAGATTTTTTGAGATATGTTTTATGGTTTTATTTTGCTTCAATATCTTTTTTTTTTTAATTCTATGTACATTCTGTTTTTTTTTATTGTGAAGCACTTTGTAGTTCTTATTCAGTGAAGGGTGCTATATAAATAAAATTGACTTACTTACAATGTCAAGTTTTAGTTGATCACAAGCCTCCACCACTTATTGCTTTGCTAAAACAACTTACTCGCTGGAAAATATAAAAGCCTTTCACAACGCTTCAAGGTGCAGAAACACAACAGTATTTTGAAAATCATTTTAAAAGATCTGAGGAACAAAACAAAAGACACAACAGAAACGCTAACAAACATTTAAAGGGAAAAAAACTAACTTTTTTTGTTATTCTCATTTTTACATGCATTTTTTTACCTTTCTGTTTTAATTTATAAAATATTGCATTTGTTCTTGTCCATTAAAAAAAGGAGTGTTTAGTTTAAATACAGCTACAGTGGTCTATGACATACTGTAAGGCAAACTTTTCCTAAATTATTACCATTAACATCTTTAGTTTCTTGCTTACTGTCTGCAAACACTCACAAAATAAATATTGCACCTTTTGATTTCTTACCAAAGACCTTCAATCCCAGCTGAGAGAGTACAGTTGTTATTTATTACAATGGTCTTAAGTTTCTAACAAGTTTGTATTGATCTACCTTGATTGCAACAGTCCATCCCTAATTAATGAAGTGGTTGTTGTTGTTTATTTGTTGTTTGGCTGAACAGTTACCTTGCATTTCCCATTCTGTCTATACGATCGAGGGACCAGAAGATAAGCAAAAAAATGTGAATTCCCAATGCTAGTGTAGTGAGGTTTACCTCACTGATTAGTTAGGAATACCGTGAATCTTATCTCTACCTTTTTCACTATTTCACATTTAATCTCCTTTAAGACAAAGATATATTCCCTTTTAATGTGGACAATGCAGATTGTTGCTGTTGTTTGTAAGTTACAAATTTGACTTTGTTCCTTTATGTCCTCTTTAGTCTCCTCAAAAGACGTGGATGATTAAAGTGGACAGAAAAGAGCACTTGGTAATCCAGCCATGGAGTACCCTTGAGGAAGTCTTATGGACAGGGAGTTGCAAGCAGAAGCAATGAAAGATGTAATCAAAAAAACCAAACACTATAAATGATGCTGCTGTTTGTTTCTATTTAAAGCAGCAAATGAAACGGTAAAAAAAAAAAAAAAAAAAAACTAAATATCAGACATTAAAAAATTGTGGGAATTTTTTATTTCTCCGTTCAAATACAATGAAAGATTAATTTGTTTTAAGCCTTTTCATCCATTTTTATCAACAGTCTAAATCAGGCTCTGTCCATACCAACCCAGTTATTATGCAAAGTTTTTTCTCAGTTTGTTGCTCCCATCCACATGCAAACGTTGAGAAAGTCTTTGTGGTGCAATCATGAGGATGGATATGTAGAGATTTTAAACACTGACAAACCATATTGTAAATTTTATGCTTTCTTCCTTAGTCTGTCTCAATTTTTTCTGACTTTTTTCATAAAATGTCATAGGTAAACTGAATATGTTAATAGTGTGGTAGAAGATGTAAACACTGGCATAAGTGCTATGAGCTAGAATATTCCTTTGGGAAAGTATTGAGCCCAGAACTGCCTTAGCTATGCCCTAGATCACAGGTGTCAAACTCACGGTCCGTGGGCCAAATCTGGCCTACTGTAGCGATTAATGTGGCCCTCCAAACACTAAAGAAACATATAAAAAGAATCTTTAAGTACTATTTATGTGCAGATAAATATTATTTTATTAGTCAAATAAAATCAATGTTTATTTTAATAGTTCTAAATCATATTATAAAAATATGGTCAGTATTATTTAATTCTAAGAAGTACTTCTTGAAGTCAGAGATAGATATTTATTAATATTTTAAGTGTTTATTAGTTTGATAGTTTTATCCTCACTTTCTGCCACAACTGGCCCTTTAAGGATATGCAGGATCTTGACGTGGCTCAAAATGAAATTGAGTCTGACACCCCTGCTCTTAATCATTTAATTATTTTGTGGGAAAGTTAAAAAATAAGTGGAGTATAACCACTTTTTCCACAAAATCTTTTTTTTGGCAAAATAAAAAAAAAAGGTTCTACAGACATTAATCTTTTGAAAGAAGCAGTTAGTCTTCTTAAAACTTTTGCTAAGTTCTGTTTCAGAGCAGCAAGATTTCTGATATGATGCTCCAGTCCAATTGTTGAGCCAGCTTTCATTACAGTTGCAGAACAAGATGACTCACTAGAGCATGTGGCTGGGTACTTCGCTAAATGAAAGAATTGCTCTACATTGAACTTGAAATATGCTGTGGTCTCTTTAAAAAGGACTTACTTTTATAAAGGACTTTTTATTTTCCCTCAACTTGAAAACCTATATAATCTTCAAAGCACAAATGTATTTGAAGTGAGCAAGTCATCTGCCTTTCACAAAATCAGCTGTTTTATTTGGACTTGAAAGTAGCAAGTCTGGAAGCACAGCTAATCTTCAAACTTATTGCAAAAAAGAGTCTAGCTGGGGCCTTTTATGTGTTTGTATGAGCAATTATACAGCACTTTCAGTACTTTTTCTTCTTTATGAGCTGAAAGACAAGCAAGAATCATATTAGACAGCCATGTCTAAGAATATTTAACTTTGAGATGTTTTTGTTTTTTGTGTATTTACTAGTTATGGGCTTTGAAGTACATGAACATTATTCTAATGTATCTTCATTGAAAAAAAAATTACATTTTTTACAAGTTACTGCAACAACGCTGGTATTCACCAAACATTCATTTAGGATTATTGGAAAACCTTAATTGGGCTGCTGCGTTCTACTGAATGACACAAAACACGACCCTGATAAGTCAGCTGTGACCATTAGGGGAGTGATGATACATCATCTCTCAAGGGAAGACAATACATGAGAACAAGGTGAGAGTTTTACCTTTTCTTTTTTAGGGCGGAAAGCACCAAAAATGTTCCTGTATTCATAAAAAGAATAAAGGTTTCATAAATCTCAAACTGAGCTTGACAGAGTATCTGTTCCAGTTTGACCACTTTAAGTATTTCACCTTCTGAACTCGAGGTGCCTAACCTCATTGCAGATTCCTTTAGAAACATTGAAACAGCACTTGAGTTTAGAAATGACAAGAAGATGAAAAGCAGATGCTAACTTCAGTGCTTAACAGATGCCCTTTTCTCACAGTTTTTCCCAATCTTTGTATCTTATCTATGACTGTCAGAGGTTTTTTTTTTTCTTTTTTTTGGGAGACTCAAAATCATGCACTCAAACTATTTAAACATGATGAGTATTCTGATGTGGATAGTTCAAGTACACAAGGGAGGTAGAGAAGAATTAATAAAGTGGGTTTTATTAAACAATAATATTAACATGCAGCAACCTTACAAGATTTTGGAGGGAAAACACAAGGGCTGCAATAGAGTCCAGTGGGGAATGGTTGAAAATGAGAAGCTTAAATACTTGGACAGTGGACTGCAGCTGAGGGGCAACAGAGAAGTGAGAAGATAGACTGGGGAATGGCAATAAATCTATAGACTGAAAACAAGGATACTAAACAGCACATAAAGATGTAAAGTATTATACTCAAAAAGCAATGATTTAACAATAAATACAGGAGAAACACTGAGATTAAAAAAAAGAACTTTACAGAGCACCCAGAAGAGATGTGAGACTGAAAAGAAATACAATTTAACACAAAGCCAAAAATCGTACAGTTAATGTTAAGTGGGGGCTTCTTCTATGCTTATATAAGTCTCCGCTTCTTTAGAAATGTTCCAGGCTGTCTTCCTAACATTTAGAGAAGCACAACAAGGTGTCAATTATGATTCTATAATAATATATAAGTGTGTAATTATTTACAACTATTTTATTTGTCCATTTAGGAGAAATTTACAAAACAGGCAGAGTGTTTAAAAACGAACGAGAACAAAATGTCCTGCAACAGAGGTTTTCCATTGTTGTTTTTTTCAGGGCTTGTTGAAGGTTAATTAGGATTACTTAGATTTTTACTTTCTTGCTATCACTAAGAACTCTCTTTAACCAAGTGTGAAAGTACTTTTGCCACACAATAGAATCAAAGTGTTGGGGAAACTTTAATCAGAAACAGTGCGACAGTCAAGATTTTTTTTTAATCAACCCTCGCCTTCTTCCTTTTCCACGATTCAGTCACTGTGTCGCCCCGTCAGGCTGAACGCCATCTATCAGACTAATTCACAGAACTGGGACATCTGAACTCCAACCACTGACTTCAACTTTTCCTTGTTTTTCCTCAGACACTTCTATTTAGATTTTGTCAAGATATACTTATCACATTTTTAGAAAAATCAGCATGGTTCCTTCCACTTCTCTTTACCTCACCTCTCCACTAGTGTGTGTGTGTGTGTGTGTGTGTGTGTGTGTGCGTGTGTGGGGGGGTGTGTATGCGTGTGTGTGTGTGTGTGTGGATGGGTGAGTGTGTGTGTGTGGGGGGGGGTGTATGCGTGTGTGTGCGTGTGTGTGTATATATATATATATATATATATATATATTATATATATATATATATATATATAATATATATATATATATATATATATCTGCCAGATATACATATATCTGGCTGTGGTAGGAATATTTCTAATTAGAATAAATTGATATGTTACATGGTAAATGCACTAAGGGACTATGTCATATGTCATGTAGCAATTCTCAGTAGATCTCAGCAGGACACAGAAGATGATCTGGGATTACCAAAACAATATAATATTAGGAATAGGCTAGTTGAGGGAGGCCTCGAGCGTAGCTCTTTACTGGGTGCATTGTCTTGCATTCTGAACAGCATACTTAATGAATATCATAAATGCATCTTTGTCTAAGAAGATGCTATTATCTATGATGGGTCTAAACTGGGTTTGACAGCAGCATGTTCAAAAGAGGAGAGGACAGAGTGTGTTTGGGAGGATCCAATCAGGTCAAAAACTGGGTCCTAAAAATGCACAAGTGTGAAAAGGATGGAAAAGTAGATGAAGGGGGAAGAAAAGAAGGTGAAAATTTAGCCTTTATATTGCTTCTTGACTCTGCTTGGACTGTAACTGTAGCAATGAAATTTGGCTGGAAGAGACTATGAGCTTTAGAGGAACAAACTTCCTAGGTGGACATTACTACCTAAATTCAACCTATTAGGGGTCCCCGCATCAATCTATAGACATAGATGCTGAAATTATGACTAGAACGTCATATAAACTTTTTTTTCTTTTCACCAGCTCTAAGTGCAACTAAAACAACAACTAAATGATACATGACATAGTTGGTTAGGAAAACCGGAAGCGACATACATGGGTCAGAGTTTAGAGAATGTCATATTACTGCCAACTGTTTTGGCTGTAGTCTCATTGCCTGAGCTTGCTGCCAGTCTTCAGTGGGCGTCATGGTATTGGCCCTGATGATTCCAAAGTGGTGTCATATTGCTGAATTAAAATATAGCATCCATTTTGGTGAGTACAAAGCTGAGTTTTGTCATTGTTATATAAATAGGAAATGTATTGAAAAATGTTTTTAAAAGATTACAAAATTGGTTGTGTTTGAATGTTTTGAAACCATTTAGACAGAAGATAATTAAATAAATTGTATTCTACGTGAGAAATATCAATGGCACAGATTGGCACAGGTTGAAAGAGTGTGCCAACCCCGCCTGAAGTCTTTTGTATAAAAACTATAGTGTTGTTGTTTTTCAGCTTATTGGTATCAATCTGTGTACAGATAATGTTAAGCTTTTTAACTATGAATTTATTGATGTTCAAGGGTGTAGCTAAATTTTTTCAAAGAGATCTTAATTCTGAAAGTCCATTTTAGTGCAAAAGAACCTACAGTTTTTACAATGTGTCATGTTCATTTACACCTCAGCAATAACACATAAACTGATATTTACGCATCCTAATTATTGTCACAAGGGTTCCTTTTTCCATTTAACCAAAAGTCATCAAATAGACTTTGTGGTTACAGAAATATACTCATTTTATTACAGGCATGACATTTTCAAGCAGAGGCATTGTGCTCCAAAGAATAAAGGATGAATATATTGAAAACCACCTCATGCGCACTGCTAGGTATGGTGGAGCTGCTGTCATTCTATGGGCCTCTTTCTCTTCCTAAAGTCCTGGGAACCTTGTTGGAGTGGATGGCATCATAAACCATTTGAAATACAGTAAAAACATACTATATGTGTCATAAAATGTAATATGAATATCACTTTGTATTAATTTGTGTCCAACATTTAGAGTTCTTTTGTGATGATTCCAAGACTATAGCTGTTGGAGATGGAGAATATAGTTAATAGAATAAATCTTGAAAGCAGAGACGGCAACTGTGAAGTAAGAGCTATAAAGTTTCTATTGCACTTCGGAGGCCAAAGTAGGCAGTAATAAAAGCATGTAGGTATCATTGCAAAGATATTTTTAACATTATAAAACATACACATAAACGTGACAGAGAAATGCCATTTTCCGAGACCAAACTTGAAGAAGAAAACAAGTTTTTACTTCAGCTTTTCAACTCTCTACTGCACTTTAGGGACTCATCGGTCAGAATGCCTGAGTATTTGTGTTCAGATATTGGTTCAGTCTCAGAACCCTCAAGACCAGTAACAGTTGGAAGATTCAAGGCTTTTAGTTTTGCATTGCAGAAGATCATAATTTTGTTTTAGTATCATTCAGATCAAGTTTGAATCCATTCAGTTCACAAAACAACACTCAAAGATAGTTCTAGCTGTCATAGACCCTAAAGATAGATTTAGGTAGCAGAGCTCAACACAGAATCAACACTGATGTGAAATGACTGATTATTCAGTTTCAGATTTTAAAAGTCACATAGGATGAGCATTTAATACACCTGTTAATTGTAGAGCTGCTGCAATAACTAAACTGAAATAATAGCTTCCTATTCTAAAAACTTAATAGAAACACTTAGAGCACAGCTATTTGAGCAGACTTCAATAAAAAAACAGGAGATAATGAGCTTTAGTGCTCTACCTGGGATCAGATCCTCACATTACTTTCATTGCAAGCTAAATGAAAACGATGAGCACTGACTAGAATGCAGAAATAAAACCAAAACTAGCCTTTGATCATCATGTTTCTAGGGTGAAAAAACTTGTAGTTCCATGGATTTCCTTTAGCTGACAACTCGTGATAACATGGCAGCTGTTATCTAGAATATCCAGCAGAGCTAGGCTGATGAAGGCAGACCTCACCACTCCAGTCATTATGGGCTTTTCCAGGCCTCCTGTTGAAAGCCTCCTCACGTACAATGTCACTTCATGGTCTGGTAACAGAAGAGCAGAAGAACCAAAAACAGTGAATGGACAGAATTGTAAATCCCCTCTGTCATCTCGACTGGACATTTACATCTAGAGGTGGATCCACTGAAATCGGAAAGTTGTTTAAATAAACCATTTTCAAAGTCTCCCAAGGGCTGAAGAGAGAGGTACGGGAACAACAGCTTTACATCTGCAAATATATAGCACCCTAACATCACCAAACCCCGGCTGCTTGAAAACTGCTTACATGAGTTTAGGTTGATTTAAAGTATTATTTTTTGTCAATATTTTTTGGGGAAATATTTTTTTTAATTATTTATAATAAATTAATTGTTAAAGTACACAGTGGGTTTCTTTTAACGAAACATTTGATGTGTTTACATATAGTCAATTGTAATGAATATATAAATCATAGTTACACTCAAACTGAATGAGCTTTTAATGCAATAAATGTTAAATAAAATTAGTATACTTTATTATACAATAAACCCAAGCCTCACAATTGTTAACTGCCCTGCAGTTAGAAAGCAAAGAAAGGGGGAAAATCTGTGTTGCTCCTCCAGGCTTTTACAATGATTTTTTTCGCCACAGATGTTCATACGACTGACAGATTTAGGTTTAAAACGGTTATTTTAATAAAACGCAACGGGACAGGTATCTCTGAAAAGATAATAAAAATGCTAAAAAGTGTATCAATTTTGAAAAAGGAAATGTCAAAATGATTTATGATGAAAAGGATTCATATCATTCCCAAGACTCAATGGAGATATGTGTGTTTGTCTTAAAGGAATTAAACCTTTCTTATAATTGCTGTCGACATATACGTATCAACTGGTATTTTGAAGAATTATCTTTGGTGAGGAACTCCAAGTCTGTGACGTTAGAAAAAAATAAACTTTGTTAGTATGCTTTAAAGTTTCTTAATTTGTCTAATATCGTGTATAAATGGCAAAAATATTACAGAATTCCCGTGAGATTTTAAAGTAGATAAAGAGAAAAATGCATAGAAAGATACCTTAAGGGGAACTGTAAAAACCTGCAGAGTATATCTAACTTTTCACGTAACTTCTCACAAAATGTTACATTTTTTAAAATATGAAAAAAGCGGAACCGATGCAGCAGGAGGACTTTCAGTGTCCTTTCTGCTGTCCTTGCTGGGTAAAGAAGGGGTACTTAGCCAGAAATACCTTTGTCATATTAACCTCTCATCAACCTAAAAGCCTTTTTCTTGTCATTTCCAAGGATGATGGCCATCTCTCAGTGTCCACTTCCAGTGACAGGCCATAACAACTCTTGAGATTTTAAAAGCCTCAACTCAGTGTGTCTTGATGATGTGTAAAAAAGGATTTAGGAAATGAGTCTCTCTTCAAAAGCTATAAAAACATCACATGCAGGTTTTTTTTATGTTTTTGATATATGTCTGTTAATTTTATTTGAATATCACAGGTTACTAAAACTGCAGACTTGCAATTTTCCGAGGACTCTCACATAGAGATGTGAAGTTTAACCTGTTTTATCAATGTCTTTCCAGGTCCTCATAAAACCCTAGGTATAGTTAGAAGTTATTACTCTTACAGATGGCAACCTTGATCTAAAGATGTAAAGCAAATTATCTTGATAGGCTGTTTTAGTCAAGACAGAATCACTGCTGTAGCATAAACCCAACAACCTTTCACACCAAAACAGACATATGTTGGAAACTCTATGTTGCAAGGCTGCTCTATGAAAGCTGCACATCGATCATCTATTTTTATTAAGACATCATTTTCTGTGTTACGGTAGCTGTTCTGGTGCTGAAAATGACAAATAAAGCCTGATTCCAATTCTTAGTTTCATCTGTTTTTTTTCCTTACCTCTTAAAATCAAATTAGGAATAAGACAATGTGGAACAATGAGAAAAAAACCTATTCTTTAGGTTTTTGTTTAAAAATTATAAGCTGTGATACATTTTGGAACTTGGTGATCTAGTATTTTCCTCGTCAAAATATATATAAATATATATGTTTGTGTGTTTTCTTTTGTTTAATTAAGTTTTTGTGTGTGTTTTAAAAATAAATAGAATTCTTGGGTTCGAAGAGACTAATCTTCAGTTTATATACATGTTAATTTATTTCTGTTCTGGTTCTAAATCCAAACTGGAGTAAAATAAAGAATTCTTAAATAAAGAAAATTGATAGTATGTTGCTTAGCTTGTTATTATTACACATTCAATTGCAACCCTGTGCACAGTTTATGATAGCAGAAATATTTACATAAATTTTTTTTGGAGCTTTGCTTATTTTATGCATCGTCTCCAACAGTGATCTATTTTGGGTTTAAGGACAATGCCACACTTCTTAAACAATATGTAGCCTAGACCTTCGGAATGAGAGGTATTGCGTTTTGTTTTGGCTGCTGACACATTTGATGCAGTGCTTATGTAAAAATGAACAGATAAAACTACTGACGGGAGTAGTTTTAGGCTTAGTTCTTTCGTTTTGGAGTACCTTGGAAAGTTCAGATCTATATTTATTGTAACATTAAAAACATAAAATCTCTCCGGGTTGCTTCAATAGTTGCTGAGTGAGCAGGTTTAGACTGTAAAGTCGGGGCTCAGGGAGTGTTGCAGATTTCAACATTTTCTGGACTTTGAAGAACACAATGTTGAGAAAACCAAGGCAATAAACTGCATAGGAGCGTATCCTTTCAATCATCTCTCTACCATAGCAGAAATGTATTTAACTGTTTCTGTTCCAGTCCACAGCACAGATGTAAGCGTTGCATTAGTCACAATAACTCTGCCTATCCTTGCAAAATTACATTCAGAGTTATGATAAAATGAAACATAAATCCAAACATTTAACATTTTTCTGTGTTGCTGATGAATGAGGGAAGAAGGATAAAAGTTACCTCAATCCATTTATCATTTTTTTATGAACATTTTTTGACTGTGATTTCCTTCATAGGGAACTGCAACGACATTGACCGTATTGACAGAAGAGAGAGTTGAAATGACTTCTCATTTTCTATTGAAACAAGTGTGAAAAGCTCGCTCAAACCCTTCTGTCTGAAAATTGAAACCAGCGCTGCAGGTGCATGGGTAATCAAATAGTGTGTATCAGCGAGCAGAGATCAGCGCGGGAAGCATGCTGATGGGCTTCAACAAAAAGAGCCTGAGCCATCTGGAGGCTTTTGAAAAAAAGATAAATCTGCAGAGGAGGAGGAAGAGGAGGAGAAGGCAGAAGAAGGGAATCTTAAGGTAAAGGGTTCTCAGAATTAGAACATACAGACTACTTGTGGAAAGTAAGGAAATGTATGAGTTTGTGGAGATTTTGTATTTTAAAGGTCATTAATCAATAATGTGTTCAACACTTAAATAAAACGGATGTTTTTGGAGTATTGTTCATATGTTTTATATTTTGAAAATGGTTTTAAACAAGAATATTGTTTAATGTTCTGACAAAATATTAATAGGGGAAGCTTGTGGTTTTACTTTTTGCATGATTCTTTTGTTCAGTCTTTTTTACATGGCTAAGTAATTCCAGTTAATCATGTGAAAACAAAACTTTCAGAAAAAGGTCTTGCTTCATAAACTTAAAGCTTTCCTTTTAATGTTGTCAAATTTACTGACTAGTGTTTCAACTGGGCTCTGCCAGCTTTCTGGCAGAGCACAGTCCTTTGGATGTCTATGGCTGATCTCACATCTCTCCGTTGGTTCCTAGGAGGCGGATCGAAGACTCCTCACTTGAGCTATATAACACTCGTGTTGAGAAACCTTGTATGCACCAGCACACACGTAGGTGTGGGGACCCCAGTGTTTACAGATACAATCTTGGGCTGAGGTTACCATTACTAGGTCTTGTAATAACCAGTACCATGAGCTTCTCAGTAACGCTGTTGCAATCATAATCTGTTTCTGGGTTGTGCTGTTCTCAGTTTGCATTGTTTGGTTGGTTTGGTCTTTTGTTTCCCTCTCTCTGCCATCCTGCAGGTGTTGAAGCGGACTGGGATGCTTTCTTGTGCTTTCTTTCTTCCCCTTCTTCTCTTGGATCTACTACTAACCCTTTCCCTCTTAACTTTTTTTTGTCCCACCTCTCTTCCTCATCCTCTTTCTTCCTCCTTATTTTCCATCTATGTGTCCATGATAACATTTAAAACACAGCAATTTCTAATAAAAAGTGGAGAAAAAAAACGTTTAAAAAGCACGCATTTATAGCTGAGACACATGATGCATGATGAAAACAATCCTGGTTTACAGTTGACCGAGGTAATTTGGCAGAATGTGTTGTCTGCTATTTCTCATCCCAACACTAGCTAAAAGCTTATTCAAACAGTAGCACCTAAAAAACAAGTCTATTTACCCCCAGAGCTGCACTTGCACAGTCTTGCTGAAAGACAAATACACTGTCTAAATACCTGAAACTTTTCCCCTTTTTCTGGCTATCTCAGAATAATTCGTTGGGGATTTGTAACCTGGCTATACATGGAGGTTAAAAGGGACGGATAGGAGAATTCATTATCCTTGAGTGGTTACAGGCATTGGCAAGAAAGAGAGACCTTCAGATAGGACACACGTGCCTTCTCTTCACCTCTACAGCCTGCAGTATCTCCTCAACTTGCTCATGATTAATAGGCCCGATCAGTGGGCAACCTGATTGGTGGAGCAAGCAGTATCAAGTCAACTGCAAAGATGAAGAGGAGGTAAGAATAGAATCGTTTAGACAATAAGGAATGTATTAAAAGGTTAAAATAAAATTCTGAGAGTATTTCCAGAGCAAGTTGTTTAATTTACATCAATCCAACCAAGATCAATCCACTGTCTGTAAAACTCTGGCAACACAAGCTAATTTTTTCATCCTTACTTTGCAAGTAGGCTATTATTAGCTAAAATCGTTCCCTTGTTATCTTTTTCAAAGGTAGTCACATATTTCCAATTTAAATGATCATTATCCTCACAAATTACTCTAGTCTGTTCTGTCTAGATTTCATGAATTTAATTCCATTGGCCTTCATTTATCTACTGCAGTTTTCTCAACAATGCACTGAATGACAGATGGTAGGAAACACTTCTGAAAGTTGTATCATAACTGTACAATACTCAAACCGAGTTGTTAAATATTTCTGGCAAGAAAATTACCTGATTCAATGCACTGAAGAAACAAAGACAGAACATTTGAGCGATCAAAATTAGAATATGCAAATAGCAATAGCGAACTTGATTTACCTGACAATACACAGAGTAGATTTATGTGAGGATACAGATATCCAAGTGCACAAGACCAGAAGTTGTATAGATTTTTTTGCAACTCAATTTCTGCACAATATGATTTTATCTACTATTTTACCATTTACATCTCCCTTAAAATGTCCTTCCTACTGTATATACTATATATGGCCACTTTAAAAAATTGTATAATATTGACTAAAAGATATCTTTTTGTTGCAGCTGTTTTGCATCATACTCTCTATTCTCTCTCACTCTATATATATGTATATATATATGTATATATATATATATATATATATATATATATATATTATTCTGCGATGAGCTCAGCATTTTTCAATTAATGAGATGAGAACACTCTGAGACAGTTTATTTGTTAACATCTGTGAAAAATGCATGTGTACTTCAAAACACTATTCATGCCTCATTTATTCCACCAAGGTGACATTTTCAGGATTTAGTCCTTCGTCCAGTGATGGTGTTTGATGTGGGCCATATGGATTCTTGCCCAGGCAGCAATTCTGTCACAGGTTGTCGCAAGCACTCTGGTTGGAGGGATGTTGGGTGTATAATGGTCTTCTATTGCTTTTTGTGATTGCCATTCAATTAGGACTGGGGACAGTAATGACCTCATAATGTAGACAGTTAATGAACCTAAAGTTAGCATCTTTTTGAGATCTATAAATTTAAAGGTTATTGTACTGATGTTTTTTTAAGAAATCAAGACTGGTTTATGTTATTTGAGGTTCAAAACCTAAAGTACAAAGAACCTAAACTGGATCACTCTAAACCAAATCGGCAAATTGTGTCTCTGTAATCCATGACTTTCTGTTTTTCTCTGATTTAAATATGATGTGAAAGCAGCTTCTATGAACCAGGTTTAAAGATGGGAAAGACATGAGAGAATGCCAAATGAGACTGATGTTTGCTAATATGTTGAAATCAAGAGATGGCCACAAGAAAATAGGTCCTCACCTTAATATGCAAATCTACTATCAAAGCAGCTTCATAAAGCTTAAGATAGCTTTGACCAACAATGCTGAAACCATGCATAGTTAGGGGGAATTAAATTAAAGTGAAAACTGAGTTGCTGTTGCTGTTGATTCACATCAGATGTTATCTCTAGGCACAAGTACAAGTCATTTCAATCAATCATGCCAACATTCATGTCAGTAAAAAAAAAAAAATCATATCTAAGAAATCCCAGCAGATTGCTTTGAGTCATTGACTGGAAGTTGTGCCCTGTTAATGCAGACTCCAAGCACAGCAATCCCTCAGTAATCCCTCATAGTGAGCAAGGATGTAGCAACAGAGGAGAGGAAGTAGAACCCGGTTCAGTACAAGTGGCCATTTGCCATGATAGGGAATGAGAAGACAAGGCAGAGGCATAGAATGCATAAAAGTAACTGATGTAACAGTACTTCCTAAATAAAAGGGAAAAAAAGTTGATAACAGGACAGATAGGACGTTCAGTTACTGGGAGCATCATCCCAGTCCATGCCCCCCATCCAACAGGGCATTGCAGTTAAGCAGCATGCCAGACCAGGTGTAACCTCTAAATAAAACCTGCGTTAAAGACACACTCTGTATCTTTGTTGATATTTTCCCTCTGTCGCCCTCTAAATGCTTGCAGCATAGATCACTGTCTTAAAAACAAATCTCTATGGAGCGCATCTAAAAAAGTGTACTGACAGTTTTAATAACTCGCTAGCCAATACAACATAACATAAAACTAACAGGATGTCAATTGGTAAACCGTTAAACAGTTTTCCAGGTACTCTATCACATCATCATGCCCAAATAACCCCTGAACAAGCATTTATTACTCTCCAATCCAGTCACAACACGGCAGGTTCAGCATCTGAAGTACATCATGTTGAATCCCAAATGCCTCAGTCATTACGGCTCTGCACACAAAACTGAAAAGTTGTAGCACTGGGTTTTAGAAGCTAATCCAACTTTTGTAAGCAGCCGACGTAGAGCACAGAGTGAAAGTCCTGCGCAGACTACAACTGTCATGTCGGACGCCAGCGACGTAATTGACGTTGTGTTTTGTTGTAAGTTGGAATTGGTTGGAAAGTACACCTGTAAATACCCCAAAAGACAACAAAGAAGCAGTTCTAAGATTATCCAAACTCACAGGGGAATAGCACTAGTGATTCATAACAAAACATTGGTGATATGAAGGAATTTTGTGGCAGATAATGCCTTATTTAGAGGCAGCACTTTGGCTGCCCCAACAACACCCATTATATGGATATACACTAATTGCGACGGGATATAAACTTATTCTGAAGGACTCCAAGTGGCTCCAAACTTGTCAGGGTGAGTTGGCAAATGTAATGCTTCCTATAAAGAAGGTCCAGGTTATAAAAATAAAAAAAAATCGAATTTCCCCTTTAAAACAACAGAAATCTTGGTGCAGCATTTTAACTGTAATTTTTGAACTTCCCTATAGCTTAGAATAAAAGTAGTCCAGCCTTGAAGTACCAAATGCATGGACAAGTTTCTCAGCATCACTCCTCGACAGAATATTTCTAATTTTAGCAATATTACGGAGGTGAAAGACAGAAATCCCCGAAACCTGTTTAATATGGGACATGTCTGATCAAAAACAACAACAATTGCGTTATTCATCTGGGCCAATTTAGTCCCATCCAGATAAGGACTCAATAACATCAGATAGGCAGGTGATATTATCATTATTATTATTAGCTACTCCACAAGTAACCCTTGAGTGTGAGGAAGACTTATTATTATCGCTGTTTGCCATCTGCCCTGAACAGTGAAAACCATGATTCAACCATGAACAGAATGCCTCTCGAACGAGCCAGACTCACTCGAATGTGAGCATTTGCGATTATGAGTTGGTTACGGCAACCAACTGCAGTCAGGTGTAGACCCCGATGAAGATGACGAGCTTTGAAATAAGCTTCCCTGAGGTGGTCTCTGACAGTTTGTGCAGAAATTGTTTGGTTATGTTAACCAGTTGTTGCAGCAGTTGTCCAAGTGGCCAGTCTAGTGCACACCTGAGCAATTTTCATGCAGTCTAATCAGCACCTGTATATGCCACACTTGTTGAGGTGGGATGGATTATCTTGGCAAAGGAGAAGTGCTTAGTAACAGATTTGTAGACAATATTTGACAGTAAAGGGTCAATCGTAGATTTAGACAATGTTGCAGGTCCTTGGTTTCAGCTAATGAAAAATTGATGTAAAAACAAAAGTGTTGCATTTTTGATTTTGTTAAATGTATTTATTTACAAACTTTATATTGTAATTTGTATAAATTGTTACAAAACAACATCCTAGCTTCTCTCCTTATTTCGAGTCTTATGGGTGAGCTCTTTAAGTCACCATTAGCTTCATATTTATAAGCGCACCACAAGAGCAGCATTGATCTTCAGCAAGCAGGTGTTATTACCAAACAATTTATTTAAATGTCAACAAGAGAAGAAAATTTTTTCAAAAGCCTTTTTGATTGAGACAGTAGACTCCTAAATGTCATCTTGCTTTTGTTCAGTTCTAAGTAAATATTCTAGATAAGTTTTCTCTTTTATTCACTTTTCTCACTTGAGATTATAAACATTACTGCCTCTATGACAGTACAATTTATAATAAAATAAATAATTATAGTTAATTAGGTGGAGTACATTACTATTTGGTGACATAATTAATAATCAAGATTAGTTGATACCAAAGGCAGAAGTTACCAGTTAGTGCAAGCAAGGTCAAGACTAAACTGGACTCCTTTGGTCTTAAAACGACTCCAGTCTTACCTGGATTTATTCTTCAGATGCTTTAAGAAATCTGATTGTGACCAGAAGTGACCAATTTCGGGTTAATTGAGCAGTGCACTGAGCAAGTACCAAATGATCAGAAAACTTTAAATCCTATTTTTTCCCTAATCATTGAGGGCGCTGTTGTAACCACAACCAGGTCGTGTTTACAACAGGACTCATGATGTGGCCACTCCCAATAAGGAAAGAAGACTCAACACTAGTTGTTTTTGTGTTTGTATTTCCTCACATGACTGTGAGAAAAAGCAAGACGGAGAAATTAACAGGAAAGCTATAGCAAAGTTACATCAGTATCCTTTTTAGCTTCAGATCTCTGTCTGTTATGGAATAAATTGGCGTTGATGAAAATGTTTTTTTAGCTTTCTAGAAATCTAAAGTTTATATAAAAACATACATATGTGCACATGGAAACTGCAGTTTTGGTCATTCTACCCAAGTCAGCTGCACAAAAAGCTTTAATAGCTCTTATAAGATGTTAAACTTTATAAACTCTGTAAACAATTAATGACCCTGCAGGGAAGGCTGCTACAAAAATATATTCAGTAGTGTTCTCATAGCTTTTTTATTTTTAATTTCTTGTGAGAAATTAAAACTAGTTTAAATTTATGAAACAGAAATTTATTAGAAGGAAATGTACGGTAGCACAGAGGAGATTTATTCTTCAAAAGTAGAAATAAATGTGTTCAATCTGTCTTTCAACCAACAAAAATATAAGGTAATGTAATGGCTAAGAGCAAAGCCATTCTATTGCACAAGTCAAACCTTTCAGAAAACATGATGCAGACCTGCCAACCGTACCTTCTCCAAAAACCTAACATGAAACGTACAAAGCAAGTGAAGCATTAAGAAAAGAAATGGAGACCAGCAACCCTTGTGTAAAGCAACTCGCCAACAGGAGAGGAAAGGAGACGTAAGGATGAAAGAGAGGGATTCTCTGCGGCTCCAGAAGCAGACCTCTGAAAATTGATGGAGTCTGAGGAAGAAATTGATAGTTAGAGGACAGGAAGCAGCCTGTAAGGCAATTATCACTATCTCTGCCATTTGATTTAGGACCGTCTGAGTGTGTAATACTGTGAATTAATCAAATCCAAGGAAGACATATCAAGATCCCATTTCAGGGCATAAAATTCAATGTTTCTTGTCCATAATTACCTTGTTCTAATTAACAAAAAACAGGAAATGACATCCATGCTGAGGAAAAACTGTTTATTATACATATATAGGGAGCATAAAGTCAACTTAATCATCATAAATAAGACTCCTCATGAATACAGATGAAAGGCAAAGTGATCTGGAAACCCACACAATCCTCCAAAATGTATTAAATATCTATGCAAGTATAAATAAAAATAAGGAATAAAATCACCGTCACCTCAACCTCTCCTTAACATGCAGAGAACGCATACACGCATTTCTAAACTATATGTGCCACCCACAACCTGCAGTGTGGGCTAGATTATGCTCCAGATATTGCTCCGGAATCAGGGTTAGGATGGATTTACTGTCAATTATCTATTTGTTGCCACTGAAGGTTGATTTTAAAGAGGGAAACAGAATGCAATGAGTTGTTTAATCAAGGATGCAGATGGCTTGTAATAAATACAAAAATATCTTAGCTGACCCCCACTTTCATTATTAAGTGCTTGGAAACTTTAGAAACGTAGAACAGTTATATTTGGAAATACATGAAGAGCTCTTGTGCCCCCTATTGGAATTATTGCTGTTTAAATGTCACATTTTTTGTGATAAAAACATTTCAAAAAGGTTATTGAGCTTATCTGCAAAGAGAAACCCCCAATGACGGCTTGCTCTTTTTCCAGCAATCCTTTAGAGTTGATTGACTGAATTAAGGCAAGGCAAGGTCACTTTATTTGTATAGCACACTTTCAACAAAGTAATTCAAGGTCATTTGGTTGATTAGTTGATAAAATAAGGGTAGCATTAAAACAACGGTAAAAACATAAAACGCAACATTAGAGACACATAACATATTGCCTATTTGAAACATATCACATTCCAGCTATTATTAATCACTTACTCAAAAGAAGCTCAAAACAGATGGGTTTTTAGCCTTGATTTAAAGGAAGTCAGTGTTTCAGCACATTTGCACTTATCTACGACTTTGTTCCAGATAAGGGTTGAATAGAAACTGAACCCTAACCACTGACTAGGGATGATGAGTAGGCTGGAATTAGACGACCTGAGTGGTCTGGGTGGTTGATGTGGTGAAAAGTCTCAATATTCTCTGCTTCAAAGCCATTCCATGGTTCATAAACTAGTAACATTATTTTTAAATTTTATAAACTAGTAGGAGTATTTTAAAGTATATTCTCTGAGCTAAAGTACAGGGACCCGGTGTAAGGACCTTAGATGTGCTCTAATTTCCTGAATCTAGCAGCTGTCTGATTGACTTTTCAGGCAGACCTGTGAGGACTCTGTTGGCAGTGACTAAACTAGGGATGCATCGATACCGATACTGCCCAATGTACTCGTATCGGTATCTGATGTTAACAGATACCATCAACCGATACTTAAGATGTAGAAATGCACCAATAATTTCACAGAAAACATTAGTTTTTTAACTTTTAAATTTAAGTTTTGTGGTCATTTTTATTAATATTTTATTTTTATTTAATTCACCATCATTTCTTGTAACAAGCAGAGAAGAAAATAAAACCTGACTCCCAATTGATAGTGATACCGAGTACCAATGCCGATACTTCTACCACACAAAAAAAGTGCTAAGTACTCTGATCCATGTATCGGTATGGTATCGGTTTTGATACTACCCTACTCTAAACATAAACACATGGATGAGTTTTTCAATAAAATAACTATTGTACATGTATCTATTTCTTTATAATCAAGTATCTGCTCAGATTACATTAGTACTGTCATCACAGTAATAGTTTACATTTTTAGTCTTAACTAAAACACAATTATTATGAATGACTTATTTAAAATCCATCCATCCATTTTCTTAACCGCTTAATCCTTAATGGGTCACGGGGGTGCTGGTGCCTATCTCCAGCTGTCAACGGGCGAGAGGCGGGGTACACCCTGGACAGGTCGCCAGTCCATCACAGGGCAGGACAAACAGGACAAACAACCATGCACACACTCACACCACACTCACACCCAAGGACAATTTACAGTGATCAATTAACCTGACAGTCATGTTTTTGGAATGTGGGAGGAAGCCGGAGTACCCGGAGGGAACCCACGCATGCACGGGGAGAACACGTAAACTCCATGCAGAAAGACCCTGGGTCGGGATACAAACCCACAACCTTCGTGCTGCAAAGCAACAGTGCTAAGCACTGCGCCACCGTGCAGCCACTATTTAAAATCCATTCTAAATAATTTTAAATAGATTGGTAATTAACCCACTAGTCGTTTTATTTATTTAATTTTCCCCCTAATTTATTCCAAAATGCCTTGGCTAATAGAATTTACTTCTTTCCATTTAACTATAAAAGGTGGCTCTTACAATAGGACAACATTGCCCTCTAGTGGTGCAGAAGCAATACTAAATTGTATAACAACTATTTAATGCTTAATGGACACAGTATGTGATCTGAAAATAAAACTAACTGCCTGTAATGCATTTCATCGACCACATAAAGGCTGTTGAAGTTATGGTTTAAACAATATGCTTTCAGGGCACTATGATATTTATGAACCTTAAAGTGAAGTATCTCTCTGGCATAGAAAACTGTGACTTCGCTATTAATGCAGGTTTATGCTAATGCATCTTCATCCAAACATGCCCACTGACAGAATGAAGAATCATTTAAAAAGTGCTGTTTGTTAAAATCATCTAATTGAAGTAAATATGAAATGCATTTTTATGCAGTGAACAGTCAAAGTGTGTTACAAAAGTATTCAAAAACCCTTGAAATTCTTCCCTTTTTTTTAACATACTACCCACAAACTTTAGTGCCTATAAAAGTATTCACCGCTTTGTATGTTTTACTCTTCATTGCTTTATTAAATCAATCATAATCAACTAAATTCTGTTAGGGGTTTTTAAAAAAACAAATATTAAAAAAATACCTTTAGTGTCATCCTGAAAACTGATTCCTACAAAATAAGGAAAATGAATAAAAATATGAATCTTAAAATAAGTGATTGCATAAATATTCTCTTTATCAGGAAATAAATTCAGACTTGTTTGTTTGTATTTCCTGGATCCATTCTCTCAATCTCCTTGAGTTAGCTGGCAAACTCAGAGCAAGATCTCTGTGGAATCTCCTCACCGCTCCTCAAACTGTGTCTCCACTTCATGTTTTCTGGACTCTGTTCAACTAATCATGCTCCCTGTCCACTGTCCAGCACTCCATGTTTCCCTTTGTCACCTCATGGAGAAGAAGCAGAAGAACACAAACAGCACCACATCTGTTGGTTTCCCCCCTCATCCAATAGTAAGAATCCTGCTATCATCATCATCACCAGAGTATCACTCATACCTTACCCTACTCCGAAAATAACACGTTCTCAGTGACAATAAGTACTTGTCATCTGAACCTTGAAGAAGTTCTCTGCTCTTTATAACTCCCAATTAACTGTTCAAACTTCAGTATATGTCAGTAATGGGTGTCAAATAACTATAACATAGCACTTTTTATGGGTTTGGGATTTCTTCCTGCCAGTCCTCCATAAAGGACAGATTGGAGGAGTGCCTGGCAAACAGTTTTCCTATCAACAGATTCTTGCAGCGAGACCAACATGTCACAGAGACGTTCAAAGCTTGAGATAGGGTGTTTGTGGCTGTGTATAGAGGCCTGACATTTGATTATCATTCTTCTACACTGATGCTGCCATCACAGAGTTGCAGAACACTGATACGATCTAATATTATTTGTGAATCTGGTTAGACCTAAAATTGCTTCAAGTATCTCTTGAGTCTGTTTTGCAGTTTGGAGGTCACATCATTACACAGTAAACAAACGTATTATCACAGCAAGTACTTCACCACATTCTAACACATGTAAGTATTGGTTTTATGATTTCGATGTTGAAACTGTTTTGATTTAGAAAACAGTTGCTTCTGCATGATTTTTTTTTAATAATGTTACTTATTTGTGTTCATTATTTTAAATTAGTCTGTAAAACGCCAGACTTTGCACATAGCTGTCAGTCTATTGACATCATTTTTAATATTAAATTAGATGCTATGATCACTTACTACTGGAGCTGCCTGTTTATGATTTAATTTACTTTTACTTAAGTAATTTCTTGGATGTATATATTTTACTTTTCCCTGAGTAAAAATATTTTGAAGTAGTCCTATTCTTACTTGAGCAAGATTTTTGGGTACTCTACTCACCCCTGCCTATATTGTAAAGAATGATTCTTCTAGATACTGCTGTCTCAGAGACCAGATATACGTGCACATCAGTCTTTGTTTCATGCTAAAATGTTTCCAGATTCCTTCAAAATTTAATAGCAATACACGATATGTATTTATTTGTACTTCTCTCATGAAGACCTCTTCAGCACTGACTCACAATTTCACTGACTTGCTCACAAAACCCATAGTTTTTCAGTGTTACAATATGACATTCAAGGAATTTATGTGCTTTGCATTTAAGGCTATATGCAAGACTCACTGCATTTTCCATAATGGCCCAACTCTTTGTGACTTAATGTAATGCTCCACATATAGATGCATCCCATGTGGAAACTTTCAGCACTTTACAGCCAATACTTAAGGTTTAGAAATCATCTTTGTATTTGGGCTTATATTAATTGTCATCTAGAGATCCATTAGCAATTGTTTTTTGTTTTTTTTCCTTTGATGCTTTCACATCAACAAAATTCATCCAGTGAGTATTGAATATTTTAATTTTACCAACATGTTTCTACTTTGCGGAATATTAACATTTTGGAGATGCCTAGCCAGAGTCTGACTGTAATCTCAGAGAATTTGTGGAGGGAGCTAAATATTAGAGTGATTGCAAGAATGTCTTTCTACCTGAGACTTGGAGCTCATCACCAAAGAAAAAAATTCAAAAATAGCAGTAAACCATGGGAGCTGCTAGTCAGCAATTAAAAGAATGCCTTGATTGTTGTAATGCCAGTATAAGATTTCCCATTACTTTTTTTGTGAATGGCAAAAATAATTTTCAAAATGCCATGTTTAATTAAATTGAAATGAAAAAGATACATTTTAAATCTAACACTTCTACAACATTGCTTCATATCTTTTGAGAAATGCCCATCGTATTTCCTTTAGGAAACAAACCTTTTATTTAAATGAAAATAATTTGACATTTACCAGGGGTATAAACAATTGTGTTCTTAACTATTTATTTCATTTAAAATGAGGCATTAATTGTCTTCAGATTGCTGCCTTGTCAGGTTTATTATGGAAAAAAACACATTATTCTTTGAGTTACAGTAACACTTTATTTTTTTTTAAATAGCACGTCATATTAGTACAGTCAGATACAGATATTGTTAGAGATAGAAACCATTCTGATCCCTCTGACCCTGCTTTTTTTTAAAGCAGTAAAGAAAAAGAAAAACTTTAAGTGCCATTTAAGGCTATGTTTACACACACACAAACAGAGAATACTGGCCATATTCTAGTAAAGATCCATGACAAGTTTATGCCTGTACAACTCAGATAATCGATGAGATTATCCATGCTACTCTATGCTGTGTAGCTTTTCCCTCTCCTTTTTAATAATTCACAGAGGACATCAAGTGAAATGTTTAGTCGCTGCTTTGGTCCTTATGTTACTATACGAGTAGGGCTGGTGAGATGTTTACAGACATCAATTACCAACTGGAAATCATTTGCCTATAATTACATCTTTCAGTAAAGCATTAGACTGTGTGAAGACAGCCCGAGTCCCATTGCCCGCCAATTCACTTCTTCACCGCAGTTGAACTGGAATCCAGTCTTTTTTTCTTCTTTTTTTTCTCCAGTTATTTTTTGCATTACATCATTTCAGAGAACCCCACGCAAAGCCAGAAGAACCGGATACAGTTTTTAGTGCATGTAAACATAGCCGGCACTGTCAGTTACAGTTTATACAATGTTGATTCAGGCAGTGCATAATGAGACCGAGTTAGAAAATGCCTTAATTGACGTTCAAGATTCACATTTTTGGACTGTTATGCTTAAACCTAACCAGTAACAGCATCATAGTCAGGCCAAGACAAAAAAAAAGGAAAAAAATCAGATTAATCATCTCAGTAGTACCGTCATCACTAAAGTAATAACAGATTGATTGGCACATTAAACACAGTCATGAACAGAGAGCGAGGTAATGAATATTGATCATTTCTGACATTTGAAATTTTATGATAAAAATCCAAGTGACATTTGCCGTAAAGCCTTTGTGAGATAGATTAATGAGAAAAGTCAACGAAGGACTCTGAGGACAATAAATGTCTTCTTCAGAGAAACAAAGGAGCAGTAAGAAACAATGCATTAGTAGCAATAAATTAAAAAAAAACAAAAATATAAATGTATTGTATTCCATTAGAAAACAAAAACAGTTCTGAATTGTGTGAGATGTAGTAAAAACGAGACGACGCTCTCTAGAGATATATAACTTATTTACAAGGTAAGAAAAAAGTGCAAGGCTAAGCTTTCATTGACATTCACACACTTAACATCCACAGTATGTACCAAAGGACATGCGTAGAGGCACATAAAAAAAAAAAGACAAAAATAATATAAAATAAAAACAATCTAAAACCTGAACATTCCAACTCAGACTTGGCATTTGTTGCTCAACTCTCATCACCGTCATTAATTAAAAACATGCACGCAAAGCACTGACATCATGGGATGGGAGGCGAAAGCTGACAGCTGACAGCCCTTAGATCAAAAACGACATGAATTATATTTGTTACACAAAGAAAAGAAGACTCCAGCGATCCATCACTGAACCCATACAGAGTACCAGCCTCATCTTTAAAAGAAGGTCACCAAATAAATATATGTTGGCTTATTTAAATACATGGTTTTTAGATAGATTTCTAAAATTTCCATTATGGAAACGTTTCTTGCCAAGCGTTTTTGTTGCCTGGATAAAGTAAATGGATATTTAAATTCTTCTAAAAGAGGTTCTGTAAATTTATTTTAGACAATAGTAATTTCTGTAACACTTTCCTCTATGCTGTACTTGAGCTATGCTTTTAGCTGCTGAGATGCTAAAGCTCACGAGTGGGGGGAACATCATGATTAAAAAAAATAATGAACAGATTCAACAAAATGTGGATTAATAATCAAAATCATTAATGCTATATTTATGAACAGCATAGCAATTATACATTTTTCTGATATTGTGCAGCCCTACTTATCTCTGATATTATCTCATATCTGTCTTTCATTGGTTGATCAGTCCCTCCTGATTGCTCCTCCCCCTAACACACATGCCAATCTCCTGAGCTCAGACTAGGATAGTCAGATTCTATCAGTAATACTTATTTGACTGACTCAAAGAGGACTGATCTAACTTTTGAGATTCGGTTTCTAAAATCATGTCTGTTTGCATTCTTATCTGCGTCGTACATTAAATTATGTTTCGGGGGTTTTTTTTAAGTTCCTGCAATATCTGTTTTTCTTCATACACACAGCACAGGCTATTTTAGCCTAATCTAAAACTACTTGTCAAGGGAATCTCCTTTTTGCCAGATTTCGGAACCTTTGTTATTGCAAGTCCTTCCAATCAGACTAGTTTTTAATCCTCCCACCACTCTACAGATTTATTCATTTTTATACAAACTCATGATCAAAATAGGATCTGTCAGGTAAGGGAATTATTACTTACAACAAATTTATAGAACCTCACTTTAAAAAGTCAAGACTATCGATTAAAATCAAATATACCTGCTTTGATACTACACGGCCGGGTAAAAACCAGCATCAAAAAAGATATTAACTTGGAATTATTAGATTCCACTCTATAAATTTAGAGTGGATTGTTTGCATAAATTAAATTGCTACAATCTGATTAAGGCAGGTAGCTTATACAGAATAAAGTTAAGAGGGTATTTTTAAAACACTTTTCAATGTATCTACTCACCTGAATAAAACAACCGCTGTCCCAAGTATACCAGTTGAGTAGAATTTGCATGGCTACTGACAATCCAAGTTTCCCTTTTCCTCACTGTAAGTCACAAAATCACATCCTCAGTCACATTACTTTACTGTAGTTTGGCAGAAGAAAGAAGCAAAAGTCACTGTCACAAACCAAACATTTCTCATAGACAAAAACGTGTTATTTATTTTAAAACCATCACTAGAGTAAAAGAAATGAACCCCTCGTTGCTTTTGGATTGACTCTACCCTCACTCCTTCTTCTCGTAGAGGGAGGCACGCACGCGGTTCCGCACGTAAAAAGCGGTGAGAGCGCAGCAGCAGGTGGTGAAGATGAAGAGCGCCACGGCGTCGTGGGCGAGGTCTCCGTGGAGGCGCTCGTAGAGAGGGCGGCGCTCTGTGAAGTCCGTTCGCAGCGCTTCAATCTGCATCAGGGTGCACACCACCACCAGCACGTGGAAGATCTGGTGGCCCTGCCCAAAGAAGTCACACCTTCCAGGGACCAGACTCTCTGGGTGTGGGCAGCAAAAGAAATAGGCGCTGATTAGGAAGAAGATAACATGGTAGACGTGGTACCAGACTATTGGATCGGAGCAGCCTTCCCAGTAGCAGCTGTAGATGCGGTGGACCACGGGGCTGATGTCTAAGCAGTAAGCCAGGGCCGAAGGCACCACTTGGAGGAGCTTGTGGGCAAACTTGGGCAGGTCGTGCCTTGCGTATTTGCCGTAGCAGCACCCGAAGCAAGTGAGCCAAGCCAAAAACGCAGCAGTGTGCAGGAAGAACCCCTGCACCGAACTGTGCCACTCCTTCTCTATAGCGTAGTAGTAGTGTGCAAGGGCACTCCCGTATTGGTAGACGGACACCCCGACATAGTCGAGGAAGTAGAAGGTGTAGTATGAGAGCTCTGACTTGGCAGAGAGGAGATGAGCAAGAGCACTAAAGGAGAGGTAGGTGAAGGCTGCCAGGAGGACGATGAAGAGGGGCTGGGCATGAGGATCACGCAGAAAATCCACCGTTTCCGAGATCTCCTGGCACTTCACGAGGATGATGAGGGCCGCCAACAGGTGGGTCCACACGTTGAGGGTCTCGTTGTGCCTCTGGAAGAGGGTGAGAAAGTAGTACCGCCAGCTTTGGTCCGTCTGCCTGTAGCCCGTGAGGATGTGGCGCTCGCGGAACACCCTGGGGACATCAGAAATCTTCACGGTGCAAGGCAGCGTCGGAAAGGCTGACTCGAGCAGCTGAGGGATCTGTCGGAGCTGCTGGGCGTTGATAAAAAGGCGGCCGATCTGCTCCATCACTACCGTGGCCATTGCAACCAGGAGGCTAGAGGGGAAACATGAATTAGGCAATCAACATCTAAATCTGACAGAGGAAATGTACATCTGTGTGTAATTGTGTCCTTGTATATAGAATAACAATAAATTATATTTTATTCAAAGTATAATTTATTTCATAATCCTAAAAATTCAGCATGAAAATTACACAATATTTCTTGTCAAAGTGAAATCTTTCTCACAAAGTGCCTATTGTTATGGACCGTTTGTCGACTGCCTAGCTTAGCGTCCTGCATCAATGTCATTTTTAAGGTAGGAGAGGAACGTGCCTTTGATTTAGTCTGACATCGTTGGCTGCTAAAAGACGACACGTCAGGTTAGCTGGCAACATTAAGGTGTAAAAGCATCAAAGAGGTTTCCTCTACTTTTAACTGTTGAACATTTCAGTAGCAGATAAAAAAAAAACTGTTGAAGATTAACATACGAAAAAAAGAGTAATTTTCAATAAAGGGATTTATCATTTCAAAATTGAGTTTAGAGTGTAGCTGTGTGAGATTCTGGGAAGCATAGTTTGACATTCATGACGCAGTACAGCAGTACATATTTTCAGTATTTTTTTGACAATGGAATCACCGAAAAGCTACAATATTAAGACTATTTTAACATGGACTAAAATATTCTTAACTGATTATAGATTCTTTAAAGCAGTTTTTTATCCTTTAGCTTTACTTTAATGTCACAAAGTGTATAGAATGAATTAAGAAAGTCAGAGGAATGTTTCTCTATAATACACCAGTGTTAAATGTGTATGATTGAGTTGTCTGTCTGAACGCAGTACATTGCAGTCTTTTTTTAAAGAGATTAAAAAAACTGACCCAATCCACAATTCTTTATTCGCTGTCACCAGGCAAAGTTAATCATATTCTTACTAGTAGTTAGTGTGAGTTGAGGTATTCTAACGCACGTTGTGTTAATTTTTGTAGAAAACTGCAGTTTCCACTGGTAGACGACGTTCAGAAAACCAAAAAGACAAAATTGTCACAACTCTGATTATTTTTCGCTCATTCTGAGATAAACCTCCACTAAAAACACATGCATTTTTAAAAATGTTTACGCCCATTTTTTAGGTTCTTTCAATTCCGCATTTCTTAGCCGTTATCAACTGGAAAGGATGAACTCGGCTCACAGGCTCAGTTTCCCACAGAAGTCTCTCCTGTTAAGAAGAAAGCTCTGAACTGAGACGAGAGCAAATAAAAAGGCTTTCGGACACATAGCTCAAGCTGGTGAAAGTTTCAAGAATCCTTAAGTTCCAGACGTCATCTTTAAGTAATGAGACTTTTTGGAACGCATGAACAGAATTATTCACACCAACTCCAAATATTCAACTTGGGCTTGGTCCCGACTCAGCATCTATAGTAAATTATTACAAAATATAATTTTTGCTGATGTCATTTTAACACAGAGGTGTAGCCTCTCAAGTTGAACTGGTTTGACTGATTCCAAGTTTTCCTTGTTTACATACACGTTTTGTTTTGTTTTATTTCCATTTTACAATTCATGAATTTTACTTTAGCTCCATAGATAGTGGGTTTGTTAGCAGGAGATTTGTTTATATAAGCTTTATCAGTGTGGAAATGTCAGCACGCTGGCTGCATAGTTGTGTTCAGTTTACCGCAGACCTGCTGCAAACTGAGTTAGGATAATAAAGTTGCTTTAGTTAGACCATAAAAAGTCTGCAGTTACACGTATTTGCTTTGTGTCACTGTACTGGCTTGTTGGATAAGGCCCAGCTGTGACGGAAGCAGTTCACCACTAAAAGTAACAGGTATTGGTGCCCTCTTTCTTCAAAAAAATATTCTGAATAGTTTAAAATGGTTGCAGAATTAGGCACCTGTCTACAAATATGAAACAAGAAAAAGCCATACATTTATATCTTTTTAACAGAGGTTCTTTATTTATTTCTATTATTACAAAACATGTAAATTAAACCTACTTGAATTTTGACTCCTTTTTTTTAACCACAAATCTATTTTTTTTTTTACATTTCATTCCAATATTTTGTATTTCAAAACTATAATCAAATAATGAATTGTTTGTTGTTGAACAACACCGGTATCTGATGGTGACATTTTCAAGAAATGCAGAGTGAAAAAGAGCAGCCTGTAATGAACTTTTTTTTTTCATGTTGAAACAGAAAAGTAAGTCAGTAGGGATGTTTAGTCAGCTGATTCTGTAAAGTTTGGAAAACTCACCAATACCAATGTTGGCAGATTCAATAACAGCATATACACCGTTTTTTTTTTGGTTTTTTTTGTCTAACTGCTTCAATAGCTGGATGTAATGAGTCTGTTAATAATTAACCATTACAGTGGAGTATAGAGCTTTCTCCCACTGTGTCAGTGTAAGGCTATACAAATTATATCTTCCGGGTTATAGAACAGTAATTTAGAGTTCTGATCAGGCTTGTTTGTTAGATTGAAAGTAGCTTTTAATATTGTTTTTAAACACGTAGTTTTCATTAAGCCTGAATTTCAGTATTCAAAATTATTTTATGAGTCGAGTGTAATATTCTAATCTTCTAAGACATTAAATGAAGAATTTCATTAGCTGTACGCAGAAAATCTTGATTATTAACAAATGTAAAGGCTTGAAAGCATGTCTGTGTGTAATTAATCTATATTATGTGTTTCACTTTTTGGAAACTGAATTACGGAAATGAGTGAACTACTCGGCAATATCATAATGTATTGAAGTGTACCTATAAAACCCTGTTACTGTATAATACACACATCCTGGGGGGGGGATCCTTTCATTTATGTACAGTTAGCCAGAGCGGAAATTTGCATGTTAATTAAATCACCAGGGTTATACTTATTGACACCGCTAACAGTTCCTAGAAAACAAATGTAACTAATGCAATCCATGACTTTCTGGGGGTGGGGGGATTTGAGCGAGAAAGATGAATTGTAACACGGGCTCGCTCTCATAACTGCTGCTGAACACATGAAAGACAAGAGAACATGCTGTAAAAAAGTATAGTAAATCATTTTAGCAGCCAGAATATGCCTTCATTGCTACCAACCTGACACTCATTCATGCTCATAAAACAAAAAAAGTATAGCCCCACAGTAATCAGTACTTCTTCCTACTAATGTAAGATCATAGTTTTCATACAGCTTTTAGACACAAATCTTTCATGTCATATGATCCACCATGCTCCAAGACAGGACTCTTATCCATTTGCTTCTAGAAGAGCCTTATGGTCAAGACTCACCTTTTTAACTTTTGGTCTTTGTGTCATTGTTTGCATTTCACTGATAGGCTAAATAAGTCAAATAATTACATACAGCACTATAGCGCCATCCACATATATACATTTTTTGCCATTTATTATTTATCAAATTAATAGGATTATTTCAGAAATTGCTTCCAGGCATCAAAATAGGACATTTCTTTTAGAACTTCTTCAAATTACGAAAAAAAAATAATAATAAACATACATCTTAGGGCTAAGCACAATAAATAATGATGATAATAATAATTTCTATTATTCTATTGAATCAATTAAGGTCCAACAAATAGAGGGTTCGAGAAGTGTTGGTTTGATGATGCAAATAAGAAAACCTGTTTTAAGGCTTTTAGTGTTTAACAATATTTTCGCCACTAAATTGTTTTTCTGTCTATATATTTTGGACATTAGTAATCAGTGCCTGGATCCCTGTATCATATATGAGCGCCTGTACTTTGCTTCCCTGCGCTGTGGGGAGGGCAGGGAGCTGAGGCAGATCAGACTCTGTGGGATGAACATGTGCAGAGGATGAGGAGGAGAGGCGTGAGAGATGAATGGATGATTACGTAACATAGCTCCATCCCAGGTCCACGCCCTTCGGCGTCTAGTGATCCCTGACATCCTTTAAAATATTCAGAGATGAAGACGAAAATCAATGTCGACTACAAAAATAAATCGAGGTTAGGTAGGTCTGTGCGGATTTTAAAAAAAAAGGCCTAAATGGGCCTGTTGCTGCTGGCAACTGGCATAAGATGGTCTGCACCTGATCGGCGGGGCAGTTTTTAATTTAGAAAAAAATCGAAGTAAATGTAAAATTTTATCTAGGTTGCACTTCGGCTTGCTATTATCGTATGAAAACCTACACTGTGGGCAATGAAACCAAGATTTTCGCTGAAACGCGGAAAAAGAACCTGCCTTCGAGGCGCTTCTCTCACGGCGTGCCATCTACATTACAGCGGGAGAGGTGCCTTTAAAATATACAGATTAATTCGGCGCTTCCAGAAACCACCTACCTGTCCGGGGCAGAGTCAGTACGAAGTGTCGGGTATAGATGAAATAAGTAGAGCCGCGCAGAGCATGGATACCATTATTCGATGGGCCGAGACTGGCAGGAGATAACCGTCTCTAGAGCAGCAGAGGCTGCAGCTCGGCTGCTGGAGGAAACCGACGAGCTCTAACGAATAGCCTTTCTGACCAATCAGCATCTACGCTGCTCCGTAACGTCAACCAATCACGTCTTTCGGTTGCCAGTTACAGACAATGCTCTCTTATCAGAAATTCTTCCACTGGCACACAGCGTCTCTGTCATACAAGCGCCTAATGGGTGCTGATAGCTCTGAGCTGTCAGCGTATAGATACGATCTGTTTACTGGTTATCGTTTAGTCTGTCCTATTTTAAAACCTAAAACATATGTAGGTATTACGGTAAGTTTAATGCTAGCCTATTGAAAATAAATTGCTAGCTTTTGCTTTGATATATTGCTTGCCTATTAAATGATAATTCACCCCAACCAGCCGTCCCCTCATAAATAAGTGTAGGTTAAAATGTTCTTATACTGGCATTAACAGGGCCTTTACATAACCCTGAACTTTGCACATGCCATTGTTCCTGTTTCCACGTGCGGGCATCTTACCTGCAGCCATGGCTATTGGTCTCTTTGACGGTTGCTTGGAAACCAGCAACCACAACAACAAAGGTTAAATGGACACGGGCTTCATCAACTCAATATCTTTCAGCAGGCTTTGTTTTTCATGCAGCTGGGAGAATATGAGAAGCAGCCTTTAGGTAGCCTGTGGCAAAACCCTATATAGTAAGTCCTGCTTAAACATCTTTAAAATAAAAATACCAGAACATACAACTTAGATATAGCCAGGGTCTCTCTCTCTCTCTCTCTCTCTCTCTCTCTCTCTCTCTCTCTCTATATATATATATATATATATATATATATATATATATATATATATATATATATATATATATATATGGTCCAATAGTGATCGAAGGGGAGTGAATAAGATTGATCACTGCATTTTTCTTTATCGCATATCTTCACAATAAGATACATTGAGGTTAACATCCTCAAATATAGACTATAAAAGTTCCCAGGGGTAGGATTACTTTTAAGAGGCATGCACGGTGCATTTCAGATCACACTGAATATCATTTAGTAAGAAAAATAAGAAATTTCTCTACTTAGTTGGCGTGGAGAAATCTGTTTTATGGTGTGTGCTCTTCCTTGTTTTGTATTGAGTAACAACGTTTCCTTTGTTCCTCTCACTGACAAATCCTTATTGTTTCTGTATTCCTTACACACATGAATTCAGGGTGTCAGCACTGAATGTTGCTCTTTTGGTTGCTCTTTTGGGTACCTGTCCACAGGATGATCTGTGACCTAAGTTTTGTGGGTGTGGGCTGCAAACAGGTTTTGTCGAGAAGCGCAGCCCCATGAGCCGTTGCTCTGGCTTGATGATGCCAACATTTCTTTATGTTTTTTTTTTTTGTTGAACACATGACAGAGAGCATGGTGTGACAGTTTGAGAAGTAATATGGCAAAACAAAACCACTTCTGCAAATACACTGTGTGCTCACATATAGTGTAATAGTGTTAAACCCCTAAGAAGCTGTTTCAGATGAATAAATGTAACAATATGCAGGATTTTTTTAAACACGTTTTTCTCTACTTTACAGTGAGAATGAAAACAGCTGGGTAATAAAGGATTCATTTTAAGCAAAAGGATTTTAAAGCTTTTTTTTTCGATTTTAAGTGCATGTGTCACAAGAGGCACAAGAATCAAGCCGATCAGCTGGCATTAGTGAGCAACAGTTAGACAGAAGCAGTCGAGATCTCATCCAGTCGTCAGTTCATCCCTGCACAACTGCCACTATGGGAAATTTGATTTAAGCATTTTAAAACGACAAAAGAAAAAATAGGGAACCCTGAAGTTTCTTTATATATTATGTAATATCACTAGAGGCACCATGTGTAGAACCCTATGGCAGAACCCTTGTTTTTGTGAGATAGATTTTATATTGATAAAAAATTTCTACAACAGTAATTAAACTGACCATTAAATGTTATTCTAAACTACATAGGACTTTATTCTGCTTGATTTACATAAATATCCGGCTATTATTTTTAGTTCTGTATATTATAATAAGATGAAAATGGCAAAGAAATCAGACTTTTGGGATGTAAAAGAAAACGTTCAGTAATTTCACTTTGTGACCACTTTAGATTTGTTGTGCGTGAAATAATCATTAAGTTTATTTACCTAATTCAAATATCCAATAACTTAATGTGAACTAAATGTGTTCCCTTTATACCCCTCTAAAGAATACAAAGTGCATTGAGTTGTCAGTATGAAGAATGAGTGGCTGAGCAAACTTTTTTTTTAAATAAGGCAACCAGCTACAACGCATTTCTGAGTAAACTCAACAGCAGTTAATTTTTAGACTTATTCCCACAGTTAAATTGAGCGAATTTGTGAAAACAAGTTGGCTCAACTTGATCAAATATATATTTTCAATGTAACAACATAAGTTGTATCATCTTAAAGACATGAGTAGACCTGACTATGTTCAGTTTTTTTAATTTAAGATCCTGCTTTGATTAAACCTCTTTATTGTGGTTCACACAATCTAAACCCATTAGCTGAGTTTACTCAAAAAGGCTTTGCAGCTGGTTACCATACTTTAAGTTCACTTAACTTTTCTTTTTTTGTGTGTTGTTTTTTGTTTTTTTCCCTGCAGTCATAACCTTCTGAATATCCACACAGATGGTTTGTTCTGCCTTGTCCTTTGAGAATTGGAACGGATAAATTAACATCGGTCCCCTTCCTGGGAAACATGAAATCATGGTTGACTAATAAAATGTTTCCAGAGAATCTGATCAACTTTAAACAGAAAGTGCACAACGTTTCAGTTACATTACCGGTAATTAATTATTGGAATAACAATTATTTCTCACCATTAGGATCTTCCAACTGAAAAAAAGTATTATTTTCAAGGCTTTTTACACATTTTTGATCATAGTTGAGAATAAATGTTGAGGTGTTTTAGTACTGAACCCTTTATAGATAAAAACAGTGACACAAGAAATAAAGGGAAATTGCTAAGATAGGGTTGAAAAACAGAATCAAATCAAATCAAACTTTATTGATAAAGGGCTTTTCATACAAAGATCAAAATAACCCCACATAACCCACATTCCCATCCCTTCCCCACAATAGGGGGAAAGGTTCTGCAGGTTTTATCAAATTTTGTGAACGTTTATACGCAACAGCTGGAATCTCATAGAACCAGTCCAGTTAGAGGTGTGTCTGTGACTTCAAGACTTTTTAAGAAATTTAATAGACGTAAACAAACCTATAAAACTCAGACAGACTCCACCTTACCTCACCAACTTGACAGATCATGCCATTCAGGTTTTGTCTCAACGTTCTTTACCCAGTAACACCTTCATCTCACTGAGGTCACAGAACTCTTGCCAGGGAGACTAAATCATCATGCCAGCAGCCAAACAGTTCAGTGAACATAACACGACAGAGTGGTAAATTAAATAAATACTTTACCAAAGTACATGGAGAGTTAGACTGGAGGTTTCACCAGGGCTTTAAAGTACTTATAACAGATACAGGTCAGAATTTATTTATTTGTTTAGCATCAGGTTCTGGAAAGCCAAACTTTTTAATTTTTTTTCCCAGCTTGTCAAACTAAGATAATTACTCTTAAGTCTGTTCATGAGGACAAAAAACAAACTTCAAACTGATAAATAGTTTTACTGGTATACGTCACCATTCTTGTGGGGAAAAAAGTTACAGAAGACAAAATATGCTGCAGTTCTTCAGCCTTTTCTTCCAAGACCGCAATAATAGTCTTTAGAGCAGTAGTGTCCAAAGTTGGCCCCTCAAACCATTCAAATTGGCCCGCCAGTGGATCCCCTGGGTCTTACGTAAAAACCCACATTTTTCAGATAGTCGGCAAAATATGCAACATGAATATTCTTCCACTGCTGATACTATTTGAGGTTAATGGACCCAATGAGTATTTTATATATGAGTGTATTGGGGTCCATATAGTCCTATCGCGTGGTTCTTGCATTATATACGGAATATAAAAAATTAGGTTTAGAAATCAAACAAAAAGAACTGTAAAGGGAATGCAGAGTAGCTCTTTAAAAGAACATTTAAAAAATGCTGGGACGAATATTTTTTTACTGACACCAATACTAAATCAGTCAAATTCTGAAGTTTGATATGTGATCTAAATATCTATAAATGACTTACTTGTAATTTCTTAATGTTAATTACATAGAAAGGAAGGCTAAATAATTGTATAATAAATAAAAACATTATTTGGGTAAAATACTACATCTGGCCCATGGCTCTCTGATAGCTTTACATTTTAGCGCTCTGAGGGAAAAGGTTTTGGCACCTCTGCTTTAGAGAATTACATTTGTTTAACAAATAAAGGACCAAGAAGTTAATCAAACCTGTTACTAAAAAGGTCAAACTTAATTCCCTATAGGATCAATAAATTATTTTTGAGTTTGAAGAGTTTCTGTAAACTTTGTTGTGATACACAGAAATACAATTTTCTCTCGGAGGAAGCGCAGTTGCCTCAATTTTAAGGTAAAAAATCAAACTGAGGCTAAACAGATCCACTAGCAGACTGTTTAGGATGTTTTTATTTTTCATTCAAAGAAAATGAGTGGCTGGCAATTTTATGACACTAGGTACGAATCAATATTAGGCTACATATGCAGCCACCTAAAGCAAAAAAAACAGTAACCTGTTATGCCCTTCATTTAAAACCTGTCTTATAAATATTTTTATGAGACAGAAGAGAACTTTATTGATGGAAATTCGTTATTACATACACCTTCAAATTTGATAGTCATCATATCTTTACAGTACGACTATAAAGCCAAAATAAAGCTTTAGAGAATAAAATAATTATTTAGTTTTAATTAATAAACAACAAATTAAGCCATAAAAATGTTTTTTTTTTCTCTGCCTCTTTTACTGGCCAGTTTATCCTAGAACCCATTCACTTTAAGAAAGTTTGACGGCCACAAGGTGTCAGTATTGTCAAAGTATTTATTAACAGTAAGGTAACAGTTCAGATTCCATCAACAGGTTGCAACTCGCTCAGGTGTTGCAGGAAAGATAGAAAGTAACAAAAATAAAATTTCTTCTATAAGTTCAGGGACAACAGTCCTGCACACACCGAAACGTTGGAAATGACTCTAGCTGCTTTAACCCTTGTTTCGTACAGTCAGTTTAGATATACAGCATTATCAACAGTCTGGAAAAGTCTGTATATTTGTGTTTGTTTTACATTGGTAAGTATAATCACTAACTGATTACAGGCAATTGCCTTTAGAAAATACGTTATATTCAGCTGCCAAACAGAACTCCAGAAAGAAGAAAAGTCAAACCACATATAAAACTAAACCAGGACAGTTACAGCATTATGTCTACTAACGTCAGTAAGATCTCAGAAGGTTTTCAGGCAGATAGCTTATATCTTTACACACTTAAAAACCGTTACCAAGAGCAGAAACACATTAGTTCTCAGTTTCTTTTATGGCCTCCTTGTTCTTCCTCACCTCCTGAAGCTTCTTATCCTGTCAAACATTTCAGAACAACAATTGTGTAAGTTTGTCAGTTTTTACAGAATTATACAAGGGAACATGGTGGATACAGGGTCAAGATCTTACCTTCTCCTTGAATTTCTCGTTGAGAGCTGCCATCCGGGCGGAGCGGTTCTCTTTGTTCGCCTCCATCTTCTGATTGAGTTTCTCCTGCGCCTGCTTGCTGAAGTTGCAGCTTTCTTCTATGGCCTTCTGGATGACCTCCTTCTCGTGCTCTCGTTTCTCTGCCAAATGTTTCAGAACTTCAGCTTCATGGCTCTAACAGGAAGACAGAAAAAGCCCTTTGCTGTAAGTTGATAACATTTTATTTGTTGAACTCCTTTTGCTGTATTGTTAGCCATTTATGCTTTTTACCCTGCGTCTTTCCTCTGCAGCTTCCAGTTTCTTCTTGATTTCATCCAGAGATGTCTCCCTTTTCTTGTTGGGCGACAACAGGAACTCCACCTTGGCATCAGGAGTCGAGGGGCTCAGGATGACCTCAAACGCCTGACCTGACGCACGTTTATTCAGCTCCTTCACTTGAATGTCTGTAAAACGGGAACCCAATTTAGGGCTCAGTGGTTCAATGATGATCAAATTATATTTAATCTGTTACTACACTACACTTGAAACTAATCTACATTTCAAATTAAATGTAACTTAAACTGTATAAATTAACACCCTGCTTTATTTCACAAACTCAGATTTGGCATCAGAACCTAAAATATACATTTTAAAAATGTTTTAGAAAATGCTGGTGTGAACAAAGTCCACAAACAAAGTGCATTTTAGTAGCTTACCCTTACCGTCACAATTTGCCATTTTTCAGATTGTCTTTTATTCTCCTGCAGAAAATAAAGACAAAAGCCAGAAACTTTAAATCATGTTATCCATCTGGAGCTGAGCACTTAGGAAAATGTTGATTTCAGTTGAAATAAAGCTGTATCGTAATGAGAAACCTCTCATCATACAGTGGGGCATGCAAACCTCACTAACTTTAGGCTCAAATCAGTACTTGTTCTGACCCCAGTGTTTTACCAGAAGTGCTTATTGCTTACTTTTAGCAGTATTATAAGAACTGGCATTATTATTTGCAAGTATCAGAGCTATTTTCATTTATTTTTAAATCAGAACTTCGTAACAAATCACTAGTTTTGGGGGAGGTTTACTGATAGATTACGTGGCTAAATGCTAATAGGGATACACTTGACTTTCCGACTCTAGTTTACCTTTCCACTCATTTTTCAAGATTTAAATTTAATAATACTTAGAAAATGTTAACTTTTTGGTAAAAATTTAACATATTAGTAAACTACATCTTCTACCCTATCATGCTGTGTAAATTCACCGTGTTTAAAATCCAAATCTTTTCCTTTTTTTTAACATAAGCTGTAAAAGTCTTGTTATTTTACAAAAAAGTAACAAATAGAAATAGCTTATAATGCATATGTGGTAGACTAGTTTTCATAAAAGACAACCACCGTACTAACCATTACAAATTAATCATCAGATCTTAATACATTTTAAAGGGAAACTTTGCAAGTTAATCATGAAAAATATGCAACTACTTAATGTCATCATCAGTTTATTTTGTGTAATTACAGAACAAAACAGTTTAATAGTTAATGAAATATATCACGACAAAGTGCCAATATAGTTATGAAACATACACAGTGAGTGAGTCTGTTTTTGTGTGAATTTATATATATATATATATATATATTTATTTATATTTATATAAATATATATATTATTTATATTTATATATTTATATTTCAAGTTAAAGTCACAGCATGTCTTTAATCACCAGTCAAAACATGTTGTCTACCTCTCTAATCCTCCACCTGGTAGCTAAAAGTTTGCACAGTTACCCAGCAGCAATAGACGGGTTAAAAGCTGGGGCCCCACAGCTGGAGGCTGCACACTCATTTGTACAAAAATGGCGGGGAGGGGCAACAGAACTACTGCACTGGTCTTTGTTGTGTTTGTAAAAAAAAAAAGGAAAAAAAGGCACCATATGTAATACCTAAAATATACAGATTTGTGCTTCTGAAAATCAGAATTTTGCAAAGCAACAGCAATGAATTAGCTTACTTGGACAACATCGTGTAATTACATGTAAATACATGGATTAACCTTACATAATTAATTTAAAAAACAAGTGACTATTTTTGTTGTTACAAATTAACTGATTGACTTTACCTTGCATGTTTAGATACTAATAATTAGTTACATAAAAAAACGTGAACCTATCGTTTCCAACGTATTTTTTTCATATCCTGAATGGCTGTTGCTGAACAAGGCCATAACAGTTAAAACACCTAAAGTCACAAAAAGTGACTTTACCGACGCTGTTCAAAGCCCTTAACTCGGAATAAGCGGCCAACAACGAGCTCTACCGCTGCCAAAGCTTTCCTCAGAGAATAAAACTCAATGAGAGCAATTGTTCTCACCGTCAAGTGCAGCTCGGTTTGTTGAACGGACCTTTTCCTACCTTTGTGCTTCTATTCAAACCGCCAACATCTGCACCTTCGCGCACAAACCTTCTGCACTGTCAACGTCACCGCGGATGAGAGCACCTCATTGGTCCAATTCAACCAATCACTGAGGCTGTAACAAATGCGAGGGCGCCAGCAGGAAGGCTTGCAGGCAGGCAGAGCCATGTGTTTTGGCTCAAATGTTTGTATAGTTAAATATGTTGTAAATATAGTCAGTAACTGTTCCATTAACACGGTTTTGCTGTAAACGAGATAAAAATCTTTTCTTTAATTAGAACCACGATCAGAACCACTTGTATAAAATTAATAAATCTTTGTTAAATAAGCCGTACGTAATGCATTTATGTCTGACAAATTTTGGTTTGTGTTTATACATATATAGTCACAGCTAAACACACAATAGTAAAGGTTTTTATTTCTTTAATTAAAAAAATGTAGTATTTTCTCTGTTTATCTCTTGACTGTGGGCCAGATAAGAACTTTGCTCTAGACTTGACATAATGAAGTAAATAGGCTACATGTAAAATTATTATTATAATATATAACAATGTTGCTTTGCAGCAACAATGTCCAATTACAGCCTTAGTTCTTTCTGCATGGCATTACATATTATCCTCATTTATCTGTGGGTTATTTTCAGTCACTCCAGCTTCCTCCCCCAGTCCAAAAATATGCATCCTTGGTTAATTTGGCTGTCTAATCGCCTCAGCTCTGAGTGTAAACCTGATTGTTTATCCTGTGTGTCTCTGTGTTTCCTGGCATTAGCCCCCGAACATAAAATCAAACAGTGTCAGAATTATACAGATGCACAACTAAATCCTGGCTCATCTTTTACCAAATGTTCATAGGCAATTGCAAAGAAGCTACATTGTTTTTATTTAAGATCAACAGGTCTTTTGCACAATTGTGGCTGGGTGTTTTATCACTCTTCTTATCAGAATGATAAAGTTAACTTAAGCATGCAGGTTTATTGGATAGTTTTTCTTTCAGGAAAAATTATGCAAACGCTTAACTGAAAATTAACAAATTTGTTACAAAAATCACCTGAAATCTTCTTCCAGACAACATCTTTCCTTCGCAAAGTTTTATTCTTTTCCTGTGATTGGGAGGAATAATTTAATGTGAGGAAAAAGATGGAAAACTAATAGGAAGCCACAATTCTTCTTGAACAAACCCTGATCTATTTTCTGCACGTGTGTTCTTAGTTACAGTAAAAGGGAAAATATTAGAAAATTCCAGACATGAAATCGATGATAAATGTGTAGGATTGTATGAGAGGGAAGCTTGAATCTTGGATGCAGCATTGCAAGCCAATATCAGCTCCAGCAAGCCGAGTGTATCTGCCAGTGTGTTTGCTGTCAAAGAGAGGAGGTGATTACTGAGGACTTGCAGTCGAGAACACAATGCTCATGAACTAATATCGGGTTTTTGTGCAAAGCAACAGTGGCTGTTTTTATACACAATATTTTTTGTCAAATTTACTATTAAAGGACCATGAGTGACCAGATCACCTCAGGCTAGAATAATTTGCATATTCTTTGTGTGACAGTTTATCTCTGGTGTACCCCTTCTCTTCCCTATTAACAGCTGCAAAAGGCTTCAGCCCCCCTGCAACTCTAAACTGGACAAAGAGGGTCCAAAAAATCTATACCATGGACTAATATAATGCTGTCGTCTCCCAATTGTTAGAAAATCAACCAGATTCTCCGGGGGATTCTGTCAGTACCTGACAGACTTTCCTTTGTTAGCAGCTTTGAGCAACACACACTGAGCTCTGGGATGTTTAAAGGAAAGGGCAGATGGCAGGTTTCAGACCTGTGTTCATTGTCCGTCTGTGGACAAAAAGACAAATAAAGTGCTCTTCTCCGTTTTACTTTGGCAGAAAAAGACACACATATCAGCTATAAATATAGACTACATTTATAGAGCTTCACAAAATGTTCAAGCATTTACTTTTTCACATTTCATCACATTACAAGCAAAGATTTTATGTTCTTCATTGAGATTCTTTGGGCATAATTATTGAGAAGTTAATTGAATGACTACAGCTCAGGAGGTAATAGTTTATCATGTAGCTGGAGGGTTACTCATTCAGCCTTTGATCTGACACTTTCAGTTGTTTTGTGCCTACTGGTGGTGGTCATAGAGCCTGGTGGTGGGGATGTATAGCAGCCTATTCTGTCAGTGTGTCCCAGGTTAGCTGTAGTTGCTGTAGTTACTACACTTTATGTAACTTACCATCCTCAGTGTATAAGAATGGGGGAAATGACTGAATGTGGTGTAAAGCTTAAGGTTGTCAGTAGTTGATGCAGTGCTACACAAGTACAGGCCATATACTGATTATCCATCTCAGTGACTTGATTCACGAATTAAAACAGAATAAAACAACAGTGACTGATGTTTTCAAGTCTTTATTTTGTTTTTTATTATAATGATGATCTGCATACAGCTAAAGAGAAAAATATTTTTAATACAAAAATAGAGGGCTAAATGAAAAGTAGGTTTAACATTGGATTAAATATTTTATTTAGATTTTTATCTGACAATAAACCACTTTTTCATTGAACATGACCATATATCACTACTACAGGCTGTATGTAGACAACACAATGTAAACTAATTGTAGAGAAAAGGATAGGCATACAAAGTTTTTAGTGCTCTTATGCATTAAAATCTAAGCAATGCTGAGAACATGCATTCTGACCCCTTGGCAACAGTTTAAAATAATGTAGCACACATTTATTCATAACATTCTTTATGTTATATTACCTCAAATAAATTAAAGGAACAATATTATATTAAATGTAACACGCACAAAATATACAAAACGCAGAAAAGATGTGTTTTGTTTTTCTTGTGTTAACGCAATTCAGCAGCACAATTCAATGCAAAGTATGACTGATTTTTATTTCTAGATTTATGTTACTGGCAATGTTAGGAAACAAAATACATAAGTTTGCATATAATTAACCTACACATTCAAGTATTTGTTGTGATGCTTAAAAAAATAAGCTAATTCTGATTTAATTTTGTTTATAATTTAACCAATGAGATTAAGTAATTATTGTGCCATCAATGATATTCAGCAAGGTTGTATGTTTGACTTGTAATCTGTGTATCTTTTTAACTACCTTGTAACATTTTATTTTGAAAAAACCTCCATGCTCTTTCCGGTTAGTCGTGGGTTTTTGGCAAAGAAAGCAGTTAAGAGGAAGTAGGCACAACCCGAAGCATTTCGACTCTTTAATGTGAAAAAATGGGGGCCTGTATGGCTTTGTGCTCTTTGGCCAGCTGTGTGAGTATCTCAGTATTATTTTAGATTTTAAATAACAGCTTGTTGTTCCTGGCGGTCAGCAGAAATTTCCGCTAACGTTTCCTATTGGATATCTACCTGACAGCTAAGGCTAACGCTAATCTTACACATTTAAAAGCTGATTAGTAACTTAAATCATATCATAGCCACAGGTTACAGATCTAAAGTATTTAAAAAGATGGTATTTGGAAAGCTAGTTGAGGTAAGAGTACGAACTATGGGAAACAGTGAGACTTGTTTTACCTCCTGCGCGTAACCTAATATTGCATGTTACACTGTAAAAATAGATCCGTTTTAACCCACAGCAACTTGTGTTGTTAGCTGAGGTAGTTGTGATTAGTTGGAAAGATCAGCGGTTGAAAACTTAGTTGCCTTCAATCAAGAGGTCAGTACTATCTGGGTTAGTTGCACAAAATCTATAGAAACACTTTACACATTTATTACGTGGGTGTGCGTTTGCACTTATCTACTGGACAATGACTATCTTGTTTAATTATTAACCAGCTCAGTATTTAAAGTATAACACAACAGGTTTATAATCTCTTCTAGGCTTATTTAAGTAACTGCTTTTAGTCACCTTCTGTTGGGGGAAATTTTTATTCATATCGTTCTCCATTTCTCCCCAGGCATCGTGTCTGTGTGGCTCGGCACCATGCCTAGTGTGTGGCTGCTGTCCATCCTCCAATAACTCCACGGTGACTCGGCTGGTTTTCTCTTTCTTTCTACTTCTGGGAACTATGGTGTCCGTCATTATGATCCTACCTGGAATGGAAACACAACTCCGCAAAGTGAGCTCATTTAGGCCAATGTGTTGTGAAAGGAGGAAGTTAATTTCACAATGGGGATTATACAACTTCCTAATAGGAATTACATCAGTCATACTTTGCATTTTGTTCATACGGTTTATGTAATATAGGTAGGAGTACTTATTTAGAAAGAGACCTTATTTTTTAGAATGCATTATGTTCATTTACTCACCCTTACAAGTTTGGAGCCACTTGGAGTCCTTCGGGAGAAGTTTAGATTTATTCACAATTAGCATATATCCATATGATGAGAGCTAATGGGGCAACCAAAGTGCAGCCTCTAAATAAAGCGTTATCTGCCACAAAACTCCATCATTTCACCAATGTGTCCCTTGTGAGTTTGGAGCATCTTGGAGTTGTTTGTTGTTGTCATGCATGGTGGTTTACAGCTTTTTAATTAAACTACACTAACACACAATCTCAAATGCGTCACTGCCAGGCAGCATCCCAGTTGTAGTCTAGCAGTGGTTTAGTCTGTACTCTACCACGGCGGTCAGTTTGACAGAACTTGCTACTGCAAACATAAACAAGGTTCGCGTCTGTGGGTTTCCAAATTGTACAAACAAAATGACCAAGTGGAGTAAGTTCAGCTTCCACAGGCTCCCTCTCTGCTACCTACACCTGTAATAGCGGGCGTCTGCGACATTGAAATCGCGCTAGCGATTCATATCAAAACATTGGTGAAATGAAAGATATTTTGCGGCAGATAACGCCTTATTTGGAGATGGCACTTTGGTTGCCCCATTAACTCCCATGATATGGATATACCCTGATTTTGAATGAATCTAAGCTTCTACCAAATGACTCCAAGTGGCTCCAAACTTGTCTGGGTGAGTAAATGAACGTAATGCATGCTAAAAATAAGGTCCAGGTTGAAACAAAAGGTACTTCACCTTTAAGTGACAAATGATTGGAAGCTGAGGTTGGTTTGCCGTTGAGCGGTATTCATGCCCCTTGAACTTTTTCACATTTTGTCACATTGCAGCCAATAAAGTTGATGCATTTTGTTGGGATTTTATGTGATGCACAAACATAAAATAGTGCTCAGCTGTGAAGTGGGGATAACTAGTTTCAGTATATTGCCTGATGGAAGGTGAACCTTTATCTCTCTCAGATTTTTTTATAGTGTTTAAGAGGTCCTCTTCTGTTTTTAGCTCAATTCATTTTCCCCTCAGCTCTGATGAGCTTTCATATTACTGCTAAAGAAATGCATGCTGTTACGTGGCATGAAAGGAATTTTATTTTTTGGGTGATGTTTGACTTTGACATCAAACTACACTCAGATGGACTCTATTCTCTCATAACGTCACTTCTGAAGTTAAATGATTGACTGAATTTTGTTTAGAGATTTCACAGTAAAGGAGTCTTTATGGTCGTTTAACAGTAATCCTTTTACTTTGTGTTAGTCCATCATATAAAATCCCTGTAAAAAAATCGTTGACGTTTGTGGCTGTTCGATGGAAAGAAAATTTCAAGTGGTTTTATTATTTCTTTTTTAAGGCACCTTATTCATGATCATGTTTCTAAATTTAAAGATCTATGTACTGTGGATGTCATTTTGTGTATCTGTATTATCTGTATCTGTGGATCGAGTATTTAGTCTAACTAATTCCTTTTGTAGATCCCAGGATTTTGCCAGGGAGGAACGACCATACCTGGTATCGAAAACCCGGTCCATTGTGAGGTCATTGTGGGGTATAAGTCTGTATATCGCATGTGCTTTGCCATGGCCTGCTTCTTCTTTCTGTTCTCGGCCATAATGATTCGCGTCCGCAACAGCAGAGACCCAAGAGCGGTGATTCAGAATGGGTAATTACCGGACACATCATGGCAGTGCTGCAATGCTCTCGTAGTGCTCATCTCAGAGTTGTAAATATGATTTATTTTTTTCTCTTCAGGTTCTGGTTCTTTAAATTTCTGATCCTGGTTGGGATTACAGTGGGAGCATTTTTCATCCCGGATGGAACATTTCATACTGGTGAGGACTAATCTTTCTTTCCTGTTGATCATATTTCTACACATACAGGTTAAATTTTTAAACCTGGAAGGTAAACATATGTGTCTGTTTCCTTTGTCTTTGACAGTGTGGTTTTACTTTGGAGTAGTAGGATCCTTCATCTTTATTTTGATTCAGCTCATTCTCCTGATCGACTTCGCCCACTCGTGGAATAAGATCTGGGTTGGAAATGCTGAGGAAACCCAGAACAAATGCTGGTTTGCAGGTGAAATTTTGTGGAAAAAACAAGAAAAAAAAACAAGCGGAAAGTTATAAGCCTATTTTATACTTCTCCAGCAGCAAATTTGCAATCAGACACAGACATTTCTCGTTTATGGTTCTGTGTTTCTTTCTCTCCGCTCGCCATTAATTGTTCTATTACAAAGCAATCATCGACCATGACGGCAGGAGGAACTAACTTTTTCATGTCGGCTTTTACCTACCATTGCAGCGTAGTTTCTGTTTTTTCTTTCAGTGTTTCAACACATTTCTCTCTCAAGGAGCAATGGGCGACAAAGTAAGTTTTTATTATGCTGTAAAGCTTTTTACTAGAAGTGCAGCTTATAGGATACTCTAAAATTGCAAAAACAAAACACAGCAGCCTTTTTTGTCGTTTTCCTACACCTCCTTGTGTTCAAAATCGCCTAAAGACCAGATTAGATAAATTATCCATTTAATTTAAAGCATGCAGTGGCCAAACACTGCATTAACTATTGATTGCAGCGATTATAGAGTCCCGTTTTGGTGAAGCGATCTCTGGCTGTTACTGAGCTGACCAATCACAGGCATACGCTCTCCATTGACGGATAGTTAAAAAATGGGGCTTGACTCCATCAGTGAGGTGTAGCGTAGGTGACGGAGAGCCCTTGAGTCGATGGATAATGGTGTTGCGTCAATCCGTCTTCGTCAAAACGGAGAAGCATAAACTGGCCTTTAAAGTTGACATTTAAAAATACTGCATTTTTGTCACACAGTAAAGCTGTAGTAGCTGTAGGTACTCTACATCCGAAAATAATAAAATTTGTGACACGTATCTCAAAGGCCACAAGCTAAAGGAAAAGACATGTATTTAAACTGTGAAATATACGTTGATTCAATGAAAACTAAGATTAAAATCAAAATTGGCAACATTCTGTATAGAAGTCACTGAAATCACTAATGTAGGGTGTCAATGACTGGAGGATGTGAAAGTGTTGTAATGTTAAATCAAAATAATCTACAATGCAAAAGATGGCAGCATGCCATGGAGGTAAGCAGACACAATGTTGTTGGCAATCAAGGTTTAAAAAATAAATGAGGGCCATACTGGGTGTTGAGGCGTCCCATATCAGAAATCAATGTGGTTTAGATAAAACTCAACCTGGCCACCTAGGTATACTTCAGACATTTATAGCAAATTTCTGACATTTCTAACCACGAAAGGTGAAAATTTTAATCTGCATACAGTACAGACCAAAAGTTTGGACACACTTTGTCATTCAATGCGTTTACTTATTTTCATGACTGCATTTTAGTTATTAAGGGCATCAGAACTATGAAAGAACACATAATGTATGGAATACATGCAATATGCAAATTAGCCTTTGGCTAGAAGCCTATATGTAGAGCATCGGCTGCATGTAACTGTAGCAATGTTATACTGCATTGTCCCTGTTAAATAAACTATTTAATTAAGTAATTACTGTATGTACTTAAACAAAAAGGGTGAAATAACTAATACCCATGGATTAAGATTCCTCAAAGTAGCCAGCGTTTGCTCTGATTACTGCTTTCCGAAATTATTTTCCAACAGTCTTGAAGAAGTTCCCAGAGATGCTTAGTACTTGTTGGCCCTTTTGCCTTCACTCTGCTGTTCATCTCACCCCAAATCATCTTGATTGGGTTCAGGTCCGGTGACTTTGGAGGCCAGGTTATTTCACATTTTTTTGTAAAAGTACAACATAATTCCATATTTGTTCATTCATAGTTTTGTTGCCTTCAGTGAGAATCTACAATGTAAATAGTCATGAAAATAAAGAAAACACACTGAATTAGAAGGTGTGTCCAAACTTCTGGCCTGTACTGTACATTTATTGTAGAAGGAGATTTCAATATATCTGTGGCAGTTTCTGTAATGTAGACTCTGCAAATAGTAAATAATAGTAATATTAAAGGTAATATTCACTAAGGCCAATCCAAAAACAGCTGAGAGTCTAGACTTGAAGCTTCTGATGCTACATTAGACATCTGTCTCTGGCAATGCAGTCAACTCTCATTAATTCAAATATTTTATTGATGGAATCATTTTTAAATGTATTTCTGTCAAATACTTACATTTTTTAAATAAAAGGACCTCTTTTGTTGTATTTTCTACTATCTAGTCTGATTTCTGGCCAGTTTCCACTTTGGCTTTTAAAAGTGTTCACAACTGTGTTAAAACACCTGGGGCCGTATTCACAAAGAATCTTAGGGCTAAAAGTAGGTCCTAACTGCCGAATTTAGGAGTACCTCCTAAAAAATGTGGGCGTGTCAATCCTAAATTTAGGACTCCTAGTTTCTTAAGATAAAAGTAATTCACAAGCACTTTTAGGCCTAAAAGTAGCTCCTAAGTCTGGGAGCCCTTAAAAGAAGTCAAGAGGACTCATAACTCCCTAAGACCTATTCACAATGACTCCCAAAATGGCTGCATCCAGAGTGTCCATGTGTTGGACACTCTGGATGATTCAGAATTAACCAAACGATACCGACTAAATAGTTTATTGCAGATGTGGTGCGGGATGCAATCACGTCTCCAACTAAATGTAACAACCCGATCAGTCCAGAAATTAAATGTTTAGCGAAACTAAGATATTTAGCCACAGGGAAAATGCAACTTTGTAACTCGGACGACTTGGTTATATCACAACATCCACCAAACTCTTAAAGCGCCCTGTCGACCACACATTATCCAACAATTAGTCCGTTTCCCATTAGACATCCAGCAACTGCAACGAATTAAAGCCAATTTCATGGCGATTGCAGGTATGCCGGGGGTGCACAAAGAAGAAGACGTGCGCATCTTCCAATTTATGCAACATGTAGGGATGCAACATATGTAGGGATGCCTATATGACGGACATTGCCTAACTTTTTATAATCTGCGATCTCAGTCTGTCCAGTCTGTCCTGACCTCATCCATCTCTGTCTGGTTCGGATCCGCCACCAGGGAAGACAAGGACAGACTGTAGAGGACAGTCAGGTCCTCAGAGAGGATCATAGGTACTGATCTTCCCTCCATTGAGGACCTATTCCGGGCAAGGGTCAGGAAGCGGGCCAGAAAAATCACCACTGACCCCTCACACCCTGGCAACAATCTTTTTAGGCTCCTTCCCTCAGGCCGGCGTTACAGAGCGCTGTACGCCAAAACCACCCGACACAAGAACAGTTTCTTCCCCCAGGCTGTCGCTCTGATGAACTCTGTGTAGTCACAGAGTGCGAGTCCATTCACATGAACAATAAACTAAAACTCTGCACTGCTGTATAAACTTACTGTACAATAACCCTAGTTTATATATTATCCTTTATTATTTATTTTTATTTATTTTTATTTCCGTTTTAATTTCACTTATTTAAGTTCTGTACTGGAGAGAAAAGTTGCCGGAGTCAAATTCCTTGTATGTGTCATACTTGGCCATTAAAGCTGATTCTGATTCTGATCTCGAGCCACTGGGACTGTAGAGAATACCATCTCTTCTCACAGTCTTCTGACGTTTGAGACACCGCTGGATAAGATGCATTTATGTTTCTGCTCATTTCCACCCAGGCCTCCCTTTTCTTCTTATTCGTAATCCCGGCTCCGAATCGCCCTTTGAGGACCGTCCTCCTCTCCAGTACCAACTGTGCCAGTTGTAATAATTGATCCTGTGACCAGTTAGGTTTCCTTGTCCTTTTCTCGCCACTTATTTTCAGTTCACGAGGTGCTTTTCACGGTAGTGGGGAGGTCTATTTAAGATGTGGCTGATGTGCTGATTGGACAGCCTAGTTGTTTACAGCCTACTTGCAATCACTCCCTTAATATGATGCATCCATCCATCCATTATCTATACCGCTTTCAACCAATTCAGGGTTGCGTGGAGGGGGGGCTGGAGCTTATCCCAGCTATCAGCAGGCGTTAGGCAGGGTAATATGATGCATTTCGTGTTTTTTCGTTTTTAAACTTCACCCTATCTGTAAGTAGGCTATTGTGTGTAACTTATATGAAGTGTCAGTCTCGTGGCCGACACAAAGATATCATTGTGTATTATTTCTGCTATTTGCGCTGTTCATAATTACGCTTTTATCGACATTGAAATTTTCCATTTCTTGGTTTCACACGTGTCATTCAACAACCAACCACACTGCTGTCCGTCTATTTACTCATGCATAGGAAATTATGTTTTCCATAGCAACGGGACGTCACTCTTAACTTAGTTTTAGAGATTTGTCCTACGTAAAATTAGCTCTTAGTGTATTTGTAAATATAGGTTTTAGACAACTCCTACGTAAGACCTTTTAGCGCGAGTTTACCTAGCGGTAAGAGAAGAGTCTTTGTGAATACTGCCCCAGGTTTTTAAATAAAAAATTTAAGACCATAATAAATAAATAAACATTTCAACCTCTTTTTTTGTTTTCTAAAAACAAATTGAAATTTATTTTGTACAGTTTAACTAAAAAAAACAACTTATTAGTCTAAAAATTGTTTTGACAAATCCAGGAAGCGTAAAGCCAAGTTTATACTTCTCCGTCTGCAGAGCTACGGAGACATGCAACGACACTATCCCTGGACGCATCGGCTCCGTCACTCACACAAGGACGCACAGAGTAGAGCCTGTTTTTTCTTTTTTACTAACTGTCGAAAACAAAGGAGAACGCACGTCTGTCATTAGTCAGCATCAGACCACAACGGTGCTCTATAGTCCATATAATTAGTAGGCAATACAGCTTTTGGGCAGTGGATGCTTTATATTGGTGTTTGGCGATTTTGAACACCAGAAGCGTATAGAACAACAAAGCAGACTGATGTGTTTACATGTGTTTTAGAGTCATCAAAATGAGCTGCAGTTCAAGCAAAACTCCCTCTGTCATCCATCTCTCCTTGAGTGGATGTGCGTTTACAAGCTGAAGTACATAAACTCTAATTGATTCTAATTGTCGCTGCAATGGTCGGCAGACCCGCCAAGAAGTAAGCATCCCCTGCTGTCCTGGTGGGGGAATTGCTTTGCAACACACTGATGGAGAAGTATAAACGTCTCTGTCAGTATGTGTTCATGAGAGCAAACTTGCTGATGGAGAAGTCTCAACTAGGTTTAAGTGTGCACATCCTTGAACTTAAACTTTGTTGAATCACTTGCCGACAACCGTCTTGAGCCTTCTCCATAGATTTTGGTTATGATGGTTCACCTTGCTGCTGGGTTCTGGTTAGGTGCTTCAAAAATAATGCAAAAATGTAATCCCTCTCAATCTTCATCAAGATGCAACTGCCAAGGCAGTCTTATTAGTATCTCACTGTACTCTGTGTGAACTCGTAGCAACTATAGCTGCTTATGTCCAGTGATCACACACCATCTGGAAAAACAGGGTGTACATTGGCTTTCTAAATGGGTCCTCCAGGCATTGGATGAAGTAACACCAGCATCAACAATGGCTTCAAAAAGTTCTGCATATATGCACTGGATGGTCGTGAGGATGGTGTTAGAAGACAGGTGCACAGCATGATTGTGACAGTGAGCATAGCAAGGCAGAAGATGACTGAGAGTAGGCCTGGGCAAAAAAAATCGATTGAATAAATTAATTCTAATGTTTTGTTGCAGGGGATAAAAGAAAAAAGAAGTAAATCGAGGTTTTGTGAAATGACAAATTCTTCTGTAACGGAATAGGCATGAGCTTGGTTTGACAGACGTGGAGCTACAGACCCCACGCTGTCAGATTTGCCTAAAGCCTATCACAGTCCAAGGCAGCAGCGCCACAAACCTATTCCAACACCTGAAACAGAGACATCCAGCAAAAATAACAAACCTTTGCTAAAAAACTGTAGCCGAATCCTTTGCTCAAATTGTCTGCCATTTGTACTAATTGCTTTCCTTAATAAGTGTGTGGGGATGGGGGTGAATCAGAAAAAGGTCGTAAATCCAATTGATAACAATAAATTCTAAGATTGGTTAAAACTGGAGATTTTATTTTTAGTCCATATCACCCAGCCCTATCTGTGTCATGTGACATTTGATTTGACATGTCATGAGAAAAGTTCTGGCAGGTCGCATTACAATGTTTTTTTGTTTTTTTGCTCAGTTTCGTTCAGTACCACTATTAGCTTTCCTGACAGAACCCCACACTTACTAGAATATGCCCGATCTTTGTGATTGCTTTAATAGGTAAATATCAAAGCAGCCTGTAATTATTATTTAAATGACTCTCAAAATTTCAAGAAAAAAATTGTGAATTTAGTCTTTTTCTCAAGATTAGTCTTGGAAACAAGGGGGTCGTCTTATATTAGGGGTCGTCCTGTATTCTGGTCAATATGGTAATTTTATTTTCAGGGGAACTGTATAGGATTTCAATCTCACATTTGGAAAAGGTTTAAAATTGGTTCATCAACCCTTTTTCTTTTTTCCTTCACTAAAGGGGTGTGTACACTGTTTAAAGCTACTGCATCTACACACTCCTACCTTGTTCTGGTTCATTTCAGGGCTCTTAACTTTCACCGTCCTCTACTACGCGCTGGCTTTCTCTGCCGTAGTGCTTTTCTACGTTTACTACACGCAGCCAGACGACTGCACCGAGCACAAAGTCTTCATCAGCCTCAACCTCATCTTATGCATCATCATTTCTGTTGTGTCCATCTTACCAAAGATACAGGTAAAGTATCCGATTGTGTCTTGACTTTTAGGAAAGGTTTGTCAGTCATCTGTCTTTGTTCAGCTTTCTTGTCATTTTAGATGCTTTGTTTGCAAGTATCTTGTGTTTCCAGTTGGACCTGCCGAATTGTGATTCTTTTAAGAATAAACAGATATTTCCACGAACACGCTTTATTTCAAAGCACAAAAGAGGAAAAAAAAACAGTGTCCCCTTTGTAATATTTGGCCGGTTTCATGTTTGTGTCTTAGTCCTGTTATTTTATTTTATTTTACAGGACGCTCAGCCACACTCTGGTCTCCTACAGGCATCCCTCATTTCCCTTTACACCATGTATGTCACTTGGTCTGCCATGACCAACAATCCAAGTGAGTGCTAGCCAGAAGTCACAGGCACCGTCCACACTACTGCGTTTTCTTTTAAAAACGGAGACCTTTTGCTACGTTTGCACCTCCCATCCATACTAAAACGGCAAAAACGGAGACCCATAACGGAGAAGTTTAGAAACGCTGCCGACCCCGTTTTTCGTTTTGAAACTCCGGAGGGCGTTATGGTGTGGACGTCTCGAAACGGAGGACTTTAGAAACGATGATGCAGCAGATCACACTCGGCTCTATGATTCGGTGTCATCGGTTATGGCGTATCCTTCCCTGATTCGTCAGCCACCCATCACATGACCTGTCCCCGGAAGATAACATACAAAAACAGCCTGGAGTAGATTACGTTAGAAACTCTTTCTGTTGTACTGTTGATTATGCAATGAAGTGTAAAAAATAAAATAAAATTACGTTAGAAACTGCAACATGGATAACGAATTACAAGCGCTACTGGCTTTGATGTCTTTGCTAGCAGCTGAGGAATGGTCAATCTGTTTCCTGTTTATACCGGCGCGCGCATGCCCAGTGTTGGAGAATGGTCACGTGATCTGCATTTTCAGTCGTTTTAATGTGGATGGAGATCAATTCTAATACGCAGGGAAAACGCTAGTGTGGACGGATATAGTTTTCGTTTTAACTCTCCGTTTCTAAACGAAAACACAGAAGTGTGGACGGGGCCTTAGTCACTTCTTTTTTAATTGCTTCTATCAGTAATGCTCATTGTTTCCTACATGTGGTTGTTAATGTGCTGCAGCTTTTTGATTGTAACGGTGAGTTCTAATGTAGCATAGTGGCAGATCAGTAAACAGTCGTAGCTAATTTTAGCGTACCTACCTTGTGTTTTATGTGTGTGATCCAGTGTTTATCAGTAATAGAGAACAATGAACAGTCTTGTGTCGAACTTAGGATTTAGTTCTCTGCATCCTTTTCAAACCTGATACAGGGTTTGTGCCCTTTACATGTTTTTTTCTGCAGATCTAATTTAGTATGTGTTATAATTCATACATAAGAACATTTAAAAATATGTTCTTAGGTTTCAGTTTCAGTTAAGTACTGAGAGTATATTTTTGTGCGATTAAAAACAATGCCAAGGTGAAAAGAAAACCAAAACTTTAATATTCGGTTTTTGAATAACAAAAAAAAATGGCTTTAGAAAAACCGTCACAAGGTCCTTACAGTGAAAGCAACATGTTTTTACATATGTGGTCAAGATGTAGACAAAGCTTAAAATTCAATTCCCATACTTTAGCATAATGTCACACTGAAAAAAAAAGAAACAATTTCAACCTTTTAATTTACATTTTATTGTCCTTCATGTGGGAAATTAAGGTGCAGTAGCATCAAAGTAACTGGAAAGTTGAAACATGTAGACTTACGCCAAGCTGAAAATATATAAACAAAGTGAGAGAAGAGACTGCGGGCAAAATTATAGCATAAGAAAATGGAAAAATTGTACTTAGAAAGATAGCATTCTTGTACAAAAAGTGCATGTATGTTTGTGCATGAAAAAAATCTCATCAGACTATGTACATAATTTAAAATCTGCAAGTAACGGCACGGATGTAAAAAGGCTTGAGTTTCTAAGAAGTAATAGTTTTTAACAAAATCTGCAATTCAGCGATGGACTGGTTACCTGTCCAGGTTACACCCCGCCTCTCACCGAATGACCGCTGGAGATAGACACCAACCCCCCTGTGAGGATGGATGGATGGTTGGATGAAAATCTCGAATAATACAGTTTTGCCCAACATTATTTATACCCCTGGGAGATTTAGGTTTTAACTAATCTGAAAAATTTTACCAACATGTTTCTGATTTTGTTGGAGCTCTACCGGAGTCTTTACTTAAATCTGATAATATTTGGAGGGCTCTAATGATTAGGGTGATTGCAAGGTTTCGTTCTAACCAAAAAGACTTTTAGCTCATAACCAAAAATAAGCCACTAAAATATTAGTGGAAACATTCAACAAGCTGATCTGTAATGATAAGAAGCTTTTGTTTTCTTTAATGCCAAAGTTAATAAAATTGTTCAATTGACATTTGTACAAGGTATAAACAATTATTGATTTGCCATTTTAAATAATAAAATGTAATAATTTAATGAAATATTAAATATCAATTGTGAAATGGAAATTCCTTTCAAATGAGTGTACAGCATTTTGAAAGTTTAATTTCTCATCAAACTAACTTCTTAGTTGATTATGACTCACTTTAATTCTTGATCTGTCATAAAAACGAATTACTTTTAGCCCCTTTAGTCGTTTGAACTTCTAAAAAGTGTAATCCTTAGTAAAAAAAATTCAAGCATTTGTCAATTGTGGTCTGTTTCTAACCGCATGTATGTGTATATTCTCTAGATCGGAAATGTAACCCGAGCTTGTTGAGTCTAGTCTCACACATGAACACCACCGTACTATCCGGCAGCCCAGACTCGGGACATGTGCAGTGGTGGGATGCTCAAGGCATTGTGGGTTTGGTCATCTTCCTCTTCTGTACTCTCTATGCAAGGTAAGCATAACAGTACCTCTAAAGTACTTCGTTTTAATCTGTCATGTTCAAACCTCATCAGGAGTTTCAGGCCCATTACTGCAAACAAAAGACAATATAGAAAGTGCAAGATATGAAAAACATTTAAAAACAAATTGCTGTATGTACAGACATGTATTCTCCACAGTCTGGGACTAATTGACATTGAGCTCTACAGTAAGAATGATTACAACATTTTCCAGTCACCAACAGTTTCTTAACTAATACAAATGTTAAATACTATTTTTTTTTATAAAGTAAAGATGGTTTATTTAAATGTGCAAACTTCTGTAATTATGGTGTCTTGCTTGCAATCTCAGTGGATTTTTTCTGAATCAGTATGCAATTTTTAACTTCAAGTTATTCCTTTTAAATTGGCCACAAGAGGGTAGCATAAAGTAGTGCCCAATCTGCTTATAAAAAAAAGTTGTTAGTAATTTAATTTGAAGGCTATCTTTTAAACATTTTATAACTCTTGATTTCGTTAATGCCTGAGGCTTTTGGTTTAGTTTGCACGTAAAAACCGGGTCAGTAAATAACCAGCTACCCACCGATAGCTGACTATAGACTATAGACCCTGTTTGTATTTTTTTTTTTAATTAAGTAATATAATCAAATCAAAGTACAACAAAAAGCTTAAAGTACAACACAAACTACAACCCCGTTTGTATTTTTAAAAACTACCCGCTTTTGGTAAATGTGAACCTTAAAGCATAATGTTAATTCCAATGTGGAAACATTCGAGCTGAAATCTAAGCGGAAAAAAGAAAAGGAAAGATTTGCGAGGAGTTTATTTTTTTAATTTTTATTTTTCTTTGCAAATCTTCAGTCCTGCTGAAAATGAGGGTCCATGTCCCTCAGATGTATTTGAATAAACATCAAGAACAGTGTCCATGCTTGGGACCCTCTTAAGTTCCTTATTACACATTTTCCAATAGGGCTGAGCGGTATACCGAAAATGTACCAATACCATTTACTGTTACCAACGTCATTTTGCCCGTGCCGGTTAATTTGGTATGTAAAAACAAAAGATGTTTTAGTTTACTGGTGCTCCTACCCGTTTAATAAATGAGCGTTTCCTTGAGTCGAATGACTACGCACAGTCATCTGACATCCAGAGCAGGGAAGCCCTGCTAAAGAAGCTGATGTGTAGCTCTATTTAGCAAGAGTTTAGACTAATCTACCGACTTTTTTTCATAAAAATGCGACTAGCGACAAATAAAGTGAATTTTTAAGGTGTTAATGGATATTCAGACTCTAACGTGGAGCACGTATGTTTGTTACTGCATTTGCTGCTGAACCAAAGCATTTGTAACCCAAGAGCTCTGCCCACCCAGGTCCGGCTCAGGCGGAGCAGATATTAACCCCGGTGTGTTGCTGCTTGAAGCCGCCGCCTATTAACACCTGTGCTTCGATGTAAAATATTTTCTAAAATAAACGACTGAACACTAAAATCACTGATTTAACTCAACCCCTGTCACCTCCTCACCTCATCAGGTCTGTGTGATCACTTCTGAGTTTAAACTGGACTCTTAAGAAATACAGAAAGGAGTGGGAATCAAACACTGAATTAAAAGGCTATTTAAAACCATTCAATATCAAGAAGCCATAAAATTTAAAGAACATTAAGCCAATTTGGCCACTACTGGACATTGAATACAGAAAAGGACACTATATATATATATATATATATATATATATATATATATATATATATTATCGTCCACTTATCTTTATCAAGGTTAAACGCTAAATATACTGTGATATTAATTTGCACACTCCTAATTTGCAATGTGTGCAATTATGATGTAGACCTCACCAACCAGGGAGCTGCAGGAAATGTATAAATCAGCACCGTTGACGTGCAAATGAGCTGTAAGCCAATGTGATTATTGCATTCTTAAAACCTAAAAAAAGAACTATTGCGATATACAAAATAAATGACTGCCCTTTTAATTAAATGCATATAAAAATATGAATTTTAAATGACTAAGTGAAATAATTAAATTCAGTTATGTTAAAATGCAGTGGCTATCAGCTTGTATAAGCACACATCATCAAAGCAAGTGGAACTTTTTTTGTTTTATTGTTATATTTTTTATTTACGTTATATATATTTTATATGTAATATTAAAATGCAAATAATTTAGTCATGTCAAATTATGAAAAATGTCTGTCACTCAGCTAGTCAAAACTAGAACTATGAACAAGTGTGAGTTTTGCAGACGGTCAGCAGGCATGTGGAAGGCAACAATAGTGCCAAATCTCCATTTTCTTTATTTAAAGTCCTGTAATAAAAAAAATAGGTTTTATACATCCATCCATCTTCTTCCGCTTATCCGGGGTCGGGTCGCGGGGGCTGTAGCTTAAGCAGAGAGACCCAGACTTCTCTGTCCATGGCCACGTGGGCCAGCTCCTCGGGAGGAATCCTGATGCATTCCCAGTAAAGTAAAATAGCTTTTTGATTTCAATGTTTCAAAGGCATTAAGGTATAGATTAACATCCAATCGTACTGCAAATATATCAATCCATATATATTGTTTTATTGAATTATCTTTCAGCCCTACCCTAATACTAATTACTGAGCTCTGTTGCCAATATGTAGAGGTCATAGTCAGCTAATGCCCAATATCTAAATATTTTTTGGTCTTATAAGTGGGACAATTTAGCAAGTAAATAACAGTAGATGCACAACATTTCTACACCTTATCAGTTTTTGAACAATGAATGTAGCCAATTCTTGAATCTTAACTTTGTGCTACAGAGGATTAAAATCAAACATTTAACAAAAGTTAATCACATTCATCTACAAACTGACCAGGTATTAAATATAAAAAACGAGTAAATCAAAAGCTGCTGGATTTGATTTTTGTTGAGCCATAAAGAAGCAATTTCTAAATAGGAGAAATCACCTCTGCTGAAGAGGTTTATCAGCTAATACACATATGTAAAAATAAATGGTAAATATCGGTCAATAGATATATTCAGGGTTCCTACGCAAGTATGGAAAAGTATGGAATTAAATTTTATAAATTTCCAGGTCTGGAAAAGTATGGAAAATGTAACCTATTGTATGGAAAAATATTCACGTTTCCAAAACTTTAACCACTGTTCTACAGTGGCGTTTTATTGCGGAGGCCAGGTATCCTCACTTTTTCAGAATATAACTAGGGATGCACCGATACCGATGCTGGTATCAGGTATCGGCCCCGATACTGCCTAATGTTCTGTCATCTCCTCCTCTTCTCTTCATTCATTATTGAGCGTTTTATAATGTGTAAAACACCGCCCCTATAAAAGTTACATGGTGAGTGAGCGTTGAAAACATGGTACTGCACTCTGTTGTCTGGTGAGGATGCCAGGCTGAGTTGGCATCTCTTGATTTAAAAAAAGAAAGAGAGAATTATTAACCAATCAGGTGAGGCTGTTGTCACGACACTGTCCCCCTGTGATTGGTCAGGACAGTGTCAATAGCGCAGGCTCTGGAGAAGCCATGAACTTGTTGGTATCAGGCCAATCACATTACAGTACGTTCTCATCAAAGTCAATGAATGAAATAACGGAAGATGTGTGGATTTGTGTTGATATCTTGGTAAGCTAGTCAAAATATTACTTGTAATTATGGAGGGTGGAGATTTTGAATATTTAGTAAAAAATACTTTTCCTAAACTGCCTCTACAGCAGAAACTCCGAATTAAGGCCAAAGCCAAAACGAGTGGCCCGTACCGAGAGGAAGAAATGGTTTCGGACTTTCAGTGAGGAGAGTTTCTCCTGGCTAGCCGCCAGCTGGTAGCGCTAATCTTCAGCGATTATTTTGCTGGTCCTGTCTCCTTTTTGAAGTAGCTGAAATCATCCAGAATGTTTTTGGTGACAACATATTCTGAGTAATCTAAACAAATGATCAGTTCCATAATTTCTTGACGTGAAATTTCAGTCTGGAAAAAGTATGGAATTTTGACATTGGCAGTGTGTAGGAACCCTGTATATTGGTCCATCCATATTTCCTTGTATGCATTTAGATAAAATGTTGGCTAGCTCTTTTTGGGCCTTGTCCCTAATAACCACGACAAACACGTAACACAGGATCATAAAATCTGAGAGAACAAACTAGTCTCAAGCTGACTTTTTTTTTTTTATGCTTGGCAGTAATTGTTATGTTTCACGTTCTTAAAAATATATACATATTTTTAACTTTTTGTCCTAAGTTTCATCGTATTTTGTGCCCTGTAGTATCCGCTCATCCAGCAACGCTCAGGTGAACAAGCTGATGCAGACAGAGGAGGGCACAGGGTTCGGCGGAGAGGGAGTCAAGGGGGAGGACGGCGTGCACAGGGCCGTCGACAACGAGGAGGAAAAAGTCACCTACAGCTACTCCTTTTTCCACTTCCACCTCTGCCTGGCCTCGCTCTACATCATGATGACGCTGACCAACTGGTACCAGTAAGTGTGGTAGTATTACAGTTTGGAGATAAAACCGAGGAGGTTGAATGTGACGTAAAAAACTAAATGTTGCGCGTATCTATTAATTTTTAAACACCACATTTACCTGGAGAGACATGTATGCTTTAGGATCCCTTTGGTTTTGGGATTTTTACATATTTGCAAGTTAAGTTATTTTTTAATTTAAAAGTTAGAGTTTTATAACACATGGAGATCTGGATTGATAGATATCCAGCTGTGTTGGAACACTTTTGGTTTTCCCCATTCCGTTTTGTGCCACCAGATGGCGCCTAACAGCAACAGAAATTTCACAGCTTTTAAGAGCCCATATTGGGTTTTTAAAAATGTATTCAAAAAGACTGTTACACACGCCTGGTCATTCTCTTCCTGCTGGAAAGAAGTTTGGATAGAGCTGAAAACATTTACCACTTTGAATAGTTAATTTACTTCAGCTTCTCCTTGCGTGTGCCCCCGCAGGCCAGACACCAACACCCAGGCCATGCAGAGCACCATGCCAGCTGTGTGGGTGAAGATGTGCTCTAGCTGGCTGGGCCTCGGCCTCTACCTCTGGACCCTCATCGCCCCCCTTATCTTCCCTGACAGGGATTTCAGCTAAGCACTCTGTGTCCTTGACTTGTTTTTCCTTTCTGTTTTCCCTTTGCACACCAGACAGGTTAAAGGATGCTATAAAAGGATCTAAAAAGGGTAATATGAAGACTTTGAAGTATCTTTTTTTTAAATTATTTGTTTTTCATTGGTTGTCATGTTTTTGTGCTCTCTAACCACCTCTGCTAGGAATAATTATTATAGAAGTGTGAAAGTTTACGCTGATTCTTTTAACTTGTGAAGTAATGACTTCAAGGTTTTATTTTTTTTTTCACTACTGTTAATATGGTGGGCAACCCTCTTTTCTTTTATGGTGTATTATTTTTGTGTTGTTTTCCTTTCAGTACGTCAGACGTTTCACTTATAGATTCTCTATTAAAAGCTTTTTCTGATCGGACATCGGTGATTGGCCTGGTCTGGAAAACCCCCGATTATCTGTACTCCCTCGCTGCAAAGGGTGAAATTAGGGGAGCTCTGCTCAGGAGCCCCACAGTGTCTGTGTGTGTGAGAGTTAGATAAGACTAATAAGGCACGCCCTGCAGATCATAACAGGGCTCCCCTGATGCTGCTCAGCTGTACGCGTAGCCACGTCACTACATCTTAAGCTGCTAACAGAGCACTGGTCTAATATTAGCTCTTCCTCATCTGCTCTAATTTGAGACTGTTTATTCCTGGTGCTAAACTCCTCCCACACACACACACACCATCACAGTCTGATAGCGTTTAGCCTTGGACTGCCACGGGCAACAATCTTTACCATTTTATTGCAGTCTGTTGCAGCTCGGAAACTTTTATTGATCCCCAGCTACTCAGCCCCATGCTGTGTGCAGAGCTACGTTCCCAGAAGATGCAGCATGAACTCAACACTGCATGTGTTTTTATAAAGGCCATATGTTTGCAAATAATGTTGGGCAACATAAAACAAACAAAAAAACTGGAGTTTTTAATGTTGTACAAGCAGAAGTAATGCATTTAAGAAGTGATCGAGTTGCTGTTAAATTGTATTGACTTTCATAGTGATTTGATGGTTGTAATGCTGGTACGATACTTATGCATTATGTAGTTACCTCATTTATATTATCTTTGAAATAACAATCAAATCAGTGTATTTTGCACATGAAAAATCAGTTTTTTGTGTTGTCCTAAACATTTTCTTTTTCAAATATATTTTTCAAAGAATGTCATCGATTCATGAAATATGTTGCAATGGCTACAAATGTGTGTAATGAAATGAATTAACCATTTCTTTCCTCTTTCCTCCATACATTTCATCTATTGCGGGATGGTATCTGGGAAAATTTGTACGTTTTTGGTTCATACGTCGTATTTTATAACACTTTTAAGTGCCTCTTTGTAGTCCTTGTATTTCAGAAGGAAGATGTGCTTATATGTCTTTCCTAAGCATTGTGGTGAGTCAATGCATGTCCAAAGGCACTGGTCTGTCATGTGATTTAAAACTGTATTTAATGCATTGGAAATCACATCTAATAAAAGGTACAATATTCGTCCTGTGTAGGTGAGGCGTGTTTCTTGTGTCTTTACTGATGTATAGGAGGATGAACTATTGACTTACAGATTTAATATAAAACTTTTCTACTATTTTAAACTAATTTAAATCTTCCAAGAATTAATTGCTTTTTAAAACATCGTCACAGAATGATACTGCCGCCGCTGTTACTTGGTGGGGATGGTGTGTTCAAGGGTTTTTGTTTTTACCCTGCTGTGATTTTTTTATTAGGCAAAATGGTAGTGCTATCTGATCAGATCATCTGCCTCCACATTTGCTGTGTCCTTTTCATAGTTTGTGACAAACAACATCGCAGACCTTATGACCACACCGCACCAAACGTCAGCGTCATTGTGGCAGAATTACAAGTAAAGTCTATGGTTGAGTCCGTCAGAGTCTGTGTGTCCGTTTTTCAAGTGTTTCCTGCATTTTAAGTAGCAAAGAGGTAAACGCAAGCAACAACTCTGCAGCTCCTCCAGAGCCATCACAGCCCTCTTGCCTACTTCTCTGATTAATCTTCACCTACAGGCTTTGGTACGATTTGTAGTTCGACGGTACTCTTTAGGTTAAGAAGTGCTTGGTGAAATTATTTTGTTACCCATCTCTGCTTCGAAGATCTCCCCAGCTTTTAGACTCGTTTCTGTGTTTTTTGGTCTTCAGATATGGCTGTTTTTTTTTTTTACCAATGGCTTTCCAGGGCTGCTGAATTTATATTGAGATTAAATCGGACACAGATAATGACTTTTTATTTTGCAGTTAGTTGGACTGTATTTTATCTGGAGGTATCTGAGTAAAGAGGGCAAACAGCCTCTAACCTGTAAACGCTTTTGAAAATCATGTTGCGTTTGCCTACTGCTTCATAAGTGTGCTCTATTTGGTATTGGTCTGTCACATGGAATCTCATTCAAACATAACACAAATGTGGAACTCTTCAGGATTTCAATACTTTTAGAAGGCGCTGTACCAAGGTCTCATTCTGGAAGCAAATAATTCTCCCCCACAAATCGTTCTTTAAAAGATGGACTCAGTGCATCAGGTGAGGCTGCACTTTTTTAAGACCTCGTCTTATAAATTTACCTTGGAAGAAAAGATAGAGGAACTTGTATGCATTTGTCATCATGTTCTGCACTCCCAGAGGGCCATTATGGTCAGCACTGATAACTTGGCATTTGGCTTATTCAAAGATTTTTATGTATATTTTTATTTATTTATTCAGGTGTCCCCAGTTTGGTTGTCTCTCACAAAAAAGGTTTGACTAAATTTGAATGATTTCAAGGACTTACAAATGCAGTAACATGTGAGTGACCTCTCCTCCCTAAGGCTCCAGAATTGGCACCTTTGGGTTATACAGCTTACAGTCCCTGCCGAGGTAATTCCTCTTCGCTTGGCTGCTGGACAGAAAGTGTTAGTTTTGGCTGCTGCCGGCTCTTTTGCCACCTCCTTTGGACTTGCACCCTCGCTCTGCTCCACCCCTCACTCAGCCTATCAATTACAGTCCTGATTTCATCTCTTGTGTCACAACTGAGTGGCGACCAAAAACTGATTTTATCTTTAGTCCTAAGAGGAGATAAATGCTTTGCAGAAGAGTGCACAAAAATGTGTTTTAGCGACTGATTAAAACCTTTTACAGAAAATAGGAAAAATGTTGTACTTAATAATGCATTCTTGGTTTTGTAAAATAATCTGCATGGTTTGTAAAATTGAAATCCCTTTTTCTCATTTCCTTCTTCAGTCCAGCTGCACATGAAAGGTCAACCACAGTTGTCTCACCTTGCATGCCTGCATTTACTCTGTATGCCATCTTTCACCAGCCTTTTAAACAAATACTGATTACCAAAGTTTTGCCTCAAAGACTTAAATTGGTAAATTGAAAATCTTAGCTTGAATTAGAAAATTAATTTTGTTTTATCACTAAAAACACCGAAATAATTGATTGTGATGTGTTTTTTCTTTCCTCTTCCTAAGCAATAAGATTGTAGTATTTTAAGGAAACAAACCAAGGGATGATCAGAAAACAATAAAACGTGTCTTGAAAGTTTGCCTTGTCGAAAACAAAAGGCATCCAATTTCCTAAATTTCTATTTTATTTGTTGAAAACAGGATATGGGTGGCTTCTTCATAAATGCTGGCTTTACGTAGATACAAATGGGTGCAAACACCTATACTGGCAGATTAAATTTGCACCATGCTTTTTATTTGTCGCCCCGTGACACAAAATGATTCTGCAAATGGCCTGCAGGCCACACGTGTGGCACCCATAAAATAACGCAACTTATTTTTGTAGCACATTGTCTGGAACCGGCTTTCAAAATTAAAAATTAAAGTGCTAAAAATATCCGGCGATTATTCATTTTTCTCATTGCAGATCAAACATTTGTGAGGATCTGTAGAGCTCCAAGCTTACAAGTGGTTTTAGTCTGTATCAAATTAGACTGAAAAGCTCCCCTGAATGATATAGTAAAATTAAGATGTTCATAATGTAAACTTACTGTAAATTATATTTTTAAATGAACTTTGTAGAATCTGATGAATTTGTAGATTCCTTATAAAAAAATCCAGATTGTCACGTCTCACTCAGAAAACATTCTATATAGCAAACTGGCCTGTTGTCTTTTGATCGGTTTTACAGATGATCAAAAGGTCAAACAGATATATCAGATTTTGTTTCTTAATAAGGGCATTAATAGAAAAAGTCCCACATTCCCTGGGTTTTGAAAACACAACAAAGCGGCATGCTCAATTAAAATGTTGAGTTGAATGAAAATCAGAGACAAGGGTTATAGACGTTATTTTATGTAATAATGGAGATAATCGTAATCTTTTTATTTTCTGTCCAACCATTAACTTCTCTTGTTAAGGAATCAGCAGGACGTTTTTCTATTTGTGTCACTCTTAAATTTGCACATGAGTTTAATCTGGTATATTCCATGAGAGAGAAAATTGAAGTTGGACCAAATTGGAATTGACATCTCACAGATCAGAGAAGACGATGAGTGTTTCCCATAATAGTCCTGATCGATAGGACGTGTTCTCTTTGGAAGACTGACTGAAAATATTTTGGTTCTTTTCATCCACTCTATTTTTATTTTACTTTCAATTACAAGCAACAAACACAATGGAATTGAATGAAAAACAACTGCTTTTAATTTGAACATGCATTATAAACCAAAAAAGGACAAACTACATGATTATGTCATAATACTTAGCCAAAGGTGAAGCATGTCACTGTGCATGTGAACTCGGAATGTCAAATTGCTGCACAGCGTGGTGATGAATTCATGCACTGAATGCATGTCAGAAGCGGCTTGCTGAGTCTTGTAAAGCCACCGTCTGAGCTCCCAGGCATCTGTAGCAAACTAGCTCCTGTTAAGGTTTTGTGCAACTCCTCAGCAGGAGCAGACACGCAGAGTTTCTTTGAAATCTCATCTGATTTTATCTTAATAGTTTTTAGCTTCTAGTTAGTTTCAGAGGGATCAGAATGAGTTTCATGAAACTGAAGAACTCTGTGCTAAACTCTGCATCTGCTAGTCCCGTTTAAAATGCAGCCGCCCATGAGCACAGCCAGCAGCGTCTGAAAACAAATTAGCCAAGCATCATAAATCTTTTTTTTTTCTTATTTCTCCCTGTTATCTTCAGGTGTACAAAAGCAAACTGAAACTGTTTTTCTCCCAGGATAGATTTAAGGTTCTCTCTGTCTATGACTATTGGCTCCAGTGTCATAAATCCCACCTTGATTTCCTCTGCTGTCCTCGGATGTAATTTGTCCGTGTAATAAGAGATCAGAGGCAGTAATGTGCCGATTATGAGCCACTTAATGTGACTGTGCAGCCGTGCTTGGTTAGGCATCCTGGGATTTTTAATTGCAGATTGACTGAGAGAATTGTTATCACTTGCAGTGTTTGGCCTGACCTTAATCCCTGCTTTCATTTTCTCGCATTAGCTGGGAAATGTCAGCGTTATCTGCATGTTGTATTTGTCAGGAATGAACTCCACCCCTTTCTACAGTAAAACAGGTTGTTGTAATATCTTTGTTTCCGACTTCTACAATAAAATGAGCTGAACTGCTGCTGTGATGCACGTCTATATAGGTACACGTTCTTGGGAAAGGAGCGTGCATCCCTGACCACCTCTTGGCCACACCGATTTGAGATGCCTGTCTGAGGTGTAATTAGGTTTTAAGAGCTGAATCCAGGCCCCATTAAATTATATTCTTCATGCAGGGGGAGTTAATTGGGTTTGGGCCCTGCTGGCATACTGCATGTGCACTGGAAACATTCACCCAACATTAAGCCCCAATTAGGCTTTTCATGATGGGAAACTTGTTGCTGGGTGATGGGATGTAGAGATGCTGATGGTTGACAAGACTGATGGTGCAATTTTTCCTGCAGTAGTTGTAATGTCGCTACAAGCTTATATGTATTCACAAAGCCTTGTTGAGGTATTCACACAACATTTTCACATTACGACCACAAACTTGAGTGTTCTTATTTGGTGTTCATGGGATAGATCAGGAAAAGGTTTGGATTAATGATGAAGCAGAAGAAGTGGTATACTGATTTAGGGTTGTCCTGCTGGAAGAACATCCTCAGTTTGAGGTCTTTTGCAGCCTCAAACAGAATTTCTTCCAGGATTACCCTGAAATAAGCTTCATCGATCTTCAAATCAACTCTGACTTGCCACTCCTTGTTGATTTTGTTGCCACACTTCTATAAATTACAGATTTGAGGAGACCACCACTCATAGTTGTCTTGTTGACATATTTTCCCATCTTAGCTGTAGATTTCAGCAGCTGCTCCAGAGTTGCCATGAACCCTCTGGCTGTTTCCCTGAATCTCGTTGTCCCGGCAAGCAGACTAGATGAGTCATTCCTTGGCTTTAAACTTCTCCTTAGCATTCTCCCTGACCTGTCTGATGTTTTCATAGGTCTTCATGAAGCTGGCTATTATGGGTTGTTTTTTTTGACCAGGCCTTCACAAAAAACACTGGAAATACTCTGTTTATACTGATCTTAACTTATACATAAGGGACTTTGTTCATTAATTGACTTCTGAATGAAAATGATTTTGCTGGATTTTATTCAGCTGCATCAGACTGAGGGCTGAATATGCAGACTGCATATGTATTCCTTCTTTAGAAGCGTGTTGCATTCTGGGATAGTTTTTTTTTTCTTGCAAAGCTCTGTGATAGTATATTCTGCTGAAAACCTTATTCATTTTACAGTTATTCTCCAGATTGTGTTGGAGAGCCTCCTCTGTGTCTGAGAATGAAAGTTTATTTGTGTGTATTCGTGTGTGTGTGTGTGTGTCAGTTGAGCTCTCCAGTGCGCATGCTCTCTCGCTCAGAGCAGCAGCTAATGCAGTTATATAACAGTCAGCGCAGCCGGCGTCTGCTGTGAGCCAAATGCCAGGCCAGTCTGGTTACATAAGCCTGTCAGAGTCATATTGTAGCAGCGCAGAGCGCTCACACCACAGCGTGGCTCTGTGCTCTTTTCCCCGTCTCCTCCTCTGTCTCTCGCTTCCTCCTGCTGAATTTCTTTGCTTCTCTGTCCTCCCCTCTTTTTCCACACCCCTCCCTCCCTCTCCTTTCCTTTCCTCTCCTCTCCTTCCTCTTCCTCTCTACTGCAGCGCTGCTCTCTGCACTGAGAACAAAAGAGTTGGAGTGCTGGATGCAGATGCAGATGTAGAGACAGCTCGGAATACAAGAGGCACAAAAGTTGCACCAAGAGTAAACAACCTCATGCATGTAATTTATTCTACATCACATTTTCATCTGGTACACATCACACTACGCTTTAGGTTAGTGCTCTTCTCATATTAAATGTTTGAGGTGTGCTGGCTCTCATCACTACTTGTCCTTTGCTCGCTGCTGGGCCATAGGAATAAATGTGATCTGCTCAGTATGAATGCATGCATCAGTCAAGGCTGCATCTGTCAGTAACCTTTACTATACCTGACCCTCAACACTTCTCTCAGTGTCCCTAAGGTATTAGAAGGACAAAGAATTGGATCAGGATGAGATGCACCAGGAGTGGAAAGATGTGTTGGAAATGTACCAATTTTAATGTTAAGAGCACCGCCAGAAACTATTAAAAAGGGGTGGCCGAAGCTTGTGGGGTGTCATATCAGACCAAAAAGCCACAAACAAATCCCATCATTTAATTAAGCTGCTTTCTTATACAAAAAAGTGGGTCTGAGAGTAAAAATGAACAATATTATAAAGAAATGAATAACTCATAGATCATAGTTTAGTTTTGTCCTCATTTCAGTTATTTTGATAATGTAAAAAAAATATATAAGTTGGAGATCATATATATTGTTGCCAAGGTTGTCTTTTTTTATTATGAAGATAAGTGTCTAGGAAAAGGCTCAAATCTTGTGCGTAATCAAACTGTATTTAAAGATTTGAACGCTTCTTATTTTTTAACACTATATTGCTATAAATGTTGGTTGTGAACCCCATTTGACTTTTACAAAATATGAGAGATTGTGACCCTTAACTTTTACCAAAACAAGTCCAAGCAGCTTTCTGCTTGTAGATGCTATTAATTTGATTCATGCCAGCACGTTTCTTTAGAGTAAAGTGTGAGCAAAGAACAGAAAGTTACTTTAATTATAGGACTATTCTCGAAGCAGGAACTAAACCTCCCTCTGCAGACGGTTCTGTTTCCTACCCCAAAAAAGAAAGTTTGTTGGAAATGTTATAGATATTAAAATCACTACAATTAGTTGTACAGAAAAGAGTTTTTTTTTTATTTAGTGCCTACCGTAGGAAATAGGGGTATAGGATTTCAGGGGGATTAGATTTGTATTAATATCTATCAGAGCGTCATAATCTGTCATATTTCACAAGAATCAATTGATCCAAACAAAGATCAGAGCAACACATTGTGAACTAAAGTTTTATGAAAGTATCATGCAATCATGTGGGGTTTCATAATTTTTTATGACCCTTAAGCCCAGTAATTCATGAACCTACTGAACAAAAAAGAAAAGCAAACTGATAAGCAATGATTAAGGAAGGATTTTGGAGAAGGAGTGAAGTGACCCGGGGTGACTCTTGCCCTCAAATTTCACAATCATGAAACGCATTATTCACATAACAATACAAAAAACAAAAAAAATTCAAGAGTCAGTGGCTATGTTAGAGATGAATATTGTGATGTGAATACCTGAAGCCATGAAGCACATTTTCCTTCCTTCCTTTTTGAGCAATTTCGCCTAGTCTATATCAGAGGACACGTCCCTCTTTGAGACCTGCCGAAAAATATTATTGGTAAGTAAAGAGTGAGCTCATAATTTGGTAAATAGAAACAAATAACATTGCTGCCTTCAAAGCAGACCTTTGACGTTAATTTTGAGGCACTGATATTGCAACAATAATATATTCTATATATATTGTGCAGCTCTACCAATATGCAGGGGGGGGGGTTAAAAATATTTTTTTACCCTTCCAGTGGAAGACTGAGCGTGGTGTGTAAGCTGTAAAAACAGATCTGAAATAAAACGCTCTCGGACAACAGAGAGCGCCGCACGTCGAAGCCAGTTCGACTTCTGAAACTCCTCATCACACTGCACTGACTTCGCCCTGCTAATTACAATAGTCTGAACCAGGAAGTGCTGCTGCCAGCCAATGGAATCCGTCGCCAGCTCATGGTTATTCATGAGGCGCGCAGCTCACTGGTGGAGGCTGACATGAGGGCGGCGCGCAGCGGGAGCTGCCGTGCGGGGTGGTGCGGGGAGCGAGGAGTGTGTGATACGTAGAGCGAGATGTTGTTTTGTTGTGGCGATCAGCTGAACGTGGCATCGCCGTCCGGTCTGACCCAGCAGCAGCAGAAGGCTCCACACACCCCAGCACTACCAACAGCAACGCCACTTTGCGTCCCCAGCAGCGCCCCGGAGCCGCAGCCTCCGGCGCATCTTAACCCAGGAAATGCGGACTTCTGGCCCGTTTGCTTCGGGATAGATGGTTGCAGCGCACACACTGTAGTGAGCTGGTAAATATTAACCTAAATGTTTCTGCCTGTGCGGGAGTTGGTTTCGGATGTGCTGGAAAGAAAAGCGAGAAGGAGAGAGGCGGTGAGAAGTTGAGAGCAGATCTCAGCCTGTACTTTCCTCTGCCTGATTGTGTGTTAAAGTTGAGCTGCGTGGAGTGATTCTAGCGGCTCGTTTTCTTGATTGGTTATTAAACATATGTTAACATGTGGACGAGCAAAGCAGCAGGCAAGGGAGCTGGATTTCGGGTACCGACCAGCTTCAGCAGCGCCGGGGTCGCGGTTAGGAGTGTTGATCATATAGATGACAGCGGAAACCTCATCGTGGACTTTCACTCTTCCCGCTGGGTGCTAATAAGAAACCAGCTGATGAGATCTGCAAATATTAGATCTGTGCTCATAAACAAACACATCCAGATGGTCCATCCTGTGAGGTAGTTCACAACGGGCCATACCTTCACTTTGTGGATTTGTAAAGGATGACATCATGCTTTTACTCAGTGGGTCTGCCCTTACAGTGTAGATGGGCTAAGTTAAGAACTTTGGTTTCGTTTCTCTTAAGGTTATGAGATGACTGGGTTACTCACGGTAGGACTTTCAAGACTTCTGCATAAATACATCCTAACCTGAACAGATTTGCAAACATGCTCTAGCAAGTAAAGACATGTTACTTTATTGGATAGATTATTTAATGATAGAATAGAATAGAATAGAATAATCCTTTATTGTCCCACAAAGGGAAATTCAGATATAACAGCAGGAAAATGACTGGCAATAAAAGCATTGGTTTCACATATATAAAAACTGAATTTAAGAATTAACAATAAAAGGATAACAATAAAAAAAATTAGAGCTGGCATACTCATATTAAAATGTGAAACTGTGTAGGATATTTTCAAGAAAAAATATTTAACAATTTAAGAGTATTTACAGAATATGCATGTGTATTTTTGCATTAAAAAGAAAACATTATTTCTAAGAAGATAATAGAATACAAACTGTGTGGGGGGGGGACAGATGTGCAAATAACAGCAGCTGAAATGTGAAATGTGAATCAAGTCAGTTAAATAGTGCAAATTACATCAGAGGTCTAAACATTATTAAGTTTGTTTGGAGCAGTTCTGGTTGTAGAGTCTGACAGCTGTAGGGAGGAAGGACCAGTGAAAACACTCCTTCATGCATCTAGGATGCAGCAGTCTGTTACTGACAGAGCTCTGCAGCTCAGCAACATTTTTTGTGCACGGTTACATTACAGGTGTGTCTAAATAAATTACAATGTCTTTAAAAGTTCCTTCATTTTCAGTAATGAGGTTTAAAAAGTGAAACTGATTTGGATTTGTACAGAGAGTTATATTTCTGAACTTTTATTTCTGGTAATTTTTAAATTACTGTAAATGAAACCCTGAAATTATGTCTAAAAAATTTGGTTGTTACACACAACCAATGGGTTGTCAGGTATGTACAGTATACCCTAAATATGTACAGTATAGCCTAAATATGTACAGTATACCCTAAAAATGTACAGTATACCCTAAAAATGTACTGTATACCTTAAAAATGGAGTATACTTGAAGTTAAATTTAACAAGTGCACTTCTTCAGACTAACTGGAACATTTTTAATTTTATTGAAGCATAGCCTACTTTAAGTATACTTCACATTTTTATTCATTGAAATATACTTAAATCGTACCTAACGTATACTTCAATAAACTTACATTTTTTCCAAAGTAGTCAGAAGAAGTATAAGTGATAAAATGCACTTCAAGCTCCTTTTGCATTGATCTCTACAGCGTAGCATAGCGGCAATCAGCTTGTGGCTCTGTGGAATTGCTAAGAAAGCCCAGGTTGCTCTAATAGCAACCTTTAGCTCGTCAGCGTCGTTGGGTCTGTTGTCTCCCATCTTTCTCATGACAAAACTTCATAAATTATCTATGGGGTTTAGGTCAAGACAGTAGGTCATGACTGTGATAACTTCGTATTGGACAAGCAATCCAGATTTTGTGCTCTTCCCCTCTTCCTCCAGACTCTGAGACCTTGATTTCCACATGGAATGTAGAGTGAACTTTCATCGGAGAAGAGGAATTTGGACCGCTGTGGAACAGTCTAGTCCTTTTTCTCCATAGCTCAGGTAAGACTCTTTCTGACACTGTTCCTTGTTCAGGTTATGGCTTAACACAAGGAATGTAGTCGCTTCCCAAGAACTGGATTTGTCTGTGTGCGATGGCTCTTTACTCTTGACTGTAGCCACAGTCAAAGCCTTGCGAATCACTCCCAACCTTTTGAAAAGGCTTTGCTTCACAACCCGCTTAAGGCTGTGGTCAAGCACCAGCCATTACCATGACCACACTTTTTCTACCACACGTTTTTGCTTCCACTCAACTTTCCATTGACATTTTTTGATTCAGGACCCTTTGGACACCCACCCACTTTAGCAATGACCTGTTGTGACTCCTTGTGGTCACAATCGCTGACTGTGTGTTGGACACCTGTTAAGATGGCACCATTTCCCCAGACTGTGCGAACCAGGGGTATGCAACGCCAATGCTCGAGTCGGTGCTCTGCAACCATTAGATGCGCCTCTGCTCCAACACACCTGAATCCAATGACTGAATTATCTCTTCAGTAGGAAGTCAGGTTCTCCTGCTAATCAGATTATTAGACTCAGGTGTGTTGAAGCAGAGACACGTTTTTAAGTTGCAGGACTGGAGTTGCAGACCCCTGGTGGAAGCCTTATCATGACAACAGCATGAAATAATAAAATAAAAATCTTCTTATTGGTCTTATGTAATATTCAGTTTTGAGGCTTTTACTAACTGTAAGCAATATTTGTTAGAAATAATCTCCCTATGTGTAGTGAAGTTGTATTTAGATTGGGTGTGAGAAACCCAATCTTTACAATCATTTACAAATGAAACCCAAACTTATGTTTTGCCTGAAAGACAAACAGACTGAATGAGACTTGTGCTAATAGAATTGGACTGAAGATTATTACGGATATATTAAATACATACCATGGGATAATGCAGTTAGAGTGTGGTAGTTGTTAATGTGATAAATTGAGGTGATTTTGCAGACTAAAAAGCTGGAGGGGAAAATATTTAGGCTATTTTGAAAATAGCCTTTCTCTCTACCCAGAAAAAAACACTTTACGGTCTCATTTTACACAGTTTTGTTTTGCACAATTACCACAAAGATAATCTATTTATAAATCAACATTTGTGACAAATCCAGTCATTTATGGGGGCCCTCTATTGGTTTAGTCTTAAGCACCTGCTTACTTCTATAATACTTTGGGCCAGCTCTGGACCACAGTATAATTGACCCTCTGATATTGTCAGATTGAGAGTAAAATTGGTTTAATATTTTTGTAGATTAGGTAGAGAAAATGGAAAATAAAAGTGTTATCCTCCTCTGGTGTGGTCAAGCTATAAAGTTTACTCTCAGACAAATGCATCATACTTCATGAAGCCTCGAGTGAATATGGGCTAACTCAAAATATAACTAATGTTTTGTGTTCACTGGAGGCACGGCACTGTTTGTTACATTTCTGTACATTCATTTATGATCCACTGAATTCAGAAGAGCATTTCCAATGGCTGTTGGACTCTGGGAAAGGTGGGGTTAAACCCAAATGGATAATGTGGGGTCAAACTAGTGTGACAACGAGCATGATGTTTTTTCTGTCCCCCAATGAGTGGACTGTGCTGTAGCTTCGCCCTAACCGTACCATACAATTGTTCTATGGACTTACAACCGAAGGGGGCTCAGGAATGGTGATCGGCTCAGATCGGTTGTATGGCCGCTGTTAAAGTGGAAAAAAGACAAAATAGTGTGGGAAACTGCACCGACCCGTATCGTACTACTCAGTGGAAACAAGGCATCAGGACCTCTTTGACTATGTAAGTGTTTAGTTTTTCACACAGAGAACAGTGATAAACAGTGGTGTGGCAGGTTGGAGAATAAAAATCATGTGAGCTAGCAGGCATGTTGGAAGAGGGACCAGTCTGATCAAATTATTTTGGTTTAACTTATGACAGTTTGGAGACCAGAATAAGACTGAAAAAGTAGGACTAAAAAGTGAATTATTTGGAAAAGCTATCTCTAATACTGTTGTTTATCAAGTTAATTACTCAAACCATGTTTGTCTATATATATATATATTAAAAAAGTTCATGTTAAATTTAGTTATTCTTAGAAGAAATTATAAAAAAATTATTCTAAACCAAATTTCTGATTCAGTCAAGATAATGACGTACCTAAAAAAAAAAACAAAAAAACAAAAAAAAAACAAGACTAAAATAAACCAGTGGCGGTGCTGTGTCGTTTTCTCTCTTCGTGGCCCATGCTGTAACTTACTGAACAAAACATACTGAGCATAATGGTGACGGGGAATAAATGGAAAGAAGCCAACATGCAATTATTTTATATTGAATCAGCAGAAAGCGGCAACCCCACAGTGCTCTCCTTTGGCCTCGATCACCACTACTTGTGCTGCTGGCTGAAGAAAGACACTTGTTTGACAGGGACTCCCAGGAGGAGGGTGGGGTGTCGGCACTTCCCTATTTCCATGCAAATAGTAAAGAATGTTTTACGGCATGAATGGATTCTGCTAATATACTTTAATATAGCGACTGTGGGTATTATTTTTATGTCGAACATAGATGGAAATGAAAGCTTTCTGTTAGGCCTATACTTTGAAGTTTGCTTTTTTACTTTGTAAGTTGGCTGAAAGAAAAGTGGGATGTTCTTTAAGATAACTGCTAACTTTAAAAGATTCAACTAAACATGCAATCATTCACATAAACCTGACATTCAGCACTTAAGCAGTGACAGTTTCATTACAAACTACTCAGGTATTCACTTCTGCAGAAACTTGCACCATACATTTTGTCAGGTACAAAATAATCAAAACAAAAGTCTGTCGTGATGGATTAGTGCATGATTCAGCCAGACATGCCTGTATGATGCTATTTGACTTCTTTTTTTCCCCCCTCACTCTCACTTGAAGCTACATATAAAAACAATTCTTGTACAAAAATATTCACTGATCGGTCCATCATCTGAAACTGGATATAGTATAGCACAAACATAATAAGGCATGGCAGCTTTAATCTGAGAGGCATCCAAGAAGGGAACACTGGAGGAGCTGAACCGATTCACAGCTCAGGTGTCAGAACCTCTTGACAGGATAACTATTGGTGATCCACTAAACAAATCTGACCTTTGATATGAATGGAATAAATAAGAACCTTGTGGGAAGAGATGCTCTGGTCACATGAAACCGAAAGTAAACCTTTTTGCCTAAATGCAAATGTTATGTGCGGTGAAAAGCTAATACTCCACACAACATCCCCATTATGAAACATTGTGGTGTCAGTATCATTCTGTGTCGATACTTTTCATCAACTTTGAGAGGGAAGCTAGTCGTAGTTGATAGGAAGCTCATTAGAGCCAAATCCTCATCTGTTTCAAGACTTGAACATTGATCTTTATAGAAGCTCTCTGCTCAGTCTGAATGAGCTCGATGTATTTTACAATAAAAATAAGCAAACATGTTTTTTTGGCCCTAGATGTGAAGAACTGGCAGATACACACAAAAACACGTTCAGGTGTATTAGCAGAAAAACATAATTCTAGGATGTGTTAAGGGGTACAAGTACTTATTGTATGGCCTTTTAATAGTAAACTGGTTTTGGATGTGAAGACTGATTACTCAAATGTAAAACATTGGTGGAGTTTGGGAATGATTGGGGGTGAATGTGGAGCAGACTGTCAGACATGACTGTAAGAAAGAAATGTACGATCACACTGGAGCAGAGATTTAGCAACTTATCTGTTGTTTTTATTCTTTAGAATTTCTCATTTTAAAGGGGTATTCTTTTTATAAAGTTTAATGTTAATATTCTACTGTCCTGTAAACATCATTGTCTGCTTGAAACGTTCCTCGAAGTATTTAATGGCATGTATGAGCCTGTTTAAGTTTTGATTTTGTCAGAGGCTCAGGAAGAATGATGGCTGGATATAAAAAAAAACCCAGTGACACACACCTAAGTCATGAAATCCTTTCTGCTGGCAGAAAGAAACCTTTTGATGTCCGTGCTGTTGCTGATTAATCCTTTTGGGTAAAGCGGCGTTGAAGAATAAACCCACTGTTGTGCTAGGAGACCAGACTGAACCAGGAACAAGACATTGGATACACATTTACATGAGCAAAAAGTGCGGAGCGGAGGCCAGGAGTGCCATTCTGGCAGCTTCACAAGTGTCCCACTAGCCTAATAATCTTATTCCTAGGCATGCAGGGTACTCTGAGCTGCTGCTTTATTAAGGCCGGTGTAGGTTGATATCTAGGATATTGTTTCAAATTGTGTCAGTGTGTTGGAGGTGGAAGGGGGGTTCAGTTTTCTATCTGTCTTTCGCTCAGAGCAGGGTGTTGGCTGCTTCTTGAACTGCAGATTTAGTTTCAACGTGTGTGCCATGGGCTAGATGTGTGTTGTAGCGCGAACGCTTGGCCTTTTCCCATGTGTGTTTGCCCTAGGTTATGTAACAGTGAATGCAGACGATGATGTACATAGAGGTGCAGGTTGTGCAGCATAGAGGAGCTCATAAAAACGGGCGGCTGTTCATTCGAACACTCCCTTCGTATGAGTTAATCATTACCTACTGCGGCACAGTTGGTAGCCAGCTGGAATGTTAGCGAGTTTGCCGTTTGTGATGGCACTCCTTCTTCAAAATAGGCCACATGTTTATTACATCAGAGCACTGCCAAGTTTTCACCAACCCATAAGTTATGCAATTGTTGCCTTATTTATGTTTTGCATTGTTCTCTTGTGTATATATTGTAATCCCTCTCTTTTTTTCTTATAGCAACACCGAGGGCACTTTTTTGCACATTGGCCAGCATTGTGAAACTGTTTTTGTTGTTGTGTGATTGTAAGGCTCTGTGCTGAACACCGCAGGTATGTTTGGAAAGGGATAGGTCACGATATCACTGGTGAGGTTTGTGTAATGTAGGGGAGGAACAGGAAAAGTTGACATTTTTAACGTTTGAGTAATTTTAAAGAGTCAAGCATAGTGTCTTGCAAAAGTTTTAAAAAGCTTTTGATGTATTTCACATTGTGTCATGTTGCAACTACAAACCCAATGTATTTTGGTAGGATCTTATTTGATAGACCAACATAAAGGGGTTCTTAAGTGAGAAGGGGAAGGAAACTGATGGGTGACTTTAAAATGTTTTATGAATGAAAAAAGTCAGGTGTGACACACATTATGATGAGTTTCAAGAACACACTGGGCTGGTCAGAGATAAAGTTGTGGATAAGTTTAGAGCAAAATTAGGTTATGAAACAAGATCCCAAGCTTAGAACCTCCCACTCAAACTAGAAAAGCACTCTTAGAGAGCAGACCTCTGCCATTACAGCTCAAATCTTATCACTTGTTCCAAACTAACAAACAAAACCTATAACCTACAACCACATAACCTCCTTGTCAGAGGTAAAAAATTAAGTATTGCACTATAACCCTATCAAACCCTTTCAAATTCCTAAACTGACAAGCCAGGGAAAGAAGAGCATTGATCAGAGAAGGAGCCAAAATATCACAGGTAACTCTAAATGAGATACAGAGAGCCACAGCTCAGCTGGGAAATATTATTTTATATGATAGATATTTTTTCATGCATGCCACAAATTTGGTGTATATGAAAGTATGGCAAAGAACAAATCAATAAAGGGTTATATTTACGGTTTGTTGCAGCCAATGTAGGGGACAAAGCACATATGGGTGCTCTGGTGAGATGGGACCAAAACTGAACTGTTTGGATTACAGGCGAAAAAATTCTGGGGGGAAAAACAAACACTTGCAGAGCAGTCCTGAAACAATGGTTAAAGGCTACAAAAGACTTGACACTGGGATGGACGTGCACCTTCAAGCAGGTCAACAACCGTAAAAATACTGATGGATAGAACCAAATTGTGACGTGGTGGCAAGGCTTGTAAACTGCTGCTTAGAGATGCTACCAGCTGAACATTTTAGCTAAGCTTTAAATATTTTGCAAAGAAAAATGATCAAAAATCCCTGCCAGAAAGGTGGTTCTATTGAGCATTTACTCGGAAGGATGTGTGTTTGTGGAGGGGTGCGGGGTTACACTACATATTATAAGTTTGTGGCCGTATCATGGCAGAATGTGGAAAGGTTCAAAGGGTATTAATATTTTTGTATGGCTCTGAAATTAGTATGTCTGCACGTGGTCATGGAAGATGCAGTCTTTGTAATGATTAGTGACACAGAGAAGGTATTGTTTTTCAGAACATGATATCACTTCCTCTTCTAAATCTCAAGCATTCCTGCTCGTGGTCCCATGACACCTCTCATACCACGCCCTTTGGCAAAGAGGGTTTCTGTGCATATTACAGTCTCCAGATATTTCTTCACAACCTTAATCTGTGCTGATTAAGCAAACACCTGCAAAGAGGGCAGCTGTTTACCTTTGGTTTAACTGTCCTGAAATCCCATTTTATCCATTAGGATATTCATCGGTTTTCTTTTATAGCCTTAACACAACAGATTCGATGCCCGTAAAACTGTTTAGCAAGTGTGTGTATGAGGAAGGTGGAAAAGAAGCAACATAATATTAACAGTTCTAATTATGTTGTTTAAATGGAAAAATCTTTAGTTTTTTTTTTTTAATTCTCAAAATCCAAATCTGCTCCTCTTCTCCAAGGGAGTCTTATGTTTCAGCGTGCTACGGCACCACTTACAGAAACTGCAAGTGAGGATTGGAGGGGATTTCTGCTCTGTGGGAGGCTAAGAGAGCTTTCCGAGTAGAAATCCTCCCAACCTTGCCTCGGCTCTGCTGAGCAAATCAAAGGAGAAGGCGATGCTCCAGTGCGATCCTCCCCCAGCCGTGTTCTGTCACTGAAGTGAGGAGGCTGAACTAACCCTTTAGAGCCAAAACCAGCACCAGCTCAACTCCCTCACCTTCAGCTGCACTCTTTGAAAGCCCTGAGAAATCCGTGGAGCAGCCTTCAATAAAATCCAGATTTGTTTTGTCTGACTCTTGGTACTGGCAGTCTGCTGCCTGCCATGTTCAGCCTTGAAGAACAGTCACTTACCTGTGGGGCCGTCAGTCTATGAAGTGTGGAGGCTTACAGGAAGCTCCAAGGCAAGACTCTTTTCATTTTTGAGTGCAGTATGATCTGTTGACTCGCTAAATATTATGGTATGTAATTTGTATCCATAATGCTTAGGCAGTACAGTGTCTTACAAATTTTGTATTCTCCTTCCCTTTTTAAGAAATTTTGTCACATTAAAATCAGGAACCTTTGTGTATTTTATTGTAATTTGATGTGACTTAAAAGCACAAAAATGCAAAATACACATAGCTAATTTAAATTCAGTTCTCTTCGGTCTGATACCCCTAGATCACAAGTGTCAAATTCAAGGCCTGGGGCCAAATCCGACCGGCCATAGACATTTATTTGGCCCTCTAAAATCTAGATGATCCTATAAATAGAACCTTAAAGTTCTATTATGTGCACCTAAAAACTATTTTATCACGCAAATCAGTGTTTATTTGAATAGTCCTAAATCACATCATTGGCTACGTTTACATGGACACAAGTAATCGGATTAAAAGCCTGATCAGAATAAAAAATGCTTCATGTAAACATGCCATTCAGATTACTCTGACCCGATCAAACTCATTCGGATCCAAATTTCATTCCGATTGAAAGAGGTTAGTTTGTTAGATAGTTAATCCGATCGTGGTGCATGTAAACTCTTGTTCCGAATGTAGCTCATTCCTGCGCATGTCTGTTCAGTCATGCGTAGACGTCTAATCAATGGCCGCTGGCTGCTCTGCTTTGTGACCGCATACCATGGAGGCCGCCATTGCTCCTCCCTTGCTGTAGTACCTCCATTTGGCCGCTAGGCCCCCATTGAAAAGCATTGGACTTTAGACACGTTAAAAACAACTTTAATGACTGGTGCCCAATTGCTTTAAATTTTCTATGGCAACATATTCTTCCTGAGATAACGCTGGGCTCATAAAAAACCTGGGCACCAGGCTGGTTTTCGTAAGATAATTTTTTGAAATCTTGCATAATTAATGAGGGGGCCGAGCCAAGTTCAGCATCAGAGCTAAAGACGCGGGAGCAGAATGGGCGTGATTACGACCGAACTACACGCCCATACACGCCCCGCGATTGCAGAGTCTACAGTGAAGATCCCGCCCCTATGCCCTTTTTAGGAACATGCTTCGTCAGAGCAGAGGAGGAGGAGTCTGTGAATCCGCCATGAATTCCCCCATGAAAGTGTGTCATTCTGGTAAACGGGGAGGAGTGAGGAGGCGCTGTCTATTCTTTTTTACACTCTATGCGTCTAATACGTTGTTTTAATTAAGTAAAGGGATTAGGTTTGTAATTCGATTGTGTACACAAGAATGAAGGCTTGAGGATGTGAAACCGTGACCAGAAAAAAGAAATAAAAGTACACTGTTGTTGTCACCTATTTCAAATGCGCGCAGCCATGTCTTTTTCCAACGGAAGTCTATTTCTTCTTCTACAGCCGTTTTCTGCGTTTTAGATAGTTCTGCGCATGTCAAAATGATTTATGCTGTTCAGACATGTAGCGCATGAAAACGCCTTTTTTTGTAAACGTAGCTCTTGTGAAAAGATGTGCAGTATCATTCAATTTTAAGAAGTACTTGTCAAACTTAAAGATGTACTCACTGAGACAGATATGTATTAGGGCTGCACGATTATGACCAAAATGATAATCACGATTATTTTGATCAATATTGTAATCATAATTATTAATCACGATCATTCATCCAGTCATGTAAAATATCTATTTTTATTGCACTAATTATAAACATACAATGTTACAACATTTTTTGTGAAAAAAAAACTTTAGATTAGAATTGATGATAAATAATGCAAAAACCAAACAAGAACAAACTTCAATACAAAACTGTGGCGGTATCAATGGTTGACAGTTCGTCTGTAGCCATTTTTAGCTAGGTCCTTCTTCTATGATTTCGGGGCGTCCGCTGCATTGTGGGATAGTGTAGCATCCACCGGCTGCTTACTGTGGCGGTAATACACTTTCAGGAACTTTCTGCTTACTAGTCAGATCCATAATGGAGATTTGGATCTACAACATTGCTCAAATACTCCTTTTTACCTGCTACGTAGCAAGCGTAGTGCAGCCATTATGAGTGCTGAGTGGCGTGTGCGCGGTTTTTATTTGGTCAGCTTAATGAAGCTTTAGCCATGCCTTTGCCCCCTGGTGGTTGGCAGACTTGGTTGAGGCAGCGTATGATAAAGAGACACGCAGTGAAGCTCGCATTTTGAATGTAAATATCGTTGACGATCAGGTTCATTTAATTGTGGCCACCAAAATCGTGATCACGATCAAAATGCGATTAATTGTGCAGCCCTAATATGTATTCATACTTTAGTTGTTTCTTTAAAATACATTTATCAATACTTTCTGCCACAACCCTGCCCTTTAAGGACATTCGTTATTTTAATGTGGCCCAAATCGGAAATGAGTTTGACACCCCTGGGCTTGATAGATTGAATTGTAAAATGAAATCCTGAAAGAAATCAAGTTAGAGGTTGTAAAATATCCATCCATTATCTCTACTGCTTATCGTCAACAGTTGCAGGGGGGTTGGTGACTATGTGCAACAGTCACCGGGTGAGAGGCAGGCTACACCCTGAACATTTCGCCAGTCCATCACAGGGCAACACAGAGACACACTGGACAGAGACACAATCCACCATGCACACACACATACCTAAGGGCAATATAGAGAGACCAGTTAACCTGACATACGTGTTTTTGGACTGTGGGAGGAATTCGGATTAACCGGAGGGACCCCATGCATCCACAGGGAAAACATTCAAACTCCATTCAGAAAGACCCCAGGCCGAGAGTCGAACCCAGGACCTTCTTGCCGCTACCAACTGAACCACTGCGAAGCCCCGGTTGTAAAATAGTCTAATGGAATATATCCTGGTGTTGGGCTATCACATGATACTTCAATAAAATGCATTGGAGTTGGCAGTCTGATAAGATCTGAAACATTCAGGGGTATAAATAATTTTGCTAGGCACTATCTTCATGTGTTTTTGGCACTCTAGAAAGCTGTGTCCTAACATTGTCATGTAAGGTCATATAAAGAAACCCTCTTTTTATATGCTGTTAATTATGCAGAAATGTGGTCGACTGCCATCCGCCTGTAAGTGGAAGGTCATTTTTTCTCCCTGAAAAGCAAAACACCTCCACAGATTTTCATCACTTTTCATTAAAAAATAATGTTGTAATTATTGTTGTGGTTTTGTGTTGCTCCTGATGCGCTGCTGACATCCTGTCTGAGGTTGGAAAGCCACGTTTAGTAAGCCTCTGAGTTTTGCACTTGTCTCCTGTTTTATGTACGTTCACTGCAAAGGAAGGTGCATTCATACATGTGTTTGTGCACAGCCTGTACACTGTGTGTTTATACAGCATGTTCTGTGGCTGTTTATGTGTCCAACGTTTTCGCTGATGCCCCTATATTCCAGCCCTCAGTTTGGGTGTCTGTTTCATCTAATTCAAGGTCAATATTTGCATGAGCATTCCTACAGACAAGGTTCCTGCAGAGGCTTAGGTTGGACAGAACACAGGCTGGCCCTGTGTTTTAAAAATCAGACTGGCTGTCATGTTCTGATAGAACTTCCTATGTGATTTCTGATGAAAATTGTTGTGGTTCTAATTTATTTAAAGCAGTTGTAACCCATCTTGTGCACATGAGTCCATTAAAAAAAACATTACTGGGAAATAATGAGGTTATAAATTATACTCTTAGCAATATGAAGAATTCAAACTTTAGTGTCCAACTAAGGTACTTGAAAGCAAGATATTGAGCTGGAGGAGAAACAAGAAGTAAACTGTTGAAGTCAGGCAGTTAGTCCTCATCTATTGATTGTAGGAAATGTAATAACTCATTGCTAATCTGAGCAATCAACTGTTTTTCTGGGCTTTTAATGCTAGGGGAGGAATGATATATCCAGCTCATAAGACAACATGATACAATACAATGCTGGTTTCCTGAGAACTAAAATATGTTTTAGAAATCCTAGAATCCCCATTTTGGGTTCATCTTAATAATCAAGTAAAGCTTTAATTAATTACAAATTCTTTGACTGACCCATATATTGAGGTTTTTATGTTTTTCTGATTCTAAAGTGGTCCTGATTCCTGATTATTATAAAAATTTTTTTAAAAGAAATGAAGGTTTCATAAATCACAATCTGGATTAAAAAAACAACTTTATTAAAAGTAAACTTATTCAGTTTAGGCCTGATCAGTCAAACCTTTTTCAGTTTGGACTTCAGACGATCAAATGCTGTCAAAACTTCTTAAAAAAGTGTGAAGGAGCTGTTTAGTTGAGCACAACTTGGAAGCTACAAACTCGGTACGTTTACATGGAACAAGAGAAAGTCAATTTATTAACTTGGTCTGACTGAAATAAGACTTTTGAAATTCATGTATACATCTTAGTCCAGCTTGAATCGAACTGAATTGGAGTTTCAGAAACTCGAATAAGCTAACCAGATAATTTGATTGGGAATCAGACTACTCTGCACCCCCGGCAAAAACATAGTAGTAGTACAATAAGAATATGGCAGCTAAGACAAACGTAAGTGGTCATTTAGTGCATGTTTGGACTTATGAAGAGGCGATGCGTTGTGACTGTGAATATCATGCTTTAACTCCATCTGCTTCACTCCCGCCAGCCTCTGTTTACAGCTGGAAGCGAACCGCTATGAGGCTAAAATGTAGGCGTGCATGTCGCCATCTATCGTTGGGGAGTCCACCGTACTTAATTTATTGATTCGATTTTCTGATTGACATGAAACTAGGACTTGACTCTCAACAGGGGACAATTCCTTAGTCCAATTAATCCAAAAAGCTTGATTTAGATGTAAATGTATCTGTTCACCTCTTGTGGTATTCCCACTGATAATAAATAATTTTTGTTGTGTTTTTCACTGTCATCCTTTCTGTTTATGTCAACTCTGTCAATACAAAACAGTAGAACTATGTTCTTTCTTAACTTACAAATAAGATTCTCACTTTAAAACTACTTTGTAAAATTACAAAAGACTGGAATTTTAATGCTTTGTTTGGCATCTAAATCAAATCCAGTTCTAAAACCTTGGAGACCAAAAGCAAGAGAATCTACAGAGAAGAACATAATTATTTGAACACCCTGCACTTTCACAAGTTCTCCTTCTTAGAATTTAAGGAGGAGTCTTAAATTCACATTGTTGGTGGATTTCCACCGTGAGGCAACAAAATGAGCAGGTTTTGCTGTTCTTATTTCATATTAGTTGGTGAAATTAAAAATTAAATGGACTGGGTGAAATTATTTGTGCCATTAGTTAGTGAGCTGCTCTAACAATAGCTAGATGAAGGCCTGAGCTAACTGTAAGACGCTTTTCCTCAGTCTGAGGAGTTAGAATGCTTTCATTATGTAATCCTGTCGTTGTCAACCACCTGGATCAGCAGTCCCTGTGTTTGCATCCAGATAGTCGGCCACCTCCTCCTTGTTCCCTGCGTTGCACTGTCAGCACATCACAAGGAAGAAAGGGCAACTTAGTCACTGCAGACTTTCGTTTTTCATCAACACTGCAACTGTAATATGCTTAATGGCACTGCCTTTGTCCTCTGAGGACCCTGCCTTCACCCTGGTGTCAGCTGATTGACAGCCTGCTGGGCCAGAGGGGTGGTAAAGTGGAAGGACATGTGGGGCTCTTCTCTGGCTGTAGCCAGAAGGTGATTTTTCACTCTGACACCTGAAGCAACTATAGGACTCTATAGGCTGGTACCTTGCAGCAAAGAAAGCTTTTCTCTCTGTTACCTATGATCTGCAAGACTCCTCTTCTCTTATTTTCCATCTTCAGAGAGCCTCTGTGTGGGTAGCTCTCATTGGGATTCTTTCTGAGGATCATTTCTGGAGTGGTGGTGCTGGATTCCCACTCATTGCCCCTAGTAGGGTGTGCATTACAGCGGGAGTGCCCAAATTACACAGCAGGGAGATGAGAGAGAGGAGCCCTGGTGAGAACTGCATTGCAAGAGGAAAGGGGGGGTTGGCGGGTGTAAAGAGGAGAAATCAGTTCGGCTGAGTAAAAGAGCGTGAAACGCACAAAGGCATTGTTACCGCGGTGTGAAGGAGAAGATTTTCAATATCAGGTTTATGACCAGCAGTGCAGTAAGGCTGTAAATCTTGAGTTAAGTTGTTTTGGTTAATGCTGCAGCAGATTTTTCTTTTCTTTTGCTGTCAGTGGAAAAGTATAATGTGTCTTTGTCAGCCTGTGGGATGGATGGTCTTGTGAGAGCGAGCTGTCCCTGTTGTAACAGTATGTCTTTCATAGGCCATAGCCTGTGTTTTCCCTTGCCCAGCTCGTCATGTTATCAGCATCTCCAAAACACAAGTCAGACGTCAGTTGCTGAAGAGATGAAACTGCAGTGGCAGCGGCTTGCTTCGTTGGTATCATCGTGGTTTCACCCCATCAATCCCTGTAATGCACAGTTTATTGCTTTTCTGTGTAACTACACTGTTATCAGATTACCCTCAGTACAGTTTTTTCACTGTGAACAGACTGCTATATTTAGTTTTGTCTCTCATTTGCCGAACCTTTAAAACTTTTTTGTAGTCGTTAAAAAAAGAAGCATGGACTCAAATTTTAACTTTCAAAAACCATCAGAGTCGTCATGTCCGTTTTATTTATGTGTATATTATGAAATTGTGTCACAGGTGGGGTAAAATGCTAATGGGCATGATTCGTCAATTTTCCAAATAAAGACGGCAAAATTGTGTTTGCCGCAAAAATATGTGCAAGAGGTGTGTTCCTGATTCCTGATCTATTAAGATCATGTGCGCAAATCACAACAGGCAAATGAGGACTTAGTGTTCGCTGCTGTGTCTGCCAGCCTTGCTGCCCCAAGCACTGCTCAACATCCAGAGAGAGGAGGAATAGTTGCAGTGGATTTATGATGAGTCTTTGGCACATTTTTATAAAGGAGACCCCTGGTCTTTTAATGCATAAATCCAACTTTATACTGGAAAGCACCTCATGAAACTGGCAGTACTGTTTTGGAATCGAACATATCTGGGTAATCCATTAAGACACTAATAAATATGTGGGTGGTAGTGAGCCCCGTCGGCTCTTCATTACTTTGCTTCTGCCAAGTTTTTTCGTCATGCTGCCATAGTTGCGGATCTTTGGTAAAGCGATGAGAATGATTAGTAAAGATGTGTAAACATCTTTAAAACAAATAACCATAATATACAGAGACTAACAGGTGCCACTTAGGAAACTTTGAATTTCGTATTTTACCGTTTTTTAAAACTTTAAAATAACCTTTCTCATCAAAGTTCCAATTGTTTTAAACTTTATTATCTTTTCTTTAAATATAGGCAAATTTTGGGTAACCATTGTTAAATAATTACTTTTCAACAGTTTCCTGATTTATGAAGATCAACACAGATGTCTTGTATGGCTTGTCCTCTTGTCTTTCCCAATTTGAAAAGTAGCTAAGATTAATGGCTCCTAAATTCCTAAATGGCTTACTAAATTCACAGATAAAAGGAAGTTAGAATTACTAATTAAGAGTCTACTGAGAATTATCAACATATAAAAGTTAAGCGAAATGTACAGTAGTTTATTTAATTGTAATTGTTGTCTTAAGTCAATCATTCCAGCATTATTGATTTTGGTGCCAATAAATTAGGATACATGTATAGAATTTTTTTTGTCCAAGGTAATGCTATTACAATTAATTTATATTTTTTACATAAATTTACCTGTACCTAAACTGATAGATAGCAATGTTTGTGTTTGAATGGTGGGTCTAAGGCACACATTTCAAAGTCAAGGCCCGGGGCCAAATCCGGCCCGGCATAACCATTTCTCTGGCCCTCTAAACTATAGAGGACTATATGAATAGAACCTTTTCAGTTCTATTTATGTGCACCTAATTTCTAATTTAACAGTCAAATTAGTGCTTATTTGAATAGTCCTTAATCACGTCATTGTGAAAAGAGGTTTAGTATCATTTAATCGTAAGACGTATTTGTCAAACTTTAAGAAGTACTTGTTGGGACAAATATTTATTAATCTTTTAGCAGTTTGTTGAAGAAAATTTTATCAATACTTTCAGCCACACCTGGCCCTTTAAGGATATTCAGTATCTTGATAATAATAATATTAATAATTTCAGCTATGGGGTTACAGTCTTATTATCTTCATTACAGCATAATGTTTTGTCATGAATACGTGTAGGGAAAGAATCTAAATTTGCCCGTTTGCCTTTATAGCCAATTTCAGTCTTAATGAACCGACTTCAGTTAAGCAGTTGATACTCCTGTATTAGAGTGGCATTTATTTCAATAATTTTGACTGACACAATATTCAAAATTTGCTACCCTGTACAATATGTTTTACATTGCAAATACCTCATTCCATACCTCATTATGTAAGCCAACTTTTAAAACTCTTTAAACAGAAGACATGTTGATCTTAATGTCTAAATATTAAGGGTGTGGCATTGCTCTTCTTTTGTTCGAATTTCTCAGTAAGGACCCCTCGGTTCCAAATGAAACAAACAAACAAAAAAGAATCATTAAAGCTAGCTTGGAGCACCCAGGCTAAGAACGTTAGTAATGTTTGGGTCATTAATTCTCCTCCTGGTCTGTCTCTGCTCTCTGGAGCACGCAGCAACAGGCTCACAGCTGTACTCCATCCTATTTGTGATTGTAAACTTTTAATATTTCTTCTGTTTCAGAGTCTGCATTAAAATCCTTAGTTTTCTGTCGATCGGTGTTATAGGTAGCCACGTCCGGTTTTTCAAAGGTTATATCTTCTCACAAAAGACTCCAAAAGCCAAAATAATTTGTATTTATTCGTATGTATGAGTATCTTTTTTTTTTAAGCATCCTGGTACATTGCTCTAACAAGTGGTTTCACAGGGGCTCTAACAACTTATGATTCCGGGTCATTTTAGCTAAATCACATGTAATGTGACATCTCCAAATAAGAGTTATTGCTGTTTTTTAAGCCTGTGCAGTATAAATACATGTTTGGGCTCTTTGTAAAGGTAACAACCTCTAGTTTTACCTAGAGTAGTAAGAATCACTGTAGGTATGACGGGTAAAACGTTATGCACTTTATAACTCACAGAAAACATAAATATATAAATGTTTGTGAAAATATAAGTCCAGAGATCTACAATGGGTAGTTGGGAACTGAAACACACCATGTGGCAACAGAATAACTTGTTTACTACTCAAATTTCAAATTTGAAAAGTATATGTGTAAAAATAATTTCTTTAGATCAATTTTTCTTTGGGTATGTCCAGGCGTTTTATAGAGGGTCCTATGGTTTATCCAAACCTATTCAAATTGGAAACATTTGGGAGCTTAGACGAAAAGTGCAATTACTTTTGAATGCTTCAACCCATATGCTGTAGTGTCTACCAGTCTAACTCTTATCTACTTTAGTTTTTATTAATATTTCATATTTACATTTATTTTATATTTATAGCCTATTATTATCTAAATTATCAGAATATTTAAATTTGTTATCTAATTTATGTCAAATTTTCATCTAAATTATCTAGATATTAAATTTTTTTATCTAAATTTTATCTAAAATTACTATATGGACAGATTGGGACCAAACCCTCTGGGAATTATAGATGTTAGACATGCAGGAGCCCGTCACAGGTAGGAAAAAAAAAATGTAGTTTTTGATTTTCTGTAAAAAAAAAAACATCCTTCAGTCAGTGCTGTGGTTGTTGTGTCAAAATAGTTTATATCATTGGAAAAACAAGGCTCTGAGCTTTGATTTGATTAATAGTTTGTTTGGGGTACATGACATAGGGGAATGCATGCATGGCTGTATAGCTGTGGAAACATACTTGTGTTCCAGGACCGGCACGTCAGAGTCATAAACCTGCAACCTGCTCTTTAAACGTCACTACACAAAAAAACTTTTTTTTTAAATTTTTCCTTGACTTTACCAAAAATGAACCGAACCGTGAAATTGAACCACAGTATGTACCCAACTGAGACTTTTGGTATACTGTGACACCCCTACTAAACATATCAGTAAACACCATCTTCATAGTTTTCTTTTCAGGCACCCACCGACAGCATGCCTAACCACAATCACCAACCCAAAACTGACAGTTTCCAAGGCTTAGTAAAGGGATTTCTCTTGTAAATAAGTCACTGTGTGCTCAGATTATCTTTGTGTTTAAACAGTTTTACTGCAATTACTGTGTGTGTGCCTGTATACACACAGTATACACAGGTTGTTCTCTCCCTTTTACTGCATATTTTTACTAATACTGGTAAACTGTGATGATATGCAAAACTGACGTATTTGCAGTTCGTTTTCTCTGCATGTTATAAATATGTGAGAGACACCAGATTAGATTTTTTTCTTCTTAAGAGTAGATTTTCTCCTCTTGCGCTCTAACTTCTCACTGGAGGGCAAATCTTTCCATTTGTAAAATTTTTGTGGGTTCAGCCTTATGACTTCCTCATCAGCTTTTCACAGTTTTCTAAATGAGTCTCTATAGCTTAGAAAAATTCTTTAGAGAGTCTGGCTTTGTTAAATTAGATTTGGACAAAATAACTGACGTACTGAAAGTGTTGCAATATCTAACCTCATTACGTATAATTATGCTTATATTTTTGCATAGCCAGTTCACCTAAGTGGGGCCGTTATACTTTCTCTGACCAGAGAAGATACATTTCTATGCATGTTTGTATGCATTTATCTAAACACACAGTGCTTTGATGCTTTAAAATAAAATCTCCATTTAGATTATCACTAACCATTTTTTGGCATTTGGCATTTATGTTCTATATGCTTATACCTGAGTATGTTCTTGAGTGAATAAAGGTAAACAGTCAGTTAAAAATCATCATCAAAGTTTCTCTGCCTTGTGATAATGTTTCCTAGAAAATAATCATTTATCATCCAAGTTCATTCATTTTTGCTACACCAGTTGAAAGCACTGTTAATACAAACTATGAATAAAAAAATCCCATCCAGAAATCTGCTCCATACTAAACGTTTTACCCATTTGAATATTCTTTTATGTCAATATATTTTTTACATGGACAATCATCAGTGTTTTTGAAATGATATCCACCCAAACCGTAAATAAATGCAGGCTGTATGTATCCGCCAAAATTATGCTTTCTCTTGAGATCTAAATCAGTTGTTTAAAGGGGAACTGAAGCCCACTGGCCACAGACTTAAACCAATTATACTGAAATTTCTTTACAGCATTATTTAATCAGAGTTAATGCAGGTAGAATCAGCTCTTTCACTCTTACATATTTTTTTATCTGATTGATAATCAGATTAACCATTTATACCCTGTCCAGGGTATCCCACATTTTTTGTCTAATGAAAGCTGGAAACCTATGGAGAACATTGAACACCAACTGCTTGAACTTGCTAGGGATTTTGCTCTGTTTCCTAAGAAACCAGCTAATAGCGTCCCTCTTGTGTGCAGTTATATATAGTGTATTGAGCATTCTATTTACTGGCAAAGATGTCGAGATGACTATTAAGTGTAGAAAAATAAAAGAAAATGTGACCACAGCAGAACTGTTGCTTATATTCTAACTTCCTTTGAAGGTGTTCTTATTTTAGCAAAACCACTTGGTGTTGAACACGAACACAGTTTCTTATTATCTTTTTGCATGTTTAATTTCAAAATGCATGCTTTGCTCTAAACGAAACTAAAATGGCATCCTAGTTAATGATTTTTGTCTTTTCTGAGGGGAGGACAAATTTCAGCATTTGGTGGCTTTATTAATTTTTTAAATAATATTATGCAGCAGGGACAAACCCCAAAAGTCAATTTGAGAAGTGTTATCAGCTTGTATGTCTGTTATCAGAGAAAATGTGCATTTATGTTAATTTTAAATAGATCAAAAGATTTACTACTCTCCAAATTGATCAAAAATTAAAAATGATGTCTTTTTTAGAAACCTTTCATCATTTGGTTTATCTTGCTTAGAGTCACAAGGAGCCTGGAGTCTCCGACAACGATCAACTTTTGCACAAGTTGCAAGTCCGCCCCAAAGTGCACACTGAAACTCATGACTCTTAAAACCTCACAGAGACAAACTTAAGCTAGAAGTTGTTACTAGATCTCTGATAGAAAGTATGAAAGTTGTAGAAGTGTATTTTCTCTTTTTCCAGAAAGAATAACAGTTTATGTCAAACCAGTGATGCGCCACATAGGAGGTCTGGCTATGCAAAAATTATCAAAAATGAGGTCAGCAATTTTACCCAACTATAATTTAACACATGCCAGTCCCTCAAAAATATTTTTTCAAAGCTATAGAAACTCATTAAAAAACTGACATAATGTGCCGTTCACACCATAGATCTACCATCTATAGCTATTTTATACATAAACATACTATATTTCATATTTTTACACTAACACATATGTGTTGAAAAAAAAGGTCAACTTTTCAGTGCCATGGACATTGTAGAAAATGTTGGCTGTCATACTGTTTCTTATCTTACAACATATTGGTGTATCTTCCAAAAACTTTTTTTTTCTTTTTCAAACATGCAGAAGTTAAGCACCTGTGACATCTATTAGCCGTCTGTATCATTTATGAGTCCCTACTTTTTACAGTAATAGGTTAATGTGATATTGTTGAGTCAATGCTGCAACATTTGCTATGTAAATCTATAGAAATTTGGCATATGTACTGTATATTTTACTTCTCTGTGTTGAGACTAGAAAGTTTACATGGCTAAAATATCTGGTTGCATATAACCTATGAGATGACCCAACAATGCTTGAACATGATTTTCTTAAAGCCACTTTGTCTTTCTATTCCATACAAAGGTGGGTGTCCAACAGCGACTATGACTAGATCAAGATCTATAAAAGTCTACAACTTTTGTTGAGCATAACTACCACTAGAAAAGGCCTTCCAGTGTCAATTTTAAATCTTCAGATATGAAAGCCATGACTCAATGGTAGAATGATTTTTGTCTACATTGAGGGTTTGAGCTTGGATGTAAATATATTTGTATAAAGCTTTCCATTAAATGTAATATCTTATACATTTCTAGGTATTGTTGCGGCTAGGAAACATTAATTATATATATATTTTTTTTTTCAAACCTATACGATACTGATACTTGGATCCGAGTACTTACCAATACCAAGTACCAATGCCAATACTTCTACTACACACAAAAATGCAATGAATTAGAAGACAGGTTTTATTTTCTGCTCTGCTTGTTACAACAAATGATGGTGAATTAGAGAAAGAATAAACTATTCATAAAAATTACCAAAAGAAACTAACATTTCAAATGAAAAATATTTTTTTGGGTGAAATTATTAACAAAATTATAGTTTTGGTTGATGGTATTGGTTAAATAACTGATATGAGTACATTAGAACAGTATTGGCCCCTATATCCGATACCCGCATCAGTATTGGTGCATCCCTAGTTATACATAATGATGAACTATATAGATATCAATACATGGAAGCCAGCAAAACATTTATTGGAGTATATTCAGAGACTGTTCTTTAACCTGTAATAGATCACAAATGAGCTACCGTAACCAGGTACAAAGTAGCAGGAAATCAAGTTACTCAGCCACCCATTCGACATTAGTGTGTCGATTCCTCTCCGTGCTGCCTGTCTTTTTTTTATTCTCAGTATTTATTTTTCTTTCTCTGCTTTCGTCATTGCAGTGCACTTTTCAGATAGCATCTCTATGTTGAGGAAAAACCTTTTTTTCTCTGTGTGTTATTCAAATGATCAGGCTTGCAGGCAGGAGTATACAGCTCTCAGGATGAGTAAGATAGTTGCAGAGGAGGGAGCGGAGGGATTGCTTGTAGTTTAGGGAGTTTTTTATTTCTCCTAAATCAGATATTTCCAGGCCGATTACAGCTTGATGAAGGCATGCCTGAGTTTGCTAATATACTGTAGGTCAAGTGACCTTTGCGCTTGATAACTAAGAGCACTGTTTTTCATTTTGTATTATGGCTTTGGGGGTCAGCATATTGATCCATGGAGACTGTGTTTAAAAAAATGATTTCAGGGCCATTTGTAACTGTGTTTGCAGTGATAATGGATCATGTCTATATCTTTAAATAAGTCAGTATCTTTAAGTGTTGTCTTGTTTCTCAGTCAGATATAAAACTTGTTCTCCCACTGACAAATGGAGCATTTTTGACACATTTATGTGTGTCTGCTTATAAAAAGTGGGCCAGTTGGTTGCAGTAGCTTAGGCCACATTTTAACTACAGTACCACCACATTGGGGTTTTCCAGGCTTTTAATAGAAGCATGAAAAGTTGGGCAATCACGAATCATCTCCATTTACGGGAACTTTATTGTCTTATGCTATGCAACCTGAGCAGACTTGAGTAGTGGAGAAGAAACTGAGAGTTTTATGTCTGTCTGTCACAAAGGTTGTGTTATTATAAGCAGACAGCAAAAACTGGCCCTTATCTTGACATCATAAAGCTGTGTTTACAGCACAGTAAAACTGTCTCTCCAAGTGAGAACTGTTGATGTTGAGATTAGATGACCACAGCTTGAGAAGGGCCATGATTTAGTGTATCTAGCCCTATGAAGGCCTTAATTCCACCCACCTTATATTATATTGGGTCAGCACAGAGGCCAATTAATTTGGTTCTAAAAGCTACATTTGTTCCATTAAAATATTATGGTGTTATACAGTAATGTACCCATCAAAATGCCTGGAAAATGTCCTGTAGAGTCTGAATGGTGCCAGCATATAGGTAATGGATTCAAATCTTGGCATAGTCTTTCTTCACAGAGTTCTGCAGCATCTATTTTTTCTAACAGTAAAAAATATTTTATCACAACCAGAAGTGCTGCTGTGCAGCCCAACTAAGCTTAATTTCCAAGGTTTGAAAGGCTACTATAATGTTCTGTCAATGTGGCACTTAAACCATGCATAACCTATTTGTTTTTCTTAAGTTATATATCTAAACTGACAAAAAATTGCTACATTCTTCACTGAATGTATAGATTCCTTTTACCGGAAACATTTTTTTTTGTATTGAGCAGTTTGCTAACGTTCTTGTCTACCGTTAACATTAGTCTATTTTACTTTATATTCCTTGTCCATAATTACATCATAAAAAATGTGTCATATAAATATATATATACGTACAAAAAACAAGGGATATGATATTTTATAATTTGGCCACAGAAAAAGCAAAATAGTTGAACTGAAAATACCAAACAGGTATTAGCTGTTGTGGCAGAAACCCTTCATTCTAGTGCCATGGTCAGCACCGTGATCTGATTCTTTGGATTTATGTTAATTATCTATGAAACCTTTTAATGGATGTTAACATAAACACTACAGTTTTTGGTCTTGATTACTTGTTCAGTTTCTCTGCCTGTGCAGAACAAGTTCATTTTATTCACCCAGATTTAGACGTATGTTGTCTCCACGCTGGCAGTTAAACTAACTTAAAAATAATAATAAAATGTCTGTTGAGATTTAATATTGTCTGATAACGGCAGACATCCAACACTTTGAATGACTTTGCTTTAAAAAAAGGTTTTGTGTAAAACAAGAGTCTGAACCAAATAAATGTTTGCCTTTTCTAGATGTGTCTAACAGCAATAACTTGCAGAGAAGCAGAGGTTTTTGTCATTTTCCTTAAGATTATGACAATGACTTCCCATATACTGACTGCAGTGACACTAGGAAGTACTGCTTATTACTCAATGGAGACTATTCATACAGTTTAAAAACATCTCATCTATACAGTAAGTTATTATGGTGCAGTTTGCCTTCTTCTTGACTACTGTGTATAAATGATTAACAGCCCAAAGCTCTTCTAGTGCTGCATTTCTAACATGTCAATGCACATATGTTGCAAATGGTGCAAGTATTAACTATCATACAGGTTATGCACCGATACTAAGAGGTCATATGAGAGCCACCTTTCTTTTAGTGTCTTGTCTCAGATTTCTCCTGTACATTTGCAGAAAGCTTATTTTTCTCCTTACTCGTTGTTCTGTCTCACACTGCTCTTTTTTCTTATAACAAACGCCTTCAGGTAAATAGTGTTGCTTTCGTCAATGAAAACTATGACTAAAAATAGTCGTTAATGAACCTTTATCACGTGACTAAAACAAGACGAGATGTAACATAAATGCTGGTCATTCAACAATGACTATAATTAAATGTATTTATAATGCAACATTGTTGACGAATAAAAATGAGACTAAATGTCGTTTTGAAAATAAAAACTATGCTAAAATGTCTCTCCATTTTTGTTGACTAAAACGAGACGAGAGGCTAAGTGTTACGACGTTATTTTGTCTCGTTTAGTCGCCTTATTATTATTTTGTAGTTTTTCTGTTTCCTGTGTCCAGAGCCCATTTCTCTCGCAGGCGACATCACTTCCTCAAGCTCCACTCGTGGCATTATTTGGAAGCTGCAGCTGCACCAGTGAGTTTGCGTAGTACTGAGTAGCGTGAAAGAGAAAGGGAACGATAACAGGTGTTATGCCGAGAAGGGTGTTGCATCCGTTGCTGCGGGAACGCGAATCGTTGTAAACTCAATGATAACGTTGGATTAAAATACCACCAACGCGTCAGCTTTAAATATACTCATAATATTAACATGTTTCTTATGCATGTGCTCCCTCAAAACATAACGTGTTATTGCAGATGAATTTATAATAAATAAAAAAAGTTGCTCTGCAGTTTATGTGTCACATTCACCACTTACTAATAGCATGCTAGTTTAAGCATTTTATAACATCTTAACTTTTTAAAGTAGACATTAAAGGCTGATATGGGTGTAGGACACAGTATGAGTAAGACAACGTTATATCCACCGGTAGAGTGCAAAATGTTGTTATTGGTTTATCTAAAAACTTAAATATTAGTCTTCATAATGACTTTTGTTGGAGTCTGGAATGTTTGGTACACACACTAATGACAATTTACAGTGATCAATTAACCTGACAGTCATATTTTTTTTGGACTGTGGAAGGAAGCCAGAGTACCTGGAGGGAACCCACGCATGCACGGGGAGAACTTGCAGACCCTGGGCCGGGATATGAAACCCACAACCTTCTTGCTGCAAGGCAACAGTGCTAACCACTGCGCCACCGTGCAGCCCTCATTATATCAATGTACTATATATATTTATCAATAGAGTGCAAAAAAAATCCTACCTGGTGGTTTGTTTGTGTGCACCCCTCTTTTAACACTAAAAAAGATGGCACAGTTTTTAAAAGAAATGATAAAGTTATGAATGATGCGTTATTCTGAACATAATTCCTTGAGCTACTGGTGTGAATCCCAGATATGTAGGAACATTTTTTGGCTTGAAAAGAGAAGGGATGCATATTTCGGCAGCTTTGAATTTGACTGCATGCCGTTCTCTGCATAACATCTGTTAGTCGGGGTCTTCGGGAGAAGAAGAAGACATTTGGAAAATGTTTTAAATACATCGAAGTGGAAAATAAAACAGAATATCTTGTGGTGAAAGATGATAAGTGCAGCTAAAAAATTGCAGGGAAGAACACAACAAACTTGAAGAGACATTCCAATGTTACATAAAGAAATTGAGGTAAGTCAAGACTAAGGTAACAATAATATAATAAGAACCTTGTTTGAAATAGATTTCAAAAAATCTAAAAAGAGACTAAAATATAATTTTCATTGACTAAAAATAGACTAAATGTCCTCAGTTTTTGTTGACTTAAACTAAACGAAAATAGTCATGCATAATTCTGACTAAAATAAGACTAAAATGCTCAGACTTTTAGTTGACTAAAACTTGACTAGACTAAAAAGAGTATGAACATGACTAAAACTAATAAAAACTAAAATGACAGCTTGACACAAAGACTAGACTGAAACTAAAATTAAGACAGGCTGCCAAAAACAACACTACAAGTAAATGCATAAACAGACGTAACATAGCAAGTGACGTTTGTATATATGAATTGGCTTCGAAAGGGAGCTGACGAGACGTTGATGCATCAGGAGAATCAATGCTGACAAGCCGCTAATGCAGCATGGCACCGAGCACAACGGGCAGCGGGGGACTCTGTGCGGAGGAGGGAGAGTAAACTTAAATGTACGCTGTTTGAACTGAGCTGTTTGTCACTGCAGGTACCAAGTACTTTGACTGGACCCGCTTTAAGTAAACTCTGCAGTTACAAGGAGGCCGTGTTGATATGTTCTGTGGGCCCGGTCCTCGTATTTGAACACGTTCGGGCCAGGCTCTCACCTGTTGACTCTTTCCATTGAGTCTGTGTTTGTGCAGGCAGGAGTTCAAGCAATGACAGCTTGCACTAACAAAGCTGCAGGGTCACCGAGATGTGGCGATAAGTCACGGCGCCTGGGTCATGTATGAAGCCAGAAGGGTGAACCTGCTGCGGCTTTGCACAGAACAGCTGCAAAAAAAAAAGAGGAACTATCGAGGTTTTCCCATCACGTGGGAGGAATCCACAAGGGTGACTTCACAAAAAATATATCTTCAGCAAAAATAAAGAAAAAAAACAGTGCTAAAGTGATTGCTGTCATAAGATGAAGATGGGACTGCACTGATCAGCCCATGGAAGCAGAGTCTAAATTTGGTGCTGCAGAAAATGCGTTATGTTTAAACCTTTTGACTTGTTTGCAATAACCTACACAAATAAAAAAAATATTCACAGTGAAAGATGCTGAATATTTTCAAAGTATAGTTCATACCAACAGATCTTTGTATCATTTCCTCACTCACTTCACAGAAGGCAGTTTTCCAATGTTTGTGTTGCAGCAAGCACATTCTTTTGTTTCGCACCGTGACAGGGTAAAAGCTAAATACAAATCAGCCGGCTGTGAACAACACGTACAGTAAGCTGCGTGGGAGAGTCTGCTCTGTGGTCTCGACATCCACGCATCACTGAAACTTATGGGCATTAGGAGGACGGGTTTTGAAGATGTCAGTTCCTCTTTCTATAATTATCTGCTCCCACCCCACCCCACCACGTCCCGCCCCTCCCCTCCTGTGTGCTTTGTCACTCTTTTATTTCATTTGCACACCACTCGTGCTGAGTATTAAACCACCCGAAAGGGGATCAAGTATCGTTTACAGGAATCGGTTTTAACTTTTTCCTTCCTTCATTTCTGCTTTAAAGTTTGCAGCTGTCTCTAATGAAAATGGTTCATGTATTAAAAGGACTTCTCCATTTAGACATATTGAAATGATTTTGTGCAATTCTTGTATCTAGATTTAGTCAAAAACATCACAAAAATACCTATAGTATTATATAATCAGTAATTCTTAAGTGCCTTTTGCACAAAATGTTACATTTCTTTTTTCCTATTCTTTATAAAGTTTTTTCTTTATAAAGTAACACAATCTTGTTAACTAGTCCAGCTATCTGCCCAGGCAGCCAGCTTGCTTTCTGCTGCTGAACGGACATTTTAAAACAGATTTAAAAATAAGCCTGTGAATATTCTCATTCATCCAGGTCATGGTTATCTCAAGGAAATTTCAATCAAACGCAACTGGACTTGGAAAGTCCAGGAAAAATTTCCTTGAGATTTAAAAATGATAAAGTGATGGGTGGCACTCCTCTTTCCAAACCACGAATGCTTGTCTGTTTTCGTCACAGGAAATATTTCCAACAATGCAACTATAAACAGCGTGGTGACTTCTAGCTGGTATGCGTTTGAGGAAGGAGGCAGTTCTGTGTCTCTGAGATGAAAGCGTTACGCTGTGAAATCTAGAAATAAATCCCAGAAGAAAAGTTGAAAACCTTGTTCAGATGTTGGCTGAAGATGTTAAGGGATTGTCATTATTTACATTTATAGAAGTCTGCTATCGACATGGGCTTGAGGGTCACTCAGAAAGAAAGAAGCCATTAGAATGTCTCAGACTTTTAAACATGAAATTAAAGCTTGGCAACAAACAGATATTCCAAATACATTACTTAAAGCTTAGAGCCACACTAGTTAGGACGAAGTGACTTAGTCTACGGGATTTATTTTTTTAACTAACCTCTGAATTTCCCACTGTGATCGGGAAACTCCCATTACTCCACGTGAAACAGACCCAGGCCCAGATACAATGTTTGTTGTGTCCGCATATTTCATGAACTAATTTAGAGCTGTGTTGGAAAACTGACAGGTTTCACAAATACTGAGTATTTGTGAAACCTGACAGTTTCACAAATACTCAGCTGTAGGTGAAAAACCTCACTACTTCTACTGCTGATTGCTGTTCTGTTTTTAAAAATAGAACAATAGAGATTAAAATCTTTCAAATATATCTTAAAGGTTTATGTGAGCAGAGACACTAAATGTATGGTGGAGTAAAAGTACATTTACTTAGGTAATAAGCAGATTTAGTGGTTTAACATCCTGTTCCCAAACTATTATCAGCCACCTCTTTCCAAGTTTAGTCTTTTCTTATTTTTAGCCTTGTTTTTTCTTTTTTTCTTTTTGGTAAATACAAACAGGTACGGTACTGCTGATCCTCATACACACTGGGTAGGGTCCCTCTTTAAATGGATCTAATTTCTATCATAACACCACAGAGGAGAATGAGTCAGTTTACTGGAAAACCACATGTCTGAAATAATCCAGCCTCAGAACAGAGAGAGTTCTCTCTGAATACTCACATATTTTCCCACTTTACTGCCAGTGTCTGCAGTTTACAGAGTGAAAGTCCAAAAATATGTCATCTTCACGGTTGTCTGAAAATGCGCAGACCACTCATTTGGTCCTAATTATAGTCTGCGGCTGCTCCAAAACAGCACAAAGTTTCTTATAAAACATGATGTTTGCATTTTAGGTGTTGCTGCTTCTACCTACATTTTAACATGTGTGGAGAAGTCATGAAATTGCCTCATGTGACCGTACCACAGGGGAGTCGTTGTTTCCATTTACTGTACACGCAGTCAGTTTTGCATATACTGTAAGTCTGAACTGCTTTGGGCCTGTAAGTAGCATACGGTTATAGGATGATGATCTCAATCTTTTTACACCTTCACAATGGCTGCACTTCCTATTTTGAATATAATTTCCCTTGTTGCTGTTAAAGATGCCCCGGTCCAGGATTTATGGGTTATAATCCAATCCCGATAACAGAATTTAAATATCTGCTAAAGGTTTCCTGTCTATAACGTTTAATTTAAACATTTCGTTTTTGCTTTTATCTTATTTTTAATGAATATGTAAACAACCCAAAGGTCAATACTGTCATCGATACTGCAGCTTTTTTTGTTCATGATATTAATATTTAACATTATTATTAATATTTAATTTCCGTGTGGGAATAATATTTCGGAATTCAATTTAATATTTACAAAAATTTGCCTTTTATAATTTTCATAGGATTGCGTTACAGAGCTGCTCAATCTATATGGGACCTGCTGAGTTTAAGGAGGGGAATAAAGGGCCACTTCTTTATTTTAACTAAATCATCTGCCATCAACTTTGTGGCTTGATTGGGGTGTAGTTGTTGCTTAAAATTGTCTAAAAAGCCAGTGTATGCAATGACAAAGTCTATCCGTTCATCCATCCATCCATCCATTATCTCTGGGGGGGATACACACCTTGTACATGTCTCCAGTCCATTGCAGTGGTTGACAAAGTCCTTCTATATAAATGTTTTCTGCCTTAAATGAATAATTATGAATTAGCAGGACGCTTGTTTAAAAAAGACTGAAAAACAGTTGCAGGAAACAGCCCAATAGAATATTGGTTTTCTATTTTAGCCAAGAACAAATGAAAAATTTCTTTTTTTACAGCTTTGAATGAGTAGCACAGTTTGCACTATTAGGATTGCTCACTATAAGAGAGTATTATTCTAAATAGTAAATATTCTTATTTTCATGCCAGTCTTTTGACAGACTGCTTACATTTCTTTATCTTTTCAGCTCTATAGGAAATAAAAGTAACAAATGAATAAAAATAAGCAACTTTCTTTGTCTCACTCAGCCTTCCTGTTATCACGTTTTTAGAATCTCACCAGGTTTTTCTGTAACAACTAGAGATAACTTAGACCACTCTAAATGTTTGGACAGAGCACCAATTTTAACTTTTATTATAATTGTAAAAGGTAATACACAGAAGGATAGTGCTTATTCTGTAGCCAACTGACAGACAATATGCTCAGCAAACGTCTTTAATCTCTAAATAGAGACACTTTATTGGCGTATGAGCTCATTTTTCATTGTTGTTAACTACTGTTTATGGAGATAAACAGTCATAAAATTTTAAACTGACAATATAACAAATGATTATCTTTAAATGTCACTCTATTATTCTTGTTCTCATCCCTGTTTGGGCCAAATGACTGTTATGAAATCCAAAACATTATGATCAGTGATAGAAACTAAATACCTTTCAGTCAACTCAAGCTTTTAGACATGATTTATTTGAGTCTTTTAACCACAGAGTCTTACAGTACACTATGGATAGAAGATAGAAAATGTGTTTAAATTGTCTGTTGTCAAACTGGGTTTGAAGCATACAGCTGGTGGGTACAAAATGAATTGCTGTTATTACAAAAAATCCTGTGGCAGATGGGATTATTTTATACCCCAAAAAAGTTGGACTGTCTACAACTGCAAACATATGATATTGTGAAACGAGGAAATCACCACCACCCATGCTTTACACATTTGTTTATAGGCATTTTATATGCAACGCTGACAGGTTTAAATTTTGATTTTAAAATCAGACGAAATATAAGACAGATATCAGATTACATAATGAAGTTGATATTCGGGCTTTTACTGTTATTGATTGGGGTCAATACCATTTTCGGTTGCTTCTCATAGAGTTTTTAAGCTAATCGCATCCCAACTCTCACTCTGTATCAAATGTCCAGGGCTTGGTCTCACTATTCTTAACATCTGTGCTGAGTGACTTTTCTGTCAATCAGTGCCACAGTGGCAGTTCTGTTCTCCCTCTTCCACCTCCCGACATCTTCCCGTCAGAAACCCTCGGTCTTAGGAACAGTGGACAAAGGGATGACGGATTGGTAAAGGTCCCTGACAGGGAAGTACAGCATGGAAGGTGTGTGCTGTAAAGGGTGACAATGAGCACATTCAGGCAGACACAATGCAGTGTCTGGGCTTGCAAAGCCAGCAGCATCAGGCCGGCACAACCCCATCTACAGCCGTCAGCTGCACTATGCCGATGGTAATCACCACGTTCTGAACAGCGCTCCCATTGACTGTGGCAAAATAAAATAAGGGGAAACACAAAGCACAGATGTAAGAATAGAATATGCATGTGGTTAATGCAAGAATCACACGGGGAAGGGATGAAGGAAGCATGAAAATGGGACGTCTGAAAGAGAACGCAAACAAGGAGGCAGAATAGCATGTAAAAAAGGGACACAATTACAGCAGGAGAGGATCATCTCCTCCTCCTGACTCATCCCATCTCCTGGCTGCGAGTCCCATCCGGCCACCACGTTTTGCCCGTCTGCATTGATTCATGCTCCCCTCTACCGGCCTTCTGATCAGCGGCCCAGCCATCCGCTCATTTCGAGTGCCGGCTCGACACTGTGCTTGGCGTGTTTATTTTAGAACGTGTGACTCACACTTCCTGCGCTCTCTGCCAGTGAGGCAAATCTCTATGGAACAGCAGGACCTCCGCTCATTCTCAATTCTCCCTCTCTTTCTCTTTCTGTTTCTCTTGCTCTCCTCACTTGCTCTCTGTGTCGAGGCAGAGCTGGTATAGGCCCGGCCCGGGGGTCTCCTGCATAATCGTCTGAACGGATCCCTCTCTGGAATTAATTTATAGATGCGGCGTGCTGGATAAAACTGGGAGGTTTCGCACGCGTGATGAATGTATTGTCACTTTTGAAGAGAGCTCCAGAGTATTGCTCTCGTTAGGATGGCCTTACTGATAAGGAGGTGATGATGACTCACAAGAAAGTGCCTCCTTGTCGTATGTTGCAGGGGGAAACCCTGTGCAAAACCTGTTTATATTCTTGTCTATTAGCAGCGTGCCGCAGCTGCAACCTGTGTTTGTAGAAGATCCTGCCCCGTATGAGTGCTAGTGGTAAATGATAATAATACTGCAGTCGTTTAGAAAATAAGGGGATTTTTCTCCAAACCCTCTCCAGCACTCTTTGTAGAAGCTGCTTCTTCTTGCTGACACATCCTCCTTCTCCCTGCACAGGGGCGGAGCTAGAGGGGAGGCCGGGGTAGCACCGGACCCCCCTGCAATCTGATTGGACCCCCCAGGTGCCACCCCAGATGATTGACATGTCACAGCACCACACGTCTTGTCGATAGAAGCCAGATGCATTTTGAAATCAGTGAGTCATATTGACGGCTAAGCCCCTCCCGTCCAGAAGTTGGCGCTATGTAGCCTACCACGAAACTAATCGTTATAATCCACATTGCTTACACAAGAAGAACACCGTTGGTTTTTGCTGGATCCTGGCTGGAGCCCGGTTTGAACCTGAACCAAAGAGCGCGAAAAGATTGAAAGAAAAAGAGGAGAAGAATAAAACGCCTTTTTGGACTGTGAAATCCTGATTCTAAAGTAAGTTTCATGGTGGTTTCCTAATGAGTGACTGTTTAAAATAACTTTTGTGTTCAGATAGATCGTTTTTCTATGGGTATGAAGTTAACGTTACATTTAATGATATCTACAGATGACGAGCTGCTCCACATTATCATCTACATTAAATTCGGGTTGCCGCAACCGCAAAGCTATATTTACATTTTTCTTCAATGATTTAGAGGATTTAAACAGACAATCAGCTAGCTAGCTGTTTCATGCTTTGTTGGCTTAAATTAAATGAAACGAGAAGATGATATTAAATCCCCACTTACAAGCTGGCAGTGGGGATTTAATATTGTGTGATTGTAAAAAAGAAAAAAAAGTTATTTTTATGTGTGTCTTGAGTAATAGGTACGTAGATGTGTTGGGCCGGTTACCGATTTCATGGTATACCTATATTAATTAATATCTATATTAACAGACAATGGGTATGAAAAAGTGAAGGTTTCAAAACCACTAAAACTTTCCAGTACCCGCGGTATGAGCGTTTTTTTTTTTAAATGTGACGTCTAGTCAGGGAGAAAGGAGAAGTTCCTCATGCCGTGTGAAGCTCATGCAAAGCTGCAGCGCAAGGCGCCCCTTCCTCTCCCCCACGCACCTTGGTTTGTTGTGAGTGACAAACTGGCAGGCTGTGTGACTGCTGAAAGAGGGGAGCACTCGGAACTTTTTCCACCGGCGTCTAGCGGACCAAGTTGGCTGTTTGGGAATACTTAAGCTACTGTTAAAAGCCATACGGTCACTCTTTGTTGCTAAGATGAGATGGATAACACCAGCTAGGTTCCTCTAACGTGACGTGAAGAAGAGAGAAGCACGTGTATATTGTTTTTGTTTTCTACATATTGTTTAAAAGTATAAAACTGTTCAGTTGAAAAGTTTTTTTCCTTAAAAAAAAAAAAAGACATTCAAAATACGCATTTTAGAGCTGTAATCATAATACCGTGACATTTTTGCCCAAGGTTATCATACCGTCTGAATGTCATTTTTGTGCTTGTGTTCGAAATAAAGAAATCAAATAAGTGATAGGAGTAACAACACTGGCTTTGGCTTATTTTTTTTCATAGGGTCAGATAATGAAAAGACAGGGAGAGAAGATATATGACTTCTTTTATAAACAAAGCAAGTCAGGAAAAAATCAGACAGACAGACAGACAGAATTCTGCTCCGACATCAGCGGTCCTGGAAGCCCCCATCCTGGAACTAGTCAGGAAGGTGAATATGGAGCAGAACCCAGCCCATCATCACCAGGTCAGAGCATCTACAGAAGCAGTAGCTCAGTCATTTGAAGTTAAGTTTGAGATAGTTGCACTTTTGTCAAGAATGATATCATGGTGTTTAAATTAAGACTTAGTTTTGTTGATTAACGGGACTATGGGACGATTTAGGGAGGTGAAAAAAAAATTGCATGGCAGCACCTGTATCCAACTGGACTCCCAGCAGTCAGCGCTGATCCGTGCTGGACCTTACTATGTGATTTCTTGCTTGTGTTGTTCCCTCACATATAAGTCGCTTTGGATAAAACGCCTGCTAAATGACAGTAGTAGATATAGATATATAGGTTGGTTACTGGTAATGTATGTTGTTGTTTTTTTTAAACAGGGATTGCATTTTTATTTTGATTACACTAATATTTTTTATACAATGCAGTGCCATCGAGGGAGGAAACTGAGACCTCTGCTTCTGAGGATGATGGTGAGCCAGTAGAGTCAGAACCCACTGTATCCAGCTCTGCCTTTGCTGTCCCAAGAGGACCCAGTGGTAGGTCTATTTACCTGAAAACCTGCTAGTTAGCTGCAGTATTGTCTAATAATCTTCTGGACCCTTAACTTCCATTGCCATTTTATTTGTATTCCAGATATTTCAAGATCAAAAGAAGAGGGTCCTGTACAGCCGTGTCTGAAAACATTCCCCAGAACAGAGCATGGTACAAGGAAGAGGTCATTCAACAGCTCCTGGTACAGAGACAATTCTTGGCTTGAATACTCTGTCCTTCAAGACTCTTCCTACTGCTTTGCCTGTAGACATTTTTCACTGCCTAATGCACCAGACTCGGCCTTTGCATCACAGTCAGGCTTCTCCAATTGGAAAAAGGCATTATCCAAGGAGTCTGGGTTTAAGCTCCACTCAAAGTCAGAGCTGCATATCAATACAATGTATGCATGGAGTCAGTATAAAAGGAGTGCTGAAATGAACACAAACATGTTAAATTCTATGAACATTAATCGACAAAAGAAAGTGGAAGAAAATCAACATTATGTGAAAACTATAGCAAATGTGCTTCTTTTGACTGCAACCCAAAATATAGCACAGAGGGGTCATCGAGAGTCTCAGGACTCTCAGAATAAGGGAAACTTTTTGACCATTTTAGATGAAATAGCAAAGCATGATCAATTTATTGAAAAAAGGCTGGGTGCATGTGGCAATGCAAAATACACAAGTCACCAAATCCAAAATGAAATTCTTCAGGGTTTAGCTGAGATGGTACAGAGTGAAATCATAAAAGAAGTGAAAGAAAATGAAGTTTTCAGTGTGATGGCAGATGAAACAAAAGATTTGCAAAAAAAGGAACAAATGTCCTTGGTTGTAAGGTATTATTACAATGGTGCCATCCACGAAAGCTTCCTATGCTTCCAGGCAGCAGAAAGCCTTGGTGCAGCAGGTCTCAGTAAAATGATTGTCAGCTGTCTTGAGAGACATGGTCTGGATTACAGAAATAACCTTGTGGGACAAGGGTACGATGGTGCATCTGTCATGAGTGGGAAACATTCAGGTGTATCTGCAAGAATTCAAAGTGATGCCAGATTTGCATTTTACGTTCACTGTAATGCACATTGCTTGAATTTGGTTCTTGTTGATGCTACAAAAGCAGTGCCTGAGGTTGTTGACTTTTTTGCACTTCTGCAGCAGCTGCATAACTTTGTATCTGGCTCTTATGTGCATATGAAGTGGCTTTCGGTTCAGAAAGAGCTCTATCCACAGCAGCAGCCCAGGGAGCTACATACACTTTCAGATACAAGGTGGGCATGCAGATACACGGCATGCCGTAATCTGAGAGACAGACTTCCAGCAGTTCTGAGACTGTTGCAGGATCTTGCACTTGTAAGATGTGGTGAAAGATCAGTGGAAGCGAGAGGTCTTCTTTCTCAGATAGATTTACAGTTCATAGGACTTTTGGCTACCTTTTGTAAAGTGCTTGGTGATGCCAAATGTCTTTCTGATATGCTCCAGTCCAGCACTCTCGATCTAGCAAGGGCTGTGGATCTGGTAGGTGCCCTTACAGACACTTTCCAGGACTACAGAAATGAGAATTCCTTTGGTGAACTATGGAAAGAGGTTGAGGAGCTTGCAGAGCAGTGCAAAATTGGTGTACAAACACAGCATAAAAGACATCCTAGAATAAGCTCAAGATTTCTTGACTCACTGGTGATGAGCACTATAGGACAGAGAAACTGTGATGATGAGGGCTTTCCCAGATCACTCTTTTATCAGGTGATTGACTGCCTCATAACTGAGCTGAAGAGGCGTTTTTCAAAGAAAAGTTGTGAGATCATGCAAGGTGTGCAGTCTCTGAACCCAAAGAGTGCAACTTTCTTAAATGAGGAGCCTCTTTTTGCCTTTGGACAGACTTTTGAGTCAGATCTAGGTGATCTCAAACATGAGGTTCACCAAACTAAGCGACTTCTTGATAGGAGAGTGAAAAATGAATTAGACAGACCATCTACTTTGCTTGATTTTATTGTGTTTCTTGAACCCTACAAAGAGGTTTTTCATGAGATGTTTAGACTCTGCAAGATTGCTGTCGTTACTCCGGTCAGCACTGCTTCCTGTGAGAGAAGCTTCTCTGCTTTAAAACTGATCAAGACTCACCTCAGGACAACAATGGCTGATGACAGGTTAAGTCACCTGGGAACTCTCAGTATTGAGTCAAGGAGGGCACGTGCCATCAACATGGATGAGTTTATGAAACATTTTGCTGCTTCTCACCACAACCGAAGAATTATGCTTTTCTGAACCTGTATAAGGTAATTTGACAGTCAGACAGTATGAAGCTATATATGTTTTTATTATTAAATGCAAGGGAAAAAAAATGTATTTTATATATTCATAAACAAAATACTTTCTCTAAGCTTTTTGGGTCTCAATTATCATAATTTGTTTGCTATCAGTGTGTCTTTTTTCCTCTCAAATATATATATTTTCCTTTTCAAAATTGTTTTCTCTCTCAAATGCAAGAAAAAAGCGATCTAATTAAAAAAACATATATAGCTCCATAGAAAGTATCTCTGGTCAGGTCAGTAAAAAAAATGCTTGTTGATCATTTGATACCTTTTTTTGAGTGAGTAACACTGTGAATAAGTGTGTGAATAATAAATAAACTCCAAATTACATTCACAAACCTCATCTTCTGTGTGCTTTTTATGTACTTCAATATATTTCAACTTTTTGAGACTGATTGCAATTGATCGCTCGAGAAACATATTTATTGTCATAGTCTATGGACCCCCTGAAATAACCTTGGCCACCCTCTGGCCACCCCAAGTATAAAAGTCTAGCTCCGCCACTGTCCCTGCATATTTATACAGTAGAAACATTCATTCAGTGTCTTCCTCCCTCCGTCTTTCTCCATCACTCTTTTTTTTTGCCTCTCTCTCCTTCTCTCTCTCGGCAACACACCCACTCAAGCAGTCATATCCGCTCGCACTCTCTGGCTCTCCCCGCTCGTCTCACAGTGCCTGTGAAGCGTCTCTGAGGGGGAAGACCGGTCTGCTCTGTCAGGTAATCTAAACTCTGTCTCACTCTGCGCCCCTCTCATCTCCTCCATTTCTTTCTTCGGAATTGCATAATCGATCTTGAAACAGCAACTGCTAATATTTTCAAAAAAAGATGGGGAGAAATGTGTAGGTTTATGCAGAAGTTGGATAATTTTGTGTTTTAGCAGTTTTTTGAAAACAGACCACCTGATATTGTTTTTGCAGGACGAGGGTAAAAATTCACAGACTGCAATAATTTTAGGGACATTTACAAAACTGTGCATGTGTTATGTGAAATATTTGCGTCTTATTATTAGTATTTTTACTCTCAGAGCGAAGTTTTGCTTTAAGTATGATTGCATATACAACATTGGTGCGAGAAACTGTGGTTGGAGAAGGGAAACGTGAAAAGATGTGAACCAGAAGACATCTGTTGATGTCTATATGTGGTTTAAAGGTCACTGGGGGCAAGCAAATGGACTAACAAAGTCGGATTTTTAACAGAGCATTTAGAAGAAAAAAGGTTTTCTTTTTTTAACTGACCTGATTTAACCATAAAAACATGTCCATAGACTTCGAGTGTTTGAAAAACGGTGTTCTTAATTTTTACAACTTTTCTTAATAATGTTTTACGGCAGCCACAACCACAAATAAGAGGGTGGAGGCATAACCATTGGAGACGTTTTTAATTTTGTGAGTATATCACTAAAGCTGCTGTGATCATTTAAAAAAGGTGACAGAGAGAGACCCTACTGTTTTTACCCACATCTGCACCTTCTTGAATGAGACCTGTTTACCTGCGATGCACAAAGTTGTGTTGGTAGTCAGAGTGAGCCTAGCGACGGTTGAGAGGTGCCAGTCTTATCAGAGCTCCGCGAAATCCCTCTCTACGTCCTCTGGCCCCAGAGGCACAGCAAACACAGTGCAATCCCAGAGCAGAGAGCTGCAGGGTTGTGAGCCAGGGCTCTGGTATGTGGAGTTTGTCAGACAGCGATAACCCTGGGTTGATGGGCGTACCAGTGTTTGGGCTTTTCTGGCCTGTTATGTGCCTGGTGTTGTTTCTGTAGTACCATTTGGGTTTCAGTCTGGGTTTTCCTGAATGCTCTGTTTAGAGTGGGTGTGTTTTAACTTTCCAACTGTTTTTCAGGTTGGGAATGCTGCAGAGCCACCTGTACAGTATCGAGTGTTAAATTGCTTAGTTGAGACCGTGGTTCTGTCGTTGTTCAGAGGGAGAGGCCAAAGTCAGGGGTCACGCCAGCTTGCTGTCGCACGCTGAGGCAAAGCGGTTCCCCACCTTACTTCCTACTGCCAGTGTACGTCTGTATTCAGAGAGGATGCTGGGAGATAAATTTAGATCTCCAGCTCCCTCTCCATCTGCCGTTGCTTCAGAGTAGGAATGGTTTCCATGGGAACTTGCACCAGGCTACCGCCAGTAGGAGAGAAAGAGGAGCAGAGTATGATTTTGTTTGTGCAGCTTGTTTATTTTGCTGATCTATTTATTTTTAATAAGTGTTTTGAAGAAATAAAAATCACAAAAATGTATTTGTTTCAGGTTTAAGGCTATTTATTGATCAAACCTTTAATTTAATGATTGAGCAATCGGTCCACCAGAGGTGCAGCGCTGATTTCCTCTTGATCGGCTATATTAAATGATCAAATATTAAAAAAATCAGGAAGGCTCATGGAAATATGCCTTGATACAAATAGGATGAATCTTACAAGTATTTTATTTCAATTCGGAGTTAAAACCATAAATCAGCTATCCAACCCGTAAGACCCACCATGTCTTAGAATCCTTAAAAAGAAAAAAAAGCTGAGTCAGCAAATAAGACCACAAAGGAAACCCAAAAGACAGCACTGGTCAGGAACACCTTCATTGGTTGATTTCTACTTTAACTGTTTAATGACTGCTATATGAATTAATAATTTCTATTTTATTTTATAAATCAGAAGACACAGTGGTAAACAATAAAGCTATGCAGTTAAATTAGACAAGCACCACTCTAGATTTTCCTGGGTGAGACCGATATCCAGTTTTCGTGGCGGTCTGACCTGCTAATCTCAGTTTTGACTAATTCAACTGACTAACTCTGGGTTAAACTGTTCCAAAAAACAAAACAAAATTGTTTGTAAAACTGCTGTAATGCTACTCTAGGACCTGAGTAAAGCTAAATGGTTTACGGTATTTTGCCGTTTCAGATGCGTTACAGCTTTCACCAGATCGAGCAAACAAAATGGCGGGAGACAGCGTTTGACGTGCATGACGACACACGTGTTTAAAGGAAGTGGAGTGTGATCTCCTCCAAGTGTCAGGGGCTCCCTTGGGTGGCTGCCTCAGAGCCGACGGAGCCTCGCCCTTGTATGTTCACCCTGACCACGTTCCTGCTTTCGCTCCGTCTTTTCGTCTCTGCAGACGAGTCATTAGTCACATTTCAGACGGAGACACCAGATACCAGTTTGCACAACAGATCACTTAACGAGCTGTGACACTGTTACTCTGAATTAACATAAAATAAACAGGATTCAAATCTGTAAAACGGCTGTATTGTTCTTCCCCCTCAGACCTCGGCCTATAAATAGAAGCAGGAACACCCTTTAGCCACCCGCACCAGTTACAGTAGACATGTATGTCTTATTCTAATTTAGATTTTTTTTTTTCTTTTTTTGCCAAAAGCGAATCATTGATGCCACAGTACATTGTAGTGTTAATGTACATAATAGGAACCAAGGTTATGATGCCTTCTCTTTGGAATGAGGTCTATGAGAAAGGAGACACCCTGACTGAAATTAGGGTAAGTCACCCCAGGACATTGACTGTTCTCGTTCACGGAAGCAGATTTTGTTTTTTCTGTGCATTTTTTTCCGGTTGCACCTATACTGTACACCAAGTGTGCTTAAGGGTGTGTGCGCTTTGCCTTAAACTAGGCTGTGTCTGGCATTCTTTTTGCTCATCTTCCTGGCACAGCTCTGACTGTGTTGCCTTGCTCCGACCTCGCAGTCTAGACTGCGATGAATAATGGAAGCAGCGCTCTTCCCCAACCTTCTTAAAAACCTTCTAATTGCCATATTTAAGGGCTGCATCAACAGCCAGTCATGAGATCATTAAACCTAAACTCTGAGAACAACTGTGTGCACTGAGACATTTGTTACAGAGGATGTCAAGGAGGAGTGTGTTTTTCTTATTGTCTTCTCTCTCCTATTTATATCCAGACCATCACTTTTTGCTCATTTTGCCCCACTTGGTTTCTACCAACATTTTTCCTTTTCTTTGCTTTAAGGCTGGGCTATTTCCATTTTCTAATACTGGCATGCCTTCAAAAAAAATACCATGCTATACCCAATTACAGTCTGCCTAGACATGTCTGTTGTAAAATATCTATGAGTATTTGTTGCAGTGATTAGCTATGTTAGCTTATGTTAATGAACGGAAGTCCTTCTCATAACAATCAACAGTATATATTATAATCTGTCAAAAATCTGTTTTAGGGATGAATTTGCTCAAACCAAAGTATATTTATCTCTGCTTACAGCTAAATTTGCCAGAGTGAAAAGTATTGCAGTTAAAATCAGGATTAAGGATAGCTACTGTATTTGAAGTGTACTTCTGCTTTGACTGTTTTCACATTCAAGGTTTCAAACATGTAATTGCCTTGTTGAATAGACGGTTCTCTTCAGAGTTTCGTAAATTCATTAGGGTTTAATGTTAATCATGAATAAATTATGGGATATTTAAAAACTTTTTTTCTGAATTTCTAAATGAGCAAAATACATTTTTTCAAATAAAAACTTAGTCAAGTATTTACACACATCTATACAAAATTTTGTCTTGGAACATCTGAGTTTGTGAACTCAGAAATGTGAGTATTTTGAAGCTTTTAAATAGACATTTAACCTTTTTTTATCATGTTATGACATAAAATCTTGCTGGGCATTTTGTTATGTAAATCGCATCACAGAACAAACAGGCTACACAATTAGGGCTGGGTATCGATTCAAATTTCATGAATCGATTAAATTAAGAGTTAGAATTGATTATGTTGTGCTGATCTGCAAAACAAAAGGAGATAAGGAGTTAATATTTCCAATCTTTCACCTTGCAGGGCAAGCTTTAACTGTAGGTAATAAAACAAAATATTTAGGACACATTATCACAGATCAAATGTGTGATGACGATGACATCTATAGGCAACGCCGCATGTTATATGCGCAAGCTAACATGTTGGTTAGGAAATTTCACATGTGCTCTGATCAAGTTAAGATTAGCCTGTTTAAAGCATACTGTACTCCTTTGTATACTGCCCATCTATGGACTAGGTTTACAAAGTCTAGTATCCAGAAGCTCCAGATTGCTTACAATGATGGGCTGCGAATACTGCTTAAAAAACCTAGGTGGAGCAGTGCAAGTGAATTATTCTGTAGGGTAGGAGTCAACACATTCCAAGCACTGCTGAGAAATCTAATATACAAATTCATCTGCAGAGTGAATGGTTCATGTAACCTTATAATTATGATGTTGTCAAACCCAAGTTTTAGTGCTGTGCGATACCAGTCATCTTTGTGGAAACACTGGTATCATTGCCTTTTTTAACTGTTCTGTTGTATATCTATGTGCTGTCTATGTATATTTATTGGACCATGAGTCTGGAAATAAAGTTGATTGATTGATTGATTGATATCACAATTCGATCTGATTCGATGCGATTGAATCTGATCCAGTTCGATATTGATATGGGCCAATGCTATGAATTTTGTATTTTAACTATATGCCTGTAATTCAATATGCCTTATCACTGGGTAAGTAACAGTTCCCAGGGGAAACTGTATTTACCCTTTCAGACACAAGACTTAAAATGGGCATCGAGATTTGACCTTCCTACTTTAGTTGTAAAAAGGGTTCACTATTCCAAAAAATAAAATCAACTTTTGAAATTGTGAATCAATTTGATTTGATTTCTCTACGGAGAGATTTAGAATCGATTTTACGATTTTTTTCAACACAGCCCTATACACAATAGTTAAAATATACATATGCAAACAAATATCTTAATAAGAAAATTATGTTATAGAATCAGACATTATCACTTCTAAAGGTTCTTTTTGTTGAAAATTGTCTGAATTGAATTGTCCTACCAGTATCATAGCCTTGTATAATCCAAGAAGGGGATGCAAACTTTCCAGCTGTTGATCTGATCGAAACTCTGTCTTTCATCACAAAAGATAGTTTTGTATTTCTCTCATCTCTCCATGAATCCTAAAATCTCTATGGTATCCAGTTAGGCCCTTTTTGTGAATACAACCCTTTTAAGTCTTTTTCCAACTAATATAAACTGGTTAATGCCAAGTATTTCCCAGCATTAGTAAATGGAGGAAGTGATTTGTGACCTCATCGTGGCAGTTAATTGTTGTGTACAGTATGCCTGCCAATTTTGGTATTTTGAATCTCATCTGGCAACTATAACAATTGTGACAAACCTGTTGGGTGGGTGTTTTAACTGGTCATGTGCATCCCATATTTCCAACATTCCATTGGTGACGTAAGTAGCGATGGCTTAAAAGGAGGGTAGTGCGGTAGAGTCCCAACACAGGTTTATTGTGCCAGGCATCTTATACATGGTTAAATGTAGCCACAGGAAGAACACGTTTGGGAAAATCTTACAAAGATTTTAAAACTTGCTTAAAATAACCCTTATAATGTCAGTCTGTGTTGTTCAAGTTGTTTATGGGGAGTGCACTTCCTTCTCATATTACTTATTGAATACAAGCAGATTTTCTCTGTGGTGATGTCTGCTATTTAGCAAAATAAATGCATGGTATGGATTGCACCTGTATGGGCAGTATAAACGGCACCATGGATTATGCTCATCCCAGTACTGGCTTGCAAAAAACAACCTATTAAACAACCTACGTCGGCTACATCTGCGTTGGTGCTTCTGAAACAACTAATTGGGACTAATGCCCAATAATTGGTTTTTCTCTCTGGACACATTCCGGTACCCAAAACCGTATTAGAGCCAAACCCCAGTTTACCAATTTTGCTAATGTTAATGTGCTGTTTTTGCTAATGTGTTTTGTGTAATTAATAAACGCTCTTTAGCATTCTTTGTACTTCTTCCTGATATAGTTCTCGTAGTCCAGGAGAAAAACGTGTGCCTGGTTCAAACATCCCAGGAAGAAAGAGCTGCAGCAGCCATCAAACTGTGTAGGAGGGAAAAAAGAAAACAGAAGTGAAATTTAATGGTGTTTCGGTTTGTTGTGCTGCGTAATGGCCCAGTGTTGTTGCTGGAAATCTGATGTAATGAAAGACTTCTCTGCTGTAGAGAAACACAAGCTGGACAGATGATTGGCCCTCATCAGAAATGTGGGAAAACGTTGAGACCGAGGCAATAATCTGTCAAGTTGTTACCAAAAGGAAAGGTGATTCTTTTCCTTTTTTATGTGTTTTTTCTCTATAGTCTCTAATGAAGGCTGACGGTACTGTGTTTTTCTCATTATAAAAAGCTGTCATTACTGCACTAACACCACTGGAACCTTAAGCCGCAGTCTTCTCTTGGGTCTGATTATTTAGCCACTGTCTCATCACTTCCCACTTCTTTTTCTTTTACTCTATCACTGGCATCTCTGTAATATTTCCCCAAAAATATGTGCAAAATTTTGTCTGCATTCCCCACGTCTGACTGTTCCCCCACTGCAGAGATCTGCAGTTACGAAGGGAAAACACAGGGCGTCCTCCTTTCAGCAAACCGTTCATTTACAGAGTGTGACAGGGTTAGGGAGTTGAAGATGGTGTCAATGTCATAGATAGTGAATGATACTCTGGATGAGCCCGTGCTGAAAGTCTGTCAGCAGTCAAGCATGGCCGCTAACTGAAAATGTTATGATTGGCTCTGTCTGTTCCCCCCAGTGTGCTTTTACTAGCTGCATTACAAGAATCCTGTGTCTCGAGTTGAGTCTGACTACAGCCTTTGTAGCAATTGGGGGAAATATTACAGCACATAGATCATAAAATTTCTCTCCAGCCTCATCTCTGAGTCCCTATGATCAGCTATTCTTAGCTCCTCAGAAACACCGCTTTCTAGTAGTGTCTGAGTGGGAAATATTACAATAGAACAATCTTGATAAATGGTTTTCTAGGAATCCTGACATAGTCTGGTGGCAGTGGTGTGAGGAGGAAGCCGACACTGAGCAGCTTTAAACCTAGAAAATAGCCCACACTATTTACCTCCCTCTGCTTTGCTGCCAGATCAGATAAGAATATACGTAGAATTTACAACATTTGTTTTGACTCCTTGCCCTCATACTGGGGCCTTGGCTGTTAGTGCCCATGCTGTGAATGTTGCCTGGCTGGCCTTAGGCTTCACTGACTCCTACAGTGAGGGGTCCTCATTGGTTAGATATGATACAATGAACTGGAAACCCATTTTTCTAAGCAAAAGTTAAATTTAGAGTGTATGGATTAACAATTTTAGGTCATTAATGCTTTTGTGTGGGTTTTTTTTGTCCTGGGACTTTCTGTTGCCCTGTGATGGACTCATCTATTGACTGCTGTAGATAAGCACTACCCCCTTCTGAGGAAATTGAGAGGGAATGATCAGGTGTGGACAATTGCTCAATTAACATACTTAGTACTAGGGATGATCGATATTGGCTTTTTTACCGATATCCGATATAACGATATAGCTCAACTCATAATTTCCGATACCAATATAAAGCGATACCGATATTTGACCCTCCCTCATAAAAAAACAAAGACTACTAAGCCGTTTTAGGTAACTACAATGAAACATCTTGTATCATGCATACTTGAGCTCTAATGCTGAAGGTGAAGAAGCGTCAGCATTTGATGACGTCACCAAGTGCGCCCGATAGACGGTCAAGGTTAGCCCAGAAGAAGCCTTTTGATATATTGAAAGTTGTCTCAAACAAATAATATCTCAAAAACTAAACTTCAAATCTGTCATATTTTTACATTCTGAGAGAGAAAAGAAGTAGCTGAAGAGTTTGATATAAAATGTGTATGGTGTGAAAAACTCATCTTATTAAAAAAAGAAAAACCAATACCGATAATTTCCGATATTACATTTTAATGCCAATATCGGCCGATATCGACTTTAGGCAGATAATATCAGACATCCCTACTTATTACACATAATTACAAAAATGTATAACTGTACTCAAAACTTAAAAAGGTGACTTAGACATCCATCCATCCATCAACTTCTGTTCAGCGCTAAGCCATCTAGTGCCTATCTCCAGTGGTCAATGGGTTAGAGGTGGGGTACACACTGGGCATTTTGCAGTGTACAGAATTAATACAATATCCTCTTTTGTGACTCTTTTTTTTTCTTTATTTTTGTATTTCTTTAGATCCCCTCAGAAGCTGAACAGCTGTTACTCTGTACATTCAACAGAGGACATGTGGACAAGACCTTGGGAATACTGCTAGAATGGCTGTGGCAGAAGAGAAACTTAGCTGCTTTGCACAGAAAGAGCTTTCCTGTTTACCTGCATCAATGCAGCTCCAGGGCACCTTTCAATGATGCCTCATTTGACCCTTCTGAATAACTCTTGGCCCACACTGAAAAAAGTATTTACTTTTGATTGATATTTGAATATCTCAATGTTCTATCACCTCTGACCTTTTTTTTACCATGCGATTAAACCAATGAGGCTCATAGAGCCCTTTGTTACTTGCCTGTGAGGTCTCCTCCCCACTCTATGGAGGCTGAGCCCAGCCGTCCGGCCAATGAGGAGCGCTCTGGAAGGCAAGAGTCGCAGCACGCAACAGCTGAGTCCTCATTAGGATCTTGTCCACCTCAGCAGCCCCAGCAGCCTCCTAATCCTCGTCCTGTACATAGAGCTTTGGGCCGCTTACAAAATCGTCAACCCAAACGTACCGACTTGCTTCGTTTACAGCAGCAGCAAGCAGCAGCATGGCAGCATTCAGAAACCCCTGGTACCTCTGGAGCCAGTTTTTTACCTGCAACATCATCCTCATCCCTCACCAATATGTCCTCCACCCAGGGTGAGCATAGTCATGGGGGACTATCTCACTCCAGTAATGAGGCTCGAGAAGGTGTCAGCTCTCCCAAAAAGGGGGAGAAGAAACCCCAAAAGCCAGGGAAATATGTCTGCTCGTATTGTGGCCGTCCATGTGCCAAGCCAAGTGTTCTGGAGAAGCACATTCGCTCCCACACAGGAGAAAGACCCTACCCTTGTGCTCCCTGTGGCTTTTCTTTCAAGACTAAGAGCAATCTATACAAGCACCGTAAGTCTCATGCCCATCGCATTAAAGTAGGTCTGACATCCAGTCGAGATGAGCCCACTTTGAGTGGACCAGAGGGTAGCATTATTGGAGAAGATCCCGAAGAGCACACTGAGGGCGAAAGCACCGAATCTGAAGATGAGACAGGCCAACGCAGAAAATCTTATTCTAAGGAGATACTTCGACAGCAGAGGAAAGGGGCCAAAGAGCGGCTTGGAAGCTCAGAGGAGAGGCAAAAGCCTGAAGACTCTCAGGCTGTCAAGCAAAGATTGGCATTGAGGCTTAGGAAACGTGGACCTATTGCCTCACCAGATGACCCTCCCTCTTCTTCCCTCTCCACCTCATCTTCTTCTTTAGGCCCAGGTAGTAAGGGCAGCACAGAGTCTGGCTATTTCTCTGGATCAGGCAGTACAGACCTGTCCCAAGTTAGTCCCCCAAGTTCCAGTGCCAAAACCTATGCAGAAATTATTCTAGGGAAGTATGGAAGACTGGGAGGACAGCAGCGCAGTCCCTACCAGCACCACCTTCCTACTTCAAAGTCCCCATCATCAGGATCCGAGGACAAAAGCATTCCCTTTGCTGTACCCAAAACTCAAGTCATAGAACACATTACCAAGCTCATTACTATAAATGAAGCAGTGGTAGATACCAGTGAGATTGACAGCGTAAAGCCACGACGCTCCTCCCTGTCCAGGAAAAGTAGTATGGAGTCACCCAAATTTATTGCCCCCAAAGATCCCTACACATTTGACCCAAAAGTAGAAGCTGCAGGCCCCAGTGGTTTGAGGCACTCCCAAAACCCTGAGGCAGATCCACAGGAGCTTTCAGCTGTGCCTCTTCTTAGAACCCACTCATTGCCATCAACTACAACTGAAGGAGAGCCTCTCACTTCAGGCACCATGTCTCCAAGAGGTTATCGCCTTAGCCAGTCATTCGATGAGCAGCAAGCAGTGGTTGCAGAGCTGAGAGGCGCTCAACGTATGCTCAGACGCCAGCCTGCTATAGAGGTACCCCTAGGTGCTGAGTCAGTGTTGGAAGAGGGCAGTTCTGTATCCTCATCTTCCTTAGCCAGTGGAACAAATTCAAGCAAGCAGCCACAATATCCACAAAAATGTCAAAGCGTGTTTGAATGTAGATCTTGTAGGGCCTGCTTTCAGCACAGTGAGGGCTATGAGGCTCACATAGGAATATGTCCAGGACCAAAACAAGATGGTGGGGAGAAACGTAGCCCATGCAGAGAGAATAGGCCCCCACTGATGCACTCCAAGTTCCGAGCACTGGCCATGGCTGTGAGGAAGAGGAGAAAAGAGGAGAGTCTGGAGGAGGATCCCCCCAGTCCTGGAATTGCACCCATATCAGGCAGCTCTGCAAGCCTTGTTCCAGTGCTAAGCACACCAGAGCACAGCCAGGCCCTCTCAGGTTTGTTTACAAATTATTTTCTTCGACTACAGGTTGACATTTGTGGTCTTACAGAGACAAAACAATGCATGTTTTGGATTTGTCCTGCCTTAAACAAACTTGAATTCAATGAACCGATTACTAGGAGCACCTGCAAAACTTGCTAACAGAAGAGAAATTGATATATATATATATATATATAGTCTGTGTGATGAATCTGCTAGGTGCATAATACTTGCTCTAAGGAACTTGTATTGCCTAGGTTTGTAATAGACTCATGTAGATAACTTGTTTGAACCTTTAATGTCTACATGTATATCCATATTTCACACTAGCAAGAAAAGAAACAAAGAGTTACTTTATGTTAGACAATGCTGCAGAAAATAGCTAAATCGTCTAATTCAATTACGCTGGAGCCACCGAATGTGACGCTACATTATTTGTTTTTGTCTTGTCCTTGCCGTTAGGTGTTACTTTACAGAATGAGCCAAACCAACAGCAGCAACGGGACAGGAAGGGTGTTTCTGTCATCCAACACACTAGTTCTTTTGAAAAACAAGAGAGTATATCTATGGAAAGCCAGGAGCCAGACCTCAGAGAGAATCCACAGCCTGAGCCCAAACCCTCGACCTCCACATCCCGCCTCATCCGCCAGCCAAACATCCAAGTGCCAGAGATTTTTGTTACTCTGGAGCTTGATTCTGACATGCCATCTGTATCAACCCCAGGGAAAGCATCTTTGTCCAAGGTATGCAAAATACTCCTCTAATTATTCTAGTATAATTAAACACATTGTGCTGCCCTTTTTAAGAATCTAGCATATTTTTACTTACGTAGGAGTTTTTGTTAATTTGTAGTTCTGTTGTAGGAACTCGAGAAAGCAGAGGAGTTCCAGTGGCCTCAGCGAAGCCAGAGTTTGTCTCAACTACCTGCGGAAAAGCTGCCACCAAAGAAAAAAAGACTTCGCTTAGCAGAAGCAGCTCAGTCTTCTGGGGAGTCCAGCTTTGAGTCGCAATCTCTTACTTGCAGCCCTAGTCAAGAAAGCAATGTCTCAAGCTTCTCTGCTTCTTTTGAAGACAAAGTACGTTCAGAGCCAGTTGCCTGGGCCTCTGGCAGCCAAAGCTCCAAGCTACTGATGGTGCCATCTGCTTCTCACCAACATCACCAAAGCCACAAAGAGATGAGGCGTTCAGCGTCAGAGCAGGCTCCTCCTAGGCCCCAACAAACTGAACAGATCTCAGAGACAAGAAGTAAATCCTTTGATTATGGATTTCTTTCCTCTCAGCAGTCCACATCCTCCTGGAAAGAGAGGAGAAAGTTTCTTCTTGTAAAACAGGCCACTTTAGGTGAAATGGAGCAGGAGATGGAAAGTAACATTGGTAAAGGTCCAATGCCTGGTCCATCTCAACCCAACATCCCTTGTCTTTACCCTACTGAATTAAGTCCACACTTCTGTCTGGATGCCACAGGGATGCCCATGCAGCTAATACAGTCTCAAATATTTTCACCCTCTCATGATTTGCTCCCTTTACAGCCCAGAGGACATGATTTTCAAAGAGGTGGACTTTCACAGTTATGCCCCATAACTACATCCATAACTGAGGTTCTGCCCCCCCAAGTAATTCACAAAGCCTTCTTAGATTCACACTCTGAATCTCCTATACAGACCCACCCAAGGCAGATCCAGTTTCCAGAACGGTTAAGAATACCACTACATCATCTCTCACCCCTTGTTCCTCTCCCTAGCTCCTCAAGGATTAGAAGTAGTCAGCCTCTGTACTTTCCTTTTCCGCCAAGACTTGGCACACACATTCCTTCTCAGTCCTCCACAGAGACGAGACCATCCATGTCGTCCATGTCTTCTACTCTGACCCATCATTCTCTTGCAACCATCTCATACCATCATCAACAACCAGTCATTGCCACATGCCTGGCACAGTTTACACCAGTGGTATCACTTGTAGTGCCAGTGCGCCTCCAAACTAATAGACCCACCTTTGCCAATGCCATGTATACCACCCTCTCCCAGATTTTGGCTTCAACTCGCTCACAGGACTCAACCTCTTGCACAGCTATGATCATCATGGCCCAAACAGAACGAAACAAGTTGCAAAGTTCCTATTTGAAGGTTCCTTCTCCATCCATCCAGAGCCTTCTTCCTCAGCTGTGCTCAATGTCTGGGGAGGAATATGGTCCTCTGGGAGCTGGAGGAAGCAAACGGATGCTTTCACCAGCAGCTAGTCTAGAGCTCAGCACTGAAGCTAAGCGTCACCAGAAAAGAGTAAAAGAAGAGGAGGAGGAACACCAAAAGAATGCTGAAGTAGAAGAAGATGTGGAACCCAAGATAAGCCAGGAAGAAGAAAACGAAAACACAGGTAAACCACTGGACAGGGGAGAGAAACAGCAATCAGACAGCTTAGTGGGTATAAGTGCCAAATTAGAGGAGGTAGAGGCTCAACTCCCATGGAAAAATAACAGGGAAGAAAAGAAAAGGGAAGAGAAATCCACTGAAAAAACAAGTCAGAAAAAGGAAGAGTTGCTGGCTCTAGAAGTGGGCGTTGAAAAGCCAAGCTTCCCTTCATACCCTAGCCTCAATACTTCCACCTCAGTAAACTGGTGCTACCTGAAGTATGTCAAACCCAATCCGTCTACTGAGAGAGATCCGCATACCTCAGTTTATTCTACATGGAGCGTCAGTGCACACAACCCCAACCTGCCAGGCCTCAGCACGAAGGTGGCTCTGTCCCTGTTGTGCTCTAAACAGAGACATAGCTCTGCGACATACACCATGGCCACTGCCTCGACAACAGCTAGAAGTGAGCCAGTTCCTGAAAGCAGCAGGACTTCAGATATATCAGAGGTAAACATGAACACTAGACACCAGAAACTTTTCAATTTTATTTAGTTTACAAACACAAACTTCAGCTCATATCATGTTGACCTTATTTTTCAGACCAATGCAAAGAAGTGCATCATTTTAAAGTGGAGGGAAAAATTAAGCATGGTGTTTATTTTTTTTTTTTTTTTTTTTTTTTTATTTTTTTTTTTTTTTACAAATAAAATCTCAAATATGTGATATGCATTTATATTAAATCCCTTTGATCTGGAATGCCTTAATAAAATCCTATGCAAATAATTGCCTTCAGAAGTAATCTCTTTGGAAACTAAATGATAAATTAGTAAATTCATGTATAAGCTCTTCAAAATTACCTCTCCCTCTAACATTGTTTCTATCTCCCTGCCTGCCTGTGTGTGTTATATCAAGATTACGCTATCCATAAAAAAGGACCGAGGAGTCCCTCAGTTACATCAGTTTCAGTAAAAGATCAACTTAATCATCAGCATTATGCCATATTCCCCTGCTGTCTTTACTGTTTATTATTGATTACTAAACAGAACTAATGTTGAAATAATTGTCCTACTACACACTAAAGATTTAAGACTTGGTCTTCTCGGTTTCCTGGCAGGGATGAAACAATACCACTCTTTTCAAATCGATACCAATACTTGGATCTTAGTACTGCTTGATATAACAAATGATGGTGAATTAGATAAAAAGTAAAATATTAATAAAATGACCACAAAGCTCAAATTTCAAGTGAAAAATAAACACGTTGCACAGTTTCCACTTTCTAAGTATCAGTTCATGTATGGGTTTACTAACCGATAACAATACTGGTACATTTGAATGGTATCGGACCATATCAGTATCGGTGCATCCCTATTTCTTGGTGTGCGTCTTAAGTCTTAGTCGCAATTTTTATATCATGTAGTAAAGACTAAAGGGAAGCCAGCTACTGTTAATGTTTGCTGCAGCTTCAGTAGTTCAACCACATGAATGTCACATGAATGTCTCTCCAACTGACAATATCAAGACTGGGATAATTAGATGTTAACTTAGTTATTACAAAGATAAAAAGTGTTTTTTTATTCATTCAGAAATTCAACATTCACAGGTTTTTATTCTTTTCTAGAACATTTCTTAGATAATAAATACCGATTTATAGTTCTTATAGGGTAAATATTAAATTTAATTAACTTTTAGAATGGCATAAAGCAGCTTTAGGATCTTTCAGCATACTGTTACAGATGGTAAAGGATTAAGACATAATTGTGTATGACAATAAAAAGATTTAGAGATAATTATTGCATGTGAATTTAGGCCTATAGACAAAAAGTAGATATTTGGAATCCTAGCACTGCAGAGTTAGAGGTGCAATAGTTGTCAAAGATTTTATTTAAAAAAATATATATATATATTTCAGACATTAGAGACTTGAAGCTTAAATTGGACAATGACTTGTAAACTTGGTAAATTTAAAAGTTCAATACTTTTGTGATAAAACGTGATGTTAAAAAATCTTGTGCCACAGATTTACTGGGAGCTAGTACTAGAACCATGTTATATTCTTTAAAAAATAACTTGTAGTATTTAAAGTTATTTGTCTCGAGTGTAGGTACAAGCCACCCCATCCAGTACCTTCTCTGAGGTGAAGGATGAAGAGACACATGAGAAGGAGAATATCAAAGAGACAAGAGAAGAGGAAGGTCCTTCTACCTCGAAGCAAGGCGAACCCAGCTGGGTCCAAATCTTTGAAGGAGGGTAAGTTCGACAGTCCTCAGAATATGTTTTTTTTAAGCCTGACTGTTCTTCATTATAAAAGTTTGTCTTTCTGTAAAAAACAAACAAACACTTTATGTAAAGACAACGTTTCTGTTTATGTCGTTCAGATTTAGCTCCACCCAGGAAGTAATAGAACTGAAAATACATGAGTGGCAGAGAGATTTAAATCGCTCCAATATAATTCTAATTTCTGGTAACAATTTACATAGGCTTGAAAAGATGGAATTTATGTGAGTGCAAGCATTATGGCTTCTGTTTTGTGTTTATGTGCGCAAAAGATTGAGAGTTTAGCAGCTGTCTGCTTAACAGGAGATAAGGCACTACTTCCCACCTTTTATGATTTCCAGCCACACATTACACACACTAGGGAAGCAAATTTTCTGCCATAAAGACCCCACTGTTTTCCTCCCTCCTCCTGTTTTCTGTCCACATTGCATCCACTCTCTGCTCATGCTGCCTGTATTATACATCTGGTTTCCATTCCACTTTACCTTACAATAAGCCTTAGAGACAGTTTTTTTCCAAACTTCTCGAAGTTGTCTCCTTCACGAGTTTCTGGCGCTTAATGTCCTTTTTCACTTTCTCCATGCATATGCAAAAAAAACTCAGAAACAAAAGTCATGAAGGCAGCAGAAGATTTTGTTTCCATACTCTGTTAGGACCAATTATTTCTTTCTCTCTAAAGTCAACACTTTGAATTCTTCCCTGTGTGCATCGTCTGAAAGCATAATTATTCATCTTTCAGCAATGTTTGTGTTGCAGTTGCTTGTCATATTTTGTCATACACCTTCAGAAAACTCTTTTATAGAGAAAAGTGATAGTAGTTTTGTACTTCTGACTGAGAAACTATTTTTAGCATCATCAACCATGGCTGCCAGGACTAGATTGATTTCCAAGTTTTTTTTATAACTATTGTTTTCTACTCATTAAAAAATTAAACATTAAAAATGTGTGATTAGTGTTCACACGGTATAGGAAGAACTATTGCCTCCTTTAACATTTCCACAATTTTTATTTATTTTAATCAAATAATTATTTCAAAAATTTTGATGTGGATCTTTATACAACCCTTGCTGCTCAGTTGGGTATTCATTATTACTGTCTAACCAGCTTTTTGATAGAAATAGAGCATTTAGATTGCACTCAGTGATGAAGTCATGAATAAGAAATGACTCCCCTGATGAAGCCCTAATTTTTATTAATGCTAATTTTAGAGGTTTGGTAGTAGTTAGCAAATCCTTTTAAAAAGGTAATCCATTTGAGATTTGGTTGAACACAGTAGCTTTTGGTTTTAGTTCAATGGTTTCTCCTGGTTATAAACACCAAAACATTAATTTCAGGATGACCAGACTGATCCTGGTAAACGATGGGTCTATCGTTAATGTCTGGTTCCCTTCTATATCAGATGTCTATTATTACCATTTGTGGTAGAGAAGAAATAGATATAGAACCTGTCCCAGAGGCCTGGTGAAGTCTAATGCTGCATTCAGACCAAGCCTACGTTGGTTCCGTCAACGACGCTTGCGTTTCATACGGCAACGTTCCAACGCATGCGTCACAGAAGTTCAACATGCTGAACTTTTGACGGATCCAACGGAGTTAACGCAGTGCGGCAACCAATCAGAGCGTCTCACAGTAGTTATGTCACTATACACGTATCTTGAATGAAGCGCGGGCCCAGTGAAAACATTTTCAACAAATGCAGATTTAAAAAATCATAAATAACACTTACCGAAGTCAGATGGACAGGCACTCCTTTAGAGGAACATAGAACCTGTAGTTGGTGTCCTGGTAGGAGATTTAAGCTCTGATGCAGCCGAGGAGGTCGTATAATTAGGTGCGGGAGAGACGGAAGTAGTGCTTAAAGCGAACCTCAGCCATACGCAGCTCCTGGAGCAAATGGTTAAACTCCCCGAACTCAGAACGCATCTGAATAGTGGGCGCTGATGCACCCGATGTCAATGTTGTCTAGCTTTATCTAGCTAATAGAGCCAAGTCACTCTCTCGTTACGATCCACCATAGTTCAGAAACTGCGGGGTTTTTTTCTTCAGAAGCAGGCTATGGAAGCCAAAAAGTACATACGTCAAACTTCATCCGTTGAATGCGTTGCCTGACGCAGACCAAATGTGCAGTGTGAATGCAGCTTAAGTCTTTCTGTTAGTTGTTTTCCAATTCTAATTTGTGCATTTAGTCTCTCAGGGGAAAGCTTTAAAGGGAGATTCATTTGGTAATGATGACGAGTAGACTGATGTTGTTGGGGAAATTGATGAACACTGTACGTCTCTGCTTGTTGCTGTTCATGCTGGTGGCGTCATCTTTGCTTAGTGTGCTGGTGGGGAGGCAGGAAGAACCTATTCTTTGGAAAGCACAGCCGGCTCTACATCACGGTCAGCCCTTGGGTGTTTTGCCACGTTTTATAACATCCAGAGCTTTTTGACTGAGCTAGCGGAACATGTTTAAGGTTAGGAGTCTCAGTCCAGTTTTGTTCAGATGGTGTGTATTGCTTGTGAAGAGATGTTTTGCACCACTGAATGTTTTAAAATTTGTTGATAAATCTGAATGTAATTGAATGGTCAGTGCAGGTGTTCTAAAGGAATCTGTGAAGCATATGAAGTCTGCTATATCTTTTATCATTTCCTGTAGGGACTGGTCCACTGATAAAGAGGTTTATGTTTAGCCCTTCAAGTCTTTGCAGCAGATCAGAAAAATCTCTTTTCAAAATTTCTGACATTTTTTTTTTTTCTGATTACATCTTTAGATCCTATGTGGATAACAAGGTTTTCCAGTTTCGGGTGTTGATTTATGATTGTCATGATTATTTCTGTAATGTATTTCACTGTATTATGGGAGGAACTAGTATTTTTGATGCATAAAAATGTTTTATTCTATTTATTTGGAATCTAGTCTGCTTTTTTCTTCCTCAGAGCAGGAATTGATGTGTTTCTACACAGTAGAGCCCGCTATACATCATCATACTGTGATTGCGGGGACTTTCCAGTTAAAGACCTTGTAGGGTTGTCTCATTTCCATAACCAGCGTTACCTTCCACATTCATGTCGAGACGATGAATATTCATTTTCATAGCATCCATTCTGTGGAGCAGTTTGTCAAAGTCCTCATCTGAGAAAAATGGCATTAGGTTATCCCACTGTCCTTCAAATGGTAATCTAAAAAGTAATCTGAAAAGAAATCTGGTCTAAAACAGTAAGTTTAAAGGCTGGGTGTTTAAAGTAACTAAAAAGAAAGCAATAAAAAAGACAATAAGAAAAGAACAAACTGAAAATAAGACGAGGAGATCAGGAGAGGATCCTCCTCCTTTAGCAGCCAGAATGCCAATACTTTGGCTAAATGTTGTACAGTATCAGTCAATGATGTAACAGAAATTTCTTAAATATTCTAAAGAATAGAGTTAGATTATTTCTTTATTTCTATATTTTGTTGTCATTCAAACTAATACATTTCTTTTTATCAAAAAATATTTTCCTCACCACTAATTTCATCAAGTGATCAATATTGCCCCTTTTCCACTAGGGTTGATGTGTCCCAGACCGTGCCAGTCAGCATGTATTTAGCACATTTCCACTACATTTGTCTGGGTCGACCCTACCCTTTTTTTCAGACCACCTCTGGCTCAGCCTTAAGTAGGCTGAGCTGAGTGAACGTGTTTACCTATGTACAGATTGGTCCGGTAAGGTGTTGTCCGTGAAGGTCCACAATGGCTGCAGTGGTGCAGACCACAGGCAGTGAAAGTGCTTTGCAGAAATGGACGACATTTACAAATAATGTGTAGCGAGCAACAAGAGAGAGAGTGGGCTAGATCCCGGCTCCAGCATCGGCATCTGTAGTTTTTTGGAAAACTGTTAGTGATGACTGATTTTTATAAGAACTTTGCTAAGCTGAGCCCTCCCATGCCCTCCCCGGTGCTGCATTCATGAGATGGCAATAGAAACACAACCAGGCAGTTCTGGGAAGGATGGACCCAACACAGCCGACTCCAGTGAAAAATGGGCATACGCTACAAAACCAGACTCACTTGAATCTATCAGAGGACATGGTGGTTATTTAAAGCTCAGTCAATGAAGTACAACTTTTTCCCACTTTTTTATGTTTTCTACTGAAATGTGGCAGACATTTTTAACCATATAATAAGAAATTTGTACTATTTAAGCAGCAGCCGTCACCTGAATGAATCCAGCTCAATGTCGCTGCTGCGAGTGTTTGGCAGTTGTGTAATAGCTTGTTATGGTTTGCCCTAGCTAGCTCTGTTGAACTATGGGGAGTTTTGTAGATGTGGTAGATATCCTGTAATTAAACACAGTTGGTATACACTGTGTGTTTACAGCCTAGAATGAATGCGCATCTCTTCTTATGCAACAAGACGGGAGAAGGAGTTTTTCATAGACTACAATCCGTTAAGATTTAAAAGATCTGTGGTCTGCTGTGTCCTCAAATAGTCTTTTGGTAAACATTGAGATTGTGCATAAACATTTTTTTCATAGACTAGAACTAAATGTGTCTCTAGATTTTTATATACTGCATCTATTTTAGGTTGTTGACTGAAGCCAGGCTTCCCTCTCTTCAGCCGCTGCTGTTGTTGGCGGGGCCAGCCGATTTGCAGCAGAATAGCTGGTATTCTTTGTGATCTGGGAGTGTAGTAGAGGGTGAGGCCACGGGAGTCAGTGCTGTTGGGCATTTGGTGGGGTTTCCCCAAACTACCTCCATGAACAAAGCGTTGTTTCTGTATTTCCAGTGTATGTCTGTGCTGTGTGCATGTAGCTACCACATCCGTCATTGTTGTTTTAGCTGCTGTGATCATTGTTATTATAATGGTCATTCACAATGATGAGGCATTAGAGAACAATCTAACTGGAATCTGGGTTAAGGTTTATGTTAGAATTGCTCTGGGTTGTTAATTCTACTAATATACAAGACAAGAAGTTAGGATCTTTTAAGACACAAGACTAAAACTGACACAGAGTGACTTTTGAGCTTAAATTTTTGAAATGGTCATTAATGCAAGTGATGCATCGTATTTCATTGATGTAATAACTTTACAGAGTAGAAAATTAAGAATTTTTGTTATTTTGTTTTCTGTTGAAATAATTCGGCCATAATTGGTCTGAGTTTAAAATCCTAAAAGCATTTTGATAAAATGTTAATTTTACGTACTCTTGTTGTCACATTTTCAGTCTTAACTTGGCATACTACATGTAGGGGTGTATGGTAGGTGATATGGCCTAAAATCTTATTGTGATATAATTTAAAGCATGCACAATAATGATACTTATTGCAAAATATTATTTTCTTCTGTTTATATATAGGATGTCACATTTCAGATACATCGCAGCTGAACAACTTCAAAGAAGTATAGAATGCTATTTAAAGATAATTTATTGTGCAGAATGCATTCAAAGAGTATTCAAATATTTTTCCGAAAAATATAGCACAAAAATTTTCCCAACGTAAAGATGAAAATATTTTTAATATAATGAAAGCTAAATGTTCTTTAACTTTTTAAACAGAAATGCAAATTGAAGTAAGATAAATAATATTTCTTTCAGCTTTCTTGATTGCTTATATATAAATTCAAATTGAACAAACAGAAAGCTGCACATATAATTAAAAATGTTTCAAGTTAAACCGTTTTTGGTTGTTTTTTATTGAATTGTAAACAGCAGATTTTAAATTTGCAATATGTAGTGTAAATACAAACACTGATCATGAGTACTTATCCTCCTTGCGTACCTGGCACAAAGTAGCAGGTAGCCTACAGCTTGATGACATCATTAAAATGCACAGTACCAGTACTCTGGTATAGCCAAAATCTCTACCGTTGGCCAAATTTGTATTGCTTCTACCTCATTGCATTTATATCGCCCTCCACTAGTCTATGCTGACGTTCTGAGCATAGCATCCATTAGACTGACACATCTGGGTCCCTGAGTCATGGATTGGAATTTGTTTTGTTAAGACATGTCCCCGCTGCCTTCTTTATGATGGACAATGAAAGAGGGTAATTGAAGGATCCGTCTTTGGTTCCATCTGTGTTAACTGGTTAATGTTTAATTATTGACTTCACAATGAGTATGTCCTTATCAAGATTTTTTTTTCTCTGACACTCATCTGAGTCGTTTAACATGAGACATGTGCTAATAAAGAGTTTAAATCTTAAACTACGCACATTAGAAAATCAATCTCATGAATGAGCTCTTACTCCAAGGTATACATAAGTGTTCTGACTGTGTACAACTTGACTCACTCATCAATGATCTTCTGGACATTCCAGTTGCCATTGTTTTTCAGACTGACAAGATATTTAGTCCAAACAGGAGCTTCTACTCGACATCCTTAATATGCCGCTTCAACAAACGAAGCTGTAAAGATGCTATAATGTTCTGACGATCAGTCCCCTGAAACATACACAGCTTTATCATGCACGTAACCTACATCAAAAAAATAAAAACACACACACACACTACCTTAATTTCTTACTGTCTAACATGAAATCATACTAAATCGTTCCTGTGTTAGGTCAGTTAGGAGCAACGACATTTTTCTTTTGGCTAAATACATAAACACAGAGATTTTTATTTTGATACTAATGTATGCCTCTAAGCAAAGAAAGTCCTAAAGGATGAGTTTGTGGCTTGGTAAGATTCTAGATTAATTCACTTTTAAATTAGTCTGTGACACATCTCTGGATGTGTTTTAAGGCAACATCTCAAACACCCTTTGTTACCAAGCTGACCAAGATATCAGGAGAAGGATTGTGTTCCTCCACAAGTATGGTTCGTCCTTGGCTACAATTTCTAGAGGAAGAACAATTTCTAAAAAGATTATCTATTTCATTATTCTGGTATATAGCTAATATAAATTATTTCGGAAATACTATTGACCTGAAACAGGGAGAGTTATTTTAATTTAATGACAAAAAATCTATTTTTACTGTGTGTGAAAATTGCTGGTTTGAACTGTATTTGACTCAACACAAACCACATGTTCTGATTCAACTCATTGGTAATGTAGCCTGCAAAATATTTTATGTTGTGAGCTGACTTTAATGATGTTTCAAGGTTACTAATGTAAGGTCATATTTGAGGAAATGGTTGTTCTCCTTCACAAACTTTATTTCCCTTTGAACATCATAAAATGTGACTAGTGTTTCAGCTGCTCTCTGTAGCATTTTAATCTTCTCAAAACAGCAGCCTGAGCAGTCCACATGACATAAAAAGTCAGAAAGCCACAGCAGCCAATAAATTTTGTTTTTCGCTTCAAACATCATTTAAAATGGTGAAAAGCAGATAGTTCAACCCAGATTCATTGGATCAACAAAATAATCTGCATATCTTATCGTACAAAATTTTCCAAACCCAGCAACAAAAAAAAATAGAGTATTAAAACTGTTTGGGAAAATACCACATCATGGCTTCTTTCTCAGCTATTGGTGATTGACATAAAATCCCAAACAGCACTTGAACGATAATTGTTTGAAGAGGATTTTAGGGATTCAATTAATTATTTACAGCAAATACCTTAATCAAGACTGCTCAGACACCTGAGTTTGGATCATGACATCCAGTTTTTCCTTTGATACTGTAAAGAAATATTTTTTTTAACAGTGTATCAGTAGGTTGAAAATATTTGGCTTTCTAACTTAATGTGCATTCTGATCCTTCAGACCATACTGGAACCTGTTAAATAATTATAATTTGGTTAAAGAATAATTTCCTTGATATCATTGTTTTATGCTATTTTTTTAATTTACCCAGTTTTATAATTATATTTCAATATAATCAGAAGGGATTTTACTAGCTTTGTGCATAACAGTAAGGAAACCAAGAACAAAGGAACCAGTTTTCTTATTTCTTGAACTCATAGGTATGCTTGAGGGATTTTTTTTTATTAAGTTATCCAAATCTTTTGTTTCTGCTCTGGTTGCACTAGCTACAGGTCCAATGAGGAGTACATCTATGTGAGAGGTCGAGGCCGGGGAAAGTACATCTGTGGCGAGTGTGGCATTCGTTGCAAGAAGCCAAGCATGCTGAAAAAGCACATCCGAACTCACACCGATGTCCGCCCATACATCTGTAAACACTGCAACTTTGCCTTCAAAACCAAAGGTAAGCTATAACATGAATACCCAATGTGAGTTGTGTAAATTGGTTTTCACCCAGGAGAGAATATTTTAGCCCAGTTGTTTCTTGCTCTCTTCCAGGAAACCTTACTAAACACATGAAGTCAAAGGCTCATGGGAAAAAATGCCTGGCAGTGGGAGTGTCTGAGACGTCTCTGGACGAGCCAGAGAGTGAGGAAACAGGTACTTCTGTGGGAATGGGAATGCATCTCACACGTTTCCGCTTCCACTCCGCCTGTGAACAGCTGTGTGAACTCCTGCGTGTGAAGAATAGAAGCTGCTCGGCCCTGACAGCTTATGCAACGGCATGTTCTATTCTCTGGCCCCTTGATGTTGCATAAGGGATATGGAGAAGTGTGAGATAAATAAATGAAGAATAAGGAGCGAGTCCCATTCTTCCGGTGCAGTTGTTTCAGGCATCTGTCTGCTACACCTCGTTTTCAAGAATATGTCTGTAGCTAAGCAGAACAACTATTTCCATCTGGCTTTGAGTCTCCTCCCTGGCTTTGTCTTCTGCACCTCCTCTTGCTGACGGGCCTGACTGAGCACAGCCAAGGACGTACCGATTCCTCCATTCACAAAGCTGCAGAAATAGTTTTTGAAAAGAGCTATTCAATTGAATTCCAGCCTTTTTATTCTCAGTCTATTTAAAACAGAGGTTTGTTTGGTGGAAGGTAAGCTGAGCCTTCGTCAACCATTCGGGTATTTTATTTGGAGGTTGTTCTGTAAAGACTTTTGAGTTGATGTCACGATATTCTAGATAGAAGTTTTAGAGTTTGTATGAATGAAGGAGGAAATCATTAAAAGTTTCTTGTGTATTTCTTTTCTATCTGCTCAAACATCAGGGAGCGATGATCGTGTTTTTGGCTCAGAGGAACAGGAAGAGCATCAGTTCTCTGATGTGGAGGAGTCTGATGATGAGGATGACAATGAAGATGATGAGGATGAGGAGGAGGATGAGGAGGAAGAGGAGTCTACATCCCATGAAGACCCACCCTCCTCCTGTTCATCGGACACTCATCCATCAACAGGAGGGCGATCCAGCAGTGCAAGGCGATCGCAGCAGGGCACCCCTGATCCAGAGCCCGGTCCCAGGCAGGAGCCCACTCCGCGGGGAGTCTGGTCCGGTGGTCGAGCGTCCTCTCCGGGCAGGAGGAGGGCGCTGTTCTCGAGGAAAGGTTGGAAGGGTTCTCCGAGGGCCTTCTCCCCTAGCAGTGAGAGCTGCTCCCCAAGTCGCAGCCTCTCCCCCCGCCTAGAGCTGTCCTCACCAATCCGCAGCCTGTCCTCACCCAATAGACACATCTCACCCTCCCCTGAGAGAAGACCGTCTCCCGTCAGAGCACATTCTCCTCTTCGGCCCATTTCACCCAGCTGCTATCGACCATCTCAAGTTCGAACCCCTCCATCACCACTGGGGGCGCTGCACAGAGCCCCTGGATGCTTCCCCTGGGAGAGCCCAGGCATAAAGAAAGGTCATGTTAAACCAGTGAGTCATTTTTATTATTAAACCATGCTTACCATACTGAACAAAATTGTACTTATTTTCCACCCAGTTCTTTACTCTGCATTAATAAATAAAAAAGTCAAGCCTTTTTGTAGTAAAGTGTCTAAAGATCAGATTTAACAGTGGTTCTTAAAGTTATCTGTCATAGTGGCTGGCAAAAGCTTCATATCTATTGAACTTTTCCCCATTTTTATCACATTACAACCACAAACTTCAATGTATTTTATTTCACGTGAAAGGCCAACATGAAGTACGGCATATTTAAGAAGGGTAAGAAAATAAATTATACATCTCCAAACTCCTTTTAAAATTAAAATGTCAAAGTTGTAGCGCTCATATGTATTCTTTTATTTTATTCCAATACTCACTAGTAAAATCCACTGAAAACCAGCTACCTTTGCCACCTCTCAGGCAAGAAAGGTATTGATAAAAGATGCTGTAAATAAATAAAATGTGGTTCTAAAAAGAACTAAGTCAGAAGACTGAATACAAATGCTTCATTTTCAGAGCTAAAAACTTTAAAAAACCATCAGATATTTTCCATCTACTACTTTTGTGTTGGTACATAAAATCCAAAGAAATCACATTGACATTTGCGGTTGTAACATTAGAAAATGATAAAAGGTTTAAGAGTCATGGCTGTTTTCGCAAGGCACTGGAAGAAACAAGACTGATTCATACCTTGAGTTTAGTCTTCCTTTTAATGTTGATATTTTGGTCGGAATTGAGAGGTGTAACAAACAAAAAGCTTCATTTTGAAAATCGTCTGGTATCATGTTGATAGTTAGACCTGAACGTAAACAGGAAAATAATCACTGTGATTTTTTTTCCCACTCTGTGTGGTACTTTGTGTTCTGCCAGAGGAACTTAAGGTTTTCAAAATTAAAGTGTTTGCTCCCCCTGCAGGAAAAACGTGTCGCAGCAAGAGAAAGGCCAACATTGTCAGAAACTAGTTTGTTCCCACCGGCTTTCCGTCTCTCCACCTGCGAGGCTTATCCAAGCCTCCAAGCAACGGACAACATCTTCAGCCATTTGCCCATGCACTCCCAGCAGGCAAAGGTCCCCTGCCTGATGATACCAATTGGTGGGATCCAAATGGTACAGGCCAGACCAAGGTCCCACCCGACTACTCCTTCATCTCCAATATCTCCTCCATTGGAGGGGCCATCACTGTCCCGATTTGAATCATACTGGGGCGGGACCACCAGGACACAAGGGCTAAGGACTCCTGGAGACACCGGGTCGGAGCACCAGGCAGCAGGAGCCAGTCACCACGCTCAGATTAGCACAGAACTTACTTTTTCTAAACTCAAGTTGGAGACTACAGACTCAAAGCAATATGGCAGCTTACATAGCTCCATCCGTCCCCATGGGTCTGCCACAGAGACTACAATACGTGGCACCAAAGACAGTGAAACTGGAGCGCCTAGCCTCGGAATACCAGCCCCAGTAGCCTATCGTGCCATAGGAATGCCACCAGAGCGGGAGGAGCTGGCGCCAAGCAGCGACGTGGTGGAGGAAGACGCTAAAGAAGACTCGGCCAGAACAGAACAGAGTGCTTAACAGTGTCAACACCTTGATGCATTTCGCATCAAATTTTGGTTTATTGGTTGCTACACTAGTCTTGTTTTTTTATTTCTTTGTTTTTTATACAGATTTAAATACTATTGTTAACTTAAATGTTTGTTCTTTGGCAATATTCAGGTTTGTTATATAAAAATGCACTTTTTCTGTGTGAAGATATTGTTCCTGTAAATCTTCATATATATATATATATATATATATATTCTGTATCTGATTAGATACTGCTAATCTCATGTCTATTTGAATATTTGTAAAAAATAAACAAAAAATAAAAAGTATATATATATAAATTTGTAAATGACCAAAAATGTTTCATTATAAAAAGAAGACCATACCCTTTTAGGTTGTTCAGTATTACTCAAACTGTAGTTAATTTGTGCCTTTTTTTGTCCATTTTTGTGTTATTTTAAATGTAAAGGTACACAATAAGAAGGCTGTGAATTGAGTTTTATAATTTTTTTGTTGTTATAGAGGGTTAATTATTGGTGTTTTTGTTCTAAAGGCCATTTCTTTATCCCCAAGGTAACTAGGTCACATTGTGGGAAAACCTAAGGAGCAGCTAAAATGATTCAAAGGAAATGCACTGACGTTCTATTTTTATTACTAAATGCTTTAGATCAGAGGATGCGCCTGTACAAAGGAGAGGGCTCCTTATTTATTTTTATTTGTTGACATTGCTCCTTATTAATTTTTTATTATGTGGCGGGGACTTTATTGTTACATCTGTTTGACTTTTTTATGATTTCATTGTAACTTGAACTGGTGGCAAAGGTGAGAAATGAATGAATTTGGCTGGTACCAGAGGATCAAGTGCCCTGCAAATTTCTAGTAAAATTTTTAGTCACTAAAGATGTAATTAAAAAATAATTGCACTGGGCTTCAATGAGGTTGTGCCTTTTTTATTTCTCACAGTCAGTTTTAGAACACAAGTGTTCGAATACAGCAAGAAGATTGGAAAAAAGATATTCCAGATATCTCTTTTAATTTTTCTGCAAACTTCAGTTTAAAACTTGTAAACACAAAACAAAACAATAAAAGAGCAGAAAATCTGTGGATAATGTAGTAATTCGTTTCATTGACTTGTTTGTTGTTTATTAGTTTTTATTGGTCCTCCTAGTTTTTAATTACAGAATACATAATATGCAGTGTTGTGGAAAAAAGGATTTACCCCGTGACAGGTTTCTTTTTGTTTCTTCGTCAAACTCAGATGTCAGATCACCAAACTCATTTAGTCATCGAACAAAAAATAATCTCTGTTTATATAACAGCTGTTTTTAAACGATGATTTAATACATTTGTTTGGATAGCTTCTTTTAAAAACCTAACCTGTTCCCTACAAATTCTTTTAAGACATATTGAGTCGTCAAAGTTCTTTGAGCATAGTGACAGGTTGTACTTTTGACAGTTTTATTTTGCTCAAAAAGAATGTCAGACAACCAACTTTTAGTTTCTTGCTAAAATTAAAAACAGAGATTTCTTTGCTAATGTTCTGTTGGTGCTGAGGTACGTGTGGCCTGTTAAAATCACAACTCTAATCGATGTCAGGTGTGTCGTGACATAATATGCCAATCACAAAACCACAATAAAGACCTCTTAACACTAGAGACATTTTTCTGACTGAATATAGTAGTGCACAGTAGTATGTAAGAACAGAAGTGTCAAACCCTGGATCTCCCTCTGAAGCACCTCACACATATGTACAAATAGGCATCATTAGAGACTCACCTGAACCGCGTTGAGCTCCAATTTCCTTAGTTTTGGTTCTGATATAGATAAAAAGGTGACGCACACCTTACAGAAGATATACAACTTATCAAAGCAGAGCCCCCACCAGCTTAAATCACCTGTTATGAAATCCACAGAGTATAGCTGGCTAAGTGGGTCAGCTGTTTCTTTCCACTGTAAATAATTTTCCATATAGATTTTTTATTGTGCTGACACATTAAAAGGGTTTGAGAAACATCAATACCACACTCTTCCATGCAAAATATCTATCCAAATTCAAGTGTGCGTATTGTGTTTAGCGTTACCAAAAGGAAGCCCAGCAGTCTGAACAACGCCCACATAGCCTGTACTATTCACCTAAAATCATCATCAGCGCTTTTGATTCATTGACTTTATGAGGAACAATGTTTAACTGTACAGTAGGACAGGGGTTATGTAAAGCTTACACAGGCATATTATTTAAGTTTTATTGATGAAAGGTCAAAAGTTGATCTGATGACCGATCAGATCATCCCAAGCGAAAACTACAGAACAGAGATCACATAATCATAAAGGAGAGTTAAAGAGAAGTGGCTAATAATTCAAAATAAAGGTTTTTTTACATCTTTACTATAAGAGTCCACTTATAAATGTTTGATAATTAGTAAACCAGTTATTAATAAAGCTGTAAATAATCGAAAACCATTCACGCGGAATTATAATCAATCATTTCAGTGCAGAGATAAGATAAAAGAAGGCAAGTCAAATTGTAGGTCTGCAGCATAAGGATAAGAAAACTTACATATAGCTGTCTTTTTACTGACTTAAAAAGGGTTAGCATCTTAAATAACAATTTAATATTTTAATACTTCCTTTTTAACCCTTTATTGATAATTTTTTATATGATTTAGACTAAGTGTGCCATGCAAACATTTTACATTATGTCGATCAAATGAATGTGATATCAATCTTTGGTCAACACATTAAATATTGTTTATTGTTGTTAGGGATGCAAGGATACCACTTTTTTCAAACCGATACGATTCTGATACTTGGATTTGAGTACTTGCCGATACCGAGTACCAATATAATACTTCTACCGAACAAAAATATGTGAAGAATAGGAAGACAGGTTTTATTTTCTTCTCTGCTTGTTACAACAAACAATTGGGAATTAGATCAAAAAAGTTGATAAAAATGACCACAAAACTAACATTTCAAGTGAAAAATTACAATTTTGTGTCAAATATTTGCAGAGTTAGTGCATAGTACACACTTTAAGTATTGGTTCATAGTATTAGTTAACTATAACCAATACCGATACAGCACATAAAAACTGTATCGGCCCTGATACACGATACCAGTATCGGTGCAAATACGCATTTTAGTTTAGGATTAGATAACAGCAACAATTTGTTTGTTTGTCTTTTCATATGCATCGAGAAATATGTGATAAAATTGTTTTTTACTTACATGCAGGATTTTTATAACATAACATCCGTTATTTCATGGGAAACATCAAATAGCAGCGCATGTCACATCTGTTTTTAAGCAGTAGAAACAACTCGCTTGGAGTCTTTGTTCAGCCATGCCTCTCCATCAGCATGTGCTCAGATTCTCCATGGCAACCAACTGCTTCACTGGAGCCTTTGTACAGTAGTTGCATTTTTTCTCAATTTCTGTACTTACATGTGTAAATTGCTGCAAATAAATTTATATTATCTTTCACTATTATTGATACCTTTGGCCTTATCTTTATGTTTAATATAAACTCTTTTCTGGATATTGCCGGTGAAAGAGTGTCTTCGGAATCCAAAATCAAATGACACTTTTCCCAAAAAGGCTGAACTCTCAGCTTCACAGCAATTTTTACTCAGTCAAAACGGCTAATCTGAAATACTTTAAATCATTTAATATAGATCTGCACCGAGTTACTGCTGACAGTAACTACATGTTCTCTATTTTTTGACTGTAGATTACACAATTGGTTATGCACTGAAATGTTTTTTCTTCTGGATGAAGCTGCTCATACAGCTACCTTTGTTTTTACATCTGCTAACATGGTTCATGAAACATTTCCTCTGAAAGCAATCTTATTCTGATTTGGGTAACATGTCCAACTCTTCATCCAATTTCCTTAGAAAAATCCACCCGCTAATCTTTTTGGAAAAAAGCATCATTGTGGATGTATCTGCATGGCACATCTGAACAATTCACAGTATTTCCATGTTTGAAGGCTGGTATTTGGCTATCTGCATGTATATGGCATGGCTGAACTGTCTTGCTCGGTCATGTGGGTTGGACATGACCAGAATCACTGATCCCTATATGGATTAGTCATGTTGTCTGACACCATTTGCCGTGGACGGAAAGACTGGTTTAGGTAAATGTAGCAACAACACCTGTTACAGTGTGATTTGATACATACCTACTTCACAGAGAATACCATAGAATACATGTATCATTGCCATTTTATTGTTCTGTTTAAAACAAATTCATAACCCATACCCATATCTCTCTTTTCAGACACATTTATTTTTCATTGTAGTTTATGCAGAATTGCTACATGCTTCAAAAACACTGGTAAAATTTTCAGAAGATTTATAGTTCTACAATAGTTTCCTAAGAAGAGATAAAACGTAATTTTATTTATAATATAGAAAATAATGTAATCACAAAAATGTTGATATTTACAAGTGGTAGAAGAGAAAAAACTCATTTCTGCCTGCCTCATTTGAGTCTTTTGTATCATATTTAGATGTGATTGCTGGTCAAACAATAATGTCCTATTTTTGCTATCCAAATGCTGCAGTTCCCATCTATTAGACCTCATTGGAGTTTAACATTAATGACATTATCAGGGCTGTGAAAAAGTTATTTTCTGCCTACAAATTTCTTCTGATTTTGCTTGTAGATAATTAACTACATATTTTTTGTTAATGAAAATACATTTTAAGTAGCTTTTTATTTTATAAATGTAAAAAAAGAATCTGTCCATTGTAAAAAAGCCCATTAAAAAATGCCGGAATAGTATTTTTCTAGCTGCATTCTGGCCCGATTACTATCAGATTTGTACAATCAAAAGGTTGTAAATTAGATCTGTCAAACATAATGTAAGATCTTAAAAAAGCTCCAAGAAAAGCATTGCATCTCATGTGAAACCAAAATGAGAGAAATTATCCACAAATGGAGAAGACAAGGAACTGTTGTAAAATTTCCCATCTATCAAAATCACTCCAGGAACGTCCTGGAACAACTTCTAAAACACTGCAGGCCTAACTTGCCTTAGTTAAATTCAGTGTTCATGATTTAACAAGAAAGAGACCGAGCAAAAATACGATTCACAACTCAAACCACCGTTGATCTTAAAAATACATTATTTTACCTACATGAGGGAATGATCCTGTCATCATGTTCCCGAGAATTTGAATGGAACCTTATTTTACATTTGTAGGTCAAAGCATGTCCTGCTCCTTTCCTCTAACCTCTTCCCACATGTGCTTCCATTGCTCACTGGTCTCTTTCCTCACGGTTTTCAGATCATATCAGTGTACAGTAATCTCATATTAGTTCCCACATTTTCCCCCTTGGTCAGATAATCCTTCAATCAGAGTCAACCTGCAGTCGCAAACGTCACTGAGCAGCTGACATTTATATGTGCCACACAGAGGCTTCAAAGGAGCAGACATTCCTGGAACGTGTTACAGGTTTGAATGCCCCGGGGTCGCATTTTGGCCGCACCACCATAGGTGGGCGTGGGGGAGAGCTTCTGTCATGACATCATTGAAAAGGAGAGGCATAAAGTTCAGACGGCAGCAGTAAAACAAGCAGAGCAGCAGCAACAACTGAGCAGACATTGGTCTCTACAGAGCTTCATTCATATCGTGTTTGCCATGCCTACTCACAGCAACCTTCTCCTTCTGGTCACTCTATGGGCTTCAGTTCAGGATGGTAAGTTTTCTACCTTTTACATTTTCTTTTACATTTATATATTTTTTCATTTAGAAAATGCTTAATGAAATTTTGGTATATGATTTACATAAAAAAGAAGCATCTTAGTCCTACGGATCATATAGAGGTATGGATGTTCATACACAGCTGCTCATATAAGTGTTTTCTTCTAAGAAATATTTCTCCCAAGCCACATTTTTTGGATAATGCTTTAAGGAAAAATATAAATAAATAAAAACACAATGAGCTCTTGTTAATAATTCTCCCGATTGTCAGCTAAAAAGCAGCAATAACAATTTAAAGCGCTCACAAGACATTGGGCAACCATGATTCAGCTTCTTTTTTTCCCCCGCATTTGTTTTCTTTCCACCACACCTTTAACAGTCAAAACTGTATAAATGAAAACATGAGAAAAATCATCCTCTTACACAAAAGAATACCTTCATAAAAAATTTTAAAAAACATATAAAAGAAACTGAAATGCATGCCTCAGAAGTAAAAAAAAATCTTGCATTTCATTAGAGGTTTGATTTTTGTTTTTTAAATGTTAATATTTTAAATGGTTTGATTTCCGCTGAAATTGTAGCAAAAATGTTAATATTATTTTTGATAAAGTGGTGAAAGGTTTGGAGATTTGAATGAGCTGTCATAATTCAGATTTCTTTGTACGTTTGCTGCAATATTAGGAGAAAGAAGGAGAAAAAGCTGGAATGAAAGTTGTCTTTGACAAATAACTTTTTAAATTAAATTGATCGAAAACTAATAACCAAACACTACAAATTAAATGTAGCAAAAATACCATCTAATGCAGTGTGACTCTTTTGAGCGTTTGCTCAGCCTGTCTGTTTTTGATTAAACATTTCAGGTTTAGGTTTTCCGGCTGTGAAATATCCGGAACCAGAGGCCGTAGACGGTGTGCAGAGTCACCCGGTGAGGACCAAGCGCTGCGCCTGCAGCAACCAGCTGGACTCTGAGTGCCACTACTTCTGTCACTTGGACATCATCTGGGTAAACACACCCAGGTGGGCAACAGAGCACACGTTTACAGACAGTTTTCTACTAAATGTTAAAAGGGCTTGCCATACTCCTCAAAGATTGACAATACCTGAACCTTTTGATTGTTTAGAATGGATTAAATGATCACACAATCAGCTCTATATGACCCTAGAAACCTCTGAATAACCTTCCTATCATTATTGCTGTACCATTAAAAAGGCAGCTGCAGTGTAACAGAGAGCAAAGTCTTCAAAAATATTTACGTCACTGAGGTTGTCTTTTAATCCACAGTAAAACAACGGTTTATGGCCTCGGTGGAGGTTTGCTGCGACGTAAAAGGTCCTCTGGGCGCTGCACCTGTGCCAGGCTCAACGACAAGACCTGCACCAATTTCTGCCATCTTCGGTGAGTAGGGTCTCCAAGGATTCATCTCTGCACATCAGCTAGAAAGAATAGGTTTGTACAGGTAGTTACCAGTAATTGTAAGAAGTACAGCGAGGGCTGGGGTGTGAGACAGCAGCTTGTTCTATATTTAGCCAAATGTGCTTCACACGTCCTACATGTCTACAGGTGTGAGCATCAAAACAGTTCTGCTGAGGCCTGAAGGGCTGGAGGCAGACGCAAAGTCTGCAAAAGGTTGATTTTGATTTGCCCTGAGGATGCATGTGTATGGGAGGGACTGAAACCTTTAGTCACATTCCCCAGGAATGACTGTACTGTACTGTACTTAAACCAAGGAGAGAGCGCGCAGAGTCACGCAGTGCCTTGCAAAGGTTTCCCTGTCCCTTAAACGTTTATTTTTATTTTGCTATGGAGCAACCCTAGACTTCAATGTATTTCATTAGTGTCTCAGAAGATAGACCAACACAAGGTGGAAAATGAGGGTTTTAAGACGTTTTGTCATATAAAAACCTCAAAAGGGCGACAGGCTTTTTTTCCCCAGCTCTCATAAGTGAATACTTTGTGCAGCCACCTTTTTCTGAAAATACAGCTATAATTTTCATGCTGAAAAGTGATTCCAGTTTTAAGTCTTTTCTAGGACCTTATGCTTTTGTTCTAAGCTTTCTTTGTAATAACCTCTGTCCATCTTACCAATGAACTTCTTCCACCACTATGTTTCATCTTTGGGAGGGTGTTCAGAGCAATGTGCAGTGTTAGCTTTCATCCCACAAACACAGCATTTTGCCTGGAGACCAAAAATTAATTGGTATAATCTTCTTCCAAATTTAGTTTTTTAAAGACAAGGTTCGTGGAATCTAGAGCTAGTCATAGTCCAGTCAACGTATTCTTTCACGCGAGTTGTTGATTTCTGTGGCTCATTCACCATTAACAGGAACTTCGTGGCTTATTATCCTCTCTAAGGGACAGCAGTTTGGTCACACAACACAGAAAAGTTCAGCGTGTGATCAATTTTATTAGTCACTGTGTGTAAGGCAGATGAGACATGTGAACACAGACATTTTAAACCCCAGAGATTACGTGTCTTGACTGGAAGACCAAATACTTAGTGATCCTGTAAAGTTAAGACTTTTTACAGGAGAACAGAGTTAAATGATTTTTTGGAGCTTTAATTGAACTTTTCAAATCCGAAGATTATTAGAGAATTGCCATTTATTTTATATTTACTTTTCCGTTTTCTTCTCTACAGTCCTGAAATGCAATCTGTGAAGAGGCCTCAGCTTGACATGCTCAACATCCTGAGGTAAGTTTAAGAAAACATTAATAAAATAAAAACACTAGGAAGTCACAACTTTATTTTTTTTACCCGGACTGATCACAGTTTGACCTCTCCTCTCTTTCAGAGTTGCAGCCAATAATGCAAAGCGGGGACTAGATGCAGGGCAGCCAGGCGGAGAACAGTCGTCCAAAGCTAAGAAGAAGAATGACTGATGAACAGCGAAGTTGCAGGATTAGTGGGAGTGCTAGAGAAAGAAAGAGTGAGGAGAAGGCGAGCATCTGAACAAATTACTTTCCTTTCGCAGAGGGATCGCAAAGGGATGTGTTCGTCCCAAGAGGGCCACATATTGTTCTGTTTGTTCCTTCGACTGAAAGGTGGAAATACTCGCCCAAGGTCTGCAGGTACGCAGTGGAAACAGAGGTGGAGGATCAGAGATGGTGGAGATGCTTCCGGGTTATACTCAACCCTGGATATAGAGTCTAAAGGGAGCTGAAGCGATTGAGTCACAGCCCTAAAAGAGACTCAGTGCAAATACAAGCATGGAAATATGGGACATGCATGAAATGCTTGCTTTAATATAACCATTTTATTTCATATATTTTAAAGAAACAGTACCAATTAGGGTTTGCATTTATAATATGACTGAGATTATGTAACGCATCATAAAGAGATTAATAAAAACGAGGTTAGACACACACAAAAAAGTACAGTTTTGTTTTCTATACCAAAGCAAATAAAGGAACTTATGAGAAGCAGAATTGAAAGGAACACAAAATCCTATTAGAGGAACATGTGTGATTCAATTGTGTGTCAAGCAAACACATTTCTTGGTTCAAAAGGAGACCTTGCATGGATGAATGGCTCAGGAATTCAGCGCTTCACATCAATGACAATTTTACCTGCTATTTAGAGGCAGGCCAATGACCTTGTTATCACAGGGATCTGTGGAAAGAATGCTGCGATTTGTAAGTCATGAAAGCACAAAAATACCCTGTCACCCTGTGTTTTTCTCTGACTGCTTGCACTGCACACACAGTGCGAGCGCACCTGAATGTGCAAAGAGGTCGAAGAAGGTTGTCACAAAACAACAACAGCCTTCATAAACCGAAACGATTTTCCTGAAACGATCAGGCAGCAAAGACAAACACTGGCAGCTGACTGTTAGTGTGTATCTATTTTTAAGAAGTAGGTTGCCTTGCTTGACGGCATTTCAGGTCATTCTTAACATACTTGGGCTTTTCTCTATGGAGGCCCCCTGCAGCCATCCTTCCCTGACAGGCCTGAACAAAGCCACAGGCTGCCTGCTTCCAACGTAGAAAACAATTAGAGTGTCTGCACGCAAACGGTGCTTTGCCATGCCTCAGCATCACTGGTTCGTCATCATGAAACTACAGTAATTTTTTCTTCTCTAAATCGAGGGAAATTCTATCTCTGGTAACTGGGAGGTAGATGCTGTTTGTTTTCATTTTCTTTTTGTTCTCAGTTGCCAAGAGTCAGTCACAGTGATAACACTATCAGAAGAGCTGATTACGTTGTAAAATGTGTTATGAGGTTGAATAAGATATGCATCTGATAAAAAAAAAATTATAATTATATGTTATCCAGTGTGACGAAACATGACCCCCATATGCCTTTGGAGCCAAACTCTGTCCATGGTGCTGGCATGGCAGAGATGCAGTATACCACTTTAAAAGCAACACAAGTTAAAGGAACAGGTGTAAGCTTTTTAATGCCTCAGCTGCTACTGCTGACGCCACCTGGGGTCTTTCATAACACCAATGAAGGCCTGTTTAAATGAAAAAAAGACGATTGCATCAGTCGATGGTAATGTAGGATTTTTAATGTTTCTGAAATGACATTCATTAAGTTATAAATTGATTATTTTTGACTCTATGATAATTTCTATCTGATTATTGCAGTGGTGTGTATTAGAAAATAATGTATTTTCCCTTTTTTTGTCACATTTCAGATAATTAAGGAAACTTTTTATACCTTAGTAAAAACAAAAAATACAGTTTTCAGACTTAATTTATTCAGCTAAAAAATCTATTCAGACCAACCTGGCTCTGTGTAAATATATACATGTCCAAGTAACCGTATAGCTGGTTATGACACCCTTCCCAGCAAACAACTACCATAAAGTTTTTCTCATAACTTGCACTGAGTAGTTTACATTCCTTCTACGTTGACTACGATACTCCAAATCGTAAATTTTTTAAGTGGAAGTTGACATGTTGTTGTGATTTGGGTCATGCTGCTGCTGCATAATCTGAATGCATTTGAGGTTAAGATCCTTGGTTGATGGAAAAATGTTTTTCTTCAGGATTTTTTGATAGAGAGCTGAATTTTTATTTTAATCGATTTCTGCACGTCATCCAGGTCCTGAAGCAGCAAAGCTACCTCAGACTGTCACACTAATACCACCATGTTGGACCGGTGCTATGATCTTAAGCACTACGCCAAACAGAGCTAAGAATCATATCAGGAAACTGCTAATCACATTTTTTTCCGCTACTTCAATACTTTTCGCCATACAGTTGCAAATCACCAAACAGAAAGGATATTATATTGTTGTTGAACTTGTCTGTCATGACAGTTTTCAGTTAAAACTGACAAAAATTGTTTGCATATGCACAAATAGTTTTATGTTTGCGCTGAATGTGATAAAAATGAGAACAATGCAATTTCTGGAGGTGAATGAATACTCTCATTTGCAATAGCCATATAACATGAGAAATGACCCATGGTGACCGGATAAAAAAACATTTCCTAAATGCTTTTAGTGCGCTGTGTTCACATGTTCTCAAAATACTTTTATTGAAGGGACAGACAGGAGGCATTGATCATAGTGGCTATCAGTCTGTTTCCATTCTTAAAATAGCCGACTGTTTGCATCAAAGGTTTTGCCTTTTCTATCACCTCTGACAAAAATCGTGTGGAACATTTGGAATCATTTGTCTCATAAAGTATTTTTTGTATATGTGAATTTTAATATTTTTCACAGTCTTAAATGGTAAAGATGCAGAGTATTTTCAAAGCATTCATGTCCCTTCATTTTTTTTCCTCCAAAACATTTGCCACAGTTCAAGGATGAAGTTGTAGAGATGTTGCACTCCAAAAATCTGGCATTTGTGGAACAAAGGCAAGAAGAAAGCCTCTGTGAAACAAAGCTATCAGATAGCCTTTTGAAATTTTACCATACTGTAAGCTGTGTGGATGACACACGTGGAACAAAAGGCTCTGGCATGGAAGGTATCACTGCGCATCACCGTGAACACCATCCCCATATCAAAACACGGTGGTGGCAGTATAATGCTGTGGGATGCTTTCATTTGATAGGGATGAGAGTTGATGGGGAGATGAATGGTAAAGACAGGGCAATCGAGGAAGGCAACCTGTTGGAAGTTGCAAAAGACGTTAGATTGGAACCATTTTCAACTTCCAGGAGGTAAAACGTGCAACATGCTGAGGACATAAGACTGATGAGTCTTGACTCTTTCAATGATCGATCTAAAAGGGAAAATTAGTTTCTGCTCTACTTGCATACTAAAATATTTTTTGATATTAGAAAAAATTAGAAAAGTAAAGAAACAAAACTAAAAAATAACTAAAAAATGAAAACATTTGATAGTCTCAGGAACACTGAAATAAAAGACTACATCAGCTCATTATCCGGTCATATTGGAGATATTTTGCAAAGGTCTTTATTAGGTCTTTATCAAATATGATTTTTTTTTTGTTTGCATCACTGGCCAACAACCAGTTAAATTTTGTGATATCCATGTCTAAAAGAGTTCGTTTCAAATAAGAGTAAGCCTGATTTGCTTTGTTGAATGCTAGATTTTATACAATTAATGGCAAGTTTAGTGGGTAAGATTGTTTTCAAATTAAGAGTGTTGGGCATTATTAAAGGTAGAATCAAAATATAAACATACTGCTCATTATATTTCAATAACAACATCAGATTGTTACCCTGAGATCTTGTTCCTGGGGTGAAGTAAGAAAATATTTTTTTTATTGATATACTGTATGTTTCCCTTATCTGTTTTACTTTGAGATACCAGAGTTCAACAATGTCATCTGATAAAGATTTCTAGATAAAATCTGCAAAGGATCTTAATTCAGGAATTGCAGATTACATTAATATCTCCATCCTATAGCAAGTGTTAAATGCAATGTCGGATTTTCAAATAGAGTCAGTGGATGGGTTGTTGTATAGTAGGAATGGATAATAAGCAAGATTAAAATAAAAAAACAATAAATACAGTCATGTTAACCTACAACAAAAACAACACAGTACAAATACTTTTTTTAAGACATTTTCATGAAAATTAATACAAACTAAACCTCCAAAATAAAAGCTCAAATAGATCAACTTTGAAGGTTTTAGCTCTCACAGGAACGCACACTGTAAATAATCAGCAACACAGGAGAGATGTTGGGATGTTGCTCATTTCTAACCAGCTCTTGCAGCGTGTACAAACACATTAGACATTTTACATACAAACATTGCTTTCTTCCAATCTCTTTTGCATGTCCCTGCAAGGCCTGTTCAGAAGTCAGTCTCGAACTGTCATTCTGTGGGTAGACAGAGTGTTGAGGCACAAATGGAGGTTGTTTAGAGGATGCAACGATACCACTTTTTTTCCCAAACCGATACAATACCGATACCTGGATCTGAGTACCTGCCGATACTTCTACCACAAAAAAAAAATGCAATGAATTGGAAGACGGGTTTTATTTTCTTCTCTGCTTGTTACAACACTTGATGGTGAATTAGATTTTTTTTTTAAATACCACAAAACTAAAATTTTAAGTGAAAAATAAACAGTTTCTGTCAAATCTTTACGGAGTTTCCACATTTTAAGTATCGGTTCATGACATTGGTTACTAATACAATTACATTAGGACGTTATCGGCCCCTATACCGGCATTGGTTTTGGTGCATCCCTATAAGAGACAATAGATAACTGCTTCTGATCCAAACAAGACACTCATTTTTTATCCAGTTTGATGTATCAAACTTTGAATTCTTTGATTCATTTTTAGCTCTTCTCAAATTAACAACAGAGATTAAAACTGTGTTCATTTTCAGTTGATTTAGATTAAAATTTATTAGTATACCACAAAGATGTATGCCTTCTTTACATTTTCTGCTGTAAAACAACTAAGATGGAGAAAAACAGAAGCAGACAATTATAAACTAAAGAATTAGAAAATAAACTCAAAAAAGTTTGGGAAATATGCTGGTGACAACAACAACAAGGAAAACAAGATGTGGGTAGAAGCAGACTGTGAACAGGAGGATTTGACCAGGCAATGAGAGTAACCAAGCCAAGCAAAATACCAGGTTAAATATACATGCAGCCAAAGCCTTGCCAATGTGATAAAGAAGTAATAAAACATGACTATTTCTATGTTATACATCAACTATCACAATTAAAGAAGGAAATGAAAATTGAAATTCTAAATTGACATAATGAGTCAATTATTCCTACTGAACTGTGCAGAAATCAGTAATCTAATCGACCCATTTCCATCTTAGTATCGTTTCAGTAATACTGCCAACTATGCACTGAAATTGCTCTTTATTACTATGACACCTTGGTGAAAGATAAGCTTCCAAAAAATCAGGTTTATTCCCCAGGTTCATTGATTTGATGCTTGTGTCCTTACTAGAACCAGGAAAGTAAAAGACATCAGCCCAGTTCTAAAGTCCTTGCACTGGCTCCCTGTAGCTCAGAGAATAGACTCCAAAATACTAATACTAGTTTATAAGTCACTGAATACCCTAGCACCAAAGTATGTTGAAAAACCGTTTCCACTATACCAACCCCCCCCCACCCCACCCCACCCCTAGACCACTCAGGTTTCTACTTATAGTCTAGTATTAATCACTAGAATTAAAACTAGTTTTAAGTTGCAACTAAAAACCTGCTGAAACACTGAGTTCCTTCAAGTCAAGACTAAAAACCCATCTGTTTATAGCTGCCTTTGAGTAAGCAATTAATAATAGAATGTCACGTTTTAAAGTGTCATGTAAGACATGTTGTGTTGTATTTTAAGCTTTTTATTGCTGCTGTGTTTTTATTTTATCCCCTAATTATGTACAGCAAATTGATTTCCCATTTGTTGAATGTGTGCTATGCATATAAAGCTGCCTTGCCTTGATTTGTATTCTCCAAAGGTCTATCAACATTTCCACCCAGTTCATGACAGTTTGGATTAAGATCAATCTAGAAACCCATAACACTTATCGTAAATGGAGACTGGGTGTGATGGGAATACTCTTAAATCAAATCTAATGAAAGAAAATTGTGCTTTTATTATTTTTATCTAATGGAATTAGATAACAAACCTTATAAATAGTTGTTCCACCCATGGCAATGACGGCTCCTATCAACCATTTGTGATAACTGGAAACTAGTTCTTTGCATCACTGTGCAAAAACTTTGGCCTGCTCTTTGCAAATTGTTTTAATTCAGCAAAGCTGAAAGGTTTTTAAGCAAGAAGGACTTGTTTGAGGTCTTGTAACAGCATCTCAATCACATAAAAATCCTAGCTTGGACTTGGCCTCTCGAAAACCTTCCTTTTGGATTTTTTTTTCTTGTTTGAAGATAAAAATGCTGGTGTAATACGGTGCCTATCTCAAACATTCCTCAACCATGCAGGCACACACACACATACACACGTTGCTATACTATCTTCGTGGAGACTTCTCATTGACATAATACTTTCCGTAGCCCCTTACCCTAACCCTAACCATCAAAAATGAATGCCTAACCCTGACCCTTACCTTAACCACAACCTAATTGTAACCCTGACACTAAAACCACATTTTGAGCCTCAAAAATGCCTTCAAAGTTGTGGGGCCCGGGATTTTGGTTACCCACAACGGCTGTCGGTCCCCACGAGGATAGTAAATCCAGATTTTTTTTGATCCCCATGAAGATATTAAAACATAAAGACACACACACATTCAAACACAAGGGTAATTTAGAAAGACCAATTAACCCAACTGTGATTGTTTTTGGACTGTGTGAGGAAGCCGGAGTTCCCTGGGGAAACACACACAGGCACAGAGGGGAACATGCAGACTCTATGCAAGACCCAAGGCTCGGATTTGAACCTAGGACCTTCTTTCTGCAAGGAAACAGTGCTACCAACTTCACCATTATTAAATCCCCCCTTTTACATATTAAGTGTCCAATGATATAAATAGTATGTAATTGTTCAAAACCATCCATCCATCCATTTTCTTAACCGCTTATTCCTCAAGGGGTGGCGGGGGCGCTGGTGCCTATTTACAGCTGTCAACGGGTGAGAGGCGGGGTACAGGTCGCCATTACATCACAGGGCCACACTTAAGGCATCTCTCCACCGGTACGATTCGACTCGGCTCGGATCAACCCGGCCGCAGTACCTTTTACTCTCCACCAGCAGAAGTCTGGCTGAGCCGCTCCGAGCCGATACTATTTTTCGCACCACCTCAGCTGTGGTTCCATCCGTGCTGAACTTTTACTGAAAAGCGACGTCAGACGGCTGTCGGTCACTGATTGGCTGGAGGGCGGAGTCACTGGAGAGTAACTTGACAGCCTTTTAACAACAAACCGACCGCCATTTTGAAACCTCGCTACAGCGAGTGGATGTGTCTAGTGTTTGCTCCAAACGGAGTTTCAGCATTTCTGAGTTTGTTGGCTGAAGAGAAGATTCAGTGTGAGCTGGATGGAGCTGCTCGCTGTGAGAGGGTTATCAAGGAGGAGTCAGAGCTGATCGTGGTTCAGAGCCAATGGCTCTCACCTGCAGGCCAAAGCAGAGAAACGGAGAACGCCGAAGTCCTGAACGCGCTGTCTCGTACTCTCGGTAAGAAGCAAATTTCCTGCCGCTTGTATATTTTATTCACAATATTAACCTATTCAGCTGCATATTATCTTCAGTATGACAGTTCTTTTTATGATCAGTTTTTGTAAATATAAATGACCTACTTTGTACTTACGTTTTCTGCAGCACAGTGAGACATTTGTTTCTATTCCTTAATTTTAGTTCTTAGTGTATGTTTTAAATGCACTGTAAGCATATAGTACTTAAAAAAAATATCTGTGATCCGTTGCAGCGGGATCAACAGCTTCTTCTGCAGGAATCCGGCTTACGGAGGGTGGAGATGACAAGATATGCCTTCAATCTGCCTTCAATCAAACCTTCCTGAGATGCTGCAGACTAAACCATGACCTACAGACATGTACAACTGGACTTTGTTTCTGAAATTTTTCTATACCTGTCCAATAAAAATGTCCAAGTTATACGCTTGTATTGTCATTTGCAGTTTCATTACACCCTGGTTGGTGGAATAATTTTAGCTAATAATGTCTGGCATCAGCGTTCAGCAACATTTTAAAAATCTGATAGTAACATTTGCTCCGGCTGTTAAAAGTAAAAAAAGTCTTGCGCTGCTAAATAAGTAAACTACATACATTTGAAGGCTAAAGCCTTAGCCTACTCAAAGATGGGATATGTGTAAAACACATTGTGGTGGTGCTGATTTAAAAAAACTTAAAACATTTTCAAAGCATACAGCTTTATTACAAAACATACAGTTGTGGTTTGTAATTCATAGAATTCGTAGCATGTATATGGTAACTCTTTTCTCTTAGGGGACACAGAGGAGAAAAGCTGCGTCGCTCTAGCGCTGGACGTAGTTTGCTGCACATGTAGATGAATTTGTTCCGACATCCTGAAGTTCTGCAGCACTGTGCTTCGGTGAAACCCAGAAGAACGTCTCATCACGGCTGCGACGACTTCACAGAGCAGTCATCTGAAACACGCACACACACAATACTTATTAATAAAGACAACTTGTTAACATAGGTTTTTACGCTGGGCTTTAGCGAATAAATAAATATCCAGAGCATATTTATAGCCCACCACATCGGGGTAGTATTTGCATTGCATAGTATTGCTGCCGGGGTCCTGTCGCGTCATTCTCCTGCAGAGCTTCTCACACTCGTTTGTACTACTCCACCGTGTTTTTCCTTGCAGTGTGCAGCTTTTCAGGGGTCTGTATTCTTAGATTAGAGAGGCTTTCTCTTCGACGTGGAACTACAGAAATCCACAAACTGAGCAAAAAGCTAGTGAGGTTGCAATTGTTCAACTTTTGCTCCGAGCCTTTGTTTACTTCCCGCTACGTACTCTGGGGCCGCCCACCATATGACGGACCCGCTCTGGTTTGTTGCAACTGTGAAGCAACACTTGACGAGTCAGGTCATGTCGTGCCGCGGTACCGATAGTACCGGTATGGTATGGCAAAAGGTACTAGTGGATAGATGCCTATAAAGGCAGACAAGACAAAGAACCATGCACGCACACCTAAGGACAATTTAGAGCGATCAATTAACCTGACAGTCATGTTTTTGGACTGTGGGAGGAAGCCGGAGTACCTGGAGGGAACCCACACATGCACGGGGAGAACATGCAATCTCCATGCAGAAAGACCCTGGGCCGGGATACAAACCCACACCCTTCTTGCTGCAACGCAACAGTGCTTACCATTGCGCCACCGTGCATTACACCGTGCAGCCCCTTTGACTAATGGTATAAATAGTATGTAATTGTTCAAAGAGAAAAAACCATTAAACCAAAAATACTTTCCAGAAAGAGTATATGAATCTGAAAGTCAAGCCCTAAACAAACAGTAAAAAAAAAAAAAAAAAAATCAAGCACAACCCTGACATGGGACCTGAGAGATGCGGCACCTTTATTCAATCATATGCCAGGTTTCAGAACTAGACTGGTAATCAAGTCATTGATGTTAAAATAGTATTTTCTCCTTTCATTTATCTTTTGAAATTATTTTTTCCTATATTCAAAAAATTACTATTAAAATAACTGTCTTTAAACAGGCTCTTTGTAACAAAAGGCTTTATGGTCCAGTTTAAGATTGACTCCTCTGCCTTTTTTATCCCCTAGTTTATTTTTATTTTATTTTATTTTCAACATGTCCTGTCTGCCAGTGTGACAATCATAACTGGTTTATTCAATTGATTCATAAGGTGTCATTTAAATTGCATAACAAACAAAAATCAAATGTTTTTGAAACTTCTCAGACAATGGACTAAAAATGAGAGGAAAAGCTGTAAATGTGAAAAGAAAGCACAAATAAGCATTGAAATATGTGTGGCAGAGGATCTTTAAAACATTACAGGAAGTAAGCCAAGCACCACAAACTAACCTGCAATCCATCTTAAACCTCAACCACTGCATGGAGATAAACTATTAAACCAGGAAGCAAGAAATAATTTTAACGATTTATGTTTAATGTCAAACATTCACAAAGTTCTCAAAGAATAAATTGATTTTATTAGTTTAGTTTTTTTCCCTGTGGGTTTGAATGTTTCCTTGTGCCGTAGGTCATGTATGGCTTTAAGCAATCCTGTTGTCATGTGAATACATCTATTGTGCAGATCTACACAGATGTAGTCTTTTCAGCTTGTGTCTGTATTCATCCATTTCAACAGTTTAACAGATAATCAAAAGCAAACATGGCCTCAGATCAGTTCTTTGCGTACGCAAAGAATATGCCACCACTGATTGACCAGTAGAGGGCGTTTGGCTACCGTGATCTCGGTCTGGAACAAACATAAGCATAACACTGTTGGACTGATTAGCAAAACTTTAAAAGATTAGCTAAGACTAACCGTTATTGGAGGTAGGATAGTTTAGCTACAGTGTATTGTGTTTATTATTACAGTGCATACGAACATTTACAACTGCTGAATTTATTTATCTTAACAAATTATTTGTTCTTATTATAAATTAATATTTTATGTCTCAGGAGTGCCACAATGAATGTGATTAGACTCTAAGACTTTTAGTATTCCCAGGTTCTGCAGAGTAGTCATCTAGAGTTTCAAGACTACTTTAAGAGTTCTTGACAGACCAACAAACGACTTCTCTGTTGAATTAATAAAAACAAGTGAAGGCAGTAAAAAAAAGTTTTACAAGCTTTTTTTTTTAAATAGAATTTACGTAGGCTGACATTTCTCCGAACAGTAATCAAGATAACAGAAAGACAAGATAAGCTCTTTCTAAGAAACGATCTGCATTCAGGTAGTTGGAGGGCAGCAGGAGAAATGACAGGACATGTTGGATGCAAGGTGAAGACACATCTAATTAAAAACGAAAAAGTGTAACAAAAGAGAGGAGCATCTTCATTATGCAGGATTATACAACCTAACATGCAGGAAGGTATTTGCACGTATCAAGTAAGAAATGTAAAAAGCCTTATTGAAGAGTGATCTTTTATTGCAGTAACACAACCATGAAATAAAATTTGTATAATAAAAAAAAATCTCTGATTGATCATACAGGTTTAGAGGAAGAAATAAGACCATATCATGAAATAAACAAGGTGTTGCAATGTTTTTTAGTTTTTATTTATTTAAACTTTCTATTTAAAGTTGTTTTGAGCTTCTAGGAAATTCTAATAACCAGAAAACTACTTTCTGATTCCCAGTGGTGTAAAAAAAACACCAGAAAAACCATGACACCTCCTACAGGGTGGAACAAGAATCCATGTTTTTTGCATGGCACAAAGTAAGAATAAAAAAAAAGGGTAGAGTAACCCCTCGAACACCTTGAAATCCCGTATTCCTTGTTCTATATATATATATATATATATATATATATATATATATAACTAAATTACTGTCTATTATTTATTAATTATACTGCTGTTATTCTGATTGGTCCTCTAACCTTTTCTTTCATAGTTTTTCCTTCCACTCAACTTTCCAATAATATGCTTGGATAAAAGGCTGTGAAAGCTCAGCATCTTAAGCAATTACCTTTTGTGGTTTACCCACTTTGCAGAGGCTTTCAATTAATGTCTGCTGGAGTCTGATTGGGAGGTCAGTCCACCCTATGAGTGTGCAGCTCATACAATGGCCGTAACATTTCCCTGTGTATCACTTATGTGTATCGGATGTTTTTAATATATGAATTTTACTTTTTGAAATATAAACAACTTTTCAATTATGTTTGAATTGACAGATATGCACGTGAAAATGAGGAGTTTGAAGGACGTTTTCAAAATCAAAAGCAGTCAAATAGTTCATGATGAAAAACAGGAGAGGAGCAAGTAAACATTCTTCTCCCCACATGAGGAGCTGGATATAACGGTATGCTCCCCCACCCCCTGTATCGATGCAGTGCAGTGCCTGGTGGGTACTGAAGTCCTCTCAGCACAAAGTGGGGGTCGCGTTTGCAATGCGGACCGATCAGCTGCAGCTTCCACGGAAAACTACCAGTACCGAGATGCCCGAGCACGGATGGTTTCCGGGAAGAGCCTGAAATGTTTGGACCGGGTACTGGAAGACGAGAAGAGGGGGGAGAAAGTGTGAGGTAAATGACCGATGTGCTATTTTTAAATCGGTTCCCACTATTTGCAGAGAGGAGGACAGACTGAGTCTGGATGGGGGGATGAATGGAGCCTGGACCTGGAGGAGCAAACATGACGGGTGAGTTTTGGTTTTCTCTGCAGACAATAACCTCCCACAAGTTGCGATGCTGCAAGTTGGCCGGTAGGCAACAACAGTAGGGTTCGTGTCTGCAGTGCGATGCTGCACGGATCAGCAGATCCTGGGTGCCAAAGAGCACCGGTGCTTTCTGTGCTTTCAGCCGCTGAACCTCCTTTGTCACTGATGCGCCGATGAGGCGCAACAAAGGATGCGTGTGATCGGCAGAATGTTGGAGGGTGTTTGTCGATAAATGCAGCCGCAGGGACTTTGTGTTTGCGATATATTAAAATATATAGGCCTTGCATGTGATCAAGGTTCTGTTTTCGCTCTCTGATTGTTAGTTGTATTGACATATATCACACAGACGCCTGTTTAAGAGTGTTTATTAAGAAGATAATGCGTTTAAACTAGTTAGCATGATGCATTTCTGCAAACGCACGATTTTTTCTTTTACTGCACTTCATCGGAAGCTGATATATTCTTCGTGCTGGCTGACTTCATCGTAGTGTTCAGTCGAGTCCAGTTCCAGCTTCAAGATTTGCCTTTCTACCAGTTCTGCTCTACCGGCCCGGCCGCGCCTCTTCGCGGCGTTTTACGGCCACGGGGACAAGGATGCATTCAAGGACAACACGTTCACTAGATAGTTCATAATAAAGGAACAAAACAGAGATTGAATTAACTTCTATTACCGTAATGTTTCACCAATGTATTTGTAAAACAGCATGAGTAATGGCATGCAGTTACAAATTTCTAGTCATTTTTCTGTTCTATTAATGTCTGAGATCTGACAGTAACTCTAGTTACCTCTAGTAATCTTTTTAAAAATGTCCTAGACTGCTAAAATCTAAATGTTATCAGATTTTAACATCAAACCTAATAGCTAATTAAGTAGCATACTGATGTTTTACTTTTGGAAAGGTTTTTATTACATTTTAGATTCACTTTTTAAGAATAATTCTCAATAATTTGTCCAGTTTACACAACGAAAAGTTGCTAATGAACAGTAGGGTGTAGGCAAATCTCATTATGATAACATTTTACTAAAAAAGGATTTTATTTTGAGAAGTGAATCTTTCGGAGTCAGTAGGCTACATCAAGAACTCCCTAACAGTCACATACAATGAATTTTTCCAGGACCTGTGACTATTCACAGGAGAGACAGACACAAAAGCATTCACCTACATTCACTACTGAGAAACAAGAAATAATAGAAAAGTTAATGACAGAAATATGTGATCACATTTTGTAAAGTCATCTTTTTTTATTTAAACTTGTACACTGCAGATACCCCCCCCCCAATTGACCTTATATTAATAAGTATCAGATATTAACAATTAATTAGTTAAATTTACACGTGAAAACTTTATTTTAGATTGTAGAATAAAAAGTACTTTAAAAAATTAAATTAAATTAAATTAAAAAATACAAAGCAGTAACACTACCTTGAAAATTTCTGTTAATACTAATTATTATTATTATTAAATGTTTAATAAGACTTTAAAATCAGTTGATTATTGGATTGAAGTAATCGTGGTAGAGACAGTGTACGAGCTGTCCGTGAACGCACTATGTGGGGGTTAATTTGCACCCGTATAACGTTGTGTAGAAGCGCAGCTAAATGTGTGGAACCTACTTCGACACAACACCTGTCTGTTTTACTCCGAGCTGCATCTTCAGTCCACCGGCGCAGGATCACAGAGCATCAACACACACACACACACACACACACACACACACACACACACGCACAAACATCTGCCTTTCACGCGTTGGACCAAGTCGGCATCTCAGGTAAATTGTTTTGTGATTCCGGAGATAGAAATGGTTCTATTTGGAGATTTTAAAAAAAAAGAACCATACAAAACCTAAATAGCGCGGGGTAACGATTTTTGTAATATAATTTGGTTGTGTATCTGTATCAACTGCGCTTCTGTTTCTGATGATGTTTTTAACGGATTGCAGCCTTTCAAAGAGCTAGTCGATGATGAACCAGAAATGCTTGCTTTTATCAAGGGCATTAAATTGCTTTACGGTAAATAAGTAGAAAACCAGTGCCAAATAATGAGCTATCAATTCTTTCTGAGGATGCAAGGCAACCCATCCGCTATTGGTGCTTTAGGTGTTGCGTGTGTTTATTTCTGTACGAAACAGGTAGGTCGGTGACATGTTAGACCTCTGTGAGCCAGGTCTCCTGTGCAGCAGCATGCATTTCCTCCTGTTTCCTCAGCCTGAAGCCTAATAGCTCCCCAACTTAATTTTCTCTCCCAAGAAAAATAAAAAGCAGCCTTGTGATGTAGCTCTTCCCACTTCCCATTGAAAGTCGTCTCCTTAATGGACCATTAAGAGCCAACCACGATGGTTAAGCTGTCAGCTGGGTTTGATTGATTCTGTTAGACCACAGATCGGGGCTGGAGATTCCTCCAGAAGCTCTCGGCTGAATGTCTCTAGTACACCCCCACTCTTGCTCTCTTCTTCAGAGAGTTGTCACTGCAGGGCATGGAGCAGGAATGGTCTGCAAGCTTTAGATGATCACAATGTACAGTTTGAGTAGAAATGGTTAAGTTTTATCATACCGTTTTGGACTAATTGGCACCACCGTTTTTTGAAATTGTATCTTTAATCAAGGCTTGATACTGTTTAGCCCGGTGGATGCAGTCTGATGATGTCTAAAGAACGTTACAGTGCTCAAATCACAACGAATCATGTAAGCACAAACTGGAAAGTGAGAATGGAGAAAAATATTTATTATTTCGAAAGGTATCTATTTATTAACATCAGAACAAGAATAATTAGTATAGACAACATTGCTATGACTACCTTAATCAGTATGTTGGGATTTATTTAGCAGTAGAGAACCAATCAGACCCTTTCCTTAACATACTGGTTGTTTTATTTGAGTTTTTATAACTCATATGTTTTTTTCCCTTTCTTTAGAACTGTAAAAAAAAAAATCCCTTAGGCTTCTTTTTAGATGGGTAGTAGTTTTTAAAACCCATCAGAATATGAAATAATAACATTCCCTTTTTTTTTCTAAACCAACGGTCGCCATTGTCAGGCTCCTTCTACAGACCACTGTGGTTTGGATTAACTTTGCTTGAAATTAGTATAGAGGGCAGGGTTTTTAAATATATGAATAAGGTAAAAGCGAGTTTTAGTTTTTCTTCATGTGTTTTCACGTAATATCTGCAAAGAATTCCAACATCTGTATTTCATTATTGGTAATAATAATAAAAAAAATGCTGCAATTAGATAGCAAACTACAATACATCCTTTTTTTTTCTTCTTTTATGGAATGTTCCATATAAGAAAAAGTTCCTTGGATGATTTTTGTGTTCGAATAGTTAAAATAAGTAATAACATGAGACCACAAAAGAAATAAAATGTTGGTATGTATTTATTAAACTTGAGAAAGAATTGTTTTTTTGTGCTGTAGATAAATATAATTGATTAGGAGCCATGATGATGGTGATTCTTAAAAACAATGGAGTAATGTGGCTGTAAATAAAAAGGGGGTCAGAATCTTTTTTTAACGCATTCATTTAACAGAAAAATGAATCTGTATTTTACTCACTTTTTAAGAAACATAGCCAGTGAAAGGAAAATTGGCCTATTCTGATCTCTGGCTGATTGATTTGTGCCCCCTTGTGATTGAGATACGTTCTGCTTTGCCACCCTGAAACACACACCAGTTGGATGGACAACTGATGAGGAAAACTTTCGCAAAGACGAGAGGCATTTTGGGCTCCTTGTAAAAGTGGGACACTGGTCCCTGTGGTGAGTGGCGCTTTTCTGGGGCAGGCTCGGCGGTGACGCTCGCTCAGCACGGATTGGGAAAAGACGGACTTGTCCGTCCATTTTGGAGCCAGGTGAGGAGTCTGTGCGGCTTGATTTATCTAGCAGGGTCTGCAACTCTGACTTGGTGGCTAGATGTACTTTTGCTCATGTTTCTCTTGTAACTACTACTAAATTAGCTTTGCATTGCTTGAGAGAGGTTTTTTTTTATATTAGCGAGTACATGGAGGTCTTCAAGTGTGAACTTAATGTGTGTTTTCATCTGGCTTGGCGGCTTTTTTTTTCTTCTGCTGAACCCTGGAGTTAGGAGCAAACTGCTATTTAAAGATGGCATATAACTTAGCCAGCTGCTGCCGTTTCCACTCCCTTCATAATTGAATCAGAACTAGTAAGACTCACTAGTGAGGGTGTGTGCACTGCGCAGAAGATTACACAGTCGAAACCTCTACGTGGTTTGAAGCGGTTACACTTTCACATACCTGGTTGAAAGCCTCCTATTCTTAGACAGTGTGTTTGTCCAAGACGAAGGATAACAAAGACAGAATCCCTGCTTGGATCATCTGCTCTGGAGCTTTGGAGGATGTGAATAGGAAATGTAAGTTTTTAAACAAGACCCTTCGCTTTGCTCTGATGGGGTTGTAGTCAATTATAGCTTGGGTAGTGACTGATGATGTTGGGACAAGAGGCTGGCTCATTTATTCTCTCTGTCAGAATAATTAAGCCCTAATTGGGAACTGGTGTCATTAGCTGGCGATGTCTTCTTCGATCTGTTTGTCCTGGACTAATAATGGACCTGTGGTGAAGTTGAAAGTCCACTTGAGAATGAGTCTTTTGTGAGGTGAGACAGTTTGGAGAGTCCTGTGACTTTCATATAGAAGTAATCTGTGTGACGGAGGGCAGGCTGACGGTTCACCACTTAAAGGGGAAATAGTCAATCAACATCCCCTTTTTTCTTGTTTCTGACTGTGAGTGTGGCAGAAAGTGTAATTGAAAAGCTTGTATTTAATCAGACTATCACTGTTGTTTTTATCTGTATGTTGTGGCTCAAATGCAGCAAGCTTGCACAGGTTTTAATGTAATGCGTCAAAGAAAGCCGAATTGTAGAAAACGTACCTTGTATTTGTAGTTTTACCCCCTCACTCCCTTTAATCGTTTTTTTACTGTCTCCTCCGGGGATATTTTTTGTTCTTTCTGTGAAACATTCACCACTCTCCTCGATTATTTTTCAGTCATGCAGCCAAGGCTGTGGCAGGCAATGGGCGGGAGTGTAAAATAAAAAGCAATTTTAGACCACAAAAGCATCTGCCTGTTTCCAGCTTCCCTTGTGGTAAAAAGGAAAGTACTTTCCCTTTTCATTCTAATAACCCTATCATGCAATTGCATGTCTGCATTCGTTTTCAGTGTTGCAGAAAAATCCATACTTACATAGTCCATATCCATATTATCCATGATTCACAAACTGTGGTACGTGTACCACCAGTGGTACTCAAGTTCTCCCTAGTGGTACTTGGACAAAAGTTCTAAATATTAAAAAAAAAAAAAATTTATTAAAAAATGTATAATTCTCACACAGTGTGACTGTGGCTGGCAACAATTACCAATAAATAATCATTTTTGGGAGTAAATAAGCCTCCTTTATTAATTGTCTATAGTTAAAAGGGTCAGTCTTCTCTACTGTATGTTTAGGTTGGTTATGATCGTGATACTTGGAGAGCTCAACATTTTCTCAGGGGATACCCACTATAAAAAGTTTGATAAATACTGGTCTAGATTATCCGTGCGAGGTCACAGCGTGCCTTCCTCCGGGGGCAGGATACACCCTCCACATGTGTTTTTAGTGCTCTGGAATTTGCTGCACAATTATGACTCGAAAGTTGCAGTAATCACCTGACAGTAAACGTGTATTATCTCTTACTGCACTGTATAGATGCGCGGATGAAGATTCAATCACCTCTTCATGCCGAATGCTTGAAGCAGCTCCAACTGATGGCAGCCAGATCTGCTGTCGCTGATACTAATTTAAAACAATTCCTAATATCGTAACACCCAATTTTAATTGAGTTATAGTAATTTTAATGAGATTTCTTTTTACTTACTGCCGGTAACTTTGCTAAAAGTTTGCTCCTGCATTTTTATTCTCGTTTCGAAGTGGAAGTAAATTAGAGGAAATCCTTGTGTAGAAAGAATATATACATATAGATACATTCCAGTAATTGTTACCTATCAAATCATCATTATTATAATTAATTTAGTTCATTATTCCAACTAGTTTAAAATGTTTTCAGAGGAAATTCAGCAAATTGCATCGAGTTATTGACTTATGGCCTTCACTCCCACTTAAAGAACGTGCAGCGACTGTAGACAGTCGCCTGCGTTGTGTCGTTGACAGCAATCCCTGAGCAAGCATGTAGCGAGAGTGGTCTGGAAAAACTCCCTTTTAATAGGAATAAACCTCCAGCAGAACCAGAACGTGGCTCAGTACGCGAGGCCATCTGCCACAACCGACTGGGGGTTCAAGAAGACGGAATAGATGCACAAAAAATAAACGTAGAAACTGATGAGTGATCAGCAGTATCTCAACTGATGCCCCCTTCTAAGAATTCATCACAGTTGAACAGAACAGTAGACCAGGTATAACTTCTATGGAGAAAAAAATATTGAGAGAAAACATAAAGTTAGCCGTTAAAATAACAGTCAACTGTACAAATTGGAGAGTAGTAAAAGAAAAATGTTTAAGGGTGAGATAAAAGGTGGTCAGAACCCTAATAGATTTGACCGGACATGATGTTCCAGACATTATGTTTAGTTTCTTCACATTGATGCACGTTTAAAATATGTTTCAAACGTGCCAATATATGTGGGAAAATAAGCAATTGCATGACACAAGAATTGACCTTTTTTATGCATGTAGAGTTTTGGAATAAACTGACGGGCTTTATTTTTGTTGAACAAAAAATGACATGCTGGAGTTTATGGTTGTGTGGCTTTTTATTCTTGAGATAAGATTTAAGCAATTACTAAATGTTAGGGATGGGTATTGGCATGTGTATTTGTATCCCGATACTAAGGGGACCATACAATATATTACGATATAATATGATACCATGAGAAAGACTATTTATTGCGATTTTCAAAACTGAATTTAACTGTAGAAAAAACTGCCCCAGCATCCTAAACACTCTAACCTGTTTCATACGTAACACATCCAGTTTTATTACCAAAACTAGTTGATTCACTGGAACAAAGAAGGAGAAAACAGCCACCAACTACCAATCAGACTTTTCATTTTACTACAAAAATTACTCTCATCATTAATTCAAACTCATTAACTCAAATTCTCAAAAGTAAAAAAAACACTACTTTGCTTTTGAATATCGATACAATGACATAAAATATTATGATACATTGATGTATCAATATTTTCTTACATTCCTACTAAATTTGTTAAAGCCCTGATTGATTGTTTTTAAGTTAAAAACCCACTGAGAGGTCAGGGTCTATACCTATGTTATGAATGAATGTCAGCGTTCTTTTTCAGTCTGATTTTAAGATGATAGGACTATAAATGTGTTGTCAAGCGCATTTGTTTTCAGTGCGCTGGCCTGTTTGGTTGTTTCTAAGTTTTTTGCTTCTTCTTTTAATAGGGAAGTTTACCTTTGACCCCATCAGTAAACTGACTTTAAAGAGGAATAGAGAATACATTCATTCGGCAGATGCAGCTTTATTCTGTTGTAGGACGCTGAGGACTGATTTCAGTAGCACTTTTATCAAACGGTCTCATGTATTATTAGGCTGAAAGCAGAGTCTAAGAGGACTTTTGTCTCATCTGTGCACTGAACATTTAGTTAGACCATTAATTTGTACAAATGTTAGATAATATAGTGCACAATAACACCAGCAGAATGACACTTTACATTTCAATTCTACTGTAGTGTTAGCAGAGTTTCTCAAATAATTTTGTGCATTCCCTTTGGGGTTTGGATCTGGGTGGAATGAATTGTTTGCATATGTACCAGAAAGTCTTAAAATATGTCAATCTTTGAAGAAGCATAGTTACCTAGTGCAACATTTTGAAAACACAATTTTCTAAATGTAATTTGATTACAATTATTCAATGTAAAAACATTATGAAATAATTGTATTTCTAGTGCAATAATTATAACCTCCTTTCTATAAAGTACACATCACCAAAGCTTTAGAAATCATTTTTGAAAGTGATCTTTTTTCAGGATACTGAATTAGTAATCTGTGACTTTATGTTTTCTTGCAGTATAATTATGATTGTGTCACTTTGGGCTGTTACACTTAATTTGTCTACAAAATGAGAAAGAAAGGAGAACATGTCGGGTTGAACAAAAGCTTATACGTGTTGACCTTTACAAATAAATATAGGGGTAAAACAGCTGCTCTCCGAGGCTGGACTAGTTTCTCCTAACCACATGACAAAATACAAAAAACCAAACAAGATGCCAGATAAGTAAGGCAGAATGGCTTCCAACCTATAATGGTCACTAGGTGAGAGGCAGGATACATTCTGGACAGGTCACCAGCTGAATATTTCATTTATTAGTTAGAAATAATGAAAAGTGAAGAAAATTAAGTGAATATCAGAATTTCATACCAGTTTTTCAGCCCAACAGGATATGTGATTTTAGACAAGATTATGTCTGAATTGGCTGCTGATTATAACAGACTCTAACCAGCTAAAACTTGCTTTCATGCCCTTATTGTTTTAAAATAAACAGTAAACGGGAGTGATTACAATAGAAAAAGTGAATTCCAATTTTCTGTGGAGGTAGAAGGATATTTGTATGAGCTGTAATTCTCAGAATAAATTCTCCATATTTGGAAGAAGGAGAAAATTGGAAACTCTGAGAGAACCGTGTCTATCCGGTGGTGGTGTTGTACTCGACTGCCTTTATGTCCAGACTGCTATTGCTACAATGAGTGGAAAGTGACAAGGATGCTACTTCATAGTCAAATTTACAAGGAGGATAGATCTTGACATCCCGTCTGGTTTCATTTTTTTTTCTCCTTTTTAAAGACAAAGTTTGTACCAGAGAAATACTGTTCAAAGGCAAATTTAAAGACATTATGGAGTAATGGTAGATCTCAGCTAAACCAACGGACTGATTCAGTCAGCAGTAAAGATGAACCGATCAGAGATTTATGGCTGACTTCAATAGGAGGAGAGGCCAACCTTGTAATTAGCATATTTTATTTGTAAGTCAAGAGGTTGCATTAAGTAGAAAAATCTGTCTCTACCTGTATTCCCTGTAGAATGTGAATCTTTACCTTAATTCTAAGATTTCTAAAAAGTTAGGAACATTTTAAAAAACATGTTACAGGGCAGACAAGAGGTGGAAAGCTAAGAGGCACTAAACAGAGCATCTCTGCTGTAATGCTTTTGACGTCCCGGAACCTACTGATGTTGGCTCCAGCAATTTGCTCCTTCATCAGTTCATAAAAAGGCTTTAAAAGCAGGTCCAAATTGACCTACTTTGGCAGGCAAGTCCTATTTTTACCTGAAACATTATGTAGTTTTTTGTTTTTTTATATTGTCTTCAAATAATTCAAAAGAAAAATAATTAATCATTAGTATTTGTATGTCTCACAAATTAATAAACATGTATTTTTTTGCACCTGCAATTCTAGTTCAAATATCAAAAAAGTTTTGCTCGTTAACATTTTCTATTGTAGATAAGTGACTCACTTCTTGTAAAACTTGATCTTAAGGTATTAAGTACCCACTTGGACAATAAAACTGTTTAATGACAGTACTGTCGTGTAATGGTCTCACTTGTGAATAGCTGAAACACAAATATAAGTGTGAGCTAGAAAACTGCTTTTTCACCATTATTAGTGTGATACATCAGAAAAGGTTTTTGCTATGGCCGATCTGCTACGAAAATTGTGAACTTTTCCTGCAAACTGTTCCTGCAAACTGAGCTACTGAGGATCTTTCACACATCGTAAAATGACATGTTCCATTAAGCTCTTGCTCCTACAGGTCTTCTGTTTCATGGGTCCAAAAGAAAATACAGTGAAATAATGTGATTATTTTTAATATATAGACTTACATTAAAATGTATCTTATTTGAAAAAAAAGTAACAGTTATGGGGAAAGAAGTGCCATTTTAAATTTATAGATAAGCTCCATTATCTCCATCATCAGTAACGAGTTGGAAGTATTGGACAAGCAGTTATAAGGTCCTGCATCTATACAGTGTAGTACTGTCAATGCTGTAAATAGTCTGAAAAAGTGGCAAAGTATTTGGCACCATAGACACAATATCTGATGAAGCATGATGATAAAATATTAGGCTACATCCATGGATATTGTAGCCTAATTGGTTCATGCTCCATGCTAATTGGTGACAATACAGCATCTTTAAGCGTTCATGATTTACTTATCATATTGAGCAGTTATACCAATTGATAGACCACTGTAAGGAATTGGACGGGGGATTCTTGTTGAATGAACAAATTATATAAGTTTAATGTGTATTGTATCCAAGCAATTGAGAAATGGTTTAGAGTTTAAAATTTTTTTGTATTTTGACAATTGGTTGTGAGTTATGTCTGTAGAGTTGTGAAAAGTGACATCAAAGTCCTGAAAATTGTAGCACTGATTGAAAACAACTGAAATTACCCCACAAAGCCTTAAACTGAAAAATATATTTGATAGTTATAATAATAAAAACTTAAAATAACTATTTTTAATGCTGTCTTGTGGAATAATTTGGGAGTTTCGTCTCTACAGTTATAGTCACTTCAGGGTTTACAAAAATTGCACGCAGTTATGAAACAATGCAGAGATAATAATCTGAACAGAGGTTGTTGACATTACTCAACAGCAAATGGAAAATCACATCCACCAAAAATAAATTTTGACAAGTTTCCACATTTAGTACAGTATGTTGTGATTTTGATCTTTCTATGCTTTAGCTTTTGTTTTTTTGAGCAGCATCTTGCAATATATGGTCTTTTATTTATTTAGTTAGTTAGTTTCTTTAAGTTTAGGGTCTGTCTTTGCAGGTAGATGTTGAGTTTCTTTAAGTTAAAAGAAAAAAGTTTTTTTTAGAGCCTATACTTGATTATATTTGTTTTTCATGTTTAACTATGATCTTTTCCTCCCTTGCAGATGAGTTAGGATGGGTGGAGCTGCTGTCATTATCATGTGGGAAAAATGAAAAAAAATGCAACGACTCTGCTTCTTAGGACCTTTACAACCCCAACACCACCTATGACATTCAACAGTGTACGTTTTAATTAGTTTTCAATAAAAAACAGCTTAATATACTTATATTAAAGTGACTTAAAGTTAAATTCAAAACCACTGTTGTTTAATTATGATAATTTTGTAACCTGTTTGGGTGAATTGTAAAATGTAATTAAAAACACATATATTTTAATGTAAAATAATGAGTAGAATTGTCTCTGCTCACATCTTAAGCTGTTGCTGATTTTCAAACATTTGTCTTTCAGGAACTGGTGATTGGAGCGTCTCATTCTCTGTAATGGAAAATCGTGGTGAGTACCAACTGGCTTCTTGTGGTTGGTTAAGTGCAGGGGGGATGCTATAGAGGGGGAAAAAGCTGTGGATTCACAGTGTTTATGGGTTTACACTTTAAGAGCCACTCAGAGTTTGAGGAACTCATCATCCTGACATAAGTGCCTTACTGATGTTTAGTTTCTGAAGATTTGGGGAGATATTAGGATATACAGTATCCGTGGGTTATTTTTAGGTCCTTTTCTGAAAATTTTGGGGGTGTTTTTGAAGTAAAAGAATTTGATTTCATCTGTTTTGACTGTATTGTTATTTACATGGTTACACTGATTCTTCCCTTCCTGGTAATCACAGTGGCGCTGCAGAGCAAGGAAGTGTTTAACTGGACTATTTGAAGTGTCTGCTTTTGATTCACACATTAGTTCTTTTTTATTAAAAATAACTTGCCAAAAAAGGTTGCCAAATGTTCCTGTGTTTTGAATTGAGTGGTGATTTTCAGTATATACTTCCTGTGGTTACTTCACAATAAAAGTGAATTAGAGCTTGACAGCACGGACCTTTTTAAAGGAGCTTTTCTTTTAACGGATCCCTTTAAATGCTAAGATTGAATGCCATAAAATACGAGCCTTGGCTTAAGGTCCATGGTAAATTCATGTCAGTCCTTTTTTTTTTTTTATATCTTTCTGTGATAATCTGCTTCATTAATATTTTAGTTTTAAAAAAATATCAGTAAATAGTGTTTAACTGACTACTGATCACAATGACTGTTCTTGTGAAATGGTATTAGATTAAGAGCATGAGAAAGCCTAATGAATTGGCATCATATTTTACTTTACAACCTGCTGACAAGGAAATGTTGTTTTGAGTCTAAGTGCTTCAATTTACTGAATATGGGGAATATTCAAGGAGATCCCTCTTTATGCACCAAATTATAGACCCGTATGTTTTTAGCTTTCTTTAGAGAGATTAAAATGTTAAAATATACACTGATCATTCATAAGATTATGACAGTGAATTGAATTACACTGATGATCCATTTATCATGCTGCAAGTTAGAGGGTGGGATATGTTATACAGCTAGTAAACTTTTAATTCTAAAAAGTGTGAAGGCAGAAAAATTTTAAATTGTTAGGATTTGAGCTTGACAAGCTTGACAATAACCAAAGGTCAAGGGATAGACGGCTGGGTCAAAGCATCTCCAAAATGTCAGTCTGTAGAGTGTCTTTAATTTGCTCTGTGTACTTGTTTTGAAAATACATGGCATCTGGATGCACTTTGGGAAGAAGGCAAGCCGACAAAGGCAGGGTGATGGTTTAGGAGATTTTCTTCCTGAATCTTTGGCTCCTGCTATCCATGTTACTTTGACATATAACACCTACTTTAGCAATGTTCAAGACTGTGTGCATGATTTAATCAAAACTATATTCCCTGAGGCCTGTGGCCTACTTACAATAGGATAATTCACCCTCCCACAAAGCTAAAAAGCCTAAGGACTCATTTATAGACCACAATAATGCGTTTAAGGTGTTACTTTCGCCCTCAAATTCTCCAGTACTTAGTCTAATTCAGCATCTTTAAGTTGTGCTGGACCAACAAGTTCATGCATGAATGCCCCAGCTTGCCAGGACCAAAATAAACTACAGCTAACCCCTCCTCTCCACCGGATGCGTCAGCAGCCTGTTACAGCAGCAGCACGTCATACGTGGCTGTTAGCCACCGCTGTAATCAAGCGCTGGCTAACAGTGCAATTCCAGCGGAGGCAAAAGCAGCACGAGTTTGCCCCGTCACAGAAGCATCATGTCGCAGCACTTTTCTAAATATGCGCGGCAGTCCTATTTTCTACGTGCTACGCTTGTGAAACGTGTAAATTTTGACATTTTGGATAGGGAAAGACAGAAAATCAGACGGCTCGGCATCCGGAAATGTTCAAAATAAAACAAAGGTGCTTCTTTCCTGTAGCTTTACTTTACTACCTGTGCGGCCCCGTGAGAAGTCAGTAAGTCCCAGGAGGGTCTACACTACCTCGGATCGTCACTAAGATTATTCTTTTGGACTTCAAGGGATTTTGTATATTCCCTGACATAACATAAACTTATTGGCGAATATAAAACAGACAGAACATAAAACACAGACCTTTTGGAGCCATGTTGTAGTCTTTTTCCTGCTTGTCGTTTCGTCTACTGATGAAACCACGTGTGATTTTGCTGATCTAGCATGATTTCGGGCTCTCTCGGTGACAGCTGCTATGTGCTGCTGACGCCCCACGTGGAAAGGGTTGAGCAGCAGAATACGTGAGTAAAACGTGCTTCTCCTCTTACATGCCGCTGACACATCCAGTGGAAAGCCCGGGTAACATCTTGATGCCAGATACCACATTACAGGGGTCCAGTGGAGTCCTTGCTTCAATGGGTAAGGACTGCTTTGTCAGCAAATGGGGGACCCACACACTATTATTATTACACTCATTTCTCAAACAATATGAGCATATCACTGCGGTCCTTCCATCCTTGTACTGGCTTCCAATCCAGTTTAGAGTGAATCTTAAAGACAAATCTCTGTTTCCCCCTCTGTCGCCCTCTCAAGGCCTGTGGCTTAACCTCACTTTCGTTAAAACAAATCTGTATGGAGCGCATCTGTAGAGGTGTACTGATGTTTTACAAGCTTGCTAGCCAAGACAACAAAACACATCAAACTAGTAGCGTTACAGGTAGTAAATTATCAAACGTTTTTTTCCGGCAGTGTATTAGATTATCATAACAGCGAAACACAATAATCCTGGGAAAGGCATTTTTAATTAACAATCCTGTAGCAATACAGGTAGTTCAGCATCTGCAGTAGTTGTATCTCTAATACTCCTTTTCTACTAGGGCCAATATGGTACGGAACGGGTAGCTTTGGAACAGTTCTGGCATGTTTCCATTACCTGTGTCAAGTCCGACCCAACCACTTTTTTTTACTACCCCTGCCTTGGTCTGAAGTGTGCAGAAGCGACCCAACGCGCCAGCCTATGGACTGATTGGTCCAGTAATGTGATATCCCTCTCACTCCTACCTAACTGATTGGCCTGGAGTTGTTTGTTTGAAGTGATGTCTCAGAGTGTAATAACATTAACAGCTCCAAAATCAGAACTATTCTCCATAAAATTGGAAATATTCAAAGTGTCAGAGAAGGTTTTATTTTTCTTTGCTTTAAATAGGTCCATATAAAAAAAACTGAGTGCTTTTTAAACTGTTTTTGAAGCGTTTAGTTAGGGCTGTGGTTTTGATAAAGCTAAATCAAAAAGCTGACAGGGAGAATCTATATTGATATTGGCTGCAGCTTCGTGATCCAAGACATAGGAAAACTGTGAGTGATGGCAGATTTTTATTAAGTTTAGTTTTTTATTAGTCTGGGCCTTTATTGCCATCCACACACAGGCTTCTGTCGGGTAGTGGTAGCAGGAGAAGTCGGTGTGTGATAGAACAGAGAAGCCGGAGGGAAGCCCATGGTGTTGGGGAGGGAGAAGCAGGTATAGCAGCAGAGAAGAAGGATGTCTCCACGGGGATCAGAGCGCTGGATAGGCTACAGGGTAGCAGATTCGGAGTCTCAAAAGACTGGATTATCGCTGGTTAGATCAGTACTGGCGTGAGGAACACAGATCAGGAGATGGAGGCATCAACAGATCGATGCCTGAGAGATGTGAGGTGAGTCAAAAGTACTTTAGCTTTTGAGAGGATCGATGTTGTCATGATGAGTTTGTGGCTGCTTTTTGCTGGAGTTTTTGTTAAGCTAAGCCCGCCCATGTACTCAACCACAACCGTTCTCCTGAGACGGTAATGGAAATGCAACTTACCTGTTCTAGGTCGTGTCGTGCCATGGCGTTCGGGTCTAAAGCGACCCTAGTGGAAAAGGGGCATAAGACATTCACTGCGCACATAGAACTCAAAAGTATCCTTTGTCAGCGTGTCGCATACTGCCATAAAGCGAAACTCAGTCAGTATTTCTGGTTAAGGTGGCCCTCGGGTGAGAAGTTGTATAGTGCGGTTTTCACCTGTGCGACCTTCCCATGCAGTGACACCTCTGTACATAAACATATTAAATGCTGATTGGCTTAGTTCTCCTTGGATGCTGGCCCGGTGTGGAGGGTGTATGTGGGGCACAGGGAGAGAAGAGGGGCGCTGCTGACGCATTAGCTCTCCCTCTTTAGAGACAGCTCTAGAACCAACCCAAGCGCTACGAAACCTCGGGTCTGTCCAGGCAAAATGACACAGCTCGATGACCTGGACCCCTCTGGGGGGCAGCTGGACAAGATTTTCTGAAGTCATGAAAACCTCAAAAGGAAACAGAGCACTGATTCCGGGAGTCCAGCTCCTGCTCTTCCATTTTTTTCTTTCTTTCTCTCTTACTTCTTTTTTGTATTTGCTCCGAACCAAAATGCTTTTCTTGGCAAATGTGCTTCCGAGTCATGCTAATTCTCCTAGGCCTGTTAGAAATGTAATAAAGGACTTGAAGATTTGTATAAAATAAAGGCTAGAAACATGAGGTGTGCTGAACAGCATGATGACCCTCTTCTATCTGTTTTGAACAAAACCAATAAACAGACCCATACGTATTCATACCCGTAAACATTTCTTTAAATTGTGTCACGTCTAAACCACAAACCTCAGTCCACTTTATTGGGATTTTCATGTGATACACAGAGAGCTCTTAATTATTAGATGGAAATAAAATTATTTATGTTTTTTTTTTTTTTACATTTTTAAGATTGGAAAGTTTGATGTGCTTTTGTATTCAGCCTGCCTGAATCATTATTTTGTAGAACCACCTTTCTTTGCAGCTACAGCTGGGTTTTTTTTTTTTTTTTTACCAGCGCTGCAGATTTAAAAACAAAAATTTTTGCTCATTCTTGTTGGCAAAGTAATTTAATATGAGTCCGATTGGGTGGAGCAGCTGTTATTAGGACTTTACCACAGATTCTCAGCTGGATTCAGGTCTGGATTTTTCACTATATTTCACTATATCTAAAAAATGCATATGATTGGACCTAAATAACTCTACTGCTGCTCCAGCTGTATGTTTGGGCAATTGTGCTGATAAAAAGTAACCTTCAAACTGCTTTTCTCTCCAGTTATATACACCCATCTTTCCCTTGGTCTGACCAGTTTCCCTGTCCCTTAGGAAGGAAAGCAAACAACACACCATGTTGCTATATTTTACAGCGGCATAGGTGTGTTTAAGGTGATCTGTAGTGTTAGCTTTCCGCCTCACACGATGTTTTGCATGTAGGCCAAAAACATCCATTTTGGTTTCAACTGACCTGGGCCCTTTCCACTACATGTTTTGTTATGTTACATGTTACTGATATGGCATGTTGCAATCTGCTGACTGGATTTCTTATGGCTGGCTTTCAAACACAGCTTTCATCTTGTCCTTGTTCCATAGAGAGCAAATTTGTGGAGTCCACATCCTATAGTTGTACTGTGAATGGATTGTCCCACCTGTGCTGTGGCTCTTTGTAGCTCCCCCCGAGTTTTTATTGGCTTCTTGGCTGCTTCTCTGTTTTTTCTTTTCCTTTCCCAGTTTGTCAGGTTTAGATTGAAAGCTATAGCTTGGTAGGTTAACAGTTGAACCATTACTCCAGGATTGAACAAAACTCAAAACTCGTGATATTATTTTTAAGGCTGCTACTAACAATTCTTTTCATAAACGATTAATCTGTCGATTACTTTTATGATTAATCGATTGATTGCTCTGATTAATAATTATATTTACTTTCACCCATATAAGTTATTGAGAACAAAGAAAACTAAAGAGAATTGTGTAGTTCACAGTAATGTGTTTTATTTGACCTGAACACAGTCAATAGTGTAAAATGAGAGTAAGAGTGCAAAATATTTGTACAAAATTATTTTTAGGCATCAAAATACAAAATGAGGTAGAATTCCATACAAATTAATGTACTGCATATTAACAAAAACATCTCAGCCCATGAAATAAAAATCACATTTATTTATATTCTGAATGGTAAGCAGGAGGCTGACTTAGTTGGACAGCATTTTTGGGCAACATTGGGGCAAAGTTAATTAATTAACCTACCTTCACTAAACACAGTATTTTCATGGTCTGTGGGGTGTTGGAGTAATTGTGGCTTTTTAAATTTGGATCTTCTGCTTTTAATTAAATGAACTCAAAAATTTCACAGAAATGACTTGAAATAAACACAAAAGGACTATTAACCTCTCCACATTCAGTAAATCAGTTTAGAGATTTTCAGCATCACGTGAAAGATTTCGTCTTTTAAAGCTAGCAATTTAGCTGCTGTTGATACCTTTGAATGAGAAAACTGTTCTTATAAAAGAAGTATTTACTAATAATAATTGTGCGGTTTGCTTTCAATAAAATAACCCGCAATAGGAGAAAAAAAAGTCATCTTTATTTTTTACAATTAAATGTTTTAAGGATGTAAAACACCTCCCAACACACTTTGAACATGTTTCTTATACAAAATTAGTGTTTCTAATTTTCTCGCTAGTTTAAATACTCTCAAAGTTAAAACCTTCGTAGCTTTTTAAGCATAAAAGTATTAATATGCAGTCTTTTTTTCATCCGCATCCCGCTGGCCTACATCTTTTTCCATGCAGCTGTCCTTTTTCGAGTGAGTAACAGTTATGGGATTGTGCTGTTTTTCTCCGGATGAGAACATTATTATAAACAGACTTGCTAAATTTGGCAAAAGCAGGATACACGACACAGAGGAGATTCACAATTGCCTTTAATCAATCAGCAGTAAAACAAAATTAACATTAGTACACTGTAAAGAAACCATGTAAAATTGTACTATAAAAAACTCGGCGAAACAGCGAAGTCACAAAAGGTGAACGGTTTTATAGTGAGCGACCAATGCATATTGCATGTTTATTTTCTTATTAAGTGTAAGTTACTTACCGGGTTGGCTCTTCCTCTGCCGCATCAACTCTGACAGGTTTTCATCTCAGATGTTCATTTAGAGAACTTGTGCCTCCATGCCATGCTAAATTGTTTTTGCATATCTTTGCAGGTCACCTGTCTTTTCACAGCATCTAAAGTGAAATGCTCCCATACTTTTGATGTCTTTGTTCAGGTTTTTTCTTGTTTGTTTGTTGTTTCTCTTTTTCTCTTGTACCTTTTCTTGCTCCGCCATCTTGCTCAGTGTGAGCATGCGCGTCAGCCATGTGCGTGGTACGCATAGACTGTAAAAAAGAATAGACAGCGCCTCCTCACTCCTCCCCGTTTACCAGAATGACACACTTTCATGGGGGAATTCATGGCGGATTCACAGACTCCTCCTCCCCAGCTCTAACGAAGCATGTTCATAAAAGGGCATAGGGGCGGGATCTTCACTGTAGACTCTTCCCTTGCGGGGCGTGTATGGGCTTGTAGTTCGGTCGTAATCATGCCCATTCTGCTCCCACGTCCTTAGCTCTGATGCTAAACTTGGCTCGGCCCCATCATTAATTATGCTAGATTTCAAAAAATTATCTTACGAAAACCAGCCTGGTTCCTATTATTTTTACAAGCCCAGCGTTATCTCAGGAAGAATATGTAGCCATAGAAAGTTTAAAGTAATTGGGCACCAGGCATTAAAGTTGTTTTTAAAGTGTCTAAAGTCCAATGCTTTTCAATGGGGGCCTAGCGGCCAAATGGAGGTACTACAGCAATGGAGGAGCAATGGCGGCCTCCATGGCATGCGGTCAAAAAGCAGAGCAGCCAGCGGCCATTGGTGGTACGTCATGTAAAACAAGGATACCTATTGGCTGATTTCTTCTTCTACTGCTCCACTGGTAGATCGGTGGCTCATTACTGCCACACACCGGCTGCAAATATAACTGATTGTAACTGATATAACAGATTGTGTTAAAAATAGACCGCTTACGGTAAAACATGATTATAAAGCAACTAATTGATGACTAAATTAGTTGTCAACCATTTTAAATATCGATTATAATCGATAAAATCGATTCATTTTTTCAGCTCTATTTATTTTATAATCCAACCCTGCTTCAAACTTGTTCAAAGTTTTTTCCCTGGCTTGCCTGCTGTGTTCCTTGGTCTTCATGATTCTGTTTGTTTACTAGTGATCTCAAATGCATCTCTGAGGCCTTTACGGAACAGCTGCATTCATATGAGTTTGAATTTATTTAGTTTATTTATTTATTTAGTTTTATTTAGCTGTGTCTGAGTGAAGGTGGCTGAAGACAAATGCCTGCTACATTTTGCCGATTTTTGTTTGTCAGATAAAAAAAAATCCTCAACTCTTTATTTTTAATAAACCATAATGGACTTCTTTGTGACAGTCTGTTAGATAAAAATAGATAAAATATGAGTGCTTTCTAAAGGCACTGTAATTACATGCATATTCTATATAAATGCAAATCTTGTTTTTTTTTACCGTGTTAAAATGAAAAAAATAACTTTTAGATACTTGCTGCTGTGTCACAACTATTTCCTTCAAATAGACTGTGGCTTGAACTTTGTGGTTTCAAATCTAATATTTCTAATATTCAAATCTAATATATCTATGTTTGCTTTAATTTTTTTTTCTTTTCAAGCTTTCTCTGGTTCATCAAAATTTCTTAAAATGGGAAATGGACTGTATTGGCATTGCATTTTACTCAGTCTCTACGTTCCCCAAAGCGCTTTACACTACATTCAATCAGTCACCCACCCATTAACACACTATGTACGTTGTGGCTACAACGCAAAGCTACAACCCTCTGATTACAAGACGAACTCCCAACCCCTGAACCACGGTCGCCCCGTCCTACCTTGTACATCCTTCTTTGTACTGGATCTACACAATGGAGGGATAATGCGGTATACACGGCAAATTAAAAACATAACCTGTCTTTCTCCCAGGAATGGTAGGCATCCTTCAGTGACTGCTCATCTGTGCTGAGAGCAAAGCAGGGAGGGTCTTGGAGTGTGGGGGAGAGGGAGTCCAGCTCCTAGCCGAAGGAAAGTCTTAAGTAGATTGGAAGAAGGAGGGACGCGGGGGGAAGGACTGAAGTGAAAGACATAGAGTAAAAGTAGATGAAAGAGACGGTGTAGTTTTTGAAGAAGTAGGAAGGGCCGGATCATGGGACAAAGCCTTCGTGTGGAGATCCCAGCTCAGGACCCACAACAGAAGAACCCTGGCGGTGAGTTTCTGACCTTACCCAGGCTCACTTTGTCACAGGATTTACTCCCCCCACACACACACACAGACACAGTATAATTCTGTTTCCTTATATGATGTCTTTCAAAGACTTTAAACATCTTGGAGAGAAGGGGGCTGAACATTGTGTAATCAATATTTGCATAGCCTGCTCTCTCTTTCCTTCTCTCTCGCTCTCTCTTTTTCTCTGTTCCCCTGCTGTACTTTCACCACCAAAAGGAATGTTAAATCATGGGGATCATGTGCATGAATCTCAGCTGTGTCTTTACACACTCTTGCACGTGCTGCTCATTTATCTTCCTGATACAGAACATAGGAAATGTTTTGTTCTCTGAATTTAAAACATTCTTTTGCATGTTGAATTCAACATACCCCTTAACTCCTACTGTCTTATCAAGAGTCTCATTTGTGTTTACACCTCTTTCTACTCTGGTAGCATTTAAACCTGTTGATCCAAAACAGTATTCTGGACTGATTTAAATCCCTGTGTTCTAAAACCTGCTAACGACTATACTGCTGGGCCCTTTGCCCTTATTTTTAACCCTGGACTCGAGACCAATGTCATTCTCAACACATGGAGAGCTACCTCTCTTCCATACTTTTGATTTGAATTTTTTAAATACAGTGGACCCTTGCACATTTGATTTTCTCTACCCCACAGAGTGGAGATAAGGAAGACTAGCTTCTGCAGTACGGCCAGGACTTCTTTCCAATCCGCATATAAATGTATATTTGGTGTTTTATTGGTTATGAACATTTTTAGAAGGGGTTGTTTTTGTTAATAACCTCCCAGACTACCAGCAATTCATTGTATTGTAGAGATTCCAGTATAACCTGAAGTAATACCTGGCTGGCATAAGATTTTCAGTGGTCCTACACAGTGAGCCCTTCTGTAGAACTACAACACCTGTCATGACAGTAACAAATGAAGTTGTTAATTCCTAGAACAGGAAGTAGTATGGGTATGTGATATGGGTTTGAGTAATGGGTCTTTAGGTTATCTTTCACATAAATGAGTCCAATTGTCTAAAGATGTCTGAAATGGTTTCTCAAGGCTCCGTTTCAAAGACATGTTTTATTTTCTAGCTATATTAACAAAGAAGGCAGGAATATGACTGCAGCTAAAGTGCACTTTCATGTTGATGATACTGTACTTTACTCAGTTGGCTTTGGGTGAGAGTCACTATTTATCTCAGGCACTGCAGGGGTAACTGTTTGGATTCAAAGTTGAATCTTATCACAAACCATCAAGCTAAATTAGGGTCGTTTTCAGAAAACATTTCTAGATATCAGATAATATTGGTATATATTATTTGCTAATCCTCTAGTTAAAAAAACTCTAGATTATATTGGTCTTCAATTTGAAGTGGCACCAAGTCATTGATTTCCCAGTCACATGTAAGTCTCAAGCCTTACATCTGGGTCATAACCTGAAATACTTTTGCTGTTGTATTCAAAAATGTTTTCCAGCTGCAAGGATTAAACTAGCGAACAGGAGAATTTACTTAGCTGTGAATACTAACCAAAAACTAGCCACTGTATTAGCTTCGACTTATCACTCTGTGTATAAGTCTGAGACCCGAGAAGAACACAGTCCATTAAGCACTTTTCCTCATGCGGAATATGCACTATGGGCATTTCGTTTTGCGTCAGACGCAAAATTTTGGGAGGAGAACAGGCAAATAAGTAATCATTCCAGGCCCATTGTGAATCTCTGTTTGTCCTGGCGTCTATCTTACCGCCTGTGAAAGGCAAGTCTTAGCTTTGGACCACCACAGTTAACATAAGTGTATTTCTTACAAACAAAAAATTTAATTGACACACATTCTAACCTAATTGAAATTAACCTTCTAATCACCATAAACCTGACAGTTATGTAAATATTTCCCTTTTTTTCCTTAAAGACGCATCATAACTCACTTGGCTCTCAGCGAATCTGCAGCATGGATCCTCATTAGTGTTAAATAATCTTCCTGGGTTCCAAATAATAAAATGTCACAATTATCACAATGACAATTAGGGTATATATGTGACATTTTAAAAAATAAAAATTCATAAATTTCAGATTGCATATTTTGAAGATACAATTTTTTTCTACTGCAACTTGAAATTTAACAGTGGTCATGATAAAGTGCGGTACATTTCAACAACATTAGTAGAATATGGACAGCTTAGCAACCTTATTCTGGACATGTTGCAGCTTTAATTAGTCTGACTCTCAATTACGCTGCTTGCATGGAGCAGAGACTAGTGCATGTACACAGCACGCATTAGGTTTTTTACTGACAAATGAGAATTATAATTCACAACATTCTAGCCTTTATAGTAATAACTCTATAACAGCCATAGACTTCATACATGTGTCGTTTTTTCCCCTTTATCTTAACAAGGATGGATCATGAATCCATGCACCCATTCCTCCATGCTCTAGCTGTGGCGCAGCTCATGGGCAGAAAGGCTGATGCACACAGCAGCGGCTACAAATTCCTCATTTGAAAACTACTCCTTCCGCTTGTTATGAATTGCTTGTGCAATCGTAGTAGATCACCCGCAAATTAAGGAAAACCCGCTATTGCGAAATCTTTGCAGCGTGTCCAATTTTGCCCTCCTTAAGAATTGTAATAAATCAGGCCTTGAGTGTTGTAAGAAGTTGCACATTACTTCTCTCTCAGTAGAAAACTTTGTATCTTAGTTATTTTAAACAAATGTATTGCCGTTCTCTATTTTATGACAGTGTTGTTACTTATGCTCAAAATATACAGAAAGTGTTATTAGACTTAATTGCTTAAAGTAGAGATAGGAAGGAGAAGAGATAAGAAATTTTGTCAAAGTAACTTTGATTTTGGTAATTATTTTATCCCTAGTCTTAAATATGATGACATTATTTATATGCATCTTGCCTCCTCTGCACTTTGCTGTTTAGATTCCATTTATCAGTGTCTTTTATGTTTATAACAAGTTCACTATAGAGATCACATCAGTGTATACTTCTTAACCTGTTTCCATGACCCCCCTGGAGTCTAAGGATGGAGCAGCACTGCTATATATTTTTTACAAAGCTCTTTTGGAGAGACTTGCCTTTTATATGAGCACTTTCTTAACAGTTTCTTACAGTTCCTGAAGTCTGCCTCACTTCAGAATACACATTTGTTTTTTGTTTGTTTTTTACCATTAGAACTCCTTTGTCTTATTTTGTGCCTTTATCTAAACAATCTTCATGGTATACTAAAGATCAATCCAAAACTGGACATGTATTTGTTTAGTTGACTCTGACTGATTTTATTTAGTCAATTTGTCTTTTGATTAAATTTTTTGAGGGGTTTTCATAAAGGTAGAATAATTAGGTAAAACAAAACGTTTTTTTAAAGTCCATATATTGCTTTATAAATAATATAACACTGCTCTTATTTATGTCTCTTTGACTTAGTCTTTTTGTTAAGTAGGGAATGAATTTCCCCAACATCCTTTCACTGTGATTATAAATTAACCACTGCGCTCAATTAAGTAAATTACATTGAATAATCTGCCCTGCCAAGGAAAAGGGTTCTTGTTCGGTTGGAGGTATTCCCCAAGTGGAGGACTCTTTTAGTGGATGTGGGTGCCTTATGTAAGCTTTTCATACAGACTTTCTAACAAGCAGACCCCTTTCGCCACATGATCAGTCCAGGGTAATGTGGCCTCTCGAGGGATGCTTGACAGAGTGTAAGGATGGTATATGTCAGAGCAACCACCCACACATTTTCTGACTTATAGGCCTGATCTTGTCAGAGTAACAGAGTTTCTGATTTTAAAACATGACAGAATTATGTTGTTATTGATGCTACTAGTAAAAATATATTTTATGGTTTTTGCTTTTTTTCTTGGCTTATTGGCAGCTTTTTTTCTGCAATCTCTTGTTGACTGTGTTGAGTTTAAGGGGAAGGGGCTGTCTTTGTTCTCGGGGAGGAAATGGCACTCCACCCTGATTGTGTGACTGTTTCCAGCACCCCCCACCAGCACCACCACCAATCACGGCTGTACTTTTTCTCTCTTTGTAGCTCTTTTTATCCCGTCAACTACCATTTCCAAACTCACAGGAACAGACAGCTGCAGTTCTAACCAGACTCTGAATCACTTCTCACTGCAACGGAAACCAAGTTGGAGACTTTTTATGGGAAAGAATCGTTTTTGAGTGGATCCAAGTGATGATTTAGATTTTACGCCATTGGATTGACACATCTCAATGAGTGTTGTCAGAGATCTCTCTGAAGCGGAAGCCTGCTGGATGGGCCGAGTCTTTTACAATAGCCATCTGCACAGCGTGTGCGCAGGCCCGGCACAGTCAGAGCTCTTATCCTGCTTCACTGTATCAGAGGCCTTTCTGACAGAACAGTCTGGTCTGTGTGAGAAACGGCATCCAAGCTGGATTGCAGAGAAACTTTCCTTAGCAATCCTTAATCTGGATGTTATGGCAGCTCGTCTGAATCCTCGGATTCTCACCTCGCAGAGATAAGATGGATTTCCCTGCCTTTGGAATCAGGATCTTCTCTGGTTTAATTTTCGACTGGTATATGTTCATCTGGATTTTCCTCCTGCTTGATTTAGTCTCTGAGATACACACAGGAGTGCTGGAAATTTTGGATTTCTGAATGCTGACTCCTTCCCAATGGCATGTTGCTTCAGGTCCCGCCACCAGGGAAGCTGGACACTTAACACCCCCCTTCCAGGTAGATAGAAAGGCTCCAGTGATTTCTTTGAGTCTTGACCTACTGACTCCAATTTTCACCAATTTCAATATTTATTCCGCATGCTTACTGTTGGCTGATACATTTTTTAAGAACAAAAACTTGGGACTTTGTGTTGTGATGCAATTATTGAACATGAAAAAAAATTACCTGCAGACCATTGATCCGATAAAAGAAAAATTTGCTGTTTATTCCGTCTATGTATAGGTTTATAGATCTCTCGCAATGAGTTTATATGTGCATGATTGTTTGTCCTGTCTGTGTTTTCATGTGATGAACTTGCAATCTTTCTATGGTTTAGAGATAGCTGCAATAATCTACAATGTTAGGTAAAAATATAGAACAAATGTTTGCTAAATTTAGTAGTAAATTTGAAGTAGGCTTCCTCAATGAAGTACCTATAATGCTCTTATATAAAGAGCATTCTGCTCTTTATTGAGTAAGTGAAATGTGACAGACCATTATTACCTGGTTAATTAGTTGCTGTCTGCTCAGGTAAAGTGTATTATCTTTCTTTGCAGTCAGCTGGTTAGCAGTGACAAGCAAAGGGTAGGAAAGGGCAATGAAGAATAACGCCTGATTCACTCCCCAGTGCGGAGTGGATGCAGTCCGACCCCATACAGCTTCCTCAAACAACCAAAAAAAAATGTTTAGTCCATTCAGAGCAATCCCTTGTCAGCAATTGTTCATCATACCAAAATATTTCTTAGGAAGATATTAAAACTCTGTATGGGGACTGGATGATCTTCTCAAACAACTCTAACACATTATATACTGTTGTGGAAATCAGACTACAAGGCACTGCTGACGCCAAGACATCCTGTGTGTGCATCACACTGGGAGTTTTTAACTGGACTCTCTTCTCTTCCAGTTGTAAATATTATGTCTGCTGAATGCAGCAGCTGCAGCCTTTACACGGACCTAAAGCTTGAAACTCCCTCTGTGCTCAGCACTCTCTCAGTGGAGCTGCCAGTCATGCATCCCAGAATATTTTGCCATTACTGCAAAATGCCATTTAATTGAGTGCTTCCAGTCTCATTTACATCCCATAGTGATCAGCGTTCCTTAAAAAGCGTCTTGTTTCCTGAGTGTTAAAAATGTATCGTGTCTGCTGTGGCTGAGCATTTTCTTGCTGCTTATGGCTGCATCCAGCATGTTCCCCTTTTTTGAGACACTGAGGGTTGAAGGACTGATAAAGCACCAGTGTACATCCAGCTAAGGAATGTGAGCACTTGACAGTGAGAAAGGCTGGCTAAAAGCCAGCGTCAGAGCCCTCCTGTTAACGGTAGCTCTGTGGAGGAGTCCTCGAGCTCTCAGCATCACCCTGCCAAAGCACACTCAGTGCCCGAGAAGTAACAGCGAAACATAATACCAGCCATGATGAGGCAGCCTGTTTTTACAAAGGCACTGAAGCTCAGTTCAGATAGAAATCCTAAAACATGACATCTAGCAGTTAAAGGCGCATCGACTAGCCTTTTTCTGTAAAGCTTCGAGTCTTTGATAGCAACTTTACTCAACACAGAGTTTTCTTTAAAAACTATTACATTTAGAATACAAGAACAGCACTCGAAGCATTCTCACTTAATGTCTTAGACATGAATGGAGGCATCATCACCCTGCTGCGACAGAGCACTTTCTGTAAAACTGCTAGGTGTTCTCATGTTCTTCATGTATTTATTAGAAATTATGGTAATAATCATTTTCAAGTTAAATAAGAACAAATTAACCATAATATAGTGAATCACAGTAAACCAGGAAGAAGTGAAGTGTTCACGCAAGTAATCACATCAAAACCAGATTAATGGTGTTCCAGTCCCATGTTCAAAAACCAGTGGGATTGCCTGATTTGTATGCTAATGGCTGGTTTTAAGATAAAACTAAGCACTTTTCTGCATGCTGTACTTTAAAACACCATAGTACCATGTCTCTAAAGGAGTTTATATTTTACCTTATCTTCTTTAACTCAGCCGAGGGACCCTTCTGTTCCCTTTTCTGACTTTAAACTGCAAACACGTATTTAAACCACATCCTCCAACCACTCTTTGTGTCCCAATAGATGGGAGTTTTTTTTCCCCCTTTATTATTATTTTTCTTATGCCACAACAAAACAAACAGTAAAGTGCTACAATACCTGTTATCATACTGTTCGTGAACCACTGGTAATGTAGTCTCTTACGTTAACTCATTTCTAAAAGGCTACCAACATTTCTAAACCAACATCTTTAAACAGAGCACCATTACTGTGCTCCGTTCAGCCTTCCAGTTATCTGCTGGAAGCCTCGCTGTCTCTAAGCCCAGATGAACCCCACACATGTCTCGCTATGGTGCAGAAAATACAGTTTCTTGTTGTGTAGCTTCTTATATCTCTGCTTCCTCTGGCTTCATTTTGAGAGAAAAAAAACGTACTGGTCCTCCAAATGGCTACTTTTGAGTCTCCTAAGCTCCACACTGAAGACTCCTATCATTTCCAAAAATGTGTCTCTCTCTGATGTGATGCATTCATTGATTGGAAGTAAACAGAATTTCAGTGTTTTTGACTAATGTTGGCTCCTCGTTCCCATGCGATCGGCACTCGCTTCCGGAGAGTGTAGGGGGCGCCAACATTTACCCCGGCGGGAGTTTTTCAAAATAACATCAGAGCTGAGAGACAGAGATGGAAATGATGCACAGACACAGAATTTCTGTTTCACACTCATACACACCTGCAGGCGGAGAACAGTCAGAACTGAGTTGAACTGAACTGAACTGTCGTGTACAGGGGTGTACCATTTTTATTAAAGAAGAACAAAGCACATAGTCACATGTCTATTCTCCTCCCCCTAGATTTTATTACACCAAACGTTTATTCTCAAGGTTTCCTGAGTTATCGCTGTAAACGTCCGGTCTGTTTATGACTGTCTACTCTCTACTCTGTTTCTTATCTCCGCATCCCACTTTTACAACGTGCAATACTCTTAGCCTAGAGTTTTACGACTTAAAAGCTTTCCCCCCTAAACCATACTTGACAAACATTTCTTTACTATCATGCAAGCTAATAAAAACAGACTTTTACTTTCTGAATACTAACTAAAGATTATATAAACATATTCAATACGAGACTGTTATATAAAGTAGCCCTAAAAAAATATCAATCCCGACAATTCCCTCTTTCAATCTTTTTTTCAAATAGATTGACCATTTCTCTGTACTTCTCCTTCAGGCTCCAAGTGAGGGATTAACAGATATTGACCTTGCATATTATTACCAACAGCTTTGTCAATGCATTTTATGAATAATGAACGTATACATGGAATACAACAACATCCCCATAACACCATAGTCGACACAAATACTGCTAATGAAACCATTATTGACATTGCCAGAGTTTTGGATTGAATTGCAATACGTGATGTTGACTGAACCCACTACTTTATTTCCAGGCTTATCATTTTTGAAACAAGTAAAATTATTTGGAGCAACATTACTATCCAAGAAAGGTGGGGTAGCTCTGTTATCAGCTATAGGGAATAATTTCTCCCAGTTACTACAATCTTTTACTGGATTTACACTAGACAGCAGGGAAACCAGACAAGTTGTGTTGAGCTCAACAGGTGCAGGGACCACCTTGAGAATAGGTCTGGCTCCCATGCACACAACACAATCCCGCCTCGCTTCTTGTCCTGCTTGTTCTACCATAAGCAACCAATTATTAGTGGATCCTCCCACACCTGTCATCATTTCAAAGTAATCGTCCACAGATGGTTCTTCTTTAATTATACTACCTCTTGCTGCTGAGGCCTGATTTTGACTTACCGAGGTGGAAGCATTAAGAGAGTCTTGACAGATTATAATAGGAAATTGAACATCTTTTCCCCCTTTATAAACCCAAATTATAAAGAGAGTACAACCTTGCCCATTCTCGAGATATTTTAAGGGGAGGAGATCACTTTTAGTTAAATTAACAGTAAGAAGTAATTTATCTGCAACCTTATCCAATTTAACCAAAGGACGCATATGTCTTGCATAAGCTGTAGTAGTGTACCTTCTCCAGTCATATCCACGGGGATCAGCAATTAAAGTGGACCAACTAGTATCTTTTTGATCATTTGTTATGTACCACAAGGGGTAGGTTTTATATTTACTTGCTTATTCTCCCTTATAAACTAATGTATTTAAGGGAATAGTAATCACTGCAGATCGTCCTTTTGGTATGCAAAATTGAGAAAATCCACGATGTGCGGCGGAAGAGCCACACAGTGAATAGGGAGTTGATTTAGCCATTAAGTTTCTTCTCGGTCTAATTGAGTGAACTTCAACCTGTGTTTGAATTGTAGAACTATTATAGGGCCATTCACCACAACAGTAAAAGATAATATTGACCAATAACATTATGCAAATACCTGTGGTGCACAGCACCTTCTTATTTTCCCAAAGATGCATACTTTCTGTTAGTGGTGTGATCCTATGTTTATTTTAACCAAGGAAGGGTGTCTGTTTTTCTTTATCTTTACCTTTAAGCAATTATTTTATTTTATTAATTTATTTTTTATCGTTTTAACCCAATTCAATATTCTTTTAGTACAAGGCAAACTCTAGCAATTGTCACAACCTAAAAAACATTGACAGAAAACCATATCATCAAAAAAGATAATTGAAACCAAGATTTAGTAATCGAGTCAACCTAATTATGATTTAAACACCCCTTAAAATGTTTTAGCGTATTAATAAAAACTTTTATAAAACCGTAACAACTGAGTATTATGACAAAATCCTACAAATTTACTACTTAAAAAGTCTTTGACACCCTCTTAGGCAGTGTCTAACAATCTGCACCTGTAGAATAAAAAATTGGTTAAACAACCTGTAAAAAAACAGAAAAATGATTAATAAATGTTCAGTCTTTATTATTATATTTTTTAGTCTTTACTCTTGTTTATTCCTCCGTCACCAAGCGGCTGCAAGTGGTGAGACGATTCAGTAGAGTGGGCTCTTTATTTCTTCCAATTTTTCAGATCGCCCTCAATGAAATGCCAGCTACTTCATTAACTGAACATTTCCCCCAATAAAACACAAATACACAGACAGGCCCCGCCTCCTGGCTTCCTTCACCGATTGTGAAGTGGTCAAAACCTGCTGTGTAATGTGTTAGATGTTTGCGATCTTTCTCTTCTGTATACTCCCTCTTCGAGAAAAGCAAGCCCAAATTGCTTATCTCGCCCAATTTTGGCACATAAAGATCACACTGAATGATCACAGCAACCGGAACCAATCTTCTGGGTGGGCCAAGCCCTGCCTCCTGGCTTTGGCAGTCGATACTGCCTAGTCAGAACCGACACCACCCACTGCAGAGAGATTCCCCCAGGTCAGCAGAGAGCTGCTGCAGATGAGGGACAGGAGGGGGGGTCAGGGGCCGGAGCACACTGGGACCAGTGAAACCAAATAGAACCTTTCCCACGCAGCTGGACAGCGTGAGTCGTACGAGCAGCAACCTGGAACGGGCCAGACCAGCGAGGCTCCTGCCACTTTCTCTTATACACCTTCAGCCAAACTCGTCCAGCCCCGGAAGCAGACGCCGCAGGTCCCTGCACGTCACGGGGAGCCGGAAGGAAGGAGGAGACCAGGCCCTTCAGCTGCTGATGATCACCTCGAGGATCTGGATCAGGATGGGGCGAAACCTGTGGTTCTCTGCCAGCCCAAGGACCAGGGAAGATCCTGCCAGTAAACATCTCATAAGGAGTAAGACCTTTCGTCCTACAGACAGATGATCTGATGGCCATCAGAGCAATAGGGAGAGCATCTAGCCAATTAAGCCCCGTCTGAGCTGAAATCTTTGCCAGCTTCAACTTTAAAGTAGAATTAGAACGCTCGACAACACCTTGCGATTGCGGATGATAAACAGTGCCGAACTTGTGGGTTATTCCCATCTGTTCCTCAACCTGCCGGAGATGTTTTTTTTTTAAATGTGTGCCATTGTCAGACCTGACCTTAGTCGGAAAGCCATGGCACGGAATCCAGTGGTTAATCAAAGATTTCACCACCGTTTGAGAAGTCTCCCGTCTAGCAGGAAAAGCAGAAAAGCACGAGGTCAATGAATCAATAATCACTAACAGGTATCGGAAACCCCTAACAGGTGTCCCCATATCTGTATAATCGATCACGATCTCCTCGCCAGGCCTGCACAAGTCCTGGAAGGCTCCCATTTCTGGCTTGATAGTAGGCCTAGGATTAAATTGACCACACACCACACATTCACTCAAAAAACTCTTAATCATATGTGGCAGGAAAGGATGCCACCAAAAACAAAGATTACGTTTCATCTGAGTGTATGACACATGTGCCACACCATGAGCCTCCTGAAAAAGGGTGTGTTTTAACGCGGCAGGTAAAACCAAACGGCCATCAGGCCCACGCCAAAAACCATCAGCAAAAACAGCACCTCTATCCTTCCACACAGTCATCTCTTGTGGCGCAGCAGCCTGCTGCGCCAACTGCAATTCCTCAGTAAAACTGTCTGACAGTTCCTGCGCTGACGTGACAATCAGCTGTGTGTGGACACGTGACAGGTAACCCGCTGCCTCTTTTGCAGCCAAATCTGCCGCAGCATTTCCACGCGCATCAACAGTGTCAGCCTTGCTGTGACCCTTACACTTAAGAACAGCAAGGTTAGCTGGCAACATGACAACATCCAAAAGTTCCATAATGTCCGCATGATGCTGTATAGGCTTACCCGTAGTGGTAACAAAACCTGCTCTCTGCCACTGCGGTAATTCATAATGAATGACAGAAAACCCATAATTCGAATCAGTGTAAATCGTCACATCTTTATCTCTGCCCCACTTGCATGCTTCAATAAGAGCCCTTATTTCAGCACGCTGTGCGCTCTGCTTGCCATCAAGCTTCCCTGAAACAACAGTCTGAAAGGAATCCCCATTTTGCTCTACTATTGCAAAACCTGATCTCAACTGCCCCTGCAAATCCCTAAAACAGCAACCATCTGTATAAAGCACAACACCTGAAGGCAAAGGGTCAGATCGCAAATCAGGACGTATTTTTTGAGCAACCGAATTCAGTCTGAAACAGTCATGCTGCTCCCCAGAGATGGTCATTTGGTCAGCCATGTTTATTCCTTCATGCGTAAAAACAATGTTCGGTGCTTCCAAAACTCTGCTAATTCGCTGTTGACGCAAAGTTGAAAGAGTAAACATCTCAGAATTAACCAATGCCATGCCCCCATGAGATGTCAAAATATGAAGTGGATAACCCCTGACAATGTGTGATGTTTTTTCCACTAGATGAGCAATACCGGCTGCGTGTCTCGTGCAAGGCGGCTGTCTCATTTCAATAGCTTGCAGCTTTATGCTAAGATACATAAGAATCTGTCTCTGACCACACTTTTTCTGAAATAAAATGCCATTAACAATGCCATCTGTCTCTGATGTGTCGAGAAAAAATGGACATGTATAGTCAGGAGTGGCCAAATCAGCTGCTTGTGCCAGAGCCTGTTTCAACCTAATAAATGCCTCCTCAGCTGGTATATCCCATACTAATTTAGCATGTAGATTCTTCATACCATGAACATTTACAAGCGCTCTGAGTGGTGTGGTTAGGTTCGTGTAATGAGGCACATAATGTCTGGAAAAATTTGTCAGTCCCAGAAATGACAGCATTGATTTAACAGTGAGAGGTTTTGAATGAGCCAAAATAGCATTTTTGTGGGTATCAGTCAGTCCAGCGCCCTGAGCTGTCACCTTCCGCCCCAGGAACTGGACCTCCTGTCTGACCAACTGAAGCTTATCACGGGAGACTTTATAACCCTCTCTCCCCAGATGTCGTAACACAGCTAGAGTAGCTGCTATGCATGATTCAACAGTAGGGGCCGCCAAAATTAAATCGTCCACATACTGGGTCAGAACACAGCCTGGAGGGAGCTGTACAGTGCTTAATGACTGCTTCAAAACCTGATTAAACAAACCTGGACTCAAAGCGAAACCCTGCGGAAGCCTACTATAACGTAGCTTCCTTCCTCTGAATGTAAATGAAAAAACATCCCTGACAGAAGGATGGAGGGGTAAACAGAACAACGCGTTAGCCAAATCTATGCAGGTAAACCATTTCAAATCAGGTGTAAGAGATGCCAAAGCCGTATACGGATTGGGCGTAGCAATGGGAGGGGTTTTGAGGGCCTCATTGACAGCACGCAAATCATGTGCCATTCTGTATTTACCAGTACCTTGTTTTTCTACAGGAAGAATAGGGGTGTTATATGGAGAATCCGATGGTTCTAAAACTCCCACTTCAAGTAACCCTGCAATAGTGTCTGCAATACCTTCCTCAGCCTGAGGTTTATGTGGATACTGCGGACGCCAAATTGGATCAGAATGTTTCATCTCAAATGTGATGGGTGTTGTATGCACTAGACCAACATCAGTGGGACCATCTGACCACAAAGAGTCAGGCACGACCTTTAATGCCTCCCCTGCATCAGGATGATCTGTTGTTTCTCTGCCATGATTCCTAGAAAGCTGCAAATGTTCCAAAAAAGTAGTGTCTGAGAGCTGCGTGTCTATTTTGTACATCTGAGAAGAAGGAGAAAAAGAGACCGAAGGTATCTGGGTAGGAACCCAATCCTTTAATGCAACTCCCCTTTTAACCATTCCCCCCAAATCTTTAGCTTGATGTTTTGGATGCAACAATAGCGATATGTGCGGAAGCGCTTCAGCTTCCATCATATACCATTTATGCTGCTCTGAAGTCAGATCAGCAAACAGTGCAAAACCCTCCTTCCCCACAAAGCATGGACCCGAAGCCACAGACCAAGTTTGTCCTTCAAGTTCTGTTTCAAATTTTTCCTGACACAAAGTAGGATCGCCCCTCTCATATAGGAGGGTTACATGTAATGGGTCAGGCGGTGGAACAAAAGGCTGGAGTTCAAGCAGCCACGGCTTCCAGCATCTCAGAAATCCAGCCGCAGAAGATTCACTTGCAGACATCGTAGTCAATCTGGCCCAGAAAATATCAGCCACTTGTGAAGTGTCATCTTTCAGCAAAAATTGACCACTCATGGTGTCACAGCAATGTGTATGTCCATTCGGAAAAGTCACCATAAGTCCATCAGGGGTACACAGGAGAGTAGCACCCAGTTTGATAAGCAGATCTCTGCCTAACAAGTTGACAGGAGTGGTTTGAGCAATGACAAAAGGATGTGATAGTCTTTGACCTCCCACCGCAACAGGCAATGGTTGAGTGACAGGGAGAATCATCGGAGCCCCAGAGATGCCCATCACAGACACTGTGTTCCCATAAAAATTGACGTCTGGTAAAACTCTGTCCAGCGTGCTGAAAGTAGCACCAGTGTCCACCAAGAATGGCAATGAATGTCCATATATGTCCATTGTGAGCATTGGATCCCCCTTAGTCCTGCTCACCAAGGTACTCTGCGGGCATTGTCAAAACTGAGGCCCCCCCCTGTCCTCCTTGATAGGCGGGAGGAACCATATGCTGATTTGGAGCAAAATGTGAAGGTGGCTGACCGGGAGGAATAGCGCCCTCTCGTGGATGTGGACATTCCCTCACCCAGTGCTCATTTGAGCCACACCTCCGACAACCGCCAGCACCTGGCTGCCCTCTTCCCAGGCCTCTATTACCACCAAATCTGGCCCTTCCACGTGACCGTCCCCGAGAGTGCCATGTCCGATAAGGAGCAGCAAATGGCTGATTCGGTGCGGCTGCAGCATACATTACAGGAAAGGAAGGCAACACTGCAGCTGATCCAACAGTCGGCGCTGCGTTAGCCACCATCTGCTTCACTTTTTTTTGACTGATGAAAGTCACCCAATTTATTCTGAGCCTCCTTTAAGTGGAGCTTCAGCAAAGCAGTCTCCATTTTCTTATTCTCCGCAGCATCCCTTAACGCAGAATCTTGAGCTTCTTGTAAATAATGTGTTATGTGTCTCTCCCATGTAGGCTGATCATAAATATGTGAATCAGGATTACGTTTCATTAGTGTAGCAACAGACTCTGGCATGCCCGCCAAAACTGCTTCTCTAAACCAGTTTCTGTTATTCCCGGCATCTCTGGGATATTCGCCAGTAACATCAACCCATTTATCTTTACATTTAGCCAGATATTCTGCGGGAGTTACATCAGTTGACCAAGGAAATTTCAAAATCTTAGAGGCGGGCGGGGTAGGATACTTTCTCCTGACCCACTCAGCAAGTTCAGGCGCGTGAAGCGCAAAAGGGACTTCATCTAGTATTTGCACTAAGTTGCACTGGAGCATCATCTCATTATAGTCTGTTAATGTCAACATTCTGCCCGTAATTGCTTTCCAGTCCCCCACCGCTAGTGTTTGGCCTGAAGTCAGCTGATTTAATTTGTTTATCCAACAGTTTCCACCACCAGTCAAAGCGGGGAGTTGCAGAGTGATTGCAGAAATGTCAGCCAGCCTCCATGGTTTGTAAATTACTGAACCATCCGATGCTCCCACTAAAGGAAACATTAAATTAGTGCCCCCATGAGTTCTGGTATTCTGATAAACCCCCTCACCCTGGTGAACTCTCAACGTCTGTACGTCGTTAACCTGTCCAACTGTTGCACATTCATCACTTTTAGTGGGGCTGGTACTCCCCCGAAGGTCAGCAGCCTGCCCTCGCACCAAAGATGTTAATCTGTCCTGATCCTTAAGGACCCCATCCATCTGTTGTTGAACTTTATTTAACCTGTATTCGTGCTGCTCTATCTCCTCCATTAATCTACCATTGTAAGCCAAAAACAATTTATCAGTCTCCTGTTCTGTTCTGTTTTTAACTAAGTTCAACAACTGTCTGTCCTCCTCCGCAGTGTGTGCTACAGTTCCTTTACCGGTGACCTCAAAATGCAATTTATAATCCGGTCCCTCATCGTCCACCTTCAGATCACCCTGTGGTTTATTAGTTAATGGGTCATGGGCCACAGACCTCTTTGATGGGCCACTCCAGTGTAAGACTGCAGTGTTTGAAGGGAGGGGGGAAGCGGGGGAAGCAGGAGAGGTACCCAGAGAGGGTGGTGCACACCTCTGTGATGTAGCCTGCGTGCTTTGAAGTACGCTCTGGCTATCGTCAGTTTCCAACCCCCAAGAAATGTTTGTTTTACCAGATGTAGACAAGACGGGATACATATTTTGATAAGGCGGAGGAGTCTGGTCTGCCAAACAAACACTATCTGCAGTAACACACAAATGATCAATGCCTTGACCCGTTAAACCCCATGTCTTCCACATTTTCTCAGTTTTTAAGTATCTCTTCTTAGCACCAGTGATGCTCCTAGCTGTTTTAGCTTTTTCTGCAAAACGCTTTTCTTCCTCAAAACACATCTGTGAGAGACACCTCTTATGTTCACCACTAGCAGCATGCCGAGACCACATGGCCTTCATGTCGGCTTGAAACTGCTTTTTATCTATTTCACCGGGCTTATCAACTAATACAGAATATAGTTTTGAAATGTATATTAACAATTGGGCATCTAACGTGCGCCACTCGTGTCCCAATGGAGCAGGAAGCAATTTATATTCGGCTGCCATTGAAAGTTTAAAACAAAATCCAAAATGGATTAAAATTGAAGTAGGCAATTTGTAATAACTCTGTAAATTATTTATTTTAATTGAAAAACTATCAATTAGTAGGCCAAATTTATCCCAATATTAATGCAGTTAATAGTAAAGACAGGCAGTATTTTATTTAACCTATTTATTTTTATTCTTTATAGGGAAGTGGTTTATGTATTATTTTAGTCACATAACATTAACCTTAATAATGATTTATGCAAAGCCGAAACGAAGGAAATCTAAAAAGGTTCATAACGAACTTTTTATTGTCTCATTAATTTATTTATATACTGAGATATCAGCTGTTTTGTCTAAAACACAAAGAATTTTAATGAAGTCCGGCCGGCGGCAAAACCCGCGACGGACACTTCCACGAATCACACAAAGAAATAGAATTCTCCCAATATAAAAGCAGTCTCAGTTATCATTAAAACAAACCGAAAAAATATCTGTAAAACTAGCTTTGTAACACAATCGTAGATCGTTTTTACAAAAAAGAAGTCGACCGAGTTAGCGGACCCAGTCAAACACAATAGAACTTCCGGGTCACCACGCGGAACGGAAAAAAAACAACAACCGGGACAAAGACGGCTAATTCTTCACTACAATGTTAAACCGAACAAACTGTACTCATAAGTAAACCAACCAAAGACAAAAACAAAATGCCTCCAGCAGAACCACACTTCGTCTCCAAAAAACTCTAATAGCTGTTTAACCGTGTCAAACAAATACCGGTCGGAAGCTAGGCTACCAGACTGTAGCTGTAAGCATGAGCACCCCAGCTCAATCTGAACAAAACGGTGCCGCTTCGTTACAATAAAGTTATTTTATATATATATTTTAAAGAGTTTACTACCAGTTATCCATAACAATAGTCGTATATATGTGTTAAACAATGCTTTAGACGTGTTTACGTAAGTGTACAAGGTTGAACGCCTTTATTCCAGGCGAGACTCACACACACTGTATGTTAGCTGCAAGCTACATATGGTGGTACTTTTAACTAACCGAAAATGATAGTTCCCATTATTCCTCTACAATGCCAAGCTTCTACGCAATCTGCACAAACAGAAAACGAGGGCATCGACTAGGCGTTTAAAATTCGCAGAGGAATTATGGTTTTAGATTCAGTCAGTTAGTTCCCCTAAATGAGGAGTTTATATGAGGCCGGTGTGCAAAAAGCTACCTAGTAGCTTTCGTCCCTAGCCTCCACTCCGTCCAAGCACACCCACAATCACACCAAAAACAAGTACAGTAATTTTACAATATTTAACAAACACTAACCTCAAACCGGGCCGACCCAAAAACTGGACCCTAAAGCCTCACTTCCACCGTTTGCGATGCTCAGTCGCGCATTTAGGAAGAAAACACAGCCTCTCCAAAGTAATCCGTTAGCAGTCAGAGGGCTCCCGGGCCCTGCCTGCCGCCAAAGTCGCTTGCCAGCCAAGGAGGTCCCAAACCAGCGTCCTGGTTGGGCCGGACGGCCACCCCGAGCCCGATCCGCACTTTGGTCGGCCCTTAACCAAAAAAACAACACATTAACATTAAACGGAGAACGGTTAGATCAATCAATACCTATTAATTTAGTGTTAGCGCTGTTCCAGATTGATACAAAACCACCCGGGTGCTGATTTAGCAAGGATCAATCCAGTCGCTCTCCGATTCTCTGTTGAACTCCAAGGAAAAAACACAAAATTACTGCAATGTCACAAACACACGCATCAACCAGTTATACCACAGTTTACTCACACTCAATCTCTCCCAGCTCCGAAACAACCTAAGACCGAATTACGGAGCACGCATTCTCCACCATGTGTTGGCTCCTCGTTCCCATGCGATCGGCACTCGCTTCCGGAGAGTGTAGGGGGCGCCAACATTTACCCCGGCGGGAGTTTTTCAAAAATAAAATCAGAGCTGAGAGACAGAGATGGAAATGATGCACAGACACAGAATTTCTGTTTCACACTCATACACACCTGCAGGCGGAGAACAGTCAGAACTGAGTTGAACTGAACTGAACTGAACTGTCGTGTACAAGGGTGTACCATTTTTATTAAAGAAGAACAAAGCACATAGTCACATGTCTATTCTCCTCCCCCTAGATTTTATTACACCAAACGTTTATTCTCAAGGTTTCCTGAGTTATCGCTGTAACCATCCGGTCTGTTTATGACTGTCTACTCTCTACTCTGTTCCTTATCTCCGCATCCCACTTTTACAACGTGCAATAAACTTAGCCTAGAGTTTTACGACTTAAAAGCTTTCCCCCATAAACCATACTTGACAAACATTTCTTTACTATCATGCAAGCTAATAAAAACAGACTTTTACTTTCTGAATACTAACTAAAGATTATATAAACATATTCAATACGAGACTGTTATATAAAGTAGCCCTAAAAAAATATCAATCCCGACACTAACTCGTCATGACTTAAGGCATAGTCACCAGCTGAGTTTTCGGTGCATTTCTTCTGTTGATAGAGTTGACGGACTTTTCTGTTTTGTGTTGTAGGTTATCTTAAAGTTGAACATTTTGCATTTTCTTGCTTTTAGATGATGAAACGGAGCCGCACCACCGCACAATGGTTGGAGAGGGGGGCAGCACCGGGGACACCACCCCGCCTCCAAAGCGTAAAGGCAAGTTTTCTACCATTGGCAAGATCTTCAAACCCTGGAAGTGGCGGAAGAAGAAAAGCAGCGAGAAGTTCAAAGAAACATCCGAAGGTTTGTTTTGTAAGCTCACTTTGTTTGGAGTTCAAGCGATCTCCACCCATCCTTTCTCAATGATTGCATTCAACTTTCAACCCATGTCATAAGTGTGTTTCTACCTTAACGCTGCCGTGTTGGGTTTTCCCTGAAATTTTCATGTGAAAACGTTAGGAAGTAAAAACTTCCTGACGTTTCCTGAATAGAATTGTGTCTTTTGACTGCAGAACTGGAGAGAAAGATGTCGACTAGACGAACCCGACAGGAGCTCATAGAGCAGGGGCTGCTGAAAGAGGTTCCAGATAATGGTAAAAAGTTCTCTGTGATTCATTTGATCTCCTTAAACAATCGTATCTGTTTCTGACAGAAGCTACCCTGAGGCGATCACATCAACACAGACACTACTGTTAGGTGGCAAGTACAGTGTGGCAGGAAAAGCATCCTCGTGTCTGAGACGCACTTTTAGACAAGGAAATCTACACACTGTTATTCATAGTAATGTAATATAAATTTGAAATTACATGCCACTCTCCGGAGCTCTGGAAAAGTGGAGCGGATTGTGCCCTACAGCAAAATAGCTCCGAGAGGGGTGTGTGTAAGCTATCTGCTGGCCCCGCTAGCTCAGAAGCCCATTAATTAAACCTACAGCTGCTTCTGCTTCACATCAACAAATACAGAATGTGTCTATAAGGGCTGCTTTTTTTCCTGTTTCTGTTACGATTTATATGTCTGGACCTGGATAATTTCTTAAAATATTGAAGAAGAAGCAATAGAAAGTGACATTAGAGGAGGTCAAATTACTACAAATCACATAAACCGTAAAAGATGTCTATAGAGTTTGCTCTGTAGTTATTTGTAACACTACAAGATGTGTAAACATCTTCTAAATAAATTCAAGATTTATTACAATTGCATATTCTTACAATTAATATTTTCAAAAGCAAAATCTTTCATTTGATGACATTTATTCAGTGAGGAAAAAAGACGTAAAAACGTACAATCGTGAAAAAGGCAGCTGTTTTCTCACTTTCAGGTAAATAAATACCCATGTTGTTTGCCGTAATACTTAGCGTGCTTTGGACTGTTTATTTTACCAACAGACATGAGAGCTCCTCTTCACTTGGTGCAAACATTTGTTTTACCCTAAGAGTAATGAGGGGCTCTCCTCTAAGACCCATCTCTGTCTGTGATCTTTGAGACTAAAAATACCCAAACAGCTGACTTTTTACCTTTTTCGGTCATTATTCTTAGTATATTAAATCATCAAAATCGCAAGACAAAGCAATACAGGAAATCGTGTTATGAAGAAAATAATTGTAATATTGCTGGGAAAACTAAGAATTTACATTTTTTTGGGTGAAAGTCTATAATCAGTGTACAATATTCCAATCCGGGTTACAAAAATACATATAATTCGGATTTTAGTGCTTGTGTAATTTTGGTGCAGTCCTAATCCCCAAAAAAGGACATTTTATGAGCCTCTATCTGTGTTTTAAAGAATCTCTGTTCAAGAAATTACCTGTTTAAGTTTGTTCATTCTACATACTTACATTTTTCAACCAAAAGTTAAAAAAAATTGATCTAGACCCATTAGAAACTGTAAAATTGGCTTTTAGTTTAGCAGACTGCAAGCTCCAAAGCAGGTGCACACTTTAACACAACTAGGAGTTATCAGTTAGCTAGGTGGACCTATCTCTAAAGATCCCACATTAAGAACAAACTGATTTTAACAAATTTGCTGATATACCACCAAGTATTTCTTGAAACTCAAAAATTCCTGGGGCATTACTAATGTTCAACATGGTAAAGACATCACAATTATATGAAAGGTTACAAGAATGATTACATGAAAGGTTAAAGACCAAATATGTCCATATCTACAGTCAAAGCTATAATTACTAAAACTTCTTTAGATTCAGATTTATAAAACTTTAGTTTCAATTGCCGATAGACTGTGTGCGATAGAGAAAAAAGGCTGAATGAGGAGCTATATTCAACTTTCCAACACATACAATGAGCAGGGTGTTAGGGCAACTAGAGAACTGCAGCAAACAGAGGCACCTTGGGTTCACCAGGTCTCCATAACAACCATTAGATGCTCTCTACAGGCCTACCAGTTGTTTACAAGCACCAGGAAAAAGCTTTTGCTGTTCTACCATCACAAAAATGCTAACAATTGAAGTGAACTAAATGTTACTGGGAGTTTAACTAGAACCATTTAGTTTGGTCAGAGGTTATGTCGGTTTGGTGCTGGAAAGAACACACATACGGATGGATTACTGCCTAAAACGATAGCTACCTAAGCATTAAGATTTAGACCGTTTTTAAATACATACTGTAGTTCAGCTCTACTCTGTGTATAGATATTTTATTTGGTTTACATGATCTAGTCTTATTTTAAATCTGTTACTTGTGTTTTATGACTAACCTTTTTTCAGATGGAGAGGCACAAAATGCAAAACAGTCCTACGTTAAGAATGGCCACACACTTCCAGTCAGCGGAAGTGGAGGAGGAGGAGGAGTCATCAGCACTGGGAGGAGCCCAGGTAACCAGGTCAAACTCCCTGGTGAGTCAGACTATAGGACGAACCCTGGGAGGCTCACCCAGCCGGAGGACCACCGGGGCCGCTCTCCCTCAGACCGAGACGCCCGGGGAGCTTTGTGCTCCAGGGGCACTGGACTGCATGAAGACGGGTGGAGAAGTGGGGGGATGGGGGCACATGTGGAGGGTGAATGGAAATCCAACTTGGCCTGGCAGGGACAGATCCATCATCAGATGGATGAAGGCAGGCGCGGGGGCAGACTGCACCCAGACGATGGGCAGAGGAGGCCGGGGCTGCAGAAGGCCCCTTCGGAGGACGGCAGGAGGAGGCCTGCAGAAGCAGACTGGAAGCCGACGCTCCCTCGACACGCCTCTGCAGAGGAGGGAAGGACCCGCAGAGGTACGTCTCTTCCAACTCTAGAATCATAAGATCCATTCTGAGCCGTTGTCGTGAAACTCAAAGATAATGTTCCCATTTCCTGACCTGACCTTGCTGAGACGTTGTCGAAGGTATAAGGCTAATCTTCACCTCTGATATTTCTTTCCTCCATCTTGCTGTCACTCTTCAGTGCATAATGCTGTTCTCCCAGATATAGACAGCCTTCTGTCGGCTCCCAGGAGGCTTGCTCTAGCTATGCTTCTTATTCAGGAACATGAGAGAACATATTGTCCTCCTATCTCCTCTCCTAATTAATCTGTCATGATCACCACACCCATTATTCCTCCCAAATGCTCATGCTGTCAGCTCATGATTGTTACAAAAAGAAAAAGATAACCAACTTTTCTCAAAACATGCATGTAAAATTACAATGATAGCCGTCCTTTTTCATTGACCCACCCTCTGAGCACTTAATCATTGCCACTGTGCCTTGCAATAGTATTAATACCCTTTGTACATATTTTTTTTCTTTTCATGTGATAAAAGGACATAGCACAAGATAGAGCATAAAAGAAGTTCCTCTACTCAAAAGACCAAGATTCCTTGCGAATAGAACATGCGATGAACACAAATCAATGTTCCTTTTGATGGGGATATGCCGATACGCGTTTTAAGTGATCAAATTATCGGGTTAGGAAAGGGGTACCCCAGGGTATCTTTCAGGTTTTTGCCGGTGATCACATGGCTGTGCATGACCGGGTTATTGCGTTTCTTTTCAGCAACCTGAGTTAATACCCTGTAGAATTGCATCTTGCTACAATTATAGTTGAATGTCTTTTGGGGTTTGCATCTATCAGCTTTGTAAAAACTTCATCTATTGAATGCGTTGCCTGACGCAGACCAACTGTGCAGTGTGAACGCACCGTAATACATGAACAGGTTTTGATTTAAACCATTGCACTGTAGCTTTGTCTGTGTGGTCATGAAACTGGAAGGTGAACTTCCTCCCTTGTCTGAAGTCTCTTGAAGCCTCTAAAGGGTTTTCTTCATTAACTTTTTGTTATTAACCCTTTTGTCAATAATTTTGACATGCTTCTCTTATCTGCCAAAGGCGAGATGCTGCCACCACTTTAGGGATGGTGTGTTCAGAAGGATATGCAGTAAGAACTCTGGTCTTGTTTGTCTATTGCATGTTTGTCTTAAATGGTTTGTTGCAAACAGTAAACACAACATTTAGACCTTTCTTTCTGCTACTGCTTCACAATGGCCATATTCCTAAGTGTGAAACCCATGAGGCGTTTTCAAAAGGCACACCATGGTGGCATGTCAGGGTAATATTGTGGTGACATGTGTGTTGGCAGCATGGCGAGATGCAAATATTGCATTACTAACATGCGTGTTAGTAATGTTACCGCAACATTGCCACAATGCTGGACTTATGAGTGAAGATCACACCTTGCTGAAACAGAAGGTGATGTTATGATGAAGTGTGGAATGTGTGCTGAGCCCCGGCCAGCAACAGCATGTAAAATGCAAGTAAACATGGGGAGTTCATTTAGCAAACCTTATATGTAACTGTTGCCTGAAAGGACAAACCGGAGTGATGCAGATATCTGGGAGCTTCTGCCTCGAGCAGATCACAGGACTGGGAAGGACAGCCACCTTTTGGAGCCGCCCGCGAAAGACTTGAGGGACAGGGATTGGATTGGGATCAAAACAAGTTAGGTCCAAGCTATTTTATCTGTTTGCCTTTGACTCTTCTATCTCATGGTTTATGGGCAACGCTGCTCGTAGACAGCTTGGACACCACCCCCATACCCCTTTTAACATGCTATTGCCTAATTTTTGTAAAAAAAGAAATCAATAAATGATTTTTTTTATTTTTTAAATTAGGCACTGGCCTACGATGAATGACCAAAATTACCAAAAACTCACTTGATGTCGGCACTGATACCAGAATTGTCTTATTAGACTTCTGGTGATCTCTGCAGCTCTCCTACAGCTACCGTGGGCCTCTCAGTTTTCAGCCTGTCAGCTTAGGTGGACTATCATGCTTTGGAAGGGTTGCAGTTGTATCAAAATGCAATGTTGCATAATGGATTAAACGGCGCACTGCAAAATCTTTCAAATTAGGGATGATGTTTGATAACCTTAACCTTCTGTACATCTTTTCACAGCTTTATCTCCAACCTGACGCTGTGTTCCTTGGTTTTTATGATGCTGTTTGCTCAATGATTTTCTCTAACAAATTGTTGAGGCTTTCACAATACAACTATATTAATACTGAGATTAAATTACACACAGGTTGACGCCATTTACTAATAAGGTTATTTCAAAAGGAAGTTGCTTCTATCAGAGTTTATTTAGGGGTTTCAGATTAAAGAGGCTGAATACAAAATAGTTACACTTTTTGAAATTATTATTTGTAAAACGCTGGAAAATTATTCTATAATTTTCATAACAATTTACAGAATATGTACTGCGCTGTGCTGGACTGGCGTATGAAGTCACAATTAAATACATTGTTTATTGTCTGCGTAACAAAGCAAAATGAGAGGAAGATCAAGAATTACAAAGACCTTTGAATAAAACTGTATTATGTCCATCCATGTGGTGTCTCAGTGTCAAAAGAAGGATCTTTAAGTGATAAATGGTTGAAAAATGTCATAAAAATTATAGCTAAAGGTGTCAAAATGAATTCAGTTCGATGGATGTGAATGTTTTTGCATGCCTTCATGTGCCTTTTCTTGCTTGTTCCTAACTCTCACCTTGTATTTTCTTTTTTTGTCTCTCTCTGTCTCACTCTTTCTCTCTCTGACGACCCCTTCTATCCCTCTCCTACTCTCTTTCTATCTTTATAACTTATCCTGCTTTCTGTCCTCATTTTCTCTCTCTACCTCCACTGCGCTTGATTTTAACTTACTGCTCTCTCCTCTCAATGATTTCCTCTTTGCTTCGGTGACGTCACATTGATTAAGGTTCATCTGTACACAAGCGGCTCTGTACTTTGGAGCTGCAACTTTGAGGAATGGCGTGGGAGCAGCCATAGCAGCAGTGGGGTGGTCAGGGGGAGGTGGGCTTGTTTTTTGTTCGTAATTGCAGCTGCCCACGCTCTTTACCTTCGCAGCTGATGCCCGGATAATGCCGTTCTCAAACAAGAGCTGCCACAGACAGTTCTTTGAGTGGTGCAGCAGCAGAGACTTACTCACTCAGTCTCTGGGCTGAAACGTTCAGTGCTTTGCAGAAAGGCATTTTATAAGCTTCTGCTTTAAAGACATTTCCTGTCAGTGGCATATTCAGTAGCTCATTTCTATCTGGGGATGAATTGTTCAAATAGTCATTGCACCTAGCAAATTTTCTTTTTGTTAATTTAATGACACTATAATTTCACAAGCCTGAAACCATGATTCAGTCCTGTGCTTTCTGACATTACAATTGATTTTCAATTTGAAGAGTTAATTCTAGTGAGTTCAATTCAGGTTATTTATATAGTGCCTATTCACAGCACGTCATCTCAAGACACTTTACCTATTTCAATTCAATCCATACTCTCCTTCAGTTCATTATTGCAATCAGTTTAAAGCTTTCTATCTTGCATTTAAATGTTATCATATGTATACATTGGAAGCATTATAATGGCATTACCCTGATTATTGCTTCATTTTATTTTAAATAAATACAACTTTCAAAAGGAAGCATATTTCTTTTAACAATATATGGTGAAAAAAATTTCATAAATGTAAACTAATATGGATTTTACCATAACATTACAATCACTGGAAAAAAAATATTACAGGTTATTTAGAAGAGCATATCTAATTTAGTGGAGAATGAAAATCTGTTCGAAAATGTATTGTCAATCATAATTAAAATAATCTATATTGATTGGGTGTGGAAATTTCTAAATATTGATTGATAATGGATGGCACTCGCAGAAGACACATTTAACAACTCAAGATCTGCCCTGTGATATCCCATACACAGATGTAAAACAGCCTTTAGTTTAAATTAACGAGAAACTCCAAAGTTAAAGTCAACTTTAACATCATTTGGGCTGTTTCTGTAGTGCTTACAAATGTTTCTTTTCTTGACTGTCACACAGTTGCTGTTACTTTTTCTCTACTGTGCACCAAAAACGCTCCCACACAAACAATTCACAAGTGGCGAAGCTACAAAGCGTTTGTATTGTAACTGTTTTGTCCAGCAGCCAGATAAGGAGTCCTGATTATTCAACTCTGTCAACACAACAAGGCATCTTAAGAACTGTGTCTTTCCAAATAAGACCATCAACAAAACTCAACAGTGTTATGTTCAATGTTATGTGCAGCTGAAGAGAGAGAGAGATGAGAAATATCACTCTGTTTTGATACTATAAAGCCTTTTGCTACAAGATCTTGTTACATTCCTAATCATCATAGGTTTCTGGCTACTCTGTACTAAATAATAGAGAAGAAAATCCTGAAATATATAAAAACACCAACCTCTGGAATGGTATGGTTGCAAATTTCAGTGATTTCGAAACGGACTTTTTAAAACATCCTACTTAAAACTGGAAACAGGCCATTCCTATGAACCGTCATGTAGTTGGATAATATATACAAGGGTATGCTTAACATTCCTAAACTTGGTTGCAGTATTGCATTTTTTTCAAGTACTGCCTCTTGAATTAGCTTATTACATAAAGCTTGTCTGGTATTCTGTGTTATAGAGTCAGAAAGCCATTTTGTACCTGACCTAGAGACGCTGCAGGACACCCTTCGTGAACCTCTGCCCCCCAAACAGTCGGTTATGCCTCCCAAGTGGCTGATAAGTTCCACTTCTGAATCCGGCAACGAGGGTTCACCTCGGACCCCATCCAACCACCCCTCGATCCAATACTCCTCCCCCTCAGCCGGGAATCCCAAACCCGTTCGATCCGTATCTTCTGCGGGGACCAGCACGCATCCGTCTGCACCTTCGACCCTGACGCCCACCTCTCAAGGCACCAAGCAGCCTCCTCTGCCTCCACCCAAGCCCGTTAACAGGAACAACGCACCCATGCTGGGTAAGTACTTCAAAATAAGTAGCTCTTTATCCCAAAATTCACAAAGGTTCATAATGTGTTGACACTTTGCAGGACGTTTTCTGCAGGAAATGACGGTGCAGAGCTAATTGTAATTGGGAAGTTTTGGACTTACACACGTTCAGACATTGTGCTAATGATGTTATTTGAACAGCTTGAGAAGCTTTTCCCCAGCTAGTTATTTATCATGCCTGGGCTCCTTCAGTGTCAACATTTTCTGCATTTTACGCTCTGAAGATAACAGAGGCTCTCGTGGCCGTGCTTCAGTACAGACACTGTAGTTGTTGTTTACACTGAGAGTTTTGTCTCATCTGGGATCTCGTTTTAATTCCCTCCTGGCTAAGACCGTCTATTATGATTCGCTCTTTTCTTAACAGCACATCTGTTGATATTTTGCGTCTTGATGAATGAGTGTACTCGATGTTCTTGAAGTTACAGTAACAAGCCATCCGTGTTGGTAGTGAAGTGCCTGGTTTGCTCTTAAACACACACTTGGTTTTGAAAGCTTCTTTTATAGACCTATGAGACACAACATGTTCTATTTATAAAAAGCTCTGAAAAAGTGTTTCCTCGTTTCCCCTTTCAGTTCCAGTACCTACTTAAAATCAGTCAAACATGATAACGGTATCCTTTTTAACTATTAAAAAAGTAAATAGATGTAGATGTGGTAAGTCTTTGCTTATTTGTCACACCAAACTGACGAACATCATCAAACCAATTTTATAATGACAGAAAGATAACCTGAGGAAATACTGAATGCATGTTTCAAGTGATGATTTCATTCATCATAGAAAAAAAAAACAGCCAAACTATGTGAAAAAAGGTATTTGCCTACTAAATTTAAAAACTGATTGTACAGCCCCCTGGTGGCAACAATGGCCAACAAAGATTTTAAATTGGTGTTAAGGGAATTTTTGCCGACTCTTATTTGCAGAATTGCTTTGATTCAGCTTTACTGGAGGGCAGTTAGAGAATGAACTCCCCTTTGAAGGTCATGCTACAGCATCTTCATCAGATTAAAGCCAAGACTTTCCTAAACTTTTCTGTTTTTGTTTTACTTTAGATGAAAGGAGACATAGAACTTTAAAAAGTTCCACTTTAGTCTCATCAGTCGACAAATTAACTTCAGTTTTGTTTTTTTGTCAAACATGAGACTGGATTTTTTTCCTGCGGACCCTCCCATGAGTGCTATGTTCGCCCAGTCTCTTTGTTATTGTTGAAGTAGGAATACTGAACTTAACTGAAGCAAGTAAAGCCGGCAGTGTTTTAGATGTTGTTTGGGTTTGTTTTTGACCTCCTGTGTGAGTCCTTGATGTGCTTTTTTTAAGTACTTTCGAAAGACTTACAAGTTATTCCACCCGGGAAGAAACACTGATCCTTATTTTCTATTAAAGATTATAGCTCCCACTGTGTACTTTCATTGAAATCCCCATTTCTCAGAAATAAAAGGCTTTGTAGCCCCCAAAAAGCAGTTAAAAAAATAATACTTTACAAATAGCTTTTTTTGTATTTAATTTATATTTTTTTGATTTACAAATTTTAGGTAATGTGAAACATTTACATGTGATTCAAAAAATCACAAAAACAAAATAAACTTGTAGGAATGCATGGCACTCTAAATATTTGCCATTAACCTTTTCAGATGTGTACATCAATGAGCAGTTTGGCTGCGCATGTTTAATTAATGACCTTTAGGGGTTCCAATCTGCTGCATCATAGCAATAAACTCCCTTACGAATAGCTTTGACAGCTCCTTCACGCAGCTTCATTTCTTTAATAAAACAATCGCTGAAAGGCCTCCGTCTCCTCCCTATTAGTATCCGCCCTGCAGGGGGGAGAAAACGCTCAGCTTCCTCTCTACTGGTCCTGCTGGAAGCGAGAGTGCGACTACGACGTCTACCTGTCTCTGCCGGTCTACCTGTGCCGGCGGGCCGGAGGCCTGCGCTCAGGTAAAAAAAGGAGACGCTTCTGTCACCAGGACGCCCCAACTCCTACAGTCTTCCTTCCTCATCGTGTCACCTTCCTTCTTGCTGCCAACATGTGTTTTTTCTGCTGCTCTGCCTTTAACGTCTTGGTTGGCATTGAATTCCTTTCTTTGGATGCACTAAATAAGAGTCGCATGCTCATAATAAGCTGATACTGAGGTCTGCTTTATTTTTAAATGAGGGAGCTTCCGTGTGAGTGCAGCTGACTTGTTTTTAGAGGCTAAAAGTGTGAATGAGGACGAGCCTTGAGCAGGTTTCAGCTTTTGACTGCAGTGCATCAATTTTTATTGCATAATGTAATATCATGGAATGGAAAGATGCATATGAACTGATGAGAAAGTAGAGTGGAGACAGTGGTCTAAGATAACAGCTTCAGGTAAAGAAGAAGATGTTAACCACTACAGTATAGTCAGCTGCATGTTGTTACTCTGTCATCTTTTTCGCTGTGCCTCTGGAGAACAACTATGCTTTCCCTGCTCTTCTGAACAGTTTCCAGAGCTATATTAACAGTGCCTCTCAAAGTTTGTTTTCACATTTTGTAACGTAGTAGCCACAAACTTCCATAAATTTTACTGCGATTTTATGTGATAGACGCACACAAAGAAGCTTATAATTACTAAATGGAAGAAAAAAGTTGTCTTGTTTTTTTTTTTTTTTTTGGGGGGGGGGGGGGGTTGTTGGGGTTTTTCTGTACAAATAAGCACCAGATATGTGTGGCCGGCATACGTACACATATACTCCAAATAACCCCTTCAAAAGTAATCTAATAAGTAAACTGTGTTGACACTTAGTTTGTTTTAATCTCTATCTAAATCCAACCCTTCTGTGAAGTAGACAGATTTTTGGTAGATAACTTTAGTGTACAAGCATCATAAAGACATCAGGCGGGTCATAGTGAAAGGTATTGAGATGATGAAAGCCGGATTACTTTATAAAGAAAAATCCCAAGTTTTGAACGTTTAAACATGTCGAACATTTAAATAGCAGAGTACAAGTAGCCGTCCAATTTAAAGAGACAGACTGGGCAACACGCCACATCACCCTGAACACACCAGGGTGACATTATGATGGTGGTGACAGTGTTATGCCGTGTGTCTGGGAACAGAAATTCCCCTTTTCCACTGGGATCTGCTTGGTCGGGTCGGGCCTGACCAGACCAGCCTGGTTGGTTTTCCAGTGGTATCTCAAGAACATGACAGTGGGTGAGGACATGGGGATTTTGCACAGCGTAGCAAAATTCCAGTAAAAATCAGTCATCACTCAAAGTTTGCCGACATTACAGATACCGAAGGTAGCCGGTATGGGGAGCCTAAGTCCCGCCCTTCTACTTCCGGTCCATGGGTCCCCAAATGCCAAAAAGAAAGAATTAGAGTCAATGGAGCGATAAAACTTATTTTCTGATCCATTTTTAAATGTGCCGTGGATCAAACATATGATGTCCGTGAATTTTAAAAACTAATTTTGATGCAGAGAAAACGCTGATTTTCGACCGGCAGCAAAAGTTACTTTAGGTTTTGTGTAAAAATGTTTAGAGGACTACAACTCCAGAAGAAGAATGAGAGCGAGGGCCAGCATGGAGGAGAACTCTACAAGCTCTTGGTGAGTGTTTTACGTGCTATAGCTAGTGCTAGCTCCCGTTAGCCAAATGGTGTCAAAATGCGACTTCTGATTTGTAGGCCTTTTTAAATGTGAATTTTTACAATCAAATAAATCCCAAATCACCTGACAAACACATTTGAAATGTGCATCATCAGTTATTTAAATCGAAGTACAACATATGTGTGATTCAGGACGTAAAACAAAGCGGAGCAGAAAACTTTTATCGCTCCATTGACTTCCATTCATTATCCTTTCTCCATAAATATGACCATTTATGCCTCACTGCGGCCGTTGTGGTTCTCCATGGCCCGACACCTGAAATACATGCTGACCTAAGCCAGGCCGAGCTTGGAAAAGGGGAACAAAAAAGAGATGGATGAAGCTAAATAAAAGGTAATCCTGGAATTAAATTTGTAAGAGTACAAAAGACTTCAAACTGACCTTTAGATCGAACCATGTTCATGCTAGAATGGTTCAGATTTCCAAACCACATATCATTTTCTTCCATTTTGCAAATTTATGCTACTTTGAAGTGGTCTGTCACATAGAATTGAACTAAAATACAATAAAGCTTGCGGTTGTAGGGTGACAAAATATGAAGAACTTTACATGATATACAGACTTTTGCAAGGCACTGTAGCAAGCATATAGCTGTGCATGAAAACAGCTGTAGCTTTGTGTTTTAAAAAATATGAGGCAAATTATATAAGCTTTGATGGACTGTTTAGAATCTGGCTGTGAAGAGCATGTATGCATCTCGTTTGTCTCTCTGACCTGGGGCACATGCTGCACTCTGCTCTACCCAGGCAGTGTGTTTTTCTCTGGCACACACTGCATATGTGCTCTGATGCTCAGTCACACATGTAATACAAGTGTTTGCTCATGTGTATTTGATGATTGCACATGTGTGACTGATGGTTGTGCACATATGTCAGAGGGGCAAACTGCATTGAAAAAGAAAATCTTGCTAGTGGCTCACCATTAAGTCTAATCCACAGCATTCGCCTTATGTTTAAAACGGTTTGATTAGATGTTTCCCTTTTATTTTTTTTCATTTTCAGGTGAGTTCAACCAAGCCACAGGGGGTGCGAGTCTTCATCCGGCTAAGCCCTCTCCACCCATGCCCCCAAAGAGGACAACACCAGTCACCAAACGCAACACAGAGGACTCTACTCCGAGCCACCCTGTCAACCCGTCCCCGCACACTGTGGAGGACCACAGCAGCCTCCCTGTGGGCTTCCAGCTGCCCCCTCCTCCTCCTTCTCCGCCCCTGCCGACCCACATACCGCCCTCTCCACCTCGACAGCACATGCAAACCCACCACCTACACCATCAGCACTCCTACCCACACCCGCTGCCCCAGCCGATACCGATGCTGTTCGACCCCCCGAGCCCGCCTGCCGAGTCGCCCCAGCGCCCCGCCCCCGTCCCGCTGCACATCATGATCCAGCGAGCCCTGTCCAGTCCTGGCCCAGCGCAGCCTCATCCCGACGGGGCGCAACGTGCACACGCGCTACTTTTTGAAACCCCTCCAGAGTACCAATCAGATCGGGGTCGACCACTGCCTGTCAGCATTCAGCCCCTAAAACTGTAAGTTCTTCAGTAGTTTTTGTGACGCTGGTCTGTATTTAACGCACATAATGTGATGACAGCTTCACCAATGGCAGCGAATCGCAATCATTGCTGTAATATCAGTGTTTGAAATATTAAAACTGCAAGAGGCTGCTTGTTCTGAAGTTTGGTTTAAAATACTTCCATTTAAAGATGGTCAAACAAAGTAATTTCACCTCAAAACAGTTCAGAGCCTTCAAAGGCGATGTTTGGGTTTTTTTTCAACCTGGACCTTATTTTTACCAAATATTGCGTTCATTTACTCACCCAGACAAGTTTGGAGCCACTGGGAGTCCTTCAGAAGAGGTTTCTATCCAGTCAGGATCAGCATATATCCATATAATGGGAGTGGTGGGGTCAGACAAAGTGCTGCCTGTAATAAGTTATTATCTGCCCCAAAACTCCTTCATTTAACCAATTATTTATTATTAATCGTTAGCATTACTCCCCTCGGAGTTCAGAGAGTCTCGGAAGTGCTTCTTTGTTCTTTTCCAGGGTGATTTAGAGGCTTATAATCCAACTACACTAATAATTTCTATTACATAACTTTCGTGCTCCATCCCAGTAGTAGTCTGAGCAGAACTTTCACTCTGTGATCTACGCTTGTCGGTTAGATGGAACTTTTTACTGCAGACATCAACATGGTTTGCGTGACTAGCTTCAGTTTCCATAGGCTCCCTTTCACTAACATGCTCAGACTACAGCTGCAATGGCAGGCCACTGCAACGTCATTGAAATCCAAAGTTAGTGTAAATTGGAATCGGTTGGGTTAAAAGTCTGTAAAATCCCCATAAGCTTGCACCACCGCACCTCTGCAACGTTCCAAACTCACAGGGGAATATCGCTAACTATTCTTAACAAAACATGGTTAAATAAAGGCAGGTGATGCCTTATTTAGAGGCGGCACTTCGTCTGCTCTCATGACTCTCATTATATGGATCAACACTAATTGCGACTGCGCATTGACTTCTTCCGGAGGACTCCTTGTCTGGGCGAGTAAATGAATGTAATAAATGCTAAAGATAAAGTCCAGATTGGAAAAAAAACTAACTTCCCCTTCAAAAGGATATTGCACTCCTAAGTAAAAATTCCCCAGTTTGATAAATGAGGAAAAAACTTTTTGTAACCAGCATAAAAAATAAAAATAAACTATTATATATAAAGACAAGTTGATTATCCGTGTTATAATCCGTTCAAAAATTGTATCTTCTTGTCAGGTCTGAAGATGACTACTCAGAGGAAGAAGACGATGATGAGGAAGAGGAGGCGTATGATGGGGAGATCCCGCAGCCGGAGCTGGAGCCCCGGAGCCGCCGCTGCCTGATCGGTGATGCTGGCGTTTGCATCCTTCCTGGGGAAAATAGCAGTGAGGAGGAGGAGGATGAGGAGGATGATTCAAGGGAACAGCATGACATGCAGCGGGAGGACAGCGATTCAGATAATCCTGTGGTCCACAAAGAGGAAGATTCTGATGAAGAGGATGAGCCCCCACTCAGTAAGTCTGTTTACAGAAAAGTCACTGAAATGATCAATTCATGAAGTTCCTACACTTTCGGGCAAAGTAGGGAATTTGATTGAAGTGTTCTTTGAGGTCGGAATAGGTTTCAAACAGAAAATAAAAGTATAGAAAATACACATTTGCCCATCCACACTCTTACATTTTGTTTGTTTGTGGATATGGAATAATGGAAAATATGAACTCTGGACATTAAAAATGGCCAGGAGCCTTGTTTGTTTGTTTGTTTTTGTATATGAGGCTATGCAGTATTCTGATCCTCCTTCACTGCTACTACCTTCCTCTCTTTTTTTCTGCTTTTCTTTCATGTAGGTGCTCTGGCCAGCAGGGTCAAGAGGAAGGACACTCTGGCTCTGAAGCTGAGCAGCCGTCCCTGCGCCCCGAACAGGGACAGGTTCATACAGGACAGAAGCGGCAGAGAGGATCAACCACCTGGTCAAACGGGCCTAACCTGGCAGAGCAGGGAGCAGTGGGAAGCCATTCGGACACAGATTGGCACTGCACTCACGCGGTAAATATACCATCACCAACACCAAAAATACAGGAATAGATTCTTAGATCATTTTCCTACTTCTTCAATGTGAAAATTATCTGTTTGTTTTTTTTTTTTACGTATTCAGACGACTCAGCCAGAGACCAACGGCTGAGGAACTTGAGCAAAGAAACATCCTTCAGCGTCAGTATTAACTGTCTCTCCCTTTCACTTTAAATCTAATAGTGAAACACTGCAGTGGTTCTCTTAAAATGTCTGCTCATCATTTACTGCTGCGATAGCTCTGAATTATTTCTTTCAGTGAAAACAAATTGTATACACAAGCTAAGTTTCACTGTATGCAACAAAGCTGCATATTCATTTGAGAAATCTAATTTTGGAAGCTTCTTTCATCTCTCTCTTTCCTGCACATCAAACCAAGCTTTCAAATCCAAGTCTAAAATAAGCTCTGTCCCTGTTCTTTTTTTAGCCAAAAATCAGGCTGACAGGCAGGCAGAGGTCAGGGAGATCAAACGGCGTCTGACCAGAAAGGTGAACAAGCACGTCAACAACGAACACTCAGGTGTCATATTGTGTTTTTGCCGGATATTAAGAGGTAACAAAAATCATTGTTTTGCTGTAGCTGAGTCAAAGACCCACAGTCGCAGAACTGCAGGCGAGGAAGATCCTACGTTTCCATGAATATGTGGAAGTCACAGAAGCCCAAGACTACGACAGGAGAGCAGAAAAGCCGTGGACCAAGCTGACTCCAGCAGACAAGGTATTATTTTCAATAAAACCCATCAATTATAGATTACCTAATGTGAAAAAAAAACACATTATTGGTGTGGTTTTCTTGCTTGATAATAGAACAATGCCTAAAGTCCAGTATTTTTCCTCCGAAGATCCTTGTTTTAACACTACCTGTTGATTTCTACAGGCCGCCATCCGAAAAGAGCTCAACGACTATAAAAGCACTGAAATGGAGGTTCATGAAGAGAGCAGAATTTACACACGGTAGGCTGTTTATAGGTTGAATATTCACTCCATAATACAGTACAGTTATATCTCAATAAATCACAAGGCCACAGAAAAGGTCATTTATTTCAGAAAATCAATTCAAAAGGTGAAACTCATAATATATCGATTGATTGTGTAGTGATGCATAATTCTGCTATCACCATGTTTCTCCATGGAGATGGTGTGTTAAGAGTGATGTGCATTTTTAGTTGTGCACTACATACAGTGGGTATGGAAAGTATTCAGACCCGGTTGAAATTTTCAACCTTTTGAGCTAGTGCAGCCATGGGTCTTATTGGGAAATATGCAACAGGTTTTTCACACCTGGATTCGGGGATCTTCTGCCATTCTTACACACAGACCCTCCAGTTCTGTCAGGTTGGATGATGAACGTCGGTGAACAGCCATTTTCAGGTCCCTTCAGAGATGTTGTTCAAAAGCCACTCCTTCGTTAGCTGTGTGCTTAGGGGTCATTGTTCTGTTGAAAGGTGAATCATCGGCCCAGTCTGAGGCCCTGAGCACTCAGGAAGAGGTTTTCTTCCAGGATATCTCTGTACTTACCTGCATTCATCTTTCCTTCAACTGCGACCAGTTGTTCTGTCCCTGCAGCTGGAAAACACCCCCCAATCATGATGTTCCCACCACTATGTTTCACTTTAGGGATTGCATTGGGCAGGTTATGAGCCGTGCCTGGTATTCTTCACACATACCGCTTAGAATTAACACCCAAAAGCTTTAATCTTGGTGTCATCAGACCAGAGAATGTTATTTCTCATAGTATGGGGGTCCTTCATGTATTTTTTGGCAAACTCTATGCAGGGTTTCGTATGTCTTACACAGAGGAGAGGCTATTTTAGGCCACTCTGCCATAGAGCCCTGGAAAGCTGCAGTGATAGTTTACTTGGTGGAACTTTCTCCCATCTCCCTACTGTATTTCTTGAGCTCAGCCAGTGATCTTTGGGTATTTCTTTACTTCTCTCGGCTTCTATGGTTTCTCAGTTTGGCTGGATAGCCAGGTCTAAGAAGAGTTCTGGATGTCCCAAACATCTTCTATTTGAGGATTATGGAGGCCACTGTGCTCTTAGGAACCTTAGGAGTGCTGCAGAAATTCATTTGTAACCTTGGCCAGATCTGTGCCTTGCCACAATTCTGTGTTTGAACTCCTTGGCCAGTTCCGTTGACCTTATGATTCTCATTTGCTCTGGCATGCACTGTGAGCTGTAAGGTCTTATATAGACAGGTGTGTGCCTTTCCTAATCAAGTCCAACCACTTTATTTTAATACAGCTGGATTCCAGTGAAGAAGCAGAACCATCTCAAAGAGGATCAGAAGAAATGGACAGCATGTAAATTAAATATATGTGTCACTGCAAAGGGTCTGAATACCACTGACCATGTGATATTTCAGTTTTTCTTTTTAAATACATTTTCAGACATTTCTATATTTCAAAATTTGTTTCTCTATACACATACACACGTATATGTAGCGACAGATTTTGTTGGTTTTCTTTCAACAGTGACTTTTCTCCTGTCTTTTCTCCTTAAAAGCCAGATTTGTGGAGTTTGCAGCTGTTAGTTATCCTTATAACAGATTTCTTACCTGACCTGTGGATCTCTACAGCTCCTCCAGAGTTACATTGGTCCGCTTGGCTGCTTTTCCGTTTAATGCTCTCCTTTATTGAACACCAAAATGCTTAATTAATAAATATTAGACAAATATGTAGCGTGACAATGAAATTCTGAAAAAATGAATTCATTTTAAATGCTTAGCTCATTAGAATGACATGTTATCCATTTTTCCTTTAAAATGCATTTATTAATATAAAATATTTAATCATCATCATTTTTTCCTAATAATAGATTTTCTCTTTTGAGCCATTTTTATTTAATTCCATCAATTATAATTCCAACACATCCTTTCCATAAAATCAGCTTTTATTTAATAATATTGTTTTTCCCAGTGGCTTATTTATTTCAGAATGTCCCTTTTCATCTGAATAAATTAATTTGCCAATCAGGGTCAGTGGGTGGAACCCGAACACTTATTGGCTGGTGATTAAACTTTGATCCATGTGGAAAGCCATTCTCACCTTCACTGTTAGCAGCCTGCTAGCTAGCTATATGCAAAGTCAAGCGTAGGAGTTGCTTAAACATCAGCTCTGGTTGCTCTAGCAGATCAAACTGAGAAGAATGATTTATTAAAGGATGCCATCTTGAATCATTTGGGTGATATTTTTTAAATGATTCCAGGCCCAGAAATCAAGACTTGCTCTCAGACATCACCACCGGAGTTATTGTTGATGTGTTTTCTGTGTCATCAAGCACAATTCAGAGGAGAATGTATAAACAATCCCTGGTTGGTTGTCAGATACAATCAGTTAAATTGAGAATTATTTAAACAAGGACTGTGTTATTAATACAACTTTTTATTGATTACTTGTACCTAACCTCCGACCGGGACGTCCTTCACCAGTCTCATTTCGGACATGGCGCCTCTGGCAGCTTTACACCTAGAACACTGATGCAGCATCGGCCGATTGGAACTTGACAGCCACGTTAAACAAGTGGGCAAACATTCTGCCAATATTATGAGCATCTGGATAACGCCATACATGAAATACAACAGGCTTTAAATTCAATAACGGTATAGAATGACTTCAGCACTTCTTCGCCATTCTCCTCCTCCAAGACGATCAAGGTTTAACCACCAGCCATTGGGCGTTCAGGTCCCACACACTGACCCTGATTTGCTGATTTACTCATTTGGTTGAAAAATTTTCTTATGAAATAAACAAGCCACTGGCAAAAAAAACAAAAAACATTAAGAAATAAAGGTTGACCTTGTGAAAAAGACGTTTTGGAATAAAAAAGGATGGAATTAAATAAACATGGCTACTAAATAAAATCGATTTTATGGGAAAATTAACAGCTTAATAATGTTTTATATTAATAAATATATTTTTAAAGGAAACTGAAAAAATATTTATTAATTAGCTAAGAATTTTCCATGAATGCAGTTCTTTTCTCCAATTGATTGTCACATTACATATTTGTCTATTATATATTTATGTAGACATTTATTGAATAAAGTTTTATAAATGTATTAAATTTTGAGCTTTTTGGCATTCCATACTCCTTGCCCAGCCTGTCAATATAAGTGGAAACATATATCTTGGCACACTCTTTTTGTGTGTGCTTCAACAAACACTTAAGACCTTCACAGAACAACTGTTTTTATTCTGGACTTCTAGGTGACTTTGAGAATCAGTACACCTTTTATTTAAGGATACTTGAAAAAGTGTAGATGAATACGGATGCATACCACAGTGTTGTTTTATTTATTTATTATTATTTGTACAAAATGCAGAAATTGACATGTTCCTTCTATGTCAATATCATGATCTACTTTGTGTTGATCTATCAAAATAATTTTTTGTGGTTTGTTAATATTTTGTGGATGAAAGATGATTATTTAGGCCTAAAAATAAAAACATAATAATTAAATTCTGAAGAAATGTGCACTTTCATGAGTAAACACAAAAGTTAATTTTTTAGGTTGATGATTTTTTTTTTTTCATGCCTCACTAGATCTTTGTGTTTTGTTTAGGTTTCATCGGCCGTAGCGTCCACGCTCTCGGATAATGAAGCACTTAAGATTTCTGTGAAAAGAAGCGGCTCTGTGCGCAGATTGCCCCTTTTTATCCCCCCACCATTTCCGGACTTTGGTGTACTATTTAATCAGGGAAGAGCCTGGAAGTGACTTACAACGAGAATGCCTGCCGCTTGCCTTCCATCAGTCCTCTCATTACATCGTTTTATGCCTGACCCGAGTTGGTGGCGGGCAAGGTCCAGATGCAGGATTTCTCCTAGACTACAGGGGCTGTGTGGGGGGGATGAGCGTGAGAGACCCAACGTGCCAACCAGGAAGTGAGCTACACTACAGAGCTTACTCTCACTCTGCTGCTGTGTGTGGTACCCTTCAGAGACTTGGATCTAGTTAAAACCTTTAATGCGGCCTCATTCTGTGTTGCCTTTTTCTTCTTCTGTATATGGAAACACTAACTCTTGTAAATGTATTAGCATACAATAAAAACCGTAATAATGATGAGGACCTATCATATTTCATACAGTAATAATAGACAGCAGAGACTGAAGTACCGGAATGTGAAAAATTTGGACATTTTCCACTTTAGGACTTGGCATCTCTGGGATATTGTGTTTTATATTAGTTATGTACAGACTGCTGTGGTTATATCTTAGAATGCAACCAGGACAAGGTGTTATGATAAAATATTCTATAATGCACAAGACGTTTTATTTTATAATTGTAATCACATGAGTAGTGCGAGCTTATATTCGATCCCCTTTTTATTGTTTGGCTTTGCCTGTATTTGTGGTTGTGATGTAAGGTGGCCAATTTAGTATCAAACTAGCTGCAGGAAGAAAATGTGCAGGTCAGGGAGGCCATCTGCGTTTTAATGCGTGCCAACATAAGCAATGCCTGCGGGACCATAGGAAACTGAGTTTTGCAATCAACTGCATGAGCCAACCGGACATCCAGTGCCGTTGAATCTGGATGATCGCTCTTCATTTATACTTTTTTTTAATGAGTTTTTGTACTTTCCTTTAAAGATTGAACAAGCAATGCAGTCTGTAGCCATTTTAAATAAGGTAATTCTCATAGATTCTGTAATAAGAGCTTAAATATAAGTTGCTCTCAGCGTAGATCAGGGATTAATACAACACAAAAAAAGTCAGAAAATGTATAAACGGTCAACAGGGAGTCAGTTTTGGTTGGAGAATTTTGAAGCTGCAGGTGTGTTTTATTGTACTTTTGTCTGGCCAGTAGCTTTCAGGGTTCTGTATGCTGTGTACAGGTTCATATAGGTTTAACTGATGCTTCTGTATATCTTGTCTTCCTTTGATTTGGAAATACATTTTAAATATAAAGGTATTATAGGTTGCTATTTTTTTAAGTACAAAGCATTAGTTTGTGAATAAATGCTACAAGAATGGGAACATGGAACAACTTTCTTTTCATGTACAAAAAAAAAGAAGCTATAATGATAATAAGTTCAGTTTTAATTGGATGTTAAATTTTATGAGTCAGTGAGTTTTCTTTTTAACTGTAAATAGTCACATCTGGATCTGAATAAATAATGCTATAATTCTCTGAACCTCATCTGAAGGGAAGATGTGCCTGGCTCCTTTTTCCACCCATTTAATATGACTGTCCAACAGCGCCCCCCACAGCTAAAGTAAATTTAGTAGGGAAGATGATCCCACATAAAGAAATAATTGCCTGCTGTCACTTTTGTTTCACACCACACCCCTATGGAGCATTTGTCACTGAAAGTCTGAATCTTGGTCTGTTCTATAAGTTATGACACCAACAAATCATTCATCACATTTGGATTGTTAGCTGGACTTTTTTGTGACAACAAAATAAATGTACTTAAATGAACTGGTAGTCTTTATTCAGAGTGAGGTTATGCAGCTGCAATGACAGATAATAAATCTTTTTACACAACGTTAATAGATATTCTAATAAGTGTGTAGGGTGTTGTATTTTAAAGGAAAATATCTAGCCATATTTTTTTCATAGTAATACTAATATTAACATTATTTATACCTAAGTTTATATTGGTACAGCAATGTCCAGGGCAGGTCTGCAACAGACCAACTTTAAAAATTTTGATAGCCTACATTAAGAGTGATGTTTTAATCCTAATTTGAAAATGTCCATCAATTGTTTCTGAGTAGTTGGGCACATCTCATGCAGACTATAGCTTTTTTTTGTCCAAAGAGAAAAGAGAAATAGCCTTTTGAGTGTGGTTTCTTGTGAATAAAACAAAACATCACTTTTTCTTTGACTCTCCAAAGTCTTTATTAATGGTGGTTCTGTTTGTACTTTGAAGTTTTATTTTGGGGGAAATATTCAGTGGATTGATGAAACAAATTTGAACATTTCAGAAGGTGTGCATCCCTTTCCATTTGGTAAAAAAAAATGACAGGATTAAAAAAAGGAACAGCATTGCAACTGTCAGCCATGGTGGTGGTAGTGTGATGGTCTAGGGGTGCATTGTTAGAAGCAGAATTCTGGGTACAGCTACATGCTTTTGGTCAATGCACACCAGCAGTCACCTTTTGAAAGGGTCAGAAAATAAAACAGAGAAGTCATGGTGTGACAGGCTTTTTACGTTCAAGAATTCTTTGGATTCAAAACAAATTGAAAAGCAGAGTAGTCTCGAATTTCTTATGTACAAAACCTCTGTTATAAGTCAGTTATCATGAGCACTTGATGTCGGGGATGCTATTAGGTTTAAACCTTAAACCTATCCAGGGGTGTCAAACTCATATCCATTTTGGGCCGCATCAATATCACGAATATCATTAAAGGGTTTGGTTGTGGCTGAAAGTATTCATAAAAATATTTAAAAAAAACATTAAAGTATGAGTAAAATATGTATCTGCATTCGACAACTACTTCTTAAAATTAAATAATGCTGAAAATGTTTTCATATGAGGGGATTTAGGACTGATCAAACAAACACTGATGTGACTTTCCTGATAAAACTGTATTAAGGTGCACATGAATAGAAATTAAAGGTTATATTTATGGGGTGCTCTAGATCTTAAAGGGCCACATAAACGGCTGTAGCGAGCCAAATTCGGCACGCAGGGCTTGACTTTGACATGTTATTTTTTTTAACTTTTTTGTCACATTGGCGTAGGTTAGTTTGCATAGCTTTTTTCCTCATGAATCTTCACTTAACTTTATCTGATGTTAAAAATGTTTTAAGCATCTAAAGTATTTAACAGTGACAATAAAACATGTAAGGTACCAGATACATTTTCGTGTCACAGTGAATCCCTGTATTCTTCAAACATCGTCATGTTTTTTGATTGGTGAGTCAAAGGCATAAACTGTAAAGGGTCACTGTCTCTTTAAGAAAACGTGGTCCGTGTCTCAAGGTCCCGCAAAAAAACAACGTGACGTCTTACGTAAATTCCGCGTGTGGAAACCGGGAACAGGCTGTGTATGTTCACCTCTGCGCAAACTACATACTGTTGCAAGTTTTAAGGTTAGTAAAATATTCAGCAAGTACTTACCGTGGTAGGGATAAATATAGACCAATAAACCCCACCTTATCAGTGTGCGCCCTCTGAAGTTACCGTAGTTTGTTACCACTTTTCATTCATTACCGAGTGTAGTGCTAACTGAGTTAGCTGGCGGTGGCTTCTGAATACTAAACGGGGCTTTATATTTGTTTTTTAACAAACTGCTCAGTAATGCAGAAGTATTAATCAATGCTTTATTCGTTACTTTAATTTGTAAACACATATCATTTTGTCCAGTTTATTGTTTGTTTTTAGCTTTAAGAGATGCGTTTATATAAGGTTAGCTAACCATAGCACACATGTGGAAAGTGTTAGGTCACGGAGCTGAATTAGAGCTGTCCGGTTTCGCTATATGGTAACGTAGACTAATCGTATTGTGTGCGCCAAGTGAATAATTGTGATTATTTTGGTTGCAACCAAGCCCAGACTATAGCTAACACTGTGCTTCAATGAATATACTCACACTGAACTGAATGTTGTTTTTTGTCTGAGTTTGGTAGCAGAGGTGGAGAAAGCACAGCTGTTTCCAGGGTAAAATGATCCTCTCACAGCTGTTAAACCCCATCAGCTACTGGGCAATGAAATAAAGTCTTATTGTGTCTTTTGGTGAGCAGTACTGTCTGTGAGGTTAAGTTTGATTCAACCAGACTTTAGTCTTCTGATTAAGACGTAAACCGTTAACTATTATAGATTGTTTAAAGCATTATGTTGCTGTTATTCAACCCTTTCACGGGTTGACTTTTGCTTTTTAACATAATTAAACGAATAATTGGTTGGATTCAAGCTAAAGAAAAAAAATCCTCTTCTCCCCTCCAGCCCATTGTTTCCCGTAGTTTGAATGCCTTGCTGCCATGCCTGCTAAAAAGAGCACCATTAAGAGGAAGTCTACAGCCGTTGCTGAAGATGTGGAAGAGTCCAAGAAAATAAAAGGTAAATCATGAACTTTAGAACTGTGCTGACTTTACTAGTTATCAAAAAGCTGGAAAAAACGACAAGACTACATTCAAGTATGCGTTGTATTCTCCTTTTATATATTAGTGGTTAAAAAAATAGCTTTCAGCTAGAGAAGCATGAGGCTTTGACTGGTTGATGCAGAGTTGTAGTTTTCTTTGAGATCTGGCCTACTTTTACTAATTTTGGCTAATTCCGACTTTCTTTTTAAGAAACAGAAAAACTCACCAAGCCACCACAGCTTAAACTTGTTGCTTTGACTCGTTTTACAGATTAATCGATTGCAGATGAGACTTTTTTTTTGTCTGCTTTAGTTTCTCTTTAAGCCAGGCGTACGCGGTGCGATTTTTCAGTCACGAGTCTTCAGCTCCGGCTCACACTGTACGAGTGAATTGCAGGGGTTAAAAGTTCACAGCTCACGACCGATGCGACCTGACTGCCCTGCTGCACAACACGACAGACACGGAAGCAGAAGAAAAACACGGGACTGAAGATGCGCGCCTGAGAATTGTGAGGATGCGCTCAAAAGACAAACGCGCTGCCCTAGCAATCTGTGCCGTTTGTTTATGTCAAAGACCAGAAGTACTTCCGCGGTAACGTTGGTGACACGCATGCGCAGTATGAGAAATGGCTCGTAGCATTGCTTCCACAGTGAGAGTCATTCACGAGGGGCGACTAGGATTTCAAACAGGTTTGCTTTTCTTGCGACTGATCGGGAGCTGGTCGTAAGGTGTAAATTGTCTGTCGTTGCCCAATGTATACTACACGATGCAAAACACACGATTAAGACAAAAGTTGCCACGATCAAGACAAAAGTCGCACGAGTGACAAATCGGCTCAAAAACGGTCCAAAATCCCGCCTTGTACGCCCGGCCTTAGCAGGATCCTCCAGCAAAGCAATCCAGCCTCGCTCTTCTAATGGAGCAAAGCTCTCGTGATGTCTGATTTCATTTCCTGTCGGGAAATCAATAATGCTATAAAGTTTGGCTTATATTGTTGTGTGTTTGTGTTACAGTTTCACACAGGAGTCACTGTAAAGAGGTGGGCCAGGTTCTAGTGTTGGGCCAAGGTGATGTTGGACAGCTGGGTTTAGGTGAAGACATCATTGAGAGGAAGAAGCCTGCCCTGCTTTCACTACCAGAGAAGGTTGTGCAGGTGGTGGCAGGAGGCATGCACACAGTGTGTCTCAGTGAAACTGGTCTTGTGAGTGAACATTTGTCCTCTTTTTCTTTTTGTAAGGGTTTCTTTAAAAAGAAGCCATATTTCTAATAATTTATTGGCTGTTATTCTGTTGGCTTTTTTTTTTAAGATCTACACATTTGGCTGTAACGATGAGGGAGCTCTGGGTCGGGACACGTCAGAAGAAGGGTCTGAAATGGTTCCTGGCAAGGTGGCATTGAATGAGAAGGTGGTCCAGGTGTCAGCAGGGGACAGCCACACTGCTGCGCTGACGGAGGATGGGTCGGTGTACATCTGGGGCTCCTTCAGGGTTAGTTTCTTTTGTCTGTTTACTTAAAGAACTTTGTAAATAAATCCCCCCCATTTTTTAGGTTGTTTTTTTTTATTTATATTGGACATTAACAAATTTTCTTTTTTATTAACGTTTTCTGATCGTTCAAAGGGCCTACACACATTATTACATTAGTTGAAAATGGGCTCAAAATCACAATATTATTATTATTTATTGCCCTCATTTCTGAGGTAATTCATCATCCAGCAACATTTCTTATTGTGGCAGACCTGTGTGTTCTTATTTATTTTGTCGTGTGTTCTTTAGGCCCCCTTTTTTTTCCTACTTGCATGATGTTACAAGTCATAATACATTCTGAAGTGAAGTACAAATGTAGTGGTAAAGTAAACACTAGTTATATTGCAGATGAAAACTGTAAGAATATTAATTTTTGCCCGCTTGATCTTGAACATGTGAAGGAGGACACGGGTAAAGCTGTCATTTGATTAATGGGAACCATTGTGTATCTTAAGGAGGCTCTTGCATCTTTAATTCAACAAAAGCGTGTTATGGTGTCTCTGTGCTGCTGTTGTTGACTTTTGTAATATTTTAATCCCAAATTATTAATATTATTACAGCATCTTTACTGTTCTTCAGAATACTCAGTCTACTCCCTTTTGTAACCCAGTTTTCTAGGTCATACAGTGGGGAGCAAAATTATTTGATATACTGCTGATTTTTGACGTTTTCCCACTTATAAAGCACGTAGAGGTCTGTAATTTGTATCAAAGATATTCTTCAACTGTGAGGAACAGAATCTAAAGCAAAAATGCAGAAAATCACAGTGGATGAATTTTAAATTATTTCATTTTATTGCATGACATAATTATTTGATACATAAGACAAACAGAACTCAATATTTGGTACAGAAACCTTTGTTTGCAATTACAGAGATCAGATGTTTTCTGTAGTTTTTCACCAGGCTTGCACACACTGCAGAAGGGATTTTGGCCCACTCCTCAGATCTTCTCTAGAGCGTTCAGGTTTCGAGTCTGTCGTTGGGATTGACAGACTTTCAGCTCTCCCCAAAGATTTTCTGTTGGATTCAGGTCTCGAGACCGGCTTGGCCACTAAAGGATAGGGATGGGAGTTGTTGAGGATTTATCGATACTTCTACTCTTAACGATACTCTTTATCGAGCCAGTACTTTATCGGTGTCCTTATCGGTACTTTTTTTTGAAAGACTAAAATAAAGAGGAAAACACAAGTAATGAACTATAATTGTTTTATTTTTAACAACTGGGAAAACAAAACACAGAAAATTTAAAAAAGACTACAAAATAAAAAGTACAAAATGAATTACTTAATAAAAAACAATATAAACAACTTTTATATAGCAAAAACTAAAAATAATATGTTGTCTATTTAAAAAAGTTTAAGGTATTCAAATATAAAATATTAAACTTAACTTCCCAATAAAACAATGCAATTAAGAACCAAAATGAAAGATTTTGAATGCTAAATATGGTGCAAAATAAGCCCTGAGAACATTGAGAACAACAATATAACATCCACCCTGCATGCTGCAATACTCAGGCGGTCGAAAACTGTGCAAACTCTGTTTGTATTTGGTGTATTTTAGCAAAGCGTTTTGTCATATTACTCGTATTCTGGCCTTTGCAAGCAAAGCTTTTATTGCATTTGTGACAGCGTGCATTGTCTGCTTCTATTTTTGTAAAACGAAGCCAAAGTTTGGATCGTTTCGTTCGCTCTGCCATTGTGTCTGTGTAACTACGAGCGCAGCAGTCTCTCCTCCCACCATCAGTCCCTGCGGCGTGAGCTTAAGATGGAGCGGGCTGCTAATACAGTGTTTGGCTTGTGTTTATATCTACACATTAATTTTACCGTTAAGTGGAGCGATAAGGCTGAAGCTTATCTGTTCGGATGGACCGTCAGAATCAGCCTCTGGGCTAATTTAATACCGGGTTTCGGTACCCATTGGTACTCCAGGACCTTGAGATTCTTCCTACGGAGCCACTCCTTAGTTGGCCAGGCTGTGTGTTTCAGGTCGTTGTCATGCTGGAAGATCTAGCCACGACCCATCTTCAATGCTCTTGCTGAGGGAAGAAGATTGTTGGCCAAGATCTCACAATATATGACCCCATCCGTCCTCCCCTCAATAAGGTGCAGAAAAACATCCCCAAAGAATGATGTTTCCACCTCCATGCTTTATGGTTGCGATGTTGTTCTTTGGGTTGTATTCATCCTCCTTCTTTCTCCAAACACGGCGAGTGGAGTTTAGACCAAAAATCTCAACCTTTGTCTCATCAGACCACATTACCAACCCAGCACCTTGACATGCGCTGGCCTGAGCAGGGGGACCTCGCATGCACTGCAGGATTTTAATCCATGACGGCAGAGTGCGTTACTGATGTTTTTCTTTGAGAGTCTGGTTCCAGCTCTATTCAGGTCATTCATCAGGTCCTGCTATGTAGTTCTGGGCTCATCCCTCACTGTCCTCATGATCATTGATGCCCCATGAGGATAGATCTTGCATCTCGCACCAGACCAAGGGAGATTGACCGTCATCTTGAACTTCTTCCCTTTTCCAATTATTGCACCAACAGTTGTTTGTTGAACAGGAGGGCTTCTTAAAGAAGAACTAACAGCTCTGTGGGAGCTTAAATTCTTACTGGTTGATAGGCGATGAAATACTTATTTCCTGCAATAAAATGGAAATATTTAAAAATCATCAACTGTGATTTTCTACATTTTGTTTTAAACTATGTCCCTCACAGTTTAAGAGTACCCTTGATACAAATTAAACACCTCTACATGCTTTATAAGTGGGAAAACTTCAAAAATCAGCAGTTTAACAAATACTTCTCCCCACTGTATGTTATAATGTTGTCAAATATCTCCTCCTTAATTCTCTACCTTTTTATGTATTTTTTTTATTAATTTTTTTATATTTCTTAACTTGAGTGTGCTTGATCTGTTTTTTTCCAGGACAACAATGGTGTTATTGGTCTTCTGGAGGCCATGAAAACCTGTCCGGTTCCAGTGAAAATGCCACTCGCAGAGCCTGTTGTAAAAATTGCCTCAGGTATGCCATACTTGTTTTAACGCTCATGTCATTCCATATTTTTGCTGTGTAAGCTAACAAGTTTATTTATGCAATATTAGGTAACGATCATTTGGTGTTACTAACGCTGGATGGAAACCTTTATACATCGGGTTGTGCGGAGCAGGGACAGCTGGGAAGGGTACCTGAACATTTTTCAAACAGAGGCGGCAGGAAAGGTCTTGGTGGGTAACTTTAATTCCCCCATTCGTTGTGAAGAATTCTGTAAATAAAAAAATATTATTCATAATTTTTCTCATATTTCTTTGTGGACTTGCTTATTTTGTTTCTTTTAGAACGACTTCTTGTCCCGCAGATGGTGAAACTTAAAGGGAAAGTTCACTTCACAGATGCCTTCTGCGGAGCCTATTTTACTTTTGCTGTGTCTAAGGAAGGATATGTGTTTGGATTTGGTCTCTCAAACTACCATCAGCTGGGTAAGTGTGTATATTTACTGTATAGAAAGATTATCGATCTGTCTGCACTAGAGGGTGACAATTTTTCGGGATTCCCACGGGTCACGAGATTCCTGCAGGATTCCCGCGGGACGGGAGTCAATTTAACTGTTGGTAACGTGATCGGGACGGGACAGGAAATAATCCACGGGATCGGACGGGAAACCGGAAATTAGAAGTTTTTTTGTTTGTTTTTACATTTATCTTGTCAGATATCAGGGTATTAGCTTTAAGAAATGAAGCTGCGATGTGGTGCCAATGTGTGTGGTTATTAACTCTGCTGCAAAATGCAATGCCATCGGGTCTACTACACTGCACGCACCAAAACTTAAAACTGCTACGTTGTTGCTACACCACCTGGATAAACTGGTAAGCATATGATGTCCGACTGAAAATACCTGTATCTTAATAGTTTGGTAGTCAGACGAATCGAGTCCATTCACGACGTGGTAAGGTGGCCAAACAACAAGAATGCAGGATATGGTTAAAGATGGCGGATAAAGCTAAATAGATGATCTTTGATACTGTGCTAAGCTATGGTTAAAAGGGGGTCGGTGGGAGCGAGCGCCATAGGAGGTAAATTACTAATCTACGGGATTCGGGTCGGGACGGGAGTCTTTCTCTCTGGATTTTTTGGGGGGCTGTCAGGTGATCGGGACGGAAGTATTTTTTTTGGGATGGGGACAGGAGCGACAATTGATTCCCGTGTCACCCTCTAGTCTGCACGGTATGAGTTAATTCACCTTGACTGCAAAAAGTGTTCCTACATACCTTCACAATAATTATATTTTCCTCCACCCTCTGCCCAGGCACAAAAAGCACCAAGATGTGTTTTGTCCCTGTAAAACTGACGTGCTTCAAGAACTCCACCACCGCCTGGGTGGACTTTTCTGGAGGACAGCATCACACACTCTGCCTCGATGCTGAAGGTAAAAAGACCACATTGGATTATTGGATTATTGAAACAACATAATAAAATGGGTCCGATTCCTATGAATATGTGAAGACAATGTTAATGTTAAATAAAATATCAACTAGAAGCAAAAAGGGTTGTTTTTGTCTTGTTTCTTAAGGACAAGTTTATAGTCTGGGTAGAGCAGAGTACGGCCGCCTCGGTCTTGGTCCAGGAGCTGAAGAGAAGAGCGAGCCGACTCCTGTGGCTGGGATGGAGCCGGTGAAAGGAGTGTCGTGTGGAGCATCCGTCAGCTACGCAGTTAGCAGAGAAGGTGAGAAACAAGTAAAATGGCATTTCAGTATTTCATCTTTTTTGTTTAGTTAACTGTCTAATATCCTTCAGTAGATAACTGTGCTTGTTCCAGATGGCTCGGTCTTGCTAGTGGAAGTTATGTTAAAAGGAGTGAAGACCAACGCTTCCATGTACCGTCTTGGATAACATTAAATACATTTATGGAAAAAGTTTTAGAAACCTTTTAACTGTCATCCCCTTGTTGCTTTTTTACATCAGTTTTATCACATAGTTAAATTGACAAGTTGATTAATTGATTAGAGCTTGTTGTTATTATAGAACAACTAAATCTTATCAGGGTGACTTCTTTTTCCTCTCAAAGATAATAAAAGCATTCCAATAATTGCTGCTTCCTGCCGGCCGATTCATCGGTGCATCGGCAGTTTTCTTTTAAGACAAAGAAGATTTACAACTATTCACCTTAACTACAGTCAGACAGACCTCTTTGTCAGTTTTTGTCCTTTATAGAAGTAACTATTCTTTTTGCTGTTGCTCTGACATCACCCATAAATGAATAAACCTCCTCCTTGGATGAGAGCGAAACAAGTGTTTTGTTGATTGTACAAATTGTAAAATCATCCATTAATTTAGGAATGTAATTGCCTAAAATGGCAGATATTCGTCATGTTTTACACTTTTGCAGTTTTGTTGCATTTTTAAAAGTTGAGAAGATTTCAAATATTTTGTGCTTGAATGAAAGTTTTATGTTTCTACTTCTAACCACTGATTTTGTTTCCTGACCAAATTCAGGATATGTGTATGCCTGGGGCATGGGAACCAACCTACAACTTGGTACAGGAGAGGAAGATGACGAGTGGAGCCCAGTAAAGATGACAGGAAAGCAGCTGGAGAACCGTGACGTTCTCCTGGTATCCAGTGGAGGGCAGCACACGGTCTTGCTGGTTAAAGACAAACAGGAGAGCTGATGTACCTCTATGATGTGATAATGGAGATAGTTTTGACCATTTTTGACGTTGGGGGAGCATGTTCAGCATACTGGGATTTGATATTCAGGAATCTGAGCAACGTTCTGTGCACAGAGAGTTGAGGCCTGGCCTCTTTTAGCAGAACTGCTTTGTTCTTAATGTGGGTGAAATGTTCATAATGTTTCTCCTAAATCATGTAAAATGAGACTATTTTTTTAAATGTTTTTTCTTTTGAATTTTCAGTCATTTTGTACGGCTGAAAGTATTTAGTGCGTTGGTGAAAGTATCTGCATGTTCAAAAGGAAATGAGAAGCATATGTCTACAGTTAGTTTTTAAAAAATATTTCTTTAAGCAATAATCTTACTGTGGTTTCGACAGGACATTCGTATTCTGTGAGTTTAAGATGTGCAACACACTGTTGTGACTGTTTGAAAATGAAATAAGATTCTGGATCCTGCATTTTGTTGCCTTTCCTGTCTCACATTAAAAGTGATTGTTTTTTAAGACCTGTGTATGATGTGCAGAAATTGATTTTGGAAAGATTTTGATAAAGTATCTTTTTTAATTTACTCTGACTTCAAGTTTTAGGACATTAATAAATCAATTTCAGAAAAAATTGTCTTATACTTTACATTATTTAGATTTAAATGTCTGAGAATTTGGGGTTAAAAAACATGGAACTACAGTGGACGCTACTGATCAACGAAAGAAAATCTAGGCGTAAGGTTTGAATTTTAACTTGCAAATATAAAGTAATAAGTTAAAATTTATATAGAAATATGAAAAATTTTGTTTTTTCAAAGCAGGTAGGAAAGGCCCATCTCACGGACATAAATTGATGCGTGGGCATTATGAACATCCTATAGGAGAAGGTGCCATTTTTTATAAAAAGCACAAAACGACCTATTCTGCAAATGTATATCGGAACTTGTCTTGTGGATCTGGGTGCATCTCTGTGACAAATGAATTATCCTGCTGTACTGTACTTTAATCAATAAAAAGATATGGAACCTCATATGTACTGCAGGCTGAAAATATGCCTAAACAGTTGTAGAAATACAAAGATGGCAAAACTGAAAGAGGGTTGGATAAAACTGACAGATGCATGAGTTGATGGATTGATTTGTTGCAATATAATGGACAGTAGTGAAAATAACTTGCATTGAGATGTAATTTTTGCTGTGAATATTCCTAGGATGAAAACAGAAGAACTGAATAGATTTTAATGAGTCCTATTAAAGGTTAATTGGGAGAATAAAGATGGATGAGTTGAATAAAGAATGATCGGGAAATAGGACAACACTGAGGGGCAGGGGAAAGTGAAAATAAAGGAAGGGGTGGGGATGTTGTCAAAAGCAATGAGTGTTGATCCAAACCAGCTTTTTAAAAAGATATAGAGCCCCATTTAGATGGGCCAACAACACTCAACATTATCCATGGATTTACTGAAAGACATAAGAAGCTCAGATAAAAACAGCTGCTAGGACATACAGGCAATCAGGCCCTTCTGACCAGACAGAAAGTGTTGCAAACATTTCTGATCTGATTGACCTAAATATAAAATCCAAAAAGTTCATTTTATTGCTAATGAATGTACACTCAGCTCCCAATTCTCACAGAAAAAAAAATGTGTTTTTTTTTGTGGGGGGGGGGGCAAATAAAAAAAAAACAAGAAAACTGAAAACAGGAGGGTAGACAAGCCGTGGACCAAGCTGACTCCAGCAGACAAGGTATTTTTTTGAATAAAACAGATTACTTTATGTAAAAAATACATCTGATTGGTGTTGTTTTCTTGCTTGATAATAGAACAATGCCTAAAGTCCAGTATTTTCCCTCTGAAGATCCTTGTTTTAACACTACCTGTTGATTTCTCCAGGCTGCCATCCGAAGAGCTCAACGACTATAAAAGCACTGAAATGGAGGTTCATGAAGAGAGCAGAATTTACACACGGTAGGCTGTTTATAGGTTGAATATTCACTCCATAATACAGTACAGTTATATCTCAATAAATCACAAGGCCACAGAAAAGGTCATTTATTTCAGCAAATCAACTCAAAAGGTGAAACTCATCGATTGATTGTGTAGTGATGCATAATTCTGCTACCACCATGTTTCTCCATGGAGATGGTGTGTTAAGAGTGATGTGCATTTTTAGTTGTTCACTACATACAGTGGGAACGGAAAGTATTCAGACCCGGTTGAAATTTTCAACCCTTTTGAGCTAGTACAGCCATGGGTCTTATTGGGAAATATGCAACAAGGTTTTCACACCTGGTTTTGGGGATCTTCTGCCATTCTTACACACAGACCCTCCAGTTCTGTCAGGTTGGATGATGAACGTCGGTGAACAGCCATTTTCAGGTGCCTCCAGAGATGTTGTTCAAAAGCTACTCCTTTGTTAGCTATGTACTTAGGGTCATTGTTCTGTTGAAAGGTGAATCATCGGCCCAGTCTGGTCCTGAGCACTCAGGAAGAGGTTTTCTTCAAGGATATCTCTGTACTTAACTGCATCCATCTTTCCTTCAATTGCGACCAGTCGTCCTATCTTTTCTATCTTTTTTTCATTGCAGCCACTTGCTAATATCAAGAAGTTTATTTATTTATTTAAAAAAAAGGTAATCAGCCATAGGAGGTTGGCTCCCTGGTTTAGTGCAGAGTTGCGTACTTTAAATCAGAATACTAGGAAACTGGAGAGAAAATGGCGCTCTAAACACTTAAATGATTCCTTTCTCACCTGGAAAAATAGTAAATAACAATATTAAAAACACCCTTTGACAAGATAGAACAGCATATTTTTCATCATTAATAGAGGTAAATAAAAACAATCCTAGTTTTTTTTTTTTTTACAGTTGCCAAACTTACACAGTCATAGTTCTGTTGAGCCAACTATTCCCCCTTCTCTTAGTAGTGATGAGTTTATGGGATTCTTCCTAAGTAAAATTAATTCTATTGAAAATATTATCATTGGCATACTCCCAAACAGGATTAACTCTCTTTCATTAAATGAGGAAGTATCAGTGAGAACTGTAGAACCATGTTTATGTCTGTGCCGTTTTCATTCTGTCGAACTTTCAGAATAATCACAAATTTTAGCTTCATCTAAACCCTCAACTTGTATGGTAGACCCAATACCAACCAAATTATTTAAGGAATTGTTCCCTCTGGTTACTGGTCCTCTTCTAGACATGATGATTGTATCTTTAATAAATAGATATGTGCCTCAGGAATTTAAGGTTGTTGTAATTAAACTTTTACCTAAGAAACCCTCCCTGGATCAAGATGATTGAGCTAACTACAGACCTATATCTAACTCACCTTTCTTATCCAAAATTCTTGAGAAAATAGTTGCTAATCAAGTATGTGAGCATCTAAACAGCAACAACCTGTCTGAAAGATTTCAGTCAGGTTTTAGAGCTCATCCTAGCACTGAAACGGCACTGGTAAAAGTTACTAATGATATTCTAATGGCCTCAGATAATGGATTTGTGACTGTTCTAGTCTTGCTAGACCTCAGTGCTGCTTTTGACACAGTCGATCATAATATTCTTTTAGAAAGGCTCGAACACGCAGGAATTAAGGGAACAGCACTAGGCTGGTTTAAATCATATCTGTCCGACAGATTCCAGTTTGTTCATGTCAATGATAAACCTTCTTCAGACTCAAGGGTTACTTGTGGAGTACCACAGGGTTCTATGCTTGGACCGATTCTCTTTACTATATATATGCTTCCAATTGATAAAATAATTAGACAAAATGGAATTAACTTCCACAGTTATGCTGATGATACACGATTATATTTATCCATAAAACCAATCAGTTAGGTAGATTACAAGCATGTCTGGAAGACATAAAAACCTGGATGACTCTTAATTTTCAACTTTTAAATTCAGACAAGACAGAAGTTGTCTTTGGACCAGAACCTTTAAAAAGGAAACTGCTAGGCCAATCACTTAATCTGGATGACTCATTAATTTGGCCTCTGATAATAATGTAAAGAACCTTGGTGTAATTTTGGACCAAGACATGACATTTAAATTCCATATTAAACAGTTTTCACCTCCGGAATATTACTAAAACTAGAAACATCCTGTCCAGGAGTGATGCAGAGAAACTAGTCCATGCATTTGTTACTTCAAGACTGGACTACTGTAATTCCTTAGTATTAGGAAGTCCACAAAATGCAGTTAAAAGCCTTCAGAATATCCAAAATGCTGCAAGAAGAGCTCTGATGATTATTAAGAAGAGAAATCACAGTTTTCCTTTTTTTGGCTTCTATACACTGGCTTCCTTTTAAATCCAGAATAGAGTTTAAGATCCTCCTCCTTACTTATAAAGCCCTCAATAATCAAGCTCCATCGTATATCAGAGATCTGATTGTTCCATATGTTCCTAACAGAGCACTTCGTCCTCAGACTGCAGGTTTACCGGTAGTTTTTAGGATTTCTAAAAGTAGAATGGGAGGCAGATGTTTTAGTTATAAGGCTCCTCTCCTGTGGAACCAGCTCCCAGTTTTAGTCCGTGAGGCTGATACTCTGTTTATTTTCAAGACTAGTCTTAAAACCTACCTTTTTGATAAAGCTTATAGTTAGAATGACTTAGGTTATCCTGAGTTATTTTTTTTTTGTTATGCTGCTATAGGTTTAGACTGTTGGAGGACAGACTGACCACTTTTCTTCACTCTTCTACTTTTCTCTTCTACTACTCTCCAGATATATATTTTTTTCTGCTGTTGTTGTGATTGTTAACCTTGTTTTCTCTCAGTGTTTTTCTCCCAATAGAAGCTCCACATGGTCTGGTACCCTGCTCAACTATAAAGTCCCCTGTAGGATGGGGAACGTCAGTCCAGATGATGCTCAAAGTAACTGATCATCCTAAATTCTGTCTCTTCTCTGTCTTCTCAAACCCCCCGATGGTCGTGGGAGATGACCGCTTGTACTGAGCGCGGTTCTGCCGGAGGTTTCTTCCTGTTAAAGAGGAGTTTTTCCTCTCCACTGTCGCTACATTCTTGCTCAGTATGAGGGGTTGCTGAGGAATTGCTGTGGTTGGAGTCTGCATGATCCGGGCACAACGTCATGTCGATGACTCATTGCAATCTGCTGGGATTCCTTACATAGAAACTTTGAACTGATTGGAATGTTTGTATAATTGTATTGAAATTACTAAATATAAGTGAATTGAATTGAGTTGTATTTCACATTAATTTACAGCTTCCTATCTTGACAGAAACCCCCCCAGAAAAATAGAATTTTTTGCAAATTTCTTTAAAAACTGAAACATCATACATTCAGAGCCTTTGCTTAGTATTGAGTAGAAACACCCTTTTGAGCTACTACAGCTATGGGTCTTCTTGGGAATAATGCAACAAGTTCTTCATACCTGGTGTGGGGATCCTCTGCCGTTCTTCTTTGTAGATCCTCTCCAGTTCTGTCAGGTTGGATGGTGAACGTTGGTGGACGGCAATTTTCAGGTCTCTCCAGAGATGCTCAATTGTGTTTAGGTCAGGTATCTGGCTGGGTCAGTCAAGAATGGTCCCAGAGTTGTTCCAAAGCCACTCATTTGTTAGCTGTGTGCTTAGGGTCATTGTCCTCTGGAAGAGGTTTTCTTCCACAATATCTGTATCTGTACTTGGCACTATTCATCTTTCCTTCAATAGCAACCAGTGGTACTGTAAAACACTCCCACATCATGATCCTCCCACCATCATGTCTTCACTCTAGGGATTGTACCGGGCAGATGATGAGCAATGGTTGGTTTTCTCCACACATACCACTTAGAATTAACACCAAAAAGTCAAATTTAGGTCTCATCAGACCTAACAGAGGAAATGTTACAGAAATAAATAAATAAAATGTAAAAACATATATTTCCTGTGCAGCCATGGAGCTGAACATGATGAACAGGATCCCTGAAGAGTCCCCAACAGTTAAACCCATTTTGTTTAAACTTTCCACATGCACTTTAACGGGTCTTCAACTTTCTATTAGAATACAGTCTACACCAAAGCTTTACAGCTGGACACTGACCTGTTGAGCATTTGAAAAGAAATAGGTAAATTATGCTCACCTGCATGCTCAGGAGTTTGCATCTCAGTCACTTTATGCCAATTATGAAGGCAACCAACATACTCCTGACAAAAGCATTCATGAATTTAAATCAACAGAAAGGCTTAAAGGATGCAAATGATGCTACACACACAGTTTAAGGTTTCCATTGTGAAGGTGAAATGCACGAGTCCCCATTGGTCTGCTCTTCCTTTAAGCTGACCAAATTGATTTAGGCTGCTTTGGACCTTATGGCTAAAGGCTGATCAAAAAGCATTAACACGGTAACGCGGCATCCATGAGCACTTAACTGGTCTAAGTGCACCACTTGTTTTTTTACATGGTCTTGTTCTCTCATGGGGAAGATATGTCATTAAAGGATCAGAGGTCGGATTGAATTTAAGATGTGGAGTTTGCACTGTTGGAGTTTTGAAAAGATTGTATTGATTTTTAGTACTTTACTGCAGTTTTCTGTTTATATATTTTGTTAGACAACGACCTTGAAAAAAATGCTCTCTAAGTTTAATCTTTTAAACATTCTGCAAGTATTCTGTAATGCAATTTCATTAACTTTCTATTTCAATTGAAAGAATTCTTATATCTAAAAACTTTTGGTTCTGAGATCAACTTTTTAATTTCCACCTAACACAAATGTTCAGAAACTGCAGCTTCAGGGTCCCCAAAAAATAAAAGTTTTAAAACATAAGTTTTAACTTTGCATATTGATAAAAAACTGACAGATTTATGCTCTAAACCTGAACAGGTGTCAAGGATGGATACCTTTCTAAGATTTTAAAAAGCAGCGCCATTCAGAGACGGATAATGCTAAAAAACCTCAAAAATTCCTTGCACAAAGACAGACATTTTTACTGAATGGTAGCAATGGAATCCTGTGATTAGTTCCTTTCATTCACACAGACTGAAACTGGATTTGTCATCATGTATAATCTTCTTCTTGTTAAGATAATCACAGGAGAGACCTAAAAGTCTCCAGCGCCCGAATGAGCACGGCTGCTCATTCGCTCCTAATAAACGGACAAAGCCACAATAATTACAGCAGCTAGCTGATCCACTGCAGGATGTATACGATTCTACGCTGCAGGTGTACATCGGCCTCCTAGGAAACTGCGGGATGCATTCATTATGTATTCAAAAGTGCAATGTGCTTTTTTAAAATCTTTTTCTCTATCATTTAGCTATTTTTGTGTGTAACTTGGCATCTTATGAATTACTCTGCTGTTTTTCTAGTTATCATGTCATTAAGAATTATATTGAATACAGCTCCTCAGGAATGTTTCAATTAAGAACCCCAACATTATTTAATGGATTGAATGTTTCAGAAAATGTATTTAGTATTCAGAGGTCTGGATACAGATTTTGCAAAAGCATTCGCCCCCCTTTTAACTTACCCCCATTTTCTCACATCAGGACCACAAACGTGAAGGTATTTATTGGATTTTGTCTATTTGAAAAATCAGCCCATGTAATGTGGAATGAAAAAGGTACATGGTTTAAAAAAAAACAGACTAAAAAATGCGGAATGCATTTTTAATCCTCCCCACTTACTCCAATACATGTAACTAAAATTCAAAGCAACCAGTTGTCCTCAGAAATCACATATTAACAATAAGGAAAACAGTCACAGATGAAAATTAGGTATGACTTTTTATCTTTTTTATCCTCCTGAGTCCAGTATTTTGTAGAACTGCCTTCAGTTATAGATTAATATCCACCTTACCTGTTTTACACAGCCAGAGACTAAACTTTTGTGCCCATTCTTTCTTATAAAATAGCTCAAGCTCAGTTAGATTAGCTAGAGAAAATTTCTGAGCATCTGTTTTTAAGTGTTTTCACAGTTTTTAAAAATTGATTTGTAAACTTTAATGTAAATCACTGCATTGTAGCTCTGGCTGTTTGTTTATAATTGTAGACCAGCTAGTAGCTGCCCTACTCTCAAGATATTTCTTGCTACATTGTTTTTTAGGTATTGTTCTAATTTATCTCCATCAACTTTGACCTGCTTTAACGCCCTCGAGGAAAGAAAGCATCCCCACAACTTGAAGGCTGCACCAGAACTTATACTCAGGGGTATCAGAGTCAGAGGGATGATGATAAATGTTACCTTGCAGCAATACTGTTTGTTGTTTATCATTTTCTTTTCACCTTGCATTTTTGACATGAAACATTTTTTGAATATGTGAAAGTTCAAGGCTTCAGCACCCATAAAAATGACAATTTGGATTAACACAATTTTAATGACAGAAGTTTTTCCATTCAATAAATATATGCTGGTTCAACCAAATTCACACACAAATGGACAATGTAAATTATTTGGTTGATCCAGCATATATTTATTGGATGAAAAAACTGCCATCATTTAAATTGTGTTAATCCAATGAGTTTTTATGAGTTAAGGCAACGAAATTAAAAAGAAAAGAAGAGAAAAGAAAAAAACTCACTAGTATGAATACTTCTGCAAAGCATCATCTACCATCTGAGTGATGTTTAAACCCCACCAGGTGGATGTAGAAACAGACAGCCTTTCATAAACCCTGCTGCTCCTAAACCACTTCTTGAGCACTTGTCGTTTTTTTCTAACATTGCTGTGATGAAATGACCGATAGTGCGGGTGGGATTGAGTGTGTTTGTGTTTGTACGAGAAAAACGTTTAACCCACGCATCTTTTTTTTTCTTCATCAAACACGCAGGCTGGATTCCTCTTGACGGTGCATTGTTTTCCGGCTTTCATTTTGCAGGTGGGAATGAAACACATGATTCGTGGGCTCATTTGTTATCTGAGGGCACATTAGTGAACGCAGGCATCCGCCGCGTTTAAACTGGTAATAAATACAGTCACGCTTCCTGTCTGACAAACAAATAGCTGCCTGTCAGTGCATTGAAGCAACAAATGCCATTGCTTTTAGTCATGCATTAGTCAATATCCAATGCACCAAACATTAGAAATACTCTAATGCTGTCATTGTTTTGTGTATTTTGTATTTTTCTGAGCAAACCGTGCTTCCAGTGAGAAAATGCGGCAGAAAACAAATAAGGATCGTTTGCAAATGAATACCTATTTTGCTGTTAAACTGCAGGTCCTCCACTGCCTACGGACTGTGCCAGTAATTACTAATGATTGTCTTGATAGATTGGACCGTTCATCCCATGGGTTGGAGGCTTCTCTGGAGGCCACAGTAGTGTAGCGGCAGCTGTGAAAGAAGGACATGCTGATGTGTGACTCATCCCTTTGATGGACCTTTGTGTCTCTCTCATATTGATTGTGTGATAATTAGTTACAGAGGTCTGTGTCGGACAGGTTGGGATAAAATCCTTTTCTTTTTTTTTTTTATCCAGGAGCTGAGTACCAATCTGAGTTATGATGTATGATGTGATAAAAAGATACACCAGGGGAGACTCTCAGGGAGAGAATGGATAATGCAAGCAGCAGAAGTTGTGGGTGGTCATGTAAAGAGAGACACAATTTGTTTTATGAATTGGATCCTTTAGGTCATTTTACTCTGATTTTGATGAAATGACTTATTAAGGTGATTATAAGGATTACGGTTATTTGTTGCATGTACATGCACGCATTTTAGTTTAGCAGAATATCACCAGCAAGTTCATTTAATTCATTAATTCATTTGAAAAGGGAAGTTCAGCTACTGAGTGTAGCATTCAAAAATGTTAATGGAAAGTGAGGTGAAAGGAATAACTACAGGGAAAGTTCACAGGAGAGTTTGAGGAAGATTCACAAGAAACAGAGTTCTAGAGATACCACACGCAGATGTAATCTGCTGTACAACCCTGGTTTATCAAGGGAAGGGGGTAAGTGATATAAATCCTGCAATAAAGGTGTTAAAATGGAGGAACAAGAGAGTTTACTCAGAAGGAGTTAAAAACTGAATGCAGAATATAATCTGTTTTAAAACTGAACAAATAATAAGCTTGCTAAGTGCTTAGAGTTTTTCAACAAAACAAAGTTGCGTCCAAAAACACGACCAAAAGTAAAAATAAAAAAGGGCAACAAAAAAAAAAGTTAAAGCACTGTCTCTTTACCTGAAGTGAAGCAGATGATGTTTTCCATTTAAACTAAAATCCAACTAAATCTCTAAAAGATAACCCAGGTAAAAGCTAACCAGTTTACACTTTTCCAGTTTAGATTACCGAAATATATTAGGTTTTCAATATTATTCCAATCTGCTCACATGAAGCTGTAATTGGCACGTAATTTCTCTCAGTACAGGAGCCAGAGATTACTGGGCTTCAGCCAAGATACAGACTAAACATCTCCTCAAATCTACCTACCTTTTTTATGTCTTTTAACTCACTGTGGTGTAGAGACATCATTTTTAAAGTTTTAACTCGTTTGTTCACTGTCATTTACTAACAGATCCACCTCAATGTCCTAATAAAGTTGTCAACCACCAGTGGGATGGTTTGCAAAAATATACTTTGTAGTTAGTAAATAAGCAATACCAGTTAAACTGTTGAGACGTAATTCACTTTTCTTAGCAAAATAAAATATATGGGTCAGGCTTCACTCCCGACGACTCTCTAATTTCCATGCAGTCTGTTACGATTGCTAGCAGATGGCACGCATTTTCAATATCCAGTCTCACAGCTTTTTGTTTTTCATCTTTTTAGTCCCCATTTCAAGCAAGGCTCGGTAATCTGATCCTTCATTTTGCAAGCATCTGCTTCAAAAAAGCACCAAGCCTCCATCAGTGGATCTAATACTCATAATGTCTCTTCTGGTGCATATTAAGTTCTGGGTGATAGAGCACTTACTCAGCAGTTCTCATCAATGTTACACTAAATGCTCGATTACAATATGCCGCCATGTCCACTGTGGGCTGTAACCTGGCATATGTTACATTTGAAGAGGTTACATACTGGCAATGATGGATGTCTCCATAAGAGATTCCTCTATCATTTTGTTATCTTCATATGAGAAAAATGATTGTGGTTTTCTGTCGAATTTCCTTTGGTCAGTAATTGACAAATTTAAGTTTGGGAACAAAATTTAATTAAAACAATAAGTGGAAAAAAAATTGAACTGTCAAATTAAATATGCCTCTGATGCTGAAATCTAAGTTAGCTGAGTTAGAAATAGTAATAATGATAACATATCTAACAACTTTGTTACAACAGTAATTAATTTCCTTATTAACTCAAGGCTATGTGCAGATTTGTTGAATACTTTAAATTCAAATTGAAAAATACTTTATTGATCCCAGAGGGAAATTAAATGTTGTTGTAGCTCATTACTAATTATTATATTTGAATTCATATTTCTTGTCGATGTCAGGTTAGTATACACTTGCTCGTCAGCACCAAACATCCTACATAGTATAGCTATATTTTTTTTATCTGTAAATGGGGAAAAAAAGGCAAATATTATAGACCTGGCCCTCCACCTTAACTGACAGGCAAGAAAGGAAAGCATTATTCATAGTTTATGGCAACTCTGGAGGAGCTGCAGAGTTCAGATGTCAAGGTAAGAGAATTTGAGCTGGACATTTATTGATTATTTCACAAATTTATGGAATTTGGATCAGTGGCAGAAATATAGCAACGGTTGAATAAAGTCTTAAGATTTCCAATATCTAGTTTGCCATATTTCATGTTTGAGACACGAAAAATATCTAGAAGTATGGGCTCCTGTCAGACAAGATGGGGAAAAACATTAACTAAGTAACCAGTGCATAAATTGGAAATCTATGTCTAAAACTTAAACTACCCATCCCCCATCTGTGAAACATGGTGGTGGCAGCATTATGAGAAATTATACAAGGAAGCTTTTCTTCTGCAGGGGCAGAGCAGCTGGTCAGATTTGAAAGGCTGGGTGGAGCTAAAAAACAAACAAACACTTTTTATATGATGTATGCAGCTTCATCTAGCCCTCATCTATGATTTTAATTTGGAGTCCAAAAATTCCCTCTGGCATCACGGTCTTACTTAATCGTGTTTTATTTATTCACTTACATTTGCACACACTTCATGTATATCAGCTTTGCCTGTCACTGGCCCTCCGGCCAACAGGTGTCAGTCAGCTTTATAGTAAGAAGGATCAACAGGAAATTCTACCAATTACACAAGAAGCTGTCACAGCGCTTGCTTTTGTTACAAGCACAGGCTATCAATACCACGAAGAAGCAAATACAGAATGAAATATTTCAATCAGTATTTGGAAATAAAAATGATACACAAATACATTGCGTAATCTAACATATGTGTACATATGTGTGCAAACTTTTGAATGCTTAAAGATCAAACATAGTTTTCCTATTCACAAATGTCTTATTTCAAAAACAAAACTAGAAACAAAATTAAATAACACCTTCACGATTACTTTTGATGAAAATCCTTTGAATAAATGTGCTGGACACTTAAAACTGAGCACAAAAAATAAAGACAAATGCTTTTCTTGTTTGTTATAACAATGCTTTCTGATGATGGATCTTACATTACTAAAAAGCCGGTTTATTTCAGCTTAAATTTTGCCACACCCTCCAAGTTGATCAGAGACCACCTTGAGGATTTTGGACTATAGAGGATGGAAGATGCCTTCACACCTGATCTCAGACTCAATGAAGACTTGTACTGTCAGCTTGAATTTTATGATCCTGACTAAATGAACTAGCTTGGCATATGACAAATGCTGATTGAGGAATGTGATGATGTCCCAAAGAACTTTACAACCAAGCTGGTGACCAGACCGAGGTCAAATCTCTGAGCTGTTGTTGTGGTTTACGACTATTGGGGCGCCTGTTTCTTAAATGTATGAATTTCCCAAATTTCTTCTTTCTTCAGACGCATATAAACCAACCCCATAAATCACACCAAACGAGTCAATGGGAAAATCAGATGACGTTTTTCATAGGTGGCAACATTTAAGAGGAGATAAACAGGTATTCAAAAAGATTTATTTCCAAGAAGTGTTGCAACAAAGTAATAATCATCCAATCACAAAATGTCTTTACTTTTGTGCTAATTTTAAATGGTCTTCTGGAGAAAAATAAGAAACTTGTGTCTGTGATTGACCAATTTGTAAACTACAGAAATTATATTTACAGTGGTGATAATTGCACAACACTTTGTTCACCCAAATACAGCTCATTTGTGCAGAAGCCTAATCAAACTAAACCACAAAACTAATCATATTATAATATATACATTGGCCATTAGAAAACCCATATCATTACACTTCATTTAATTCAGTATGCAATGTTGAATATATTGCAGCCACTCAAGTATGTCTTCCCACATTATTGGCACTAAAGTATCCTCACACTTAAATACGGCCTAATAAAGCAGCTTGCTCATCTATATATTACATTATATACAGCTGATCAGAGCTGAAAGGCGATCGCTACTCAATCATGAAGGCAGAGCTTCCGTGTCATGGAGTTCAATACATCAAGTAAATTCAAATATAATGAAAAAAAAATGTATCATAGCGACATTCACTTGTCACATGTAGAACCTCATTACATCAAAGAGGTGACATGACAATGTTTTTCCTCTCTGGATTTCTAGGTTCATAGGGTAAACTTAACTGCAGTTAAGGTTTGTATAATGACATTGCTGGGCAAAACTAACCAAATAGAAATATGTTAAATAAACTAATAAATAGACATGCTATATAAACCAGAATGCACATTGTTTTAAATCATTGTAGAAAAATTATATTGTAGAAAAACTGAAAGAAATACTGAAGTTCTAATTTCTAAGGACTTTCCTAATTGATCAATTTTAACTTGTTTAATTTTCCTTTGTTGTAGTACTGCTTTCTAAATGGACAACTGCATAAATATGAACACACTTATTATATCTCCAACATTATAGTTTTAATAAACTATTACTGACTTACAACTTATGCCTGCTATCAGATAGATACTATTTAATAAAGTAATCTTAAACTGTGATGCTGTCAAATCGATGGTTTTGAAGTGCTTTATTCTTTCTTTACAGATTTCTCCAATTTTTAGGATTATAACTTAATTTTCAGATATCTTAGATTGGATCACATCTGACATTAAACTTCAAAACTTTGTATTTCTTTGGACCACAGTGACAGTGAGAATCTTTATCAACATCTTCTCTGTTGTTCAAAGGGAAGCTATTATCCATCATCCCAGACCGTTATCTAAGACGGGTGATCTTGATCTAAAACAACATGCAATCTGTGTTAGAGTGAAGAGTAAATTGATTTGTCCAATCATACATAATTACTGGCCTAAAACTGGCAAAACAACAACTTTAAAGCTCTTTAGATCTGCTAGTGAAATGTGGTCAACATGTGACTGTGTAACACACAGAATGAGTGTTAATTATTTATAATGGATTCACGAAGCTCCTACCTATTAAAGCAGAGCTATTCATATCATTAGATGACTCAAATTGGGTAAAGATACTTACTTTTTATTCTATTTAAACAACTTTCTGTGAATTTTTTTTAAACAAAGCTCAAAAGAACCACTCTAGATTTCATACCTACAGGCACTCATTTGTTCCCAAGACAATTCTTAAACAATGTTTAAAGATGCACAACATGAATCCGATCTATAGTTCATTTGAAGGACAAAAACTCAGACTCCTGTTGTGGAGAACTGTGTGTCATCAGTCTGCAGTCCATCCTGACCCATTTCTCCCTCTTACTGATCCATGCTTAGTCAGCCAGGCGCCCTCTGCACCCCTGCAGGCACGCAAACAGACACTGGCTCCCTAGCACTGTTCCTCGCTCTGGAGAAGCTGCTCTGCTCTGAGCGGGAGCGATACGGCAGACAGAAATCCTTGAAGCACCTCTTGAAGTTTTCGTCCAGAAAGGCATACAGCATTGGGTTCAGGCTGCTGTTGGTATAGCCCAGTGCGATGCACAGATGCCAGCTAGCCATTACCAACAGGTTCTTGTGATTGATTTCCACCACAGTCTTGACAATTATGAAGATGTGGATGGGGGTCCAACAGATGATGAAAGCTGCCACGACCACCAGGACCATGCGTGTAATGCGCCGCAAGTTCCTGTCCTTCTCTTTGGAGCCGGACAGCAGCCGGACGTTCTTCAGCCGCATGATCATCAGGCCGTAACAGATGGTGATGATGAAGACCGGCACCACAAAGGCAAAGATGAACACGCAGATTTTCATCACGGTGTCCCAGTACCATTCCGGGTTAGGAAATCTGAGCGTGCAGGCAGTGTTTCCTGAAGGAATAAGCAATTAGTTTTAATAGCAGATCATGTGTAGAAAGTAATTTGAGTAATTTAAAATTGCTGAAGTGGTGTGTTCCTTGAAATCAACACTCAGAACATTTCCAGTAAAGAACCATTTGTAAACAATGTTGGTGATTACTTTGTATGTTAACCCACCTTTATCTGTCACCTTGGTCGCTGCCATGATCATCACTGGCACTCCCACAGCGGATGAAAGGATCCAGATGCAGACATTGATGAGCTTGGCTTTGGCAGGCGTGCGGAAGTCCAGGGCTTTCACAGGATGGCACACAGCAATGTAGCGGTCCACGCTCATCATAGTGAGGGTAAAGATGCTGGTGAACATGTTGTAGTAATCAATGGCAATGACAGCTTTGCACAGGAGCTCCCCGAATGGCCACGTGCTCATCAGGTACTTGGCACTCTGGAAGGGGAGGGTGCTGGTGGCCAAAGCGTCGGCCAGAGCCAGGTTGAAGATGTAAATGTTGGTGGCAGTCTTCATCTTGGTGTACCTGGTTAGTTTCGAAGATAAGTAGAGAATTTTATTAGACCCTTACTCACCACAGCAGTAAATAGGAATCAGCTGGCAAAAGATAGAGATTTCTTTGGTGACATCAAGTCACAAAAAATGTAAATGACAGCACCATCCATCCATCCATCCATCTTCTTAACCGCTTATCCAATTCAGGGTCACGGGGCAGCTGGAGCCTATCCCAGCAATTATCAGGCGTTAGGCAGGGTACACCCTGAACAGGACGCCAGTCTGTTGCAGGGCCAACACAGAGAGACAGACAACCATTCACACTCACATTCATTCCTAGGGACAATTTAGAGTGATCAATTCACCTATCATGCATGTTTTTGGACTGTGGGAGGAAGCCGGAGTACCCGGAGAGAACCCACGCATACATGGGGAGAACATGCAAACTCCATGCAGAAAGACCCTGGGCTGGGATACGAACCCACGACCTTCTTGCTGCAAGGCAACAGCGCTAACCACTGCGCCACCGTGCAGCCCTAAATGACAGCACTGTTATTATTATTTTTTAGCAGGCAAATCAATCATCTATCTAAATTAAACAGTTTATAATGAAATAAGATTTCCAGCTAAAGTACACTTAATGCTTGGAAGTCTTTGTAAACACTAGGAATGAGCCTTTAAGCCTCAGTTAGTTTTCCTGTAATGAGTCGATAAAACTGAGAAATTCAACAGAAAACCATCTCGGTTTCAGATTTCCTTTCTTAAACGGTGTGCTCTAAAGCTCCTGCCAAATGAACAGTTGTATAAATATTAACTTTTACAAAACATGACAGGAGATGGTTGCTAACTAGAAAATGTGCCTGGATGTACTGTTTTTCTTAGACAAACACTAGAAAATACACCCTAAAAAGATGGGGAGGGGGGGAATAATGCATTGATTTGACAGGAGCGGAATGTAATGACGTTGTTTCTCTATAAATTAGAATGTCACTCAAGTAATTTATTTTAGTGATTCAATTCAAAAACAGAAATACATGTGTCATACACATGATTATAGCTTACACCTGATGAAAAGGGAAAAAAAATCAACTTCTCTGAAAATCAGAATATTACAAGCAAAACTGGTGAAAAAATAAACTTTAGGTGCAGAAGTATTACGGTCTCTGAAAATCATAGGGAAGACTATGAAGTGGACTGAGTCACTGGCAACCTCCACAAGGACAGTAAACCAGGAAAACATAACTGTTGAAGAAGCTGTCTGTTCACAATGAGCTGTATGAAGGCATATTAATGGAAAATTGAGTGGAATAATAAAGTATGATAGAAAAAAAAGATGCACACATCAGTAGTTTGGAAAACAACAAAAAGGTAAAAATACTCACTCATAACTTGTACTACTTTTGGCCTATCCATTAACCAAAATTAAAATTAAATAGCTAGTGCTATTTTACAATACGATACGCAAAAGTCAGCTAATTAACTATAATAATAATAATAATAATAATAATAATAATAATAATAATAATAAAAATAATAATAATAATAATAATAATAATAAAGTCCTGTACAGATAATAAAACATAGTTCTCACTAAGTGTCCAGCTAAACAACAAAAATAGCAGTAAATAAATACACAACAGATACTCAACAAACAATAAACTCAGCTGTTTTGGCAGTTTTCTGATCAGCTGGAGTGGAAAGCCAATTTAAAAAGATATGTCTTTAAAAGTGACTTAAACATTTCTAGAGACCTTGCCTTCCTTAGACTGAGTGAAAGAGCATTCCATAGCCAAAGAGAAGCAAAAGCAGAAGCCATGTCACCCTGGGTTATGAGCCGGGATCTGGGAACAACTAAAAGCAACTGAGTGTCTGATCTCAGTCCTCCTAGGGGCATAGGAGTGGAAAATCTCTGACAAATAGGGGAGCGCTAGACCATTGAACCATTTAAAAACAAGGAATAAAATGTTAACATCAATCCTAAAACGAACTGGCAATCAGTGCAGAGAGGAAAGAGTCGTAGTAATATGGTCATGTCGTTTGCAGCCCGTTAAAAAACGAACACCTTTCTGAACAACCTGCAAACGACAGATAAGAGAGTTATCCTGGCCAGAATCAACAGAGTTACAGTAGTCCGGTCTAGAGGTAATAAGGGCATGAATCAACTTTCCAAAACCAGAATAAGGTAGATATGGTTTATTCTTACTAAGAATACTCAACTGGTAGAAACTGGACGGGATCACTGCTCTAATCTGTTTATCCATCTTAAAACTACTGTCTACTACTATTTGTACTCCAAGGTTTCGATCAACTTTACGGTTAAAAGAATTAAAACGGCCAATGGGACTTGTACCTTGCAGCAACAGCTCTATTTTGCAAATAATAAAATCTTAGTCCTGTCCTGATTAAGGTGCAAGAAATGTGTTGCCATCCACGCTTTAACCTCGCTTAAACAGTCAATCAGGTTATGCACAGGCAATGTTTCTCTACCTTTTAATAGGAGATAGATTTGCAGATCAAGCATTAAAAGGACAGCCAAAATTTTCTAAAAATGGATCCTAGAGGCAACAAATACAATTAAAAGAGTATCGGACCCAAAATGGATCCTTGGGGAACTCCACATTTTAAGGGAGCCTTGGAAGAGGAAAACTGGCCTAAATTAACAGAAAGGGTCCTATTGTACAAATACGAGTGAAGCTGGTCAAGAACTGTGATCTTAAGACCAACAGTTTGGTCAAAATAGGAAAATAATCTCATGGTCCACTGTATGAAATACAGCAGACAAATCTAACAGTATTAAGATAGCAGAAACTCCTGCATCAGAAATTAAAAACATATCATTAAATACTCTAAGAAGTGCTGTTTCTGTAATTGGGTCCTTTTTTAAACAGACTGAGATTTTTCTTTAATTCAATATAACTGCAAATGCTCAAACTGAAGATAAACAATATTTTCCAAGATTTTAGAAAGAAAAGGTCATTTGGAGATACGCCTAAAGTTTGAGAGACCATTAGGATCTAAATCCTTCGTTTTCAGGAGCGGTTGGACCATAGCATGTTTAAAGGCAGCTGGAACAGAAACTAAAGTTAGTTACCCATTCAGCAATTTAAGAAAATGAAGACTGACAGCTCCAAAAACCTCTAATAGCAATCTTGGTTGGACAATACCCTCTGGGCAGTAGCAATGTTTTAGCTTTTTTACTAACTCAGAGAGCTGAGAGACAGTGACTAGAATGCTAAAATCTCAGAGTGTTTAACAACTATGGTTCAAAACTATTTACTAGGTAACTAATTGCTTTTGTCCTACATGTTAATCAGTAGGATGCACAAGAAATGAACTTGCTAATTGAATTTTGGAAATATGATTAAAGTGGTGCATCTAAAAGTAACAATGAGTCAACTGGAGAACATTCCCCGACCAGGACAGCAGGGGGTCCTAACTTTTCATGGCGGGTCTGCCTACTGTTCCAGAGAAGTTTCAGGCTAATTTGAGTTTTTTTTTCAGCTTGTGAATGCATTACCTTCTAAAGGAGGAATGGAAAACATAAAGTATGTTTTGATTAAGCTGTAAAGCTTTTTATTAGAAGTACAGCTCATAGAATACTCTAAGAATGCATGAAAACAAACATAACAGCATGTTTAGTTGTTTCCCCACACCTCTTTTTGTTCAAACTCGCCACATTTTTTTTTTAGGAAAATTATACTTTCAAAATAAATCATGTAGTGCAGAAACTCTCTATTAAATACTGATTACAGTGACTATTGAGCACCTTTCTGATTAAGCGATTTTTGGCTGTTGCTGAGTTGACCATGATCATAGGGATACGCTGTACTTTGACAGAGAAGAGTAGTTAGGAAATTGTGCTTTCCTCCGTCCATCCTTGCGTAGGTGATGGAGAGCCCTTGCGTTGAAGAATAATGGCGCTGGGTCAACCCGTCTCTGTGAAAAAGGAGAGGTATAAACTAGGCTTTTGTACCCAAACGGTTGGGTCAGTACAGCCTGAAATGGTATTACCATGTCGGAAGAATGGCAGTGGGTGAGGATATAGGTGGGCTTAGATTAAAAGCCCCAGCAAAAATCCGTCACAAACTCATCATAAGAGCACAAATCCTCTCTCAAAATTTAAGACTTTTGACTTACCTAACATCGCTTAAACATCAATCCATACATGCCTCCAGCTCCTGATATGTGTTCCTCACACTAGTACTGATCTAACCAGTGATCATCCAGTCTGTTGAGACTCTGACTCTGTAGCCTTCCAGCCCGGTCTAGCCAACTCCAGCTCTCTGATCACTGCGGACACCTCCTGCTTCTCTTCTGCTACCATTGGCTACCAGTCTTCTTCCTCCCTAACACCACGGGCTCTCCGAGGCTTCTCCTTGTTGTCACATGCCGACTTCGCCTGCTCTACCGCTATCTGACTCGGAACTTCCTCCAACCCATTTGAGGAAGGCGATAGCAGCTCCGATCAAAGCTTCATACCTCTTGGTAGCTGATAAAAGTCAGTTATTCACAGTTTTCTGATGTCCTAAATGTGGTAGCTGCGGCCAATTTCTCCTCATCTCTCTCTCTCTCCTGCTGTTTGCATAGCTGCAGCTGGGATCTTTTCCGACTCTGCAGCATTTTAACACGATACAGCCAACTCTTGCTCCATCTCACTGATCTCCTCCATCTTCTCTTCCTCCCCGACACTGCAGGCTTGCCATGGCTCCTCCGTCCTGTCAAGGCAACTTTGTCTGGTCTACAGCTACACTACCGGAGCCTGCGCCAACCCGTGTGTGGAAGGTAATTATAGCTCCGATCACAGTTCCATTCCTCTTGGCGACCTGACTAAAATCTGCCATTACTCACATTTTTCCGATGTTTCTTATGCCAAAGCTGCAGTTGCTATAAAGCCCACTCTCTCTCTCCTGCTGCTTGCTGGCCTTTTACTGTACATGCCTTCGGACTAAGGCAGAGGTCCAAAAAAAGGGGTGGGCTTGGAACAGACACAGGTAATGGAAACAGGCTAGAGTTCTGGCCCTAGTGGGAAAGGGGCATTTGTTCATCTTCTTTTTTCTCCCTACCATACTGCTTTACCTGTCCAACTGCTTATTACTTCAACCTGCTCTCTCCTTCTCACCTGTATCTGCTTCCACTAGTCCTCTGGTTTTCTCTATCATTTCCACTCCTCCTCAGTGTATTTAAGCTCTCTGGTTTTCTTTGAGCTCCACTGGTTTCTCGTCAATACTACCTGTCTTCTGGTCTCTTGAGTTTTTGATGCAATTCTGTTATCACCAGTAAGTTTTTGATAAACATTTTTGTTTCATTAAATCCCTTAAATCCCTCTTGCTGCATTTGGGTCCTCCATCTAACACAATATGTCATTATCTGATTTTTTTTAATGCTGCATTAATCTGTTGATGTGGACATTTAAGGGCAGAACCCGTGTTGAACCATTAAAATGGCCAGCTGATTGAAACCTAGTCCATCCCAAACCTTACCAGTTAGGTAAGGTTTAGGATTTTTGTGGTACAGTGCATCATTTTGGCCCACTAATGATTTCTGCCAGTTCCAGTAAGACAGTTTTAGTCTGCAAAAACAGTGCAAGTGTTTTTGCAGCAACATATTAAAATATGGCAAGAAAATGTATGACCAGTGCATTGTAGTCTTGAAAAAGTAAAATGCATATAGCCTCATCAGAACACTGAAACTATCAAACTAAATCAAACGGAATAAATAAATAAAAAATGGTATGTAAAAGAATCGAACCATCTTTTAATTATTATTATAATTTTTTTTACATTTCCCAAATGTGTCTTACCGGATCACTCCGTACATCACAAGCACGTTTCCCAGCAGTCCCACCACACAGATGAGAGAGTAGAGTGCCGTGATGCAGACTGCGATGATGAGACCTTTGGTGTTTCTAGTTACAACCCCGCTGGTTTCGTTGCTTTTAGATGGTTCATTCAGCAGATCTCCAGAGAATGTGGCATTCAAATAAGGAGTTGCTGATACAGAGTAGACCTCCTGAAAGTCCTCTGAAGGAACGGTTGGGAACTCCATTAGAACAATTGAGAATCTAAACGCGCTGAGAGTCAGAGCTTTATTTTCCCACGGCAGGTGTTCAGAAGCGCACCAGAAAACAGTCCGTCAGATCAGAGATCTGGCGCTCTGAGGATGTTGGACTTGTATCTCTCCTGCCCGCTCGCTCCGTGCGTCTTTGTGCGCTGTCATTGGCAGAGCGCTGTGTGGCACGATGCAAAATGAGAGAGGAACGCTTCCCCCACCGGCTTTCTGCCACCATCAGATTAAAAGTCAGTTTTGCCTCGTTCTTAAAACATAATCTAAGAAATCAACTCATACTGACATATTTTAAAATCAATTCCTATTTAATCGAATTCGATCAGAGCAACCACGTTTCAATGTAAAATAGGAAATGCTAGGAAGTTATATATCTAAGGAACTTCAGCACAATGTATAGAGTTACTTGCATTCTGAGCAAGCATGGTACAACAGTGGAAATAAACAAGTCTACTGAAAGAATCATTCAGGAGTACTTTAATTAGGAATATAAAACAGAGAGCAAACCAAAACTAAAGGGGAGCAGTAGCTTTTTTGTTGGCTTAGTTTAGGACAGATACAAAGCTAAACAGAGAGGCTCTGAGCCAGAGATTTGTGGGATTTAAAAGTAAATATTGTTAGTCGAAGCTATATCACCCAGGCACAGAAAACCCTAGACCAAGTTTATCATACACTTAAGAAGTCATACTTTATTAGAAGGTTTTAGTAAAAGTTATTCTTTTTTTCTCTATTCATCTCAATTTAATTATAAATTAATAACTATCTGCAATACTAGAATGTACTGCAACAAATAGGTTATCATTTATGCTCTGAAAATGCACAATAGAAGATTTAATTTGAATTATGATCGTGTTTGACCCCAACAGTTAACTGTTTATTTTCGTTCCCTTCAATGAATATTAGACCCTCTAATTCCACCTTCCATACAGCAGGCTGTCAGACAAGCAAATATGTCTGTACTGGAGCCGAAGAGCCTGATAAACCCTGTCTCCATTGAGTTATGTATCTGAGCACTGGCTGTTTCCGATATTTATGTGCCTTTCATTAGAGGATGGGCTGTTCTCACCAGTCAGTCAGTGCCTTGAAATTACCTCACTAAAGTACCAGTGTGACACTCTCCGTCCCAGTGCTGATTAAATATTTAAAGTGGTTTGATGTCCTAAGAAACTATCAGTCAATTACATGCACATTCAAGGGAGTACTAATAAATGATCATGGCTCTTTTTCACCAAATTGTAATTAAATGGTACAAACATACAAAGCTGTATTAATTTGTTTCAGGGTCTATATATTCATATTAAACAGTAAACAAATTTGTTAAATCTATAATTTTACAGTAAATAAGTGTATTACGTGTAAACCAAAGAGTTTGTGGTGGACTTCTGCAGGCACAGACCCACCACACTGACACTACTGAACATCCAGGGAGTGGACATTAAGATAGTGAACTCTTCTGAGTACCTGGGTGTTGACCTAAACAATAAACTGCACTGGAGTCACAACACTGATGCTCTAAACAGGAAGGGTCAGAGCAGACTCGACCCTAAGGAGTGCTCCTAAAGACATTCTTTGAATCTGTGGTGGCATCAGCAAGGCAAGCACATCTTTTTTCCACTGTATATATTTTTCAATTTCTTGTAATACTTTTACGTTTTAATGCACAATTACACATGCAGATTCTGTTAATATTTTTGTTATTATTATCCTGCTCATTTTCACATTTAAATGCGACCTTATTTTCAATAACTGCGCAGTATTTTGGATTTGTAATTTTGTCCTTACTGGCCATATAATATTCTTAAATTTAGTTCTTTATATACTTGCGTGAATCTATTTTTTTACTGGAATGTTTGAGTGATTGTATTGAAATCCCATTTCTTGTAAATTGCCTTGAGATGACATCTGAGCTATATAAATAAACTGAAATAAATACTTCTATTACCTGTCACTATGTATGTTACAGCTGAATTTCCCCGTTGTAGAACAATAAAGGATTATTCTATTCTACTAAATTAATGTATTGTAACCTGGAGTGCTTATTTCCAGAACATGTGTCTAAATCGTTATATATGACTACCAGAAATGTTGCCAAGCAACATATCATATCTGAAACCTTTGTCCCTCGATGTGATCATCAATGCCTGCTGAAAACGACGCACTGATGTGAACAGTGTTTACAGGGATATGTCAGCTCAGACTGATTCTCCTGGGCCTCCTGTTTCTGTGTCTGATGTCTTTCAGCTGCATTTATATAAACTGACCTTTACCTACCTCTGCTTTTACAGAGTAACCATCAGCTCAGCACAGAACAGTGACAGTGAGAAGATTAGGGCCAGTATGATGCCCTCAGATTTCTAATAGACAATTGGTGTCATTCTAGAATGAAGGGCATGCAACTGTGATGGAGAATCTTTCTACAGACAGAAGACTAGTTCAGTTAAAAATAAAAGGTTCCTTCTTGAAAATCTTTTTCAGTCTTGAAATGCTATAATAAATATGGAATCATATCCAACAATTTTTAAATATCAAAAAGTAAATTTTTGAAAAATCAATTTATTTCAGTAACACTATTCAATAAGTGAAACACATTATCTGAGCTAATTATGCAGAGACTGATGTTTTCTAGCGTTTTATGTTAATTATGATGATTATCCACTTACACCTAACGAAACCATGACATCTAAGATTCAAACTTTAAAGCAGACTAATAAGGTGCTCTGATTAGACGAGGAATAAAAATCAAACATTTTGGCCTACGTGCAGAGCGTTATGTGTGGGGAGGAACCTTACATTGCAAATCGCCTTTAAACACTACTTAGTGACACAATGTGATGGCAGCATCATGTTGCTTTTCAATAGCATCGATACGGAAACTGGTCTGTCGATGAAAAGATTATCTGAGCTAAATAAAGGGCAATCCTGGAAGAAATAATGTCTTAGACACTGTAAAAGACTTGCTCCTTCCAGCATGGCACTACACAAAGAGACAGAGGAGTTTATATAGCATATTTATATGTTGGAAAGTCCCAGTAAGCTGCCACACCTACAGTATATTCAGTCGTGATTATGTAGCAGGATTTGATAGCTGGTGTTCACAAAAATTCCTAATTCAATCTGAATGAGTTGCAGGCATTTTGTTAAGAGGAATGGGCACAAAAAAAGTACTGACAGGGATGCTAGGTAAAATATCCACACACATTTTTCAGATTTTGTTTGGAAAAACAGTCTAACCAATGTAGCATCTCTTTTACTTCACATCTATTTTATGTTGGTCCAGTTGTAATATGAGAAAATCTTCAAAGCTGAAATGGTATTAAAACTTTTGCGTGGCACAAAAAGTAACATAGCATCCTTCAGTTTGTTAAACCCTCCTGTTGTTTTTTTTCAATTTCTGCCTTTTGAATCGTAGACTATAGGCAAAGAACAACTAAAGAAAATCATCGACAGGAGATTTACTAATATATAAGCATATATGGGCAAAGAAAACAACCGCACTTTGCTGTTACTTTGCCACTATGTTTCTAAAACCTTGGTAAGAAGATCAAACAATTTTTGCCAGAGGTGTTACCTCAGGTATTTTGTTGATGGCTGTGCCACCAGTTTTTCTATACTGCAGATATTATATTCATCTTCAGTGCTCTTAATTGCCAGCCTCTGAAAAATGACCTTTATAAATCAGTGACAGTAAGAAGAAAAAAAAGTGGTAAACGGCAGCAGAACCTTTCTCTCTGAACTTTACACAGACTGTGTATACCAACATAAGAGTGCAAGACTAGATGAAAAAATCTCTAGTTGTTACAAAGCAGGATTTAAACAGCATTTGCCCTGTAAAATAAGCTATTTTTAAATGCTTTTAATTGAACTTAGGAGTCTAATACAATTAGTAATTTACTGTTGACCGCTCTTGGCTGCTATTGTGTTAAACTGAGCTTTTTTCTGGTCTGTTGGTTAATAGTCATGTCCATCTCTTGGTTATGGAGATGGTGCTGCTTGCAGTCGCCTTACTCCTACTTCTGGGGCTTACTGTCATTTGATACTGTTGACATTTTGTTGAGCTGTTGACAGTATGACAAGATTTCTGTTAACATATGTAGCTTAAAGAAAGATGATTTCAAGTTGCTGTTTTTCTCTGCTATACTTGTCTCAACCCAAATGCAAGAAAGTGGGCAGTAAGGCTGGTAGATTAGGAAACTTAATGAGTTGAACTCGGAGTCAAAACAAATTGAACAAGTAAGAACTGGTCTATCAGACTGCATTTATTTGTGCCCCTAATTTGCCACTGAAATAGCAGAGCTGCATATATGTAAACTGTAACAGAGGCAGCAGGTCAATATATAATTAAGGGTCATCTTAACTTTCTTGCCAGAAATGTTGTTGCATACTATTTTTAATTTAGAAGCAAATATTCCCTCACCGTATTCTTACATTAAAACTATTTTTTGCTGTTTGGCTAATTTTTTACAAGAGGTTTAAGAATTGTAATGCTTTAATACAGTATTATATCAGGATTTCGAAGGTGTTCAGATAACTGGAATAGAGAATAGTGTGCCATGTGTGATGGGATATTTATTAAGGTCTATCAGGACAGCCTTTTGAGAACACGTTATTTGAGTTGCTGCTGCATTGTCTCTTAGCTTGCTATGTATCTTGGCGTTGCTAAAATCACATCTTAAATGACCAAATTGGATGTATTTTATGAAAAATACTTATAAGAAAATAGCATAGTATTCATGGAAGATAGTATACTGTGTTTTTACTGGGACGAAAAGTGTTAAATGGTCAGATAATTATTAGCAGGCTTAATCAGATAAAAGACCATACTGTCCTCCTATTGGAGCCGCTCAAAGAATTCACTATATCTACGTGAATAAACGTTCTTCAGTGCAGACAGAGCATATGAATTAAGAAGCAAGACATTAAAACACAATTTTTTTTGTCTCTGCACCAAACAGTTTAATAACAGTTGCATCAATTTCATATACAACTGTCTGAATTACTTTTTGGCAGACCTGTGAGGACGCTGTTGCAGTAATTAAAGGTTGAATGTGGAACATTTTGCTTAAAAGTTCTCTCTTTACAGAAGTAATACTTCAACAGGGAGTTTAGAGGTGTGCAGAATGAAAGTGCACCCTTTCCTTTTAACATTATATTTAACCTAAAATAATTAAAAAAAATAACTTTTTCTGACCACCGCACTGTGCTTATATTTACATGTTCCAGCCAACAGTGGCACAGCATTGTAGGTTGCCTAATACTTTTTATCTGACCCTGGTGGTTCAGGTCTGAGTCCTTAATTACATCTAGATTTCAGGCCTGATCAGTTGTTTCTAGTTGTACAAAGATAATTATTTTCGTTTGGTTTGTATTCAGCCGCAGAAAATTACAACACATCGATTCATTGATATGCTCAATGCATTCACTTAGGGTTTAGATGGGTTTATAGTCACCTGGTTATAATGTGAAGCTGAATGTCATCTGCATAGTTATGGTAATTAATCTTATTGGTTGTTATAATCTGGGCTAGTGAATGGATGTAGATATTAGATAGAAGGGGCCATTGAGCCCTGGGGAACCCCAAATACGATTTATGTCTGTTCTGATAAAAATCTGCCTCCTGACCCAAATAAGTTATTTTTCTTAAGGGCGGACTTAATCCACTGAAGTATTGTATAAGGGAGTCCGGACCAGCTCTCCAGTCGATCTATTCAATAATATATTATGATCAACGGTGTCAAACGCTGCACTGAGGTCCAACAGAACCAGCACTGTGGTTTTACCACAGTCTATATTTATGCAAATGTCATTGAAAACTTTGACGAGGGCAGTCTCTGTGCTGTGGTGAGCACAGTAACCAGACTAAAAAATATCAAAATGGTTTATCATCGTTAGGAAGCTGTTTATCCGTAAAAATGCATAGCTTCTTCAATAATAATCTTGTTGATGAACTGAAGATTAGAAAATGACGTAAAGACTAATTCAAGGGTTCTTTGGTTTAGTTTTTGGAATTCAGACTCACTACATTGGTGTTAAGTGGGGGGGATAGTGGCAATGGGCTTGGTATAAAAGGAACATTTCTTTGTGCTGCATAAAAAGGAAAGGCAGATACTGAAAAGTACAATAGGGTTCTAAGTTTTTTTAACAGAACAAATTAACGTTAGAACAAAAATTATATGAAGACTTCCTCTAAGTTACCCACAAAAAAGTACAAAAATCAAGACCAGAATCTCTCATCTGAGAAAAAAATGAATCCTTACTGTTGTGAAAAATCTTCACTGTTCCATTGTAAGTGTTAAAGTCTGGAGACTGGTGGCCAGTCAATGGCCGTTTTCACATGTGTGGCCGTACCAGAAAACGGCCAGAGAAAATGCTAATTTTTTCTGTTCACATGTCACGGATCTCTGCCCGTATTGCGATCCAGTCTTTTACTACAAATAAACAGCAGGTGGCGGTATACAAATAAGTCTTAGTTCTCCAACAAACAAGGGAGTGAGAAGTACCGACGTCATAAAACGAGCGACAGCCTAGAATGTAAACAAACTGGTCTACTGGTCAGCTGCTACCTGAAGCCATCTACAGGGTGAGTGTTGTAGTAAACCCGCCGTTTTGTAACCTGCTGTGTTGCTGTGGGATGCTTGAATCGCGTTGTTTTGGTATTTGTATGGTCGCGAGGTGATTCTGTAATTTCGGCCGGCGGTGTCGTCATTTCCGCATGGAGCGCGTCTATTGTCTTGAGTACGGCCAGAGTACGGGTTGTGTTCACATGATACGTGGCCGCTCGTACCTGGACTCGGATACTACCTCCAAGGCAGGTCTCTCTGGCCGTATTCTGGCACGGTACAGTCTGTGTTCACATGGTACGAAATAAGTGGATTTTGACCAAATACCGTACCCGAGTACGGACTCCCGTACCATGTGAAAGCGCCCTATGTGTGAAAACGATGTATTGTGCTCTCTGAACTGTTCCTGCTACGTTTTACCCCAAAGAATCTTGCTACAATTATCATTTGTAAAAATACAGGTTTAAAGGGCACATCTTGGACTGTTGTTTGAAGAATTGCAGCGCAGCACAGAAGTTTGTGAAAGATAAAAATATCAAGAGTACTTGTTTAACTAGAGGCAATAATGGTTTTACCATCTCTGCCATACACAAGATTCCAAAATCTATAAAATCATAAATACACATCCAGTTTACAGCCCTCTCCAGGTGACTCTGCAGGTGATTTTCTGCCAGATTTAAGTCTAAATCCCGGCTATTTCAAAACAATTTTTTTCTCATTAAGTCCTTATTTCCTTGATTTGAATGTATGCTTGGAATCTTCACAAATCTCAAAAATTTAAATCTCTCTTTATCTACATCATTCCAGACGACACCTCAGTATTTGGGTTACAGCTGACCAACGACTTGAACCAGAACCTTTTAGTCTCTTAGTGACCTGTCAGTCACTGTCATCCATTCATTAATCCGTCCATCAGTCCATTTTCCATCACTGTGCAGTTACCAGGGGAGCTGATGCCAATATGCAGTGGTCATTGGGTGAGAAGCTGGGTGTACACTAGACAGGTAGCTAGTCCATCACAGGGCAACACAGAGAAACAGGGCAAAAAACCATGCACACACACTCATACCTAAGGGCAATTTGAGAGACTGATTAACCTAACAATCATGCTTTTTGGGTGATAGAAGTAAGATGGAGAAATGCAAGCAGAATTCAGAAAATCCCCATGCCAGAATTTGAATGTGCTGCTTGCTTCAAATCAACAGTGCTACCAACTGTGCCAGAGTAATGCCCATGAGGCTATATTACTCAAATTGGATTAGACTCAAAATCTGTATTTTTCTTAAAAATCCTGAGCAATTGATAATGCTTTTATAAAAGCCAGGATTAGGTTTCGGTGGTTTATCTCGTAATCCTAAAATCATGTAGGTCATAGTTTTAGTTTTTTCTTAAAATATCCTAATTTTGGGAAACCCACAGAATATTTTTGCTTCTTTAAATACATAAATAACACGCTGAAATTTAATTGTAGATGTTTACGACATGGTATTTATTTTTATGCATTAAAATAATTTTGTATAGTGTAACAAGTTCTACATACTGCAAAAGAGCAAAAGGAAAATTCTTAAAGGTTTAGCAAATTTTTTTTGTCACAAGGAGTGTTCATGTTTCTTTTTTACACAAAAGAATAATCTAAAAATATATTAGAGCAGCTGCTCCACTTGCACCGCTGCTTAACTACCTATGGCAGAAAGGTCACCACTGATAAATATTCCCAGAACATGGATGCTCATAAATCTAATTTCTCCAATAATCTGTATGTGTGGTGTTATAAATTTCTCAAGGCAGTTGTCAAAATTCACAAAGGATATTACAGAGAGAGGCCCTATTTTGTTAAACTCAGCAAAGAACACCACTTGAAATCTGTGCAGAAAATTCTTGCTTCTACATTTATTCAGTCTCAATACAGCGACAGGTTTTGCACTGAAAACCTGATAGCAACAGCGATGAAAATTGCTGCAGATATCATGATGTACACATTCATTATGAGGACTATCTATTACACAAGAAAGGAGCGCTAAAAACAGTGAAGGTTTATGGCAGTGGGGTGTCTGCTCCCTGTATTGACAGAATCAATAAGAGTTGAGTTCTGCCTGCATAGATCTGAGACCTAAAGAGGAAATGTAAAAGACTGAGCATAATGGGTTCAACATTAGGATGCAAAAAACAGAACTCTGATGCTGTGTTTTTATTTTTCAGCTCTCCCCTAAGGGAAAATCACTCATCATTAGTCTGTACAGGCAGCATGATTACCCACGTCAGTCATCAAGCCAATGAAAACCTTGGGAAACATTGTGCTGCCTCTCTAAACCATGTCCCTCATGGCAGAAGATGCGGACACTTTTAAGTCTGCATGTTGCTAGGTGGTTGCATAATGTGGATAGGCATTCAACTTTTAGTGATGAAACGAGATAGACATATTAAATTCTGACGTTACAGTCATAATATAGCAGTACATTCCTCAGTACATTGAGTAGTTTGGCTGCTTTAAATTGTTGCATTGTTTATGTTGCTGGCAGTGTGAATGAATACATATCAACTGTCTGACTACTTCAGGTTATCTAAATGACAACTACTGGTCAATCAAGTCGACATGAGCTGTATATCATTGAGCAAGAAAGGCAATTCGGCATGAAAGACGGCAAACAAAAAATTTGTCGTAAGTCACATGTGAGTCTTTTGAAGCAAAGGCCTGCTGGAGAGTTCATCTGTTAGCTGTCATGTTGCATTGCCTCAGAGTGTCCCCTGTTTTTAGCCAATAACTCATGCCGTCTTCAGCCCTCAAAACATTAACACAGTTTTTAGTAAATCCATATGGCTTCATCGGGGTCCTCCTACAGCTGGTGATGCCATTTGGAGGTCAGCAGCTGCAAGACACAGAACATTTCACATGCACACCAATGTTCTAGAAACATGAGCATTGCCACCTCAAACATTTAAATTCTGTGCAAGGTTTGACTTCCATGTTAAGGTGACTGTTTTCTCTAAATTTCCACTGGGGTGAGTGTGCAGTGTTATGTGAAACAGACAGGAAGCTAAATGGGATCATGATCCAATCATAGACTACCCCATCTCTTCAGTTGCCTATACATTAGGGCTTTTGACCTGTCACTCCCCACAGCAAACGATGGAGAAGACAAGGTAAGAAACTATGTTCTTACACCTAGCATGACTTTGTTCCATATTCCAGATGTAAGTCAATGTCTGCACCTTTACAAATTCTCTGCTTGACAGCAGCCAGAAATGCTAAAACGGACAGAAGTGTTGAAACCCTTGTGGACAAAACACACCGGGATATTTAAAGTTTTAACAGACAGACTCCTTGTTATTCAAGAGTAACTCCAGAATAATGGGCTAATATTAGCTATATAATTAGTTAGGCTATCTGGGATAACTATTCTATAGGACAGGGGTACTCAAAAACATTATAAAGAGGTACAGTCGGAACAATTTCCTTGAGGCCAAGGTCCAGAAAATTGTAATTTCTTACAATTCAGTGTGATATATATATATATAAGTAGATTATTACTTTTAATCCCTGATTTGCCTGTCAAAACAATTAAATTCTGTCTAATTCAAATAATTTTTTACAACATTTACTATCACGTAAAAGGGTGCCGAACATATTATCGTTTTATGTAATATTCTTTCATTTAATAGGTAAAATTAAGACAATGTTAAGAAGAAAATAAAACCTACATGGCAACTTTCCATGTTAACAAATTACTAACTTAAAAAAACCATAAAAGGAGGAAAGGCTTGATTTTCTTTTTTTACATGTTCATTCTACCATCTCAAACTATTTCAAAGAATTTAAACCTCAACATATTTAAAAGCTGTACATTGTTAGGGTTTTACTGTCTTGTTTTGTACTTTTTGTGAGAAAAGTTAATTACATCTCCCACAACATTAAACCCAGGGTTGTGTGATGAGCCCATTGGTCAGGTTGGAAAGGTATTTGGTTTTGAGACCATTCATTGTGGAGAAAGCTGGCTCACTGTTTTATATGGATCCTAAAATGATTAAAAAATTTTTTTTTAAATCCTTCAGTAGGATGGAAGATGGACCGATCATGCTGGGCTTTGTGATAACATATTTTGTTTGATTTTACTTCTGATTTGAGTGGGTATGTTTGTTCAAAACTTGTATGTCTTGTATATAATTAATTTGGACTACTTTCATCTTGAAGACAAAAGTTTTTTTAAGGTGAAAAAAAAATTTTTTTTTCTTTACCTTGACATGTTTCGACTGCAAAGCGACCCGTGACGCTCCATTTATACATCTCACCAGTTTGTATCTCTCCATTTATTTTTGAAGTTTTTCGCAATATATTTTCTAACTTCTCTCACACTCCTATCTGCGCGTAAGTGTTTAAAAGTTTGGTGGACCGGCTGGAACGCAGAGTGCTTATTGGCTTGTTGTTGTCACGTGGTACAGCCAAACTTACATGCGACAAAACGGGAAAAGCTGCGCTGGCAAACCAGAAGCACTCAGTAAAATTTTAAATGGGTAACTCTGCTTTAGCATTAGGTCCAGGTCCACATGAGACAGCAGTTCGGTCCAGACCTGGACCAAGGTCCGCCTATTAGTGACCTCTGCTATAGATGTTTTGTGACGTCAATGTTTATGTTTCTCGCATTGCATCATGGGTATGAGGGGCAAGAAATAGTGTATTTTACCTATAATTCCATTGTTTTGCATGTTTGGAGGAGGATTTAGCAAAGCAGATGGGTCACTCCTGCTGTGTAGTCGACTATACGGCACATTGGGGTTCTGATAAAGATCTTTTTTCAAATTCCCTCCAAAAAACAACGCAAAAAACATGAGAGATTTAGGGAAATCAGGTGATTAAACCCAGACGCTTGTTTACACGTTCTGATTCAGGTGTCCCAAACACCAAGCTGCTGTACATGCAGAGCAGCTGTAAGTCCTTGACAGCTGCTTCTACTTTAAATATTAAAGCTGCTAAATGACTGCATGTTTCTTTTTTTACTCAAGTCACAAGAAAACCACAATTGTACAACAGCATTTCCATTTCCATAAATAAATAAATCAATAAAGACACTGATAAATGAGGACCTACCCAGCTTTGCAGTCGGAGTGAGGGTTTCACCATTCTCCCTGGCAATCATCCACAAATGATGCGAATCATGCTTTCACTCGGCGAGGTCTGACCTCTGCTTTACGCACAACCACAGCTTTCTATTTTGCAGAGATCGTCCCAACTTTCCTTGAAACAACGTAATCTCAGGCATCCAGACTTCTGAAACGTAACTTTTTTTTATGAGTGAAGGCTCCCAAGCTTTCTATTAATAGGACTAAATGTCTTCCCAGCGAATTTTTGGCCACAATGATGGCGAATCAAACAATGCGTTTAACAGACCAGATAAGAGCTTTGAAAACCTTCAATTTTGCCTTCAATGCAGATTTTAAGTTTCTCTCTAAACCTTTTTGTGAATTAAGATGTTAAAGTGCTAACATATCGGGAAAGTATTGGTTGTGTCTTTTTAGCCCTTCATTTTGTTTGTTTTCTTGCCACTCACCCACTCGCTCATGTGCACAAAGATTGAGTAAGATGTCAACAAATATCCTATTCATAGATTGACAACTCTGATTGTCCAAATTTTTTTCTTTCAATAAATATTATCAACAAAATAAAAATTGGGTAGGTGGAGCTCAAAGCTCAGTAGCTTCCTCTGGTCATTTTTTTTTTTTTTTACTGAAGGAAAAGCTCAGACAATTTGACAAGTATAGCTTTAATTGCTAGTTCATTCCTGTTAGATGTAGAACTTTTTTAAAGCACAATACTGCCCTCATTAGAGCTAAAGCTCCATTCCTAATTTGTCATACTGCTCAGCCATCGACACCCAGTTGTTGGCATTTGTCTTAGCAGCGTTGCATATAAATTTAAGGCGAGGATGTTTTTGTAAGTCTATTGTTTTGGGTTGATTTTAACGAGTTCTCGAACACGAATCTATTGCTCGTGTTAGAGAATAGAATTGACATGCTTCACCTCAACAGGAGGTGTTTTGATTCCATCTGGTTCAGAGAGAATAGCAACGTTGACAACTACAAACTTCATGCTGTAAGGCTTTTGCAAGCTGGTTAATTACTGGGTCCTGAGCAAAACAGTAATCCTTTGGAAGAAACTGGACTTTTATTATTTCTGTGGCACACTTGTTGGTTTGAAGGTTTTTGACAACGGTTTTTCCTCAGAAGGAGCTGAGTAACCAAGTAAGAAATCAGCTCAGGCTTGGATATGAGTGATACTATGACATTTTGACTTCAAGCATCTTGGGAAAATTGTCTAATCTAATGTTGCATGAATAATGACTTTATTTAAGTAACATTCAAGGAATAAATGAAGCGTTCTGTCAGGTTATTATTTTGAAGAATATTGATAGCAACTGTATTGGGAATCTTTTGCCAAAACCGCTAAGTCTTTTCATTCTCTTTACATTGATTTAATATATCACTGTGAAATGTTCACAGAGGAAGCTACTTTGGTATGATAGCTGTGACTGGCAGCTATTCACTCTGTCTAGCTGCTAAATGGATATCTCAGAGGACGTTGTTTTCTTTTATGTTTGCTTTTTAGGCTCCTCCACAGCAGTGTTCGGAGATAACAGCCAGCGGTTCCGTGTGTTGCCAGAGCTTCAGCTGACAATTAGTTATGCAACAGTGATTTGTGTGGGTCTAGGACTTGATTAGTTCCCTGATTTGCGTTTGGTGGGGGCAAATGGCTCAGATAAGGCAAGAAAGAGGCAGCGACTACGAAATGAAAAACATTGTTAATGTTACAGAGATTTAGTCTGTTTGTAAATCTGCACAGAGCTTCATAGCTTTCACATAAAAAAAAAACGGAGTTACTTTTAATGTGTTGAATTCATTGCATGGATTTGAAGAGCAATGATGTCATTACTGATGACTGGATGAATGAAACAAACAAAGCAGAGGGGAGGCAGAGACAGCCTCTGCACTGCAATGACTGGCGTTTACTCCTTTCTTTTCTAAGCAGCTCTTCCTTTGAAGGAACTGAGTAATTCTGTTTGGGTTATTCTGCGTGGCACAACTTTAGTCTTGACCTAAACAAAGAAAATTCAAGCAAAAAAAACAGAGAAACTCAATTTCTTGCAATAATACAATGTTAATGCTTTAACTTGAAGCAGGAGCCCTGAGTGTAAGCGGTCTGCGTGGACTCCATGCTCACTTCAAAATCTCTGACATTTATTTTAAATTTTGTGTAAGAAAATAAAATAAATATTATCTTATATACCCTATATATTGAGAAAATGTCTAATTTCTAACTTCAGAAAAGCAAATGAACAGATTTACTCTATCTTTATATTTATTTAGAGCAAGGAGGTTAGTAAAGATGTCATGTACAAAACAATAAATAAATAAAAATTGCTAGACAAATTGTACTGGAAGTAATTTATCTCTAAAGCCCACTATTTTTTTTTTGTTATTTTCAAAATCAATTGTTTTTCAAACATTTTTTTATGAAATTTTACTGGGGATAAGTGTGAGGCTATTTAGTATGCACATATGGCTGAGAATGTAAAAAAAATGTTTTATTTGATTCCATCTGGCATCTTCAGACTCCTGAAATTTTACTAACTAAATCGTTAGAAATTTGACCTTTTTTTAATGTGAGGTATGTGACTTCAGGTTAAAATGATTGGTAGCAATTCCCTGGTGCTGATGAATTTATAATTAAACTACTTATAAGACACTAACAGAGGGCTTTTTTCTAAGACAGCTGTAATGTACTCAACGACTATGGCCTTGGGTAACTCACCATCCTGGGTTGATGAGGACTGATCACAGACAATTTAATTCAAATTATTAATCTGATTCAAAACCATAATGAAGTCAAGCATTTAGGGGTCCTATCAAAACAAATTAAATTAGCAATAAAGCTAATAATCATCAAAAAACATTCAAATAGCTAAGCAAACATTGATTGTATGTTGCACAACAGGGTAATTGATCTACATGAGTTTAAACTATTTCAAAAGTATTAATGACGCTAAATTTATATAGTGATCAATAGTTTTCAGGAGAGCCTTGCCCTATTTATCTAATATTGGACCTTAATAATAACTGGGTGATAACTAAAACCTCTCATCATATCTTAAACTTCTAGCCAAGCATTAGCTTAAAGGTGTTTGAAAAGGCATCGGCCGCACTGCATTTTTGAAAATTACAACAGCAGTTGTGATTAAGAAGGATCACTCTGGACATGGAAAAAAGAAAGCTGGATGTGGGGTTTGATTTTACACTGGTTACAGTCGGATGTTACATTGCTCAAGCTGTTTGTGGTGTGCTGCTCACCTCTCTTCTCAGAGAAATAAGGATGTTCGTTCCTTTCTTCCTTTTCTGATTTGGTTGCCTGATTTCCCTTTCTTGGGGAAAGACATTACTTTTCCTTGCCTCTTGCTTTTCTAAATCGGCTAAAGATGGATCACTCTATACAGAACTCAGTTGCATCCAATTTGCACATTTTCATTTTGGTGATGCAGGACTAAAACAACATCCATCATTAGTGTTGATGCAATATTCTGTTCCTTAGCCACGTCATTTGACTCAACATTTCAGACTTGAAAACCTGTACTATTCATTTTTTATGAGAAAACATGTGCTCATTAACTTCAAATGATTCAAAAGTTAAACAAAGGGGTCACAAAGATGTCCTTCAGCACAAAGTCAGCAGAAGACTTATGTATGATGTATGTATGAAGCTCAAAGGTTGAAATAGCAATAAGTGTGTGGGAAGAACTGGTTTCAAAAAAGAATTAATGCACAAAAATAACACTAAATGAGTAAGAACTTTTTGAGTCCAGCACTATGAAATTTCAAAGATGTTAACAGTTCTTTGTACAGGGGTTAAATTTCAAATCAGATTCAAACATATTTTAAGTGAAGAATAGTGAACTGTTTCCGTAGTTTGAACCCTACATGACAAGCAGTAGCTTTTTTGGGTGTTTGAGATTTATGTTAAAAAGCCTGTCTGATGAAAAAAAAAAAAATCAATTCTAAGTAATGAGGTGAACTGTGTAACCCTTCTAATATTATATGACCTTGCTGAGAAAAAAAATCAGATTTACTTCAAGTAAGAACAACCAAACAGGGTTGTTGTTTTTTTCTGCTGTCATTGAAACAACAGAAGTTATTCAAAAGTTCATCCATCCATCCATTTTCAATATTCATCAGATCTCTAGCTGCTGAAATGTAGATTAACTAAAGGCTTTTAATTGCATTTTTTGGACTTTCTGATAGTAAAGAACTACAGTAGTCCAGCTTTAAAGTAAAAAATGCATGGACTATTTCCCAACATCATTACAGAATCAGAATCAGAATCAGCTTTAATGGCCAAGTATGACACATACAAGGAATTTGACTCCGGCAACTTTTCTCTCCAGTACAGAACTTAAATAAGTGAAATTAAAACGGAAATAAAAATAAATACAAATAAATAATAAAGGATAATATGTACACCAAACCAGGGTTATTGTACAGTAAGTATATACAGCAGTGCAGAGTTTTAGTTTATTGTTCATGTGAATGGACTCAGACTCTGTGACTATTCCGAGTTCATCAGAGCGACAGCCTGGGGGAAGAAACTGTTCTTATGTCGGGTGGTTTTGGCGTACAGCGCTCTGTAACGCCGGCCTGAGGGGAGGAGCCTAAACAGATTGTGGCCAGGGTGTGAGGGGTCAGTGGTGATTTTTCTGGCCCGCTTCCTGACCCTGGCCCGGAATAGGTCCTCAATGGAGGGAAGATCAGTACCTATGATCCTCTCTGAGGACCTGACTGTTCTCTGCAGTCTGTCCCTGTCTTGCCTGGTGGCGGATCCGAACCAGACAGAGATGGATGAGGTCAGGACAGACTGGACTATTGCTGTGTAGAATATGGTCAGCAGTTCCTGAGGCAGGTTGAACTTTCTGAGCTGACGCAGAAAGTACAGCCTTTGCTGGGCCTTCTTCCTTATAGAGTCAATGTGGGAGGTCCACTTCAGGTCCCGTGTGATGGTGGATCCTAGGAACCTGAAAGACTCCACTGTGGGGACTGGCCTGTTGGTGATTATGAGAGGAGATGTTGATGGGGGTCTCTTCCTGAAGTCGACTGTCATCTCCACAGTTTTGAGTGGGTTTAGCTCCAGGTGGTTCTGACTGCACCAGAGGACCAGCTGTTCCACCTCCCTTCTGTATGCAGACTCGTCGCCGTCACGGATGAGTCCAATGACGGTGGTGTCATCTGCAAACTTCAGGAGTTTCACAGAAGGGTCTCTTGACGTGCAATCAGTGGTGTAAAGGGAGAAAAGCAGTGGGGAGAGAACACATCCCTGGGGGGCGCCGATGCTGAGGGACCGGGTGCTGGATATGAAGTTACCCAGTTTCACCTGCTGCCTCCTGTCAGTCAGGAAACTGGTAATCCACTGACAGGTGGAGGGAGGCACGGTGAGCTGGGACAGTTTTTGGTGGAGGAGCTCTGGGACGATGGTGTTGAATGCAGAGCTGAAGTCCACAAACAGGACCCGAGCGTAGGTACCTGCAGAGTCTAGGTGGTGCAGGATGTAGTGGAGAGCCATGTTGACTGCGTCATCCACTGACCTGTTTGCTCTATAGGCGAACTGCAGGGGGTCTAGCAGGGGATCCGTGATTTCCTTCAGGTGGGACAGCACCAGTCGCTCAAAGGATTTCATGACCACAGATGTCAGGGCGACTGGTCTGTAGTCATTTAATCCTGTGACAGGGGACTTCTTTGGAACCGGGATGATGGTGGAGCGTTTGAGGCAGGAGGGGACCTCACACAGCTCCAGGGAGTTATTGAAGATCTGAGTGAAGATGGGAGCCAGCTGGTCAGCACAGACTTTCAGACAGGACGGAGACACTCCATCAGGACCTGATGCCTTCTTAATCCTCTGTCTCTGAAATAGTTGGCGCACATCCTGTTCACAGATCGTCAGCGCAGGCAGGGGGTCAGGTATGGGGATGGTTTGGGGTGATGCTAGGCCTTTTGTGATGGAGATGGTGGGGGAGGTGGAAGGTGTGAAAGTTGTTTCAAACCTGGAGAAAAAGTCATTGAGGTCCTCAGCCAGGCGGGGGCTCCCCACAGGGTGGGGGGATTGTCTCCTGTAGTTGGTGATGGTCTGCAGGCCCTTCCAAACTGCAGAAGAGTCGTTGACAGAAAAACGCTCCTTCAGTTTTACACTGTAAAGGACAGGATATTTCTAATTTTAGTATTAATCTGAAGGTGAAAGAAGGAAAATATAGATATATGTTTAATATGGGATTTAAATGTCATGTCTTGGTCACAAATCACATCAAGATTCTTTACGTTATTACCAGAGGTCAATTTAATGCCATCCAGATGAAGTGATAGATTTAGCAGTTTTCTTTTTAAAGCTTCTGTTCCAAAGACAGCAACTCCCGTCTCGTCAGAATTCAAAGCAGAAGGTTTAGAGTCTACCTAACTGATTGGAGTCATCATGATTTATGGATAAATATATTTTTGTAACATCAGCATAACTGTGGACATTTATGCCATGCTGTCTAATAATTTTACCATTTAGTAAACAAAATTTACCAACAAAACACAGGTGGAGAAATATGATTCAAAGTGTAGCAAAGTAATCATGAAATGAGTCATGAAGATGCACAGCATTGACAGGATTCACAGCTGGAGAAAGACTAACCTTACATTGTATTTTCATAATTTGTGTCTCTGTCTGGTTTAGAAGTCAATGGGGATCTTGAATCTAAAGTCTGTGCAAATAGCTCAATAACCTCATAATCTTAACAAATTGCATCTTATTCCCTTATTGAATTTAATATCCTTAATCTTATAACTCCAACAGAGATGCTAGTTGTCCAGGTGCAGAAACATGAAATGACCATTAAAGGCCGGTACAATTTTTTTCAAGCTAGACCTTATTTTTAGCATGCATTAAGTTAATTTACTCATCTAGACCACCTTGGATCCACTTGAAGTTCTTTGGGAGAAGTTTATATTCTTTTACAATCAGAGTAGGTTGCTAAAAGGAAGACTGTGGAAGCTGAACTTAGTCCACTTGGTTATTTTGTTTTTGCAATTTGGAAACACGCAAACGCAAACCATGTTGATGTTTGCATTAGCAAGTTCTGTCTCCTGACTTAATTGAAATACCATTTTAGTGTAGTTGGATTAAAAGGCTGTATAACACCCCTACAGACAACAACAAAGCACCTCAGAGATGCTCCAGAGTCACAGGGGAATAGTGCTAGCAATTTATAACAAAACATTGGTGAAATGAGGGAGTTTTGTTTCATTACTGCCTTTTTTGAGAGGCTGTACTGTGGGTGCCCAAAAGCTCCCATTATATGGATATACGCTGAACCCAAATGGATATAAGCTTCTCAAAAAGGATTTCAAGTAGCTCCAAACCCATCTGAGTGAGTAAATGAACGTAAATCATGCTAAGCATAAGGTCCGGGTTTAAAAAAAGACAGTACTTTCCATTCTATAACAACATGTTTACTTAGGTGTTTTATTTTTTTATTTACCTTTTTTTCTCATTTCACTGGCACCATCATTTGTAGTGTTACTAGACTTCTTCCTTCAGGGTCACTGCAGTCCTCTGCTAATTCAAAGTGAAAGTGGAGGCTTGGTGTCAGGCAGGTGTGAAATGAGACAGAAGAGAGTACGGATCCGAGCAACCGTGGCTGCTTACCCCCATACACACATTTGAATGGACTTTATAAGGCTTGCGTAAAATTTAAAACCCGATCATTACCTCAACCAACAGATAAAGGATAATTTTCGCGTGAGAAAACAGGGAGTGTGGACAGGTATAGTAACACCTAAAGAGACAAAGATCAGATGTAATTATCTACATGAAAGAGTGTGGCAGAGTCTCACCAGCTTTCTCTTTGAAAGTCACAGTAGATAAACAAGAGTGAGAATTATAGATGCTTCCGCCTCTCTGTGTCCAAAGAAAATGGTTTTGACTTGAAATAAATTTCCCCCTTTTACAAAATCAGCTTTTAGGTTATTATTCTTTTCACATAAAATATTGTCAGAGTCCAATGCCTGCTGCTCACTATCTAATGGTTTTAATTTCACTTTTTCAGGACTTCTGTTTCGATCAGTAAAAAACAAACAAAAAAACAGTAGCTTGCAAAAGTATTTATACCCTTCGAACCTGTTTCTATTCTTTCATGCTACCGCTACAAACATTGATATATTTAATTAGAAATTAATGTGGCTGACCAACACAAATTAGGGTATAATTTTGAAGTGGAATGATACTGATACATGGCATTTTAAACATTTTACAAAAAGAAAATTTGACATTTCTGGTGCACTTACATATGTATTAAGCCCTAACTATTCTGATACCCCTGCTTTCAAATATCGGAGAGAAGAAAACCCTCTGTCATGTTATGGCTTTTGTGTATATGATCTAGTTCCTATCAACTTTTAAAATGTTTTAAATCTAACTATATGTGTACAAACAAACTATAGATTACATAAGGTTACTTTAAACAAAGATAAAGCTAAAAAGAGGAGTTTTTGAAAAACCATGATACACAGATCCTGAATACAAGGGCTTCACAGCGCTGTAGTTAGTAGCGCTGTTGCCTTGCAGCAAGTAGGTCCTGGGTTTAAATTTAAATCTTGGCATGGGTTCTTTCTGCATTAAATTTGACAAGTCTGTCTGTGCATGCATGGGTATGCCAAAAAAAATATATATATATATTAGCCTAACTAGTTTATATAAATTGTCCTTAAAGTGACAGTGGGTAGTTTTTGCAGTACATCTTTGAAAATAGCCATTAAACAACTATGTAGTAATACTTACATAAAGCACATTAATTGCAAAATATTGGCGATATTGTAAAATGTGACTTTAAAAATCAGTTTTAAAATACATAGGCGCGGGTCCTCTTTTCAGGGGAAAGCCATATTAGATGACGTCTTTACTTTTACAAGAGCCCGGACGGACAAAGCGCATGGAACAAGCCCGCTATTAAAACATGGATTTCCCCTCAAAATGCAAAAAAGTTTCGCCATAAATACATTTTTACCTCTTCGCTAGTTTTAAGTGATGAAAGAGAGACTGATGCGCTCGTCATGTTGCTGCTAATAGATAATTCTCAGGGAATTGAGCATTTGAGAAAAGCACTAGTTAGACCTTTGTTGTTGAGTTTCTTACTCGAAGACACAGATACCGCATGCTTGTGATAATTTAGGAATGCACTGCCCCCTACTGGCCGAAAATTACACAACGTGCCTTTAAGTGTGCGTGCATTAATAGGTGTTTGTCCTGTAAGTCTCTGTGTTGCCCTGAGATGTACCCTGCCTCTTGCCCAATGACTGCTGGCACCAGCTCACTGAGAGCCTTCAAAGATAAGCAGCATAGACAATGGATATGTGAAACACTAATATAATAATATATTGGTAGGGAAAGGGAAATTATTATGATTCATTCTTTAAAAGCTGTCAACATGACTGGGAGTTTTACATTGAAGTAGACTTCTGAAATTGTCTCTTTGATAACACAATAGTTCAATGATTTGGTACAAAATTTGTATTTCCGAGAGTCTGATAGATATTTGGGCTAAATGACTGTACGCTGTAAACCCAGATTTTGTTTCTAGTCAAACTTCTGAGTCATCACTACTAATACTGTTAAGTTTAGTAAAAACCTGCTGTCATTACTAAACAACATTAGTTGATTGCACTATTTAGCTGAAAGATCAATTCTACTAATCAGGTTTAGTAGACATAACTTGGTGTGTTTAGTTTTATAAGAGAGGTGAGGGGCTGCTGCGTGATCTGTAGTGTGCGAGGTGCATTGTGGGTATCCATGTTTTTGGTTATTTTGTTCTATTTGGGGCATTTTGCTGCAATTTTATTGTGAGGTTTGTGTTGGTTATAGTTATTTGTTCAGTGTTGTATATGTGATCTTTATTTGTTGGTGTCATGGTTGGCACAGTGATTTAAAGGGAATAACACCACTGTGACTGCCTGTTGTTAAAACATTTAGACCATATCTCTATGTTAGAACTTCTTTGCCGATAATAATCTTTTCACTGGCTGATAACTGAATAACTCAACAAACTTTGTTTTAGCTTGCGTAAAAAGTTATCATTCTGCATTAGTTATACTCAACATATTTAGTTTTAGCTTGTGTAAAAACTAAAGTGGTATAAGGCAACGGGTTTCTCGCGATTCGCAAGTAAAGTCAACTAATCTGGTTTAAGAGTGTAGTTAATTATTTAAACAGTTCTGATCACAACTTATATCAATTATGCATAAATACTACAATAGTGTGCAATCTATCTATCTATCTATCTATCTATCTATCTATCTATCTATCTATCTATCTATCTATTTCATTTAATATTAGAATTTTCTGAGATTTTGAGTACGGGGCTTTCATAAGATGTTTTTAACACAGTCTGGTTAAAAAAATGAGTACTGTACAAGTTATTCAGAATGCTATAGCTAGAGTAAATGAATTAACTATATAAGCTGTGATCTTACCAACGCTAATATCTCTTCAGTGATTTACAGTTATACAAAGGAGGGATTTAAAAGTACTTAAAAATAATTATAAATAATGCTTGGCACCCACACATGCTGTTAAGAATACACTCAGGTAAATCTTTAGATTCATAAAGTAAAAATGTTCTTGTCATATAAAAAAAAAAACAAATGAAGGTCTGCTAGACAAAAACTAATGCTTCTACTTCATTATCATTTTTCTTTGAAATATATTTTTTTTATTGTCATGTTTTAATCATATTTTTTGTTTTTAATTCCTTAAGGATAATGGGTCATATAAAATGTTCTCTGTAAACAAACGTGCCCATTATGGTGCAGAAGCTCTTCCGAGCAGCCTGCTGCTGAGATGGCGAGGATGGATGTAAATGAAGGTAAACAACTAACCACTCAACATCCTGTTCAAGTGCTGCTGAAGTCAGAGGAATAAGAGGTTGAGATGAATCAGAGTAGACGATAAAAAATGATGGGAAATCAGACAGAAACAGAACGATGGACAGACTGGGTGCATGATGAGAGGGAATGGAAAATGGCAGAGGCAAGTGGTGAAAAACAGACGTGTCTGACAGTAGCTGTTTAAAGGTTTCTAACAGAGCACTGCATTTAAATTGGCTAGCATATAGAGAACATTTACTATTGAAGGAGTTAGAGGACCTCACTGATCAATCTGAGACAACAACAAAAAACAAGTTGAGAAAATGCAGTTGTCATGGAAACCTGCCAGCCAATGCATGGGACTCCTTTAATGTCTTTCACTGTTCTCTGAGAGGTCTGCTGCCCCTCGCTGAGACATCTGAAAAATTACGTCCTAAATCTTTTTAGTTAAAGATGAAAATGCTGTAAACAATTTCTGTGTATTGTTTGTGATATTTCTAAAAATAAATCACTAGTATGGTAGGAGTGACTGAAGGAAACTTAAGCGTTTCGCAGGACTTAGTGCAAACATTGAAAAGTAAAGGTGGACGGACTGGCTGCGGCTCTTCCTCATAGTGTTTTCGCTTTTTGTAAAAAAGATAATTAACAGAACAGAATAGTTGAAACCTTGTCATCTTTGCTACCTGTTGGTGAATGAGCCAAAGACAGAGCAGAGAGTTTGACAATAAAGAATTCCAAAAAAGTTCACCTTAAAAAAAGACAAATCCAGCCATGCACAAAGGATGAGATCAATTTTCATGTGAAAATGCCAATATTTAACCTGCATGAGAGGGCTTCCTTTTTTCATTTTTCATGACTCAAATCTATTTGTGCAGCTTCTGGTGGTTACTGACATTTACAGCTCAATAAAGGCCATGGTGCCATCAAGTTTTATGCAAGGTTTCCCTGATGACCACACAAAAGCTTCATCACTGCTTTCAATGAGGTTTGTATACCATTCTCTTTGTATATAACAAACAAAACTCATTACACACTTTCCCCTATTTCAAATAGTCTGATTTAAGATTTTAGATGAGCGAGGGATTGAGTTTGGAGCACTGCACAGGAAAAATCTGTGGAGGAAGGAAGTGTTGACATGCTCTATTATGTTGCAACAATCTGCCTATTGAAATGACATTTCATGTTTTCATGTTCATGTTATTGTTCTTCATTTTAGATTAACATTTTAGTTTATTTCTTGGCTTTGCATTATTTTGACACTTCTTTTTTCCCATATTTTCCCCCTTCCTGTCCGTAGATGTTTTCAGCTTTTTCAGTCATTAGTTCCCTTTAGATAGCTTTCCCTTAGTGATTTTCGAGTTTCTCATTTAGGATTGTTTTCTAGTTATTTATTCCTGTTTCTTCCCATCCTACGCACTCCCCAGCCCAGGCAATTACCTTCACCTGTTCTCCATGCGTTTTGACAGTAACTGGTTCTCAGGTTTTCCTCCTCCTCAGCACATTCAGTCATGTCTCTGATAGTTTGTCGTTGTTGCTTCCCGTCCTCCAGGTTCCTGTGTTTTGCCTTCCTGGTTATTTTGTAAGTTTTGTTATCTTTTATTCAATTTCTTAAAAACTCCTCCGGCTGCATTTGGATCCTCCCTCTTTACAATCTGACCTTTCAGCATTCCTCAAGGAACCACTTTCACAGGTCTTCAGACTTTACATCATAATTATAATTTATGCATAAAGTTACCGGAAGTTATCTGAAGATAAGTTACATGTATTCAGGGAGTAATAAAGAGCAATTGAACAGAAAGTCAGAGCTTCATCAGCCTTACCCTCTCACAATTAACAGTTCTTCACTCATTGGCTGGGTCACCGTATAAAAGGCTTCCTCTCTGATCTGCCATCTGGTTCTCCAGCCCAGAACTCCCTTGTATGTCCAAATGTCTTCCTGAGTCTCTGCAACTCGCTCCTGTCTCCAGTTCCTCTTCATCTCTCTGCTGGGCAAGATTCTCCATCTGAGTCTGAGCTTCATTAAAAACTATTACAGCTGCTACTGTTATCCCACCAGTTCTTTACACAGAAGAGGGGAAGGTGTCTTAATTTTTTGTAGATCTTCAGTTTATTACAAATAATCTGTCGGTAATAACAGAGTTTAAAACAATGGTGTTAGTTAATCCCATTCTTTTAATTGATAGAATAAAACCTGTCCTCCAAACTCACTTTGGCTCAACACATAAATTGCTTACATATATAATTAATTGGTTTTGGTCCAAATTCTGATCATTATAGTTCACTTCATCCAATCAAGTTTCAGCGTCAGATTTAGATCCAGTGAGATAGTACATCGACTTCTGATACATTTAAATCAGATTCACACCTTGTCCCCATCAAGCTTGTACAGCAGTTCAGAGAAACCACTGCCTTCTAACAGGTTGGGTTCAGCATAACCTGCATCTGACACAGCTTACTGGTAAAAAGGGCTAAAGAAAAAAAAAACTGAGCCAATGGACTCACATTATTGTCTTTTGCTAGAAAAATAAAGATAGTACCCATGCTTAATGACAGGCAAACCAAGCATAATTTCTATAAAAAGAAGAGAGCAGAGGAGCCCCAATAATTAAAACAAATAACACATAAATGGAAATGTATGTACAGTATTTCCATTTAATAGCAGCATGAGCAAGTGTGGTCAGTATTTTCCCACCTCTGCTCATAGTGACAGAACTAAATAGACGGCTATGGATGTTAAATATGGAGTAATTGAATTAAGAAGGCACCAAACTTTGTTAAAATTAAATTTCAATAAAATCTCAGGTAACTTTTAGTTGAACATGATCTAAATGTACTCTTATAGGAAACATAAACCATACGTTTAAAACAGAAAATTTGTGCTGGTAAAAATAAAAACTAAAGTATAAAAAGCATTTAAATTGCAAATGGTTCAAATGACAATATGACATTACAAGTCACAGTGGAAAAATACAGAAGATATGACCAACTATACAAACACACAAATTCTGCATTAGAGTAAGTTACAAAATAATAGAAATTATATTAAAATAACATGTGCATATTGCTGTGCCAAGGTTTAGTGGCTGATATTTTCCTTTCCAAATGCTAAATACTGGAGCGTAATTAGATCCTGTCTAAGACACAGTCTGTTTGTCAGAGTTAGAAACACAACAGTGGTATTAGTCAGCTAGGAAAAGAGAAATGAGGGTGAATAATACTGTCCACCCTTTTCATCCTGGCTTCATTTCCGAAGCAAAAAGTGAGTAAAGCAGGAAAGGGTTTTATTAGAATAAAGCCAGGCTGTAATGGACCCTCAAATCACAAGTTTTGTTGGCACAGTATGGCTGGAATCATCTAGATGTTATTGTTGAAGTCCATTACACGGATGTCACTGTAATTTGCATGACCTTCAACTCTGCATAACATATATATATAAAAAAACACCAGCAGCAGAAATTGACTATTAAATATAAATATACACGATTAACAAGAAGAAAAAAAAACAGCAAGCAAAATCTTACATTGCAGTGGCAAAATAAAGGAAAGAGATTACAGTTTGAAAAACATCCACAGTTAATGATGTTCCTGTTGACATTAATCAAAAGTAAACCAATGGGTTTTTAGTCGTGATTTAAACTAACTTAGTGCGCCAACATTTTTGTACTTTTCTGGAAGTTTGTTTCAGATGTGTCAAAATGTGTCTTTTTTTTTATTCCGCTCTGTCAAGCATTTTTTCCAGTAAATCATCTTGAGAAGATGAGAAGAAGGAAAATAAATCTCCACAAAAATAGATTTGGCCTCATTATAAAGGATAATAGTCCTAATGAAGACACCCTGAAATGGACATGACATTTAGGGCTGTTAGTTAGAGGTATTTGCATGATAATTTATGGTGATATGTTGGTCGGGTTCAAGCTGTTAAAATAGGAACCACAACAAGACAACTTTTGGTTAGGGATGCGTAGGGTAGGATGCTTTAAGTGAAGGAGATGTTGACAGAAGATACCTCTGCTGATTTGACTTTTGCACATACATGTAACTTAGGTTTTATGTGCACCACTGACTGTAAAATGCGCTCTGCACAGGACTTAAGCAAGTTTTTTGGCAGGTGGATGACTATGGCTCAGCAGCAGACACATTTTTCTCTATTTGGTTCCATGTGGGGAGTTTCAGCTGAATTAACAAATGATGGGAGCCTTGTTTTGACCCTTTTAGTCGAACATTAGCATTACTCTGTTAACTGCATATTGTCTAAATTACAGAGCAATCCGAGCAATGTAAACATAGCAAACATGAAAACATCTGACTGCAAACGCTATACTGCAGTGAATTGGAATTATCTCCTGATCAAACTACGGCTCCCGAAAGTTATAAAGTGCCAGCAGGACCCAGTTAAGTCACAAAAATCAATTCAACAAAAAAGTTATCTGGTTAAGTAATTTGTTTATTCATCCCTTCTCCGTTGCTGTGTGGAGTAGCTGTGTCAGTCACGTCTCTTCCCCTCCCATCCCCGACTCTTGTCACCCACTCTCTCATCCAGGGTCTGTGCACTGCAGTCTTATGAGGAAATGCAGTTTTTTTATATAAAGTGTTTCTTGCTCCCGAATACAAATATTTCTTCAATTATTTGTTCGAAATAAGTATTCGTAAAAGACACGTTATTTGTGCCTTACCGAATACGGTCTTCCAGCCCTAATCCAGATGTAAACCTTATATGTACTAATTAGATAAGCCTATGTCTTATATATAGCTCATATGGCAATATCTGGTTATTCATCTCACTTTGGCAACTGTCATACATGATGCCTAGCTCGTTTTTTTTATTGTCAAAGTAATAACTGTATATGTCTAAAGTCCACTACAAAAAAGATTAATGCAATTGCCACCTTTGAAACTGTTTTGCTTTATGTGTATTGTTTACTTTATTCCAATTCTTTTCAAAGGCAACAGACTATTCACGCGCAAACTTTGGGTTGTATCATAGACAGTTTGTATGCTGGCAAAGAAAGTTGGAATAAATATGGAGATGTCTCTGTCACAGCTCCACCCTGTCCTTGTAGAATGAACACAGGTTGAATATGGGTCAGGGGCACACAGTATTTTGCCCTCAACTATATCTTTAGAAGTGTGAGAGCTGCAGGGGTCTTGTAATAGTAAGTCCAGTGTTCATGACTGCTTTCTGGGAGCCTGGGGTTCGAGACCAGCTGCTGGCTTTGTTGACATCTTGTCACAGAAACAACTCATGCTGTCAAGCACATAGTCACATAACAAAAAACCTGTATAGTCCCATACTTTTTGGATATATGTTACATATATAAAATTGGCCATTTTCCTATATTATAGGTACAATTTTTGTATGTCACATATATTCAAAACCTATATCAAAACATATATTAAAACCTATATGTTTATATAGATGTTTCCAATGCGGGTCCGTAGTTTGTGAAATTATTCCAGCAGAATCACCCTGTGAACGATGTGAGGAAAGCCAAGGAAACGATGGTGGATTTCGAAAAAAGCAGACCCAAATCCAGACACAGAACCACCACTTTGACATCAGGGAACATCCAGGGAACTGACATTAATTTAACAGACTCTTAGTAGACTGAAGTGTTTTAGAATGGAGGGGGGATTGCTGAATACTTTTTTGGGGAATGTATGTTGATGCAGCAGCTTATCAACAGCTGAGAGCAAGCAGTTTAGACAAGCTCATCAGGAAGGTTAGGCCTAGGATGCTCCCTGGATCCAGTGCAGGTAGTAGGAGACAGAAGAACTCCTATCCTTTTCGTGAAGCTGTTGCTGTTGTTATTATGGCAACTGTTTACATCCCACCTTCAGCTGTTTGACGGAGGTTGGTTCTGTTCTGGGGACGACTGTGGGGCCGCTGGAGACGATGAGGCCAAGAAGGATTCTTCATACATTCATGAAAAAATATTGATAACCCTGAGCATCGATTTCATGAGACTATCTTAATACAACAGAGTGTCTTCAGTCAGAGGCTTTAACAGTTTTGCTGCAAAACAGACCGCTACAGGAGATCTTTCCTGCCCACAGCCCTCAGAATCTATAACAACTCCTTGAAAAATGTAATAGTATAAGCTACAACAACACTTAATTTCGCTCTTGGATCAATAAAGTATTTTTTAATTGATTTGAACTGAACTGAATCTTTGGTGCCCAATGGTATGTTATTGGAGATCATTCCTCCCAAGAGATGTTAGAATTTATAACTATAAAAATTTTTACTTTACAGTAATATTATTTTGTGAAGTTTACCTTTTACTTTGCAGCTGGTACTCCTGAATCGAGGCAATGAGGCTTATTCTATTCTATTCTAATCAAATTCCATTACATATCTCTGCTGCAAAGACTTCTCGTCTAAACCCTGATTTAACTCAAAGCTTGCAAGTTAAGAAAGCTTTGGGGGAAATCATTGAGCCTGTCATTGCATATTTCCAGCTCTCTACAGTGCCTTTTTCTCCTACAGGTCATTTCACCCAGAATTAACCATCCATGCATATAATAGCAGGAACAACATTCCCACGGCTCTTGTTTTAAACAAATACGACTCACTCTAAACATCTAACAAACTGTAGATCCTTAAATAACACCATCCTTCATTTGCATACACCATAACAATTAAAAAATGAAATATTTAATGAAAGCAGGAGTTACAATCACAATGGGAGCAAAGGAAGGAGACCAGTTGTGCTGTAAAAGACCTCCCCACTGCACTCAAACACTGTAGACAGCAGGTGACTTATCACATTTAAAAGCTTAATGACAGAAAACATCCTGAGGGGGAGGTGACAAATCTTCTGGCAAGCTCTGAGCTCCTGTCACTCCATGAATGAGAGTGACTATTTACAGTATTAAATGTATGGCAATAATCATAAAGCATGCATGAGCCAAATCATTTCACGAAAGTGAATTGAAAGTACCTTATTGTAATTTGTGTTGTAATACCAGCCAGCTACCCAGCATGAGCATGAGACGAGAATCAGAATCTTTAGTGGAGCTCAGTGAGCATTGTGATAGTATGAATCAATACTGTTAAGGGTTTCTTACTTTAAAGGTGATTAATAGATACTTGGAGAAAGCACCATGGTACCATGGACGAGCTGAGTGAAGGGCAGGTGAGAAGTCGATGGTTTCATCTGCATTGGTAATGAAGATTGATCTTTAGATGGATTTGAGAATGTGAGTGAAACAGCAAGTCAGCTGTATTAGCTTAGCAGACCAACATGGAGCTTCCTAGAGGAAGGTGAAATTCCAGGTAATTATTGCATCTCTAAATTTTACCAGGTTCATCATCACTAGCCTCTACATACTAGAGGAAAACTACAAGAGAGACAGAATTTACACAACCATGAATGGACAATCTGGTAGAGGCAGATACTTCTGCTGGTCTTCTCAAGGAAATTTTGGGTACTTCCATCCATGTTGATGTTACTTTTGTTGGGTCTGACCCATGAATGTTGAAACTAAGACAGTCTGATTGTTAAGATCAGACAAATTTCTTCTCCCCCTCGGCGGCACGCCCCTTCTCCCCCGGCCACGCCATTCTAACCCAATAGCTATCCGCTTCTTCCCCGTTTCGAATCCACTGAGCGCTGGATGATCTGCTGCACCAATTGGCTAGAATGCCAATCCCTCAAAACCGCCGCTGCTGCCCGCAGCCTGATTGGAGACAGATATGGGGAAAGGGGGGCGAAGCGCCCACACTCAGCATAAAAGTGCAAAAAAGCCATTGTTCTTCCTCTTCAAAACTCGCTTTATTGAGATTTAGTTCTGTCCACGGAACTGAGAGAAGAGATCTTCCTTCGCAAAACGTGTTCTGGATTTTTGCCTTCCATCCCTGCAACCAAGTTTTCCCAATACTTTGGCTGGCCCACACTATCTCTTTTTGATCGGCTTAACTCCCCTCCTTTTGTTTTCTTCCGCACGGCTGACGAGCCGAACATCTCGCTTTCCCAACTTTTTCTTCCACAACTGGGAGTCCCCCCTCCTTTTGAAAGAAGTAAGAGAGTTCCTTTTTATCTTTATCTTCTGTGACCTGGGTGGAGAGAGTTTAGAAAGTTTTCTTTATAACTGTATGCATGCATCATTATTGAGGTGAAGTGAGTTGCTTTCCTTGAGCACTACGGGATTTTTCTGTGCTGTGTTTCTACTTACGGATAAATTTGTGAGTTTTGTACTTGTTGATTGTGAATTTCCTGTATGTTTTGTCTTTTATTAGTGAGCAGAATTGTTAGTCTGTAGAAGTTTTGGTTCCTCCGTTAGTTTGATAGTAAGTGTTGGTGTCATAGGCATTGGGTTCAGCACCCGCGGAGCGCCTGTTAGGAATGCGCAGCACGCAAGGACATTTTTAAACTCCTTTTCTTCCATATTTACAAGCTAGAGTCTTTATTAGCAGAAGCTAACTCACTGATAAGAGCCACGAGGTTTCTTTGTTAGAAAGAAACCACCGGCCTCTTGCTCCGTTTAAACAATAAGTCATAAAACCTCCCCCGTTCTTTTCAACTAGCTGCGCGCTCACGTTGTACACCGCCTCCACGCATGCGCGCGAGGGGCTGCCTACGACGTCAGTAGGAGGCTCCCCGTGATGTGCCCTCATCGCTGGCCGCCGTATTACTCAGGTATAACGGTAGTCTTGACAGAACTGTTTGGTATAAGTAGTGTTTTTATTTTAGTTGTGTTTTTAGAATAAATCAAATCACTATATAGATCATAACAATTATCAATTAATTAATTATTTTCAATTGATAAATTCTCCTACACTTTTACACAGACAAACCCACAGTTGTAGAATATGACAAGCCTTTCATTGAAACAACATTCCCTACTAGCTATTGTCTCTTTCAGAAGAGTAATGCAAGCTTCCTAAAAGCATAACAAGTTCAGGAAGAGTCTGAGGAGCACAACAAACTTCGTGTTGATTTAGCCTAAAAAATTCTCTGGATTTCTATCCTGTTCAGCATTGACGTGCTGAGTAGGCATTTGCCAAAAGGATAAGAGCAGTCCGCTGGTGAGACTTTGGTACTGGAAACTAGGGCTGCACAATTAATCAGATTTTGATCGTGATCTCAATTTTGGTGGCCACAATTAAATTAACCTGATCGTGAATGATATTTACATTCAAAATGCGAGCTTCACTGCGTGCCTCTTCATCATACACTGCCTCAACCAATAGTCTGCCAACCACCAGGGGGCAAACGCTAAAGCTTCATTTAGCTGACCAAATAAAAACCGCGCACAATCACTCAGCACTCATAATGGCAGCACTACGCTTGCTACGTAGCAGGTGAAAAGGAGTATTTTAGCAATGTAGTAGATCCAAATCTCCATTATGGATCTGACTAGTAAGCAGAAAGTTCCCGAAAGTGTACTACCACCACAGTAAACAGCCGGTGGATGCTATGCTATCCCACAATGCAGCGGACGCCCCGAAATCATAGAAGAAGAAGGACCTAGCTAAAAATGGCTACAGACGAACTGTCAACCATTGACACCACCGCAGATTCGGCAGATAAATGTACATGTAGCGATGTTACTGATTACTGTAATTGTTTTTTGACTGATTTAAACATTTACGTTGTTGAGTCATACCAGACAAAATAACGGCTAGAGGCCTTTTCTGTATATGCTGTAATTGTTTTCCATAAATTGCACTTTGAGATTGCACTGTGCAATAACATATTTAGCTTGTATATATATATTGGAGGTTTTTTTTTTTTTTTTGTTTTTTTGCATTATTAATAATCTATTCTAGTCTGAAGTTTTATTTTTCACAAAAAAAAAAAAAATTTAAAAGTTTATAATTGGTGCAATAAAAATAGATAATTTACAGGACTGAATGAATGATCGTGATTAATAATCGTGATTACAATATTGAACAAAATAATCGTGATTATTTTTTTGAACATAATCGTGCAGCCCTACTGGAAACTACAGCACACCTGTGGTGTCTAGTATGGTCCATGCACCAATGAGTCAGGGTTGTATTTGACAGTAAAATAGGGAGCAACACTCTCTTAAACAGTGGGTGTGTTTGATGATAATGAAGCACTCTTAAGAAAGTCCTATTCAACTTTTTACATCAAAAGTTTTTCTGAAAAAGAGAGGCTGGTGAACTCCATCTGCCGTCTGCAGTGCAGCAGTGTCAAGATTTCAAAGAGGGAAAATAGTTTTGATGGACAAGAAATTTTTCAAGGAGATAATGACATCGGCTGGCATGGCACTGCTACTTTAAAGATCCATTACAAAAGTAGGAGAAAAATAAGAGTCTCAGACTTCGTCTCCATAACTGCAATATTTGAGTAGGAAAAAAATAACCTTAAACATTATTTTGTTTCATTCCAATGATTTTAATAAAACTTCATCTGGGAACATATGTAAGTTAAAATTGTTATTTGCCTCACTGTAAAATAGTGCAATGTTTAATTACATAATCAGAATACTTAAAATGTGATCCAATTGTCCCATTATCAATTGTGAGTAACCCAAATGTTAATTTTTTTTTGTAAAGTGACGTCAATTTTTTCTAAGAACATATTAAAGGTGCACACTTTCACAACAACTGTTTACTATTCACTTCAACTAGCTATAAGATGTTCAACAGTTACATTAAAAGTAAATACCCTGTATACTAAACATATGAGCAACTTTGAGAGTATCATGGATTCACACAAACTGATCCTACAACAATGTGTAAATGGTTAGCACTAAGCCAATTGCTGGGTGGCTCTTGTTATTTTTGACATGAATGTGCATGTAGAATCAGAAAGGGACTGAACATGTTTAACATGTAGGGTGCGCAAAGAGGAAACCTTTTTTCTCAAAGAAAAACTCAAGTGTAACACCTGCTCTGCCAAAGAGTTCTTAGTCAAACACCAGGACAATTACAATATTGGTCTTTGTGCAATTACTCTAAAACATATTTTGTTCACCACCAAAACAGATGACATGTTAGATATAAACTAAATAAAGCATTATAGGAATTAACTTCAAAAAGGCTGTAAGGCACAGAAGTATAGATTTTAAGGTTTGGGGGGATGATTTGCACAGCAGGACCAGACCAACTCACCATCATATTAATAGGTGTGTTTTCACTATTGGATCATTAGGGTAATTTCACCAGATCTTCCTCTGATGGGGTAATCTCTTCAGTCGCCTTGTCTCTGTACACAATCGGCCGTCCTTAAGTAATCAGCTATACACCCGCAAACCACACCACTTCATGTGTCACTGATCAGCGCAAAGGTGCACAGAGCAGCAGAAATAACAACAAAAAAAGAATTGACATAGAAGCAGCAGGGCTTGCTGCTACGTTTCTGCTCAATCTTACTCAATCGGGGCATTTCCGAGTACATACCCCCATTCAGGTACTCCGTTGGTTCCTGAAATGGCCTCAAAAACTGCCCTGGTGAAGTGGAGACATGCGGGTATCAGGACGTTCCTGTCAAACTACCCTGAAGTTCCTACTGATGGTGAATTCTACCATGTAAATAATGGCAAGTGAGGAAAATGTGAAAACTATCTATAAAAATTGCATTTATTTTTATTTTATTTTTTACAAAAGGGCACTTGGGGGATCATGGAGAAAAGGGGTAGATCCCCCCACGCATGCGCCTGGTTCAGAAAAGAGCCTGGCTTTGGTTCACATTTGCAGCAGGTTACAACAAGAGGGTGCTCTACTAAGTACTAAAGATGTCTGTCATAAAAAGGTTGAATGATTTGACAGTGTAAAAGTCATTAAAAGGGACATTTTGTGTTTACTCTGAAGAAACCACATCTTTTTTTAGGAAAAAAGAAGAAGAAACCACATCTAAATGATTTCACATGTGCTGCAGTTCTTAAGTAAACCACAGACTGTTTAGTTTTGAAGTGAATTTATCACGTATTTGTGGGTGGAACACCAGGTTTCGTCTACAACCACATGTAATTTTTTCCTCTCACTTCTCCTAATACATGGATGTAAACATCCACATTTTATGATTTAATCCTTTTAAAAACTGTCAGAATCGTTAACCCCTTTCCACAATGGTTTTTCACTCACTCTATTTACCAACAAGTGTTAAATAATAATCGCTCACAGGTAATTGTTGTTGCCGTGACGGATAATCTGTTGTAGGTTTTTTTTCTGTTGTCAGAGTAAGAAAAAGTTATAGGAAAAAACTTCCATGTTTCACATTCAAAATGTTTAGCCTGATTCCCATCTTTATCCTGTGCTAGTGTGTTATTCAGTCTTCTCATTCCTCACTGCCTGAGCTCCCAGCTCCCTTAACGTTTTCACATTAATTATTTAAACTCACCCGTTCTTTCACCAGAAATCTTCAGCTTTGTTTTCAGTGTTTGACATGTCCAACTATATCTCTTCATATCATCCTTCTTTCCTCCTTGTAGAGTTTTACCCCTGTGCCTGTGGTTGCTTTTCTACTTTATTATCTGGGTTCTTTAACACCTTTATGATCTTGATCTCAAATACAAACAGGTACAAAGACAACAAAAAAAGTCCAAATGTGGAGCCTTTTGATATAAGAAAACAACCAGTAAGCAGAAGATTAGCTAAAAAATAATTATTATTATTATTTAAAAATTTAAATAAAACAATGGAATTATATATTTTTAGAAAGATTTATGGAAGATTTATTTTTTCCTTTTCTGTTGCTGATTGTTAACATTTATGGTATATTTAAATGTAATTGTTACTTATTGCAATGACCGTAAGTTGAAATCAATTATATATATATATATATATATATATATATATATATATATATACAGTACACACCTTCTCATTCAGTGTGTTTTTCTTTATTTCATGACTTTACATTGTAGATGCTCATTGAGGGTATCTAAACTATGAACGAACACACATGGAATTATGTAGTACTTTTACAAAAAAGTGTGAAAAAACCTGGCCTCCAAAGTCACCGGACCTGAACCCAATCAAGATGATTTTGAGTTGGCTGAACCGCAGAGTGAAGGCAAAAGGACCAACAAGCACTAAGCATCTCTGGGAACTCCTTCAAGCAGGGGCGGAAATCCCATTTCAATTTTGGGGGGGACAATAAACAGTAAAATTTCAGAGAGTAATTTTTGGGGGGGACATGAAAAAAAATGCTCTCTCCTGCGTCTTTGCATCTGGTTTTGCATAGTTTGCCTTCAGCATGTTAAATAATGTTATGAATTGATGCCTTTATGACCACATTCAACAAAATGTCTTAATTTCCACAACAGTCAAAGTAGATTTACAAAAATGTAAGCATGAAGAAGTTCCAACATTATTACAGAAACACTTTCAAGGCTAATAACATCAAACTACTTCAAAAATCAAGTCAAGTATCAAAATGACTGAAATCTCTTTAATAAATCATAGAAATTTTTGTAGGCTATTAGAGAATAACTCTGTAATATTTAATAACTTTATCTAAGTCCTACTGAACGAAAAGATACACAAAATCTAAAAATATATTCTTGAAATATTTGTTTCATTTTAATAATTAAAAATAAAAAACGTTTACTTTACAAATACACTAAACATATAAATACTCTATAGTTTATCTTTGAATTTAATCGATCTCTCAATTTTCTCAGTTTTCATAGTGTTTTTGGGTCTGTGTGGCAAACGGGATCTTCGGCTCTATGTTTTACACAGAGAGCTTTGAGCAACGTGCCTCCACCACACATTTGTTGCAACCAGTTCATCCCTAAGCTACACCTGCACTATTGTAAACAACTGCAGAGCCTGGGGAAGACGTGATAAGAGCGGTTAAACGCAGTGGTATTCCATGCATCGGACCAGTTAGTTTTGATTCTTACCCATATTCATCTGCTAAAAGGATGAAACGCGGACATTTTCATCGATCTATAAATGCTCCGCAGATTCCAGGAGGCAGACAGTGAAAGCGTACGTGTCCGGGAAAAGGAACTTTTGGTCACCTTAGTGAATGGAAAAATTATAGTGGAATAACCCTGGAATGACCAGTGAACATGAAGTGACAACTTATTTTTACTGTGGTGGTGGTCTGTCATAAAGGGATCTCCGACCGGTGATCAAAGTCTAAAGATATCGCCCAGTAATCGGTGTCTATGTTCGACATAATATGACCACATTTGACATACATATTTAAGTTTGTAGAACCAGCATATGATAATTAAATGACTTACTGCTGGAAACCGCTGGCTTTTGATTCCCGCCTCCTGTAAGCCTGCGGGCTGCTGTGAAGCTGATAGCGGGTGAGAGCCGGCAGCCCCGCCCGTTGGAAACAGCGTGTGTGGACCGACCGTACCAACTTGAGGAATAAGGGGGGTGGACTATAATTTCTCAACAATTAAAAACACATTGTTTTGTATTTGCAGACTAACTTTTTTGTTGTGGTTTTAGAAGACAATACAGTTTGACTGATAGCATGTATGTGTTTACAATAACTTCTTCTGTGGGGGGGACAACTTTGTGTGAGGGGGGGACGTGTCCCCGCCGTCCCCCCCGGGATCTCCGCCTATGCCTTCAAGACTGTTGGAAAACCATTTTGGGCGACTACCTCTTGAAGCTCAAGAGAATGCAAAGCAGTAATAAGAGCAAACGGTGGCTACTTTGAGGAATCTAAACTATAACCCAAGTATTCAGTTATTTCACCCTTTTTGTTTAAGTACATACAGTAATTCCATACATCATGTGTTTATTCACAGTTTTGGTTCCCCTTAATTGAGAATCTACAATGTAGTCATGAAAATAAAGAAATCTCATTTAAAATATTTCCATTAGGACCATTATAAAAGAGAGGAATGATAAAATCACAATGTATTTTCCTAGGAGGATAAATTAGGGGTTTTTTTCTGAACAGAAATCGCCAACTGTTCTGAATAAAAAGAGGTCAGAGAGCGGAGCAGCTGCCACAAAATGTGGGGAATTATGCTGGAGAACCCATTAACAAATTATAATAGAGAACACAATTTGGCTTTGCAAATAATATCATCTGCTTCTATAAGCATATTCAGAATGGTATGCTAGTTAATGGAGTCAACCGTTTCCTTTTTTCCCCTGTTAAGTCAAGCTGAAATATACACAGCTTTTTCCAGAAGATTTAAAGTTTAAATGAAACACCGTCACATTACTGAGTCAATTTTTATGCTTGTGTATCTTTGCCTGCTGATCAGCAGAGTGTTTTTAATGGCAGAAACGATGCAGAAAATGTGTATGAATGTGGACCTACTCGTGTTAAAGCAGATGGTGGATACTCAGCCGCAGGGCAGCCTATACTGTATTTCTAACGTTACCAACAAGTGTTGCATAATAATCGTCCACAGGTTTTGCAGAAGATGCAGAGGATATGTGGAGCATAGTCAGCATATTATCAAAGCTGAAAAGGAAAATGCGTCTCTGTCCTCACTTTAAAAATGTGATTGAATTTTTTTAGCATTTTTCTTTATCTTGATGCACATTGGTCTTAAATGAGCCAAGAATTTGAGAATTTTAAGCAGTGTGATAAACCATCAATGCATTTTATGAGTGAATGTAGCTGCAGCAGCCAATGTCTTTAGTCCTTGTTAACCATCGCCATCTAATGTTCTTTTCTGGTAGAAAGGCAGCCGAAAATAATATCAGGCAACACATTTACATTTGAAAGTGTCAGTGGTCACACCAGCATGGGTGGAGGTAAAAAAACAAAACAACATCACCGCCTTGGCCACCCCAAAAAAGATGTGCCATGTCAGAAAGTCCAACGGACTCTGTTTCCTGCTGGTCTATTGTGTTGTGTTCAGAGGAATTAATAGATGGCCACAATGATGTAGCCTTTATTTTGCTTTAAAATTATAAGTTTTCACTTGCAGACCCAGAGGTGAGTAGTAACTACTTACATTTACTTCAGTAACTTTTTGAGAAACATGTATTTGTTTTACTTGACAATACTTTATATCTCTAATTCAGTGTAATATTAATATGAAGTATTGCTACACTTACTGGAGTAAAATTGTGTGGATACTCTGCCCACTATGAGTGACTTCACAGAATGAAGAGCAAACCTATTTTACCCCAAAATCCACTAAACACTAACACACACCTACTGTACAGTTTATGTTACAGACGTTGTTACTGTGAGTTTTTTTTTTTGTTGCTGTCTGAGCCTTTTGGAGATTTTGAATATACAGCAAGCAGTAGCTATTGTCACAGGAAGCACTTTACCCATTTCCACCATATACATACATTAACTATTGTATTAGTTTCGTGAGATTTATATTTAAAGAAATTATTTTGGAAGAGGGTTTTCTGCCTGAATTATTGTTGTAATTATTTATTTGTATAATTTCATTTTAATTTTAGTCTTTTAAACACCACAATTTGCAGCTAATTTAATATTCTGTCAGATTAAATCATTTATGAATATTATATCAGATGTTACGACCAGTCACTCAGTACTTGGTTAGCCTTTTAAAAAAATACTTGTTACTCTTTATTGAGTAAAATTTTGGCTGCTCAACCCAACTGTGCCCAGAACATCATACTCTGGTCAAAGCATGGTGGTGGCTTTTGGGATGTTTTACACCCAGTTAGGATATCTAATCAAAAAAATGACAAATATCTATATTGTTTATCAAAAAATGCAAAAGTTTGTGAGAGTACCTTGATCTTGGGCAATATTTGATGTTTCAGAAGGACAATGACCCACTGCACACAGATAAAGTAGTCAAGGAATGGTTACAAAATTATAATGGAATCTCTCAGCCAGAGTTCTGACTTATTCCCAATAGTTAATTAGTTGGAACAACAAAACATTTGGGTGATGGCATAGCGAGTTTCCAATATCAAAGAGAGAAACGATGAATGATGAGGGAAACAACTAGAGACAGGCAAAAAGCTGCTCAGCAACCCTGAGAAGCCCTTGGTTCCAGTAATATCCAATAATGACTTTCCAACTAATTTATAGGCAGGGTAAGAATAACATTAGACATGAGATTTTTTGCTGACCCTTCAATTAAAAAAAGATTTCTTTTTCGCCACAATATCGCTTGTACTTCGATTAATCTTTTGGGAGATGCCAGTTTATTTCCACTCAGAAAACAGTTTTGAATCTATTCACACCTAATTTAATGTGCGTGTTGTGAAAAATAATGACTTTGTTAAGTTAGAGAAGAAAACTTTAAGTGCAAATACATGCAGCATGGATAAAATACTGCCAAAGAAGATGACGCAGACATGCAGTTTGCACACATCAGACATAGAGCAGCTGATGTATGTGGTTTTATTGGAAGATATATATATATACAAAATAAACGGCTGTAATATGACAGAGCATATTAAAGGGATTAAAACAGGTCTTACATTTTAAATTTATTGTTGATTTGATGATTAAGTCATCTTCAAGGCCACAATAATCCAACTTCATGTATCTATGCTCATAAATCTCAAACATTTCAACTTTAAACAGCAAGAACACTGTTTCTGTTGCAATCATGATTTACAGTGATTCCCTACATATTTTTTTTCCAGTTATGGGCGAAAAAGTGAAACAGGATCTCTGAAAAATATAGCTTCACTTTGAAGACATCAGCAGAACTGAAATGTAAAAGCAAAAAGAGAGAGAAATACTTTTTAACTTGTTTTTTTAAGTAGAAAAATGTGTGAATCTGGATTAATGATCTACCTTCCAGCGGTTCCCACACTCGTTGCAGAGGACAAATGTGGTCATTGGCTCATCAGCGCTGCGGGTCTGCACCTGAAACACACATAGAGGAAGTTTCTTTAAGAGGAGCGCTGCAATGACAGAAAGTATCCAAAACTGAAAGCAGTAAGTTATCAGTTACGAGAACGTCCAGCAATCAGGTTATGACATTAAAAGCAAAGTACTCTACCTTTGTATGGCTGAAAACATTTTATAAAACTTTATTTAAATGAAGTTTCTGAAGTGGCCTCATCAAAGTCATTAAACAGGACATACTTTAAAAAAAAAACTTCCATTGTGACTGAATTAAAATATGTTTTCTATCTTTAGATAACAATACTACACAGCAAAGTAAAAGACTCATTCTCACACTGGGTGGTCCAGTCAGTTATTAGATTTAGGGGAGAGCTGAGAGACAGGGCCAGGTTATGTGGATTGTGTTTTTACATTCATAAAGGAAATCATAATTCGAGAACCTCAGTTTGCATGTCAGGTTATCTTTCTCTGAACTCTTTGTCGAAACTCTGTTTACCTGGTTGTAGGTGCAGTTCTTTTTCTTGCACTTGCCGCACTGCAGCAGGTCTGTGGTGGTCCCACCGGTTTTGGCCATCTGGTGCTCCCTGATGGCCTCCTGGGTTAGGACGTTCCTCAGCTGTTTCAGCTCATCGCTGGCCATTTCCTTAATGCAATACAGTGAACAGGAGAACACGTGACGTACAGTGAAGGGGGGGGATATATATATATATATATATATAGCGTGGAACATATAAGTTGATCACTGCGTGAAGGTGAGCTACCTCAGCGGACATGCTGGCGATGCGGCTCAACTCGATGCTGCCGGCGAGGACATTTCTGCGAAGCCCCGGGTTCTTGGGGTCCTTCAGGTTGCTGATGCGGCTCCGGACTCTGTTCTTGTATTTCATATCCGTGGCCCTGATCTCCTGGTAGATATGTAAACTCACGCAGTCAAGGTCAGATAGAAACGTCCTTATTCTCATGTACTATAGATCAATAAAATATCACATCGTTGTAAATGCAAAGGATATGATCTTCAATCTCTGCTGCCATGCTGTCACAGTTTGTTCCAAAATCTTTGTAGTCATCTGTGAAACTCAGAGCATTTAAATCAGTGCAACACAGTCCACTTCAGTATGTGGAAATGTTCAAATGATTCTACAGTCAGAGTGGTTTATCCTCACTGTCTGTGCGCAGGGCAGCTGCCAGCATCTCAATGCACTTGTCTCTAACGGAGTCTCCAGTAGCCAGGTGAGGGGACAGAGGACCCCCAGGAGAGCTGAAGCTGGGTGACACCGGGCTGGTTGGGGTCGTGGGAGTTCTAGGTGCTTCGATTTTACCTTTCCTGTCGAAAAAAAAAAGGATGCTTAAGGACTAAAAAACTCTGCAAACACTCCACTAGCAAATTAAGAATGACTAACTTATCTTTTTTAAATTGGATTTCATTTGCATATTTACGTTTTCTGTATATTTATGTTTTCTAACACAAATTACCTTTTATACAACTACAATACTCACTCACACAACAATGGTCATTATAATAACAGTGTTATAAGCTCAGATTTGTATTATCCCTTCAGTTAAAATACCTTTCAAGGCTGTCAGTAGAGGGTTTCCTCTGTGGTTGTCCAGGATGCTGCAAGCCAGAAGACTCTCTCCTAGGAAATACAGTCAGGACAAAGTCAGGGTATATTTTTATCACTTAAAGAATTGTGCAAACTTCTTAAGTCTTCTTAAATCTTCAATCCTCATAACAATTAACCATTATTGTGTTCAATCAAAGTTGTATTTGACTGAAGAATATTTAATCTTGTAATTTTTTTGGCCACTTTTTTATCTTATGTGGAGTCCTTGTGCAAATCTGACTGCAGTGTGTTATAAAAAAGGTTGAGAGACATGCTGTACATGTAAATGTAAAATTTGTATCTTTTGCAAATTAACTTTAGATGAATGTCTTTCTAGAATGGATGTGGGGGGAAAAAACTTTCACATGACCTGAGACTTTAATCACTTTGATAACCTACTCTATGGCACGTTTTCAGCTACTAGATATTAAAGAATCACCTTGTTGGTCATTGACTTAAATAAAGTCAATCAGTAAACCAGCCTTTCACTACTAGCTTTAACACATTGCCAGAAGTCTACGGTCGTTTTTAACATGAGTGATTTATAGGTCAGAGTACAGTGGCTTAGGAAAAAAAAAAGATGTGTATCTGAAAATGGCAAAGGAAAACCTGAAGAAACAGCATCACTATAAAATATTCTAAGAAAATCTCACACGGTAGTTCTTACAGTACTGCAAGTTATCTGCAAACTGTGAACCACACTGTTTACCTTTCACTCATCTTCTTTGCTGGAGGTGAGCTGCTTCTCTTTGAATCAGTGGATTCACATCTATATAATAAGACATTTAGAGTACACCTGAGTCCATTGTTTTATTGTACTTCCTTTATTAGAAATTTATGTTTGAATGCCTTTAATACCTGATAGGTTTGGAGTCGGTGGAATGGCCTTTCGCAGGTTGGCAAGACTTCAAATCGCTGGAATCCTTTCTGCCAAAAAACAGAGATGAGAGACACTTACACACCATTTTGTGAGAACGTACGCCTTTGCATTGATTCTGCACACACTCCTGCACACCTGTGTTTGGCTTTTTTGACTTCGATGGAGGGCTTTTTGGGAGGAGTCGGTTTAGAGTCAGATGAGTCTTTCCTGACAAGAAAATTTTCTATTTTGAACTAATTCAAGTAGTGGAAAAAATGTTGCTTTCAGAGTAGGATCTCCTCACATTCACTTTGACATTTATAGTTATTGATCTGCCAACCTTTCTCTCTTGGTGTCATCCGAGAGTTTCTTAGATGCTTTGCCATCTTCTGAGTCTTTCCTGTAAAACCGAAATAGTTTTAAAGAATTTCCTCAACTAAAGATGATTGCAGTCAAATTAACCCTGGAAATAAGTCTCACTTTATTACAAAACGAATTAAAAACATGCCTCAAAACCTGAAGTCACATGACACAAAACCAGAAACGCACTTTGCCACACATACATGACATGTAGGGTGATTTGACAGAATGCAGACCTGTCTTTCCTCATACAATCTGTGGACTTTTTCTGCAGAAGAATCTTTGATTCTGTGGATGACTTCCTGCTGCTGCAAACAACACAAGGATTCAATGCACTAAGACTCTGAATCACACTGCGTCTTCCGTAGTTGTTTCTCTTAGGTGCTTCAAGGCCGTAACAGTACGAGCTCCTCTGACCTGTCTTTGTCCTTGCTCACATCTACAGAGGGGCGCTTTGGAGGGGGTGCAGGTGGGTGAAGATGGAGTGGGAGCGGAGGAAGGGGAGCGTTTGGATCAGGAGGCTCTTTTCTAAATGAGACAAACACCTTTCAGCCAACTCGAATCACTTCAGAACGCAGAAGAGTAGATTTGAAAGTTCCTCGTACCCTTGAGTGTTTTCACAATTTCTCCACATTACAACCGATAATATTGGGATTCACATAAACACTGTTAATCTGGTTCATTTTGACCTTTCGCATACAATAAGTACTTTTATTAACAGCCCTTCAAAATGTCGTTGCTGAATGAATTATGGTATTTTGTACATTTTTAAATTAAAAAGCTTCAGGTTATATCTATAATATTGATTATTGACTGTGTTGAACCTTGAGTGTAAATCTGTCTTTTACTCAACTGAACGGTTAACTGGTTCAGCATGAAAACAGATGTTAAACAGAAAACAGATGACTTATTAAGACTGAAGCAATGGCTTTTTAAATATTTTTGGAGCGGTCTGTCTCACACTTCAGAATATGTAGCGAAACCCATTGTTTTTGTGATGTAGCTGTAAGATTAAGAGACCTGTGACTGGTTTATCCGCTAATCATAAGGACTCCATCCCAACGTGGTGGTATGTAAAGGGAAAGGACCAATGCCCGTCAAGACAAGGATCGCCCTACCTGGTTAGAGAAGGATAATGAACCCTCACGATTGGGTAATGGTAGCTGTTTTTTATCTAAGCATGCATTATACCAATCTATTTTTATATAAAGTCATTCAAAAATACATTTTTGCTCTTAACACCTGCACCAAGTGCTCAGCCTCGCTAAGGAACGTCCTTTAAGAGCATTTTTCTTTCACATCCAACCTAGTCTTAATTCAAACTAGGAGACCACCTAGAAATCCAAAAGACATGTGCAAGAGCGGAACACCTTGCAGTCTTAGAAGGACTACTAGTTGAGAAAGTAGCTGTTTGTGTCAAGATTGGTCTGTTTTGTGAAGCCAATGGAAAAAAACTGACTAGTAGTCATCCAAGTGGGTTTTAGGATAAATAATGCCTTCACTTCAGTGCTATGGTGATGCTTATGGTGCTGATAGGTTGAAGTGGTGTCAAGATTTAGTATTCATCTCCCCTTTTTTCTTCACCTCTCTCAAATTATTGCTGTTAGGATCAAAATTAAGTCACATTTGTAGGTGTTGGGTTAAAATTGAGTAAATGGAGGTCTAGTGGTCCACCACCACTCAGAACTGAGAACTACTTCAAGTTCTACTCGTGAACTTTACTTTGAATGGTCTGAAAATGTTTTGGTTTATGTTAGTTAAATGCTTGAGTTGTACCTGGAAAGTATTTTAAATTAAATGGTTAATTCTTCTGAAATGTTCAATTCATTTGTTTTAATAATGAGATGTCAAAAAAGGGTTACATTCATTGTTGAAACAGTAATGTATTTGTTTAATATAATTGAGGAAATTCATTGTTTGAAGATATTTTACAAAATATTGTTGCTAACCTTTTTTTCTGTGCTTTCAAGGTTATCAACCTGATGAATCATGCATTGATCAACTTGAAGCCAATAATCTTTAAGTTGGAAAAATAAAAGTTGATGAAGTCTGAAATCAAGAGTTGTCCCTTTGGAGTGGAGCTAGAGTGGAGTTTAACAGTAGGTATGATATCTATCACATAGAATCTCCATTTAATAAATTGATTATGGTGGTTGTAACGTGACAAAATGTGAAAATGTTCAAGGCACTAAGTTAGTAAATATCACACTCAGGCAGGCATGCAGAGCCTAACCTTGGTGGAGGAGGATGGAGGTGGAAAGGAATAGGAGCTATTGGAGCATTTGGGTCCAGTGGAACTTTCCTGATGGGGATAAGGAGCATTTGTTTATTGGATTTATGCCATTTTTGTTGTTGTTTTTTTTTGCATCACAGCATGCCTGACCTATCTTTCGTGACATCCACTGCAGGTCGTTTTGGCGGTGGAGAGCTCGGTTGAGGGCCACGAGAGTGAGGGTGTCCAGAGGAAGAGTCTTTACCATCCTTCCTGATCATACATCACAAGAGCACAGATGTAGCAGCATGCTGTTGAAGCATGTAAACACACACCTGACTGACCCATCCCAGCATGCACCATGCACAGCAGGCCTCCTGATATAAAACTGTGGGGGCAGATGTCGGCACACGTAATGAGATGGGAGCCTGCTGAGTCATGCGTTTAGCAGAGAGTCATCGGCGCAGACGGAGTTCCTGACCTGTCTTTTCTCGAGTCCAGAGGCGGACGTTTGATGGGTAAAAGAGGCCGAGCAGGTCGAGGAGGGGAGGGGCAGCGGGTGGGATACAGTAAGCTGCTGTCCAGCACTCCTCTCCTGAAATAAATAGCTCAGTCTGAAGTTCTGCAGAACCTTTATGACTGATAAAGCTTTAGTATTTGGGCCAGCAGCTCCTCACCTTTCAAAATTCTCTCTCTGAGGTGCGCTGATAGGCCCCTCATGCCTGCCTTCCTCCCTGTTTTTATCCTTCTTCCCATCATCTGGGTGTTTTTTAGGCTCCTCGGAAGGTTTCTCTTTTTTTAGTTGTTCCCCATGCCTCTTCTTTCTCAAATCTTCCAATGATCTATCTTTGATTAGGTCTGACTTGTGTTTTCCACTCTGCAGGTCTTGTACATGCCTCTGTTTCTTATTATCCATTTCCACTTTGGGATTATCTGCAGGAGTTTGTTTCTCTGCTTTGGTTTCTTGAAGGTGTTTCTCAGTTTGGTGACCTTCAGGGTGTTTTCCATCCATCCTGGGATCATCTACATGCCTCTTTTTGTTTGTGTGGTTAACATTCTGCTTTTCTTTACTGTTTCTGTCAGAATCTGATTCATCTTTCAGTTTTGCCTCTGGCCTCCTGTGACTAAAATATATATATACATATATATTATCCTCTTAGCAAGATGTGAAGGTGTAAATGTATTTTGACTGTAAAACATACAAAAGGAACAAAAGTTATTTCTTCTCCATCTTGGAGATATTTTCAGGGACTGCTGTGGTGTTTTCTGAAAGTATTCATTATGCTTAAATTTCTCCACATTTTGTAATGTTAAAACCAGGATTTTAGTGATTCACTGACACAAAGTAGAACAGAGCTGCGAAAATGTCTTCTCTTTTTTGTTTTTTGCAAGAATCTAAAAATTGGATCCTATTTAACCTTAGGCCGATACCCCTGAATAAAATCCAGCACAACCAATTGTTTTTTGTAAGTCTCCTAATTGTCTCCCTGTGTTCACTTTAAAAAACGAAAGTGGTTCCTAAATTATAGACTTAGGGAGAGTAAATTTGCTGCTGTTGGTTTATGATATAAAATCAAAAAAATGATGACTTTTGAAAAGCAAAGTAAAGAGCAAAAAATGTTGCGATTATTGTTTGTGAATGCTGTTGAATCATAATTTGGTTTCTCTGCAGGTGACCATTTCTATAATAAAGTTGCTATGAGGATGGGAACTAAAACAGAAAAACATGTGAGTTTTCTCAGCAGCTTTTCCAATTTCACTCTGTCCTTGTGATTTAGAGTTTTTCTTTCCAGCGCGCCTCTTATCTGTAGATCCCAAGGTTTTCATGGCTTTTCTCACAGCTGTGGAGCTGTTCCACAGCAGCTTTCAAAACACCCAAGGAAATAAGGGGTTAGGCGTGGAGGTGAGGAGATTTTAGCTATGTGTAACTGTGATTAATATTATTTTTCATTCTTTTTTCAAAAACAAAACAGCATATTTCTGTATAATAAAGGAGTTCAATCCCAAATAAACGGTGAGAAGGGAATGGACATTTGTAGACATGTCTCATGTAAGGTCCAAAGTCTCATCCGGAAGCCATTCTGGGCTCTCCGAATGATTTTCTGGCAGACCCTGGGTCAATTCAAGAATATTACAGATTGAACTGACCAGAACAGGCAGTTGAGAAGTTGTAGCAAGCATTCTTGAAGAAAGAGTGACCCAAATCCAATTCTTATAGCTGAGAATAACCAGTGACAAACATTTAAGAAAGTATATGCCTATTTTCTAACAAGGCAAAAGTTTCTGATTGAAGACAAATTACAGATTACCATCAAAAATTCAAACTATTTTGTCTCTTTCATTAAAAACATGTTTAGTTCTCTTCTGTGCTATTTCTTGCGTTTATATTTTTATTTAAAAGTCAAATTTTTGTGGCTTGCTAATGCAGTCAACTTAACAATTTCATTCCAGGTGGCAAAATCTTTGGATACCCGTAATGTAGAGGATAAATGACAAATCAGAAATCATGTGTTTTTTTTTATTTCCTACTGATCAAAAGCCTCTCCTCAAAACTTGCCTTTTCAGATTAGCTTGCCCCACTTAGGTATGTTAAATAAGTGAAATAAACTTTTTAATAAAATACTATATTATTATTATGATCAGCTTTTAATTTTTAAACACCTACATTTTTATTGAACCATACATTTAGTTGATGCTTTGAAAAGCTTCTAGTAAAAATGTTCAGCATATTCCAGACCATATTTAAGATCTTGTTTTTCTGCTTTCAGGTGTATTAGGTATCTGCTACCACTAAATTGTGCACTAGTGTCCACCAATCAGGTTACAGTCCCAAAAAAAATTTATTTTGTATTTGTGGAGAGTTATTATATTTAGCTATGAACAAAATCTGGCTTAAGTTTACTCCAACAGAGCAAACGTGCCAATCTGGGTTTGATACTAGCAGGGGCCATACATGTGCTGGAACTGACTAAATTTTATATCATAATATACATCCTCCTCATTACTACTCCATTACTATTGTCAGTTGTATCTACCTTGTGTTTCTAAATGTCATCAAACTGACCTGCTCTGTGGCTCTGAGGATGAGCTGTTTGTAGCTGTAGCTGCAGGTTTCCCAGTATCCAAACCGTTCTTCATTTCAGTAACTTTCTCAGGTTGAGAATTCCCAGAGTCTGGCGAGATTTAGAGGGAGACATACAAGCAGATAATTCAGTCCCGGAATGGAGTTGAAGGTGACTAGGTTACAATATCTTCGAATAGTTTACTTAGTTTTGCAATCCAGTTAAAAAAGTTGAACTGAAATATTATGAAGATCTATCAATTATGCCGTAATAAACTTCAAACATACATTTATTTTCTTTTTAAATAATATGGTAAAATTAGAATTGTAAATGAGACAAATAAAAACAATTTAATAAAGAAATGTTATGTTACAGAATTATGGAATTAATGCTGACTGGACAGCAGTCAGTCAACTCCTCCCTCCACAGTTAAGCTGAGCCACAAACAGTTACTGGGCACCAGCCGATCCCAGAATGCTGTATTCAGGCATATCAATTCAAAGCAGTCCAAAATACTATTCTAATATTCAATTCAATTAAAATATGTAACTTTGAATTTTATTAGGAAACTTAAGTCCTAATAATTGAGAGCTACATCATTCAAGTTGTTTGAGGTTTTCACAGTCAGTGATGATTTGAGAAACCATGTCATCTGGTTTTGGTGTTCGATCAAGTCCAATTTCAGCACAGGCTGAACCAACCCTGGGCTTCCACAAACATGATCACCCCCATGTCACACTGCACTGATGCAGAAATACATGTATTTACCGTACATTATATGGACATGATCAGTAAGCTGATATTTCTTCATTACATTTCTTTTTGTTGGCCTCATGTAATATTTTGATTCAATTTTTTTAACTTTAGCGGTAAGTCTTAACCACTAAGTTAGTGCAATGACTTAGATGAGTTTCCTTCCGTGAAGTTTGTTATTTTTAACTTATTAGCCCAGGCATATCAAGAATTTAATTAGTCTTATAACTTTTTGTTGGTCAAGTCTTCTCACCCAGAAGTTTCTTCCACTCTTTAATGAGGACCTTTGCCAAAGACACGACTTCTTCGTCTCTGCAGTGCTTCCTGATGGTGTTCACAGACATGCCAATTCTTGTTTCCTACAACAACAATGCATAACAAGGCTCGGAGTATTTTGTACTTCCTTAAGCCTCCATGTTGTTGCACAACTTTTGGATGAACAGCACTATCAAAACTGAACTCTTCAGTTTACCTGGAGAAGTTTGAGTGTCATGTTGAAGCCTTTCAGTTCCTTCAGTAGGTCGAGGGCACCGTCCTGAATTAACAGAAGATATTATAGCTACTTTAACCCTATGACGTTTATATTAAATACATTTGAAGCATGTAATGATAGCAGAGTAAATAGACATCTGAATACACACAAATGGGCGCCAGTGAAAGAGAAACTGTTTGGTGGGGAAAAACATTTTCACTTCTGTATTGTTTGCACACACATTGTGAGAAAATGCATAAAGCGTAATTATATCTTAATAACAAAGAATAATCCCTTCATCTGAGAGTTGCTAAAAGTTTCTTCGTGACTGTTGCTAGCAAGAGCACCAATGAAGTTTTTTTGCAGAAGCACACACACTTCAGACACCGCAGGGCTACAGTAAATCAACAGGCCGCGCTGTTTACTTTCTTTTGCACGAATGCTTTTTTAGGCCTACATGAGATGATCGGGACATGATTTGCAAAATAAATGGAGAAAATAAATAAAAAGCCAGCCAGACCACGCTTAACCACTGGTTACAAACTGAGAGGGCTGCAAAAACAGAAGCAACCCCGCGCCAAACACCTGTCGATCGTTTGTTACAGAACAGACAAGCTCTTGTTACACTCATGCAGAGCCTCCACTCTCATCGAGTCACAGCAGAACCTAACTCCTCTTCAGCGTAAACTTGAGATTTTTTTTGCAGGGTTCCTTCCAGGGCCTTCCCTGCAGCACGAGGTGACTATGCGCTCTACCCGGGTGTCAAAATTCAACCTCACCGTGTTATTTCTAGACACCATCTTGTCTAGCTTTTTAGCGATCCGCATCAGGTCCTCCTCTCGGGTCATCGCTGCATTTACAGTCCCCAATAAACTATTACCGATAATACCAATCGAAACCCAAAGAAGCGACAAAGTTTGGATCTGCTGCAGACTGGACTTTACGCACGGTGCACTCCATTCAGTCCAGAGGCGTGTCCTGCCGAAGAGTCCCAGCTGACCAGCGCCACAACAAGCAGCCTAAATATAGAGGGTGTAGGGAGGCGCAGACACCAGCCTCAAGGTGATCCCTTCTCAGCAAGCTGAAAAAGTTGTATTTACACGCTAAAACTCCGCTTTTAAATCAGGAAATGAAAGGCTTCTGCTACTTTGTTTCAAAGTTTACGGATTTGAAGTCCTTTTATATTCAACTCTTTTGAGTTGTGCTTCAAGGTTCCATACTCTTACAAGGTCAGTCTGTAATGATTAATCTCTGCAAACTGAGGGCCATCCTGGTTGCAGTGCACAGCTAAATTATTTGCACATCTGTGCCAAACGTAACTGTTGTTCGAAAAAGTTTTCTGAGACAGAAACATAAACCTATATATTCGACAGGGAATTTGTTTTCTTCATTTCTTTGTGTACTATCTGAAAATTCAGTGTAAGTTTATTAAAAATGACAAAAAAGGACTAAAATATTGTGGTCATTATTGAAAGAAGAGGAAAAAAAGAAAAGAAAAAAATATTTGTAATGTTGCCACCAGAGGGTACTCTAAACTAATGGGTCATTTTTAGAAACATTTCCATGTCCACTTTAAGCTGTAGAGGGCAGCATGGAGTAGGAATAAGGAGCACAGACATTGTTAAGTTATTTATTTTTTTATTTATTTTTTTTTGCTTTTCATGTCTATAGTTTTTGCAAAGACGGGTAATGGCTAGTTACATTTACTTGAGTAACTATATGGAAAAAATACTTTAATGATTACTCACTAACTACGCTAAACTTTGCTTGAGTTTGTTGAGTAACATTTCTGGATTCTCTACCCAATGTTAGTTACTTAAGTGACTGAAAAACAACATATTTTAATCAAAAATCCATGAAAAACAAACACCTACAACTTATTTTAAAGGGAGACCTCTTGTTTGTACACAAGCTGTGTTCTAATATTGTTTCCTATCTGCTGAGTCTGTTGTTCCATTTAGAGAAAATGAATACAGGGTGAACACCATACTTTATTGTTGGAAGTACTTTATATATGAAAGTACTTTTTGTATGTATGTATGTATGTATGTATGTATGTATGTATGTATGTATGTATCTGTGTGTGGGGGGGGGGTTATGCCATTCCTACATACACAGCATAAAAACAACAAAACAATGTCAGTTTAAAGCAATCTTGTTTTTTTTTTCTTTTTGCTGAATAACAGGATAAGAGAAATGTTTTGGGTTTTATTTGTTCACTCTCTTCAAATCTAGACATTTCTACACATTTTCTTAGTACTTTGCTAAAAATGCATTTTTAAATGGATGATAAGGGTAAAACATTTTTTGAATATCCTACTGTAAACTTCTCACAATCAATGACCCATTCATCGAGACAGAAGAGCTATCGCTCAGTCAGGATTGTAGGCCACCTTACAAACTTTTCACTGCTAGTCACATGTTTTCTAGAGACCAGAGCTTTGTGATTGTCCAATAGAGACAAAGCTGTATCTTCCTTGCTGATGTAATGAGATTTTACTTCAATATTTACACATAATGTTATTTCCTCTGGATACCATCTACTTTATGAAGTAAACCAGCCCCTCTTGAACAAAAGAACATGTACAAGAAGCTGACATCCCAGTTCTCCAGTTATTGTGGTATATAATGTTTTCCAATGTGAAAATATGTACGAATGAAACAAATTTGAAGCTATGCTAAGCTATGTTTTACACCTTGGTGACGTTTTTTACTGACAATTTCTTGCAGATATGAAAGGTAATCTGTACTACTCACCAAAATCTGAGCTCCACATTTGATATACAATGTATCATTAATTCTGTAACTGAATCACAAATCACAATAAAAAGGCTTTTGGAACTGTTAGCTTAAAGGGTTAACTCTTTGTGCTAGATCCTAAATGTTAGCATTTTTAAAAGCCTTCAATCAGAAAATCCTTTCATTTAAATCTCAGCCCATATTTCCAAGAGCACACTGTGGCAATCTTGTCTACAGCATGAGGATTTGAAGATAACTGTGTTAATGACCGCAGGTGAAAGTACAGACAAAGAGCTTGTCTTGAGCAAAGCGTATTATCTCTTTACACTGCTCTTATGCAAGAGGATGAGTGGCACCCACCCCATCCTTGCTTCTTCTTCCACCTGTCTGGGAGGTAGACTCGGTGCCAGGCAGCTCGGGAAGTGGGGCGGATCACCGTGCGGTAAGAGGGGAAGCAGGTTAAGACGAAACACCAACTATCAAGATCAACCTGCAACATCCTATAACTTACCTAAATGCATCGAAAGCTGCAACCCTTCAGTAACCTCTGACCTGTTTCCCAGATTCCCAAACTGTTTAGGCTGTCTGACCACTTTATTGTAAAAAGATTAGCTTGCACATCATGTTGAGCATTTCATGTTATTTAAATGTGATTAAATTAAGATGAAATGAGTAGTCATCATTAAGAGTTATCGACTTTGCATCCATACATAAAAAATGCAGTGAAAAAGTGTTGTCTTAAAAAAGGTTTTTCCATTTTGTCCCCAACTAAGATTTGAAGAAACATTGTTTAGCTCTTTTAACGTAAGGCAGATTTATACTTCCCACTTGAAACTGATTATTATTATTTGAAAGATTTCCTCTAAGAGTTTATCAGGATTAGTTTCAAACTCATTCTACCCAGTTAATCCTTGCACTAGCAACAGTTTGTGATCAGTTTGAAACTCGCAGCAATTAAAAAGATTTTAAATGAATTGATATGGATCCTTCTAAATGAAAAATTACTTCACCATTCCTCCCAGTGACAATTTTCCAGTTATCTCAGTGGGAAACTTTTTAAAAGCAAATACTGTATGTTAAATTTTCTTTGAGTTTATTTACTGCCCTTAAACATCTTGAAGTGAGAGTTGAGATCCTGCACCTTCCGATTAAAAAGGGCAAATAAATAAACTGATTCAAATGTTATATGTAAAAATGGATGCCCACCAGGAGCGACGGAACCAAAAGCAGTTTAGCTTTGTCTGAAAACAAAACAAACAACAACAAAAAACAAAAACATGTAGCCAAACCATTTTCCAGGCTGATTAAGCAGTACAGCTGAGTCATGCAGAGAACTTTGGAAAAATATGTCAGTCATTGTTAGCCTCAGACAGAATCCCACTGATTTGATGCTTTCTGTCTTGCTGGCAGTCAGCTGCAAAGTCCATCAATGCATTCTTATGAAAACCTGACTGTACCCCATGATTCAGTAGCTTGTAGAGCTAACTACATTTTGCTGAAGTAACTTGAATTTGTAATTTTGGGATGACCCAATTTAGATGGCGGGACATTTGACTCGAGAATACTTTGATAAATGGAGGAGTGATGTTCTACTTAATGACTGGAGGTGTTCAGCCCTGTGGCTGCAAAACATGTCCATATCATAACAACTCCATCACTGTGCTTAATTGGGTGTGCCTTACAGACAAACATTGTTACTTCTGGACTCATCAGTGTAGAGTATAGTTCAAGATCTGGTGTAGTTTATTCAGACTCAGGTTTCCAAATATCTGTTCTTTTTTCAGACCTTAAAAAGAAAATCTATTATAAGGAAAATATAGAGTTAAATCATATTTAATATTATTATTTTTTTATTTAATTTATAATGTTTTATTTATATCATTTTGATCATTTTGGCATTTCATGGATTAGAACCGTTTAGATTTTATTGTTTTAGATGCTCTCCATCCTAAATAACAGAGAAGTAAAAAGATTGTCCTTCAGTTTTCCAAGACTGTGCATTTAAATCCTTTCCTTTATTTTCTACTGTCATCTGCAAAATAATAATAATAATAATAATAATAATAATAATAATAATAATAATAATAATAATACAATTTGGCTCCGAAATTGTTCAGCCTAATTGTAAATCTCATGTGTTCTAACAAACATCAAAATTGACCAATCCCTTTAAGCCATCAGAGAAATTATAACATTGAAGACATTTTTTAGAAAAGGAAAAGATTTTAAAAAAAAATGATCCACCTGTTTAAGGCCACTAATGCTAGTTTATAGTGAAGCTGTTGTTTTTGGAAGCCTTAGCAGAACCAAAAGCAAGACACTAGTCAACAGGTAAAATGAAACTGTATTTACCACAGGGTAAACCGAGAGAAAGTAGTGGCTGGAGCAGAGGCCAGGAGGAGGTAAGTATCCATGTAAGAGAGCTGGCTGAAGGACCTGGCTATAAAACAGGCTGGTTCACCTCAGACAAAGAAAGCAGTATTCATCTCGAAATAGCAACAAACCTAACTGTTAGAAGTGTATGCAAGCTTTACAGACTATTTACTACTATAGACAGTTTCATAGATCATTTCACATAAGCAAACTACCTAAAACATAACAGTGTATGCTGAAATATAAGTTGGTGCTGGGATACTGAAGGTGCAACAAAAGCAAAATGGAATTTTTCATGCAGTTTATGCTGAAATGAAGGATAATGTTTTTTTGGTGTTGTTAAAACGTTTTTTTGAATAGGTCCCATTTCTACAGACACAACTTTCCTTACCTGTTGCGATTCATCTGTTGTAGACATTTTGAAGTCTGACACTTCTGCTTTTTTACAGTTTCACTATTATCAACTTTGTTTTGTAGCTGACATTTAAGATTAATGTTTCTTTTAATATTGTTATCTTTACATTTATTTAACTATATATTGAAATTTTGTCAGAATTTCAATTACTTTATTACTTGGTCACCTTTGACTCTGATCATTATTTGCTTAAGATTTATTTATTTATTGTTTATCCATGCTTTAAATGTGTGTTAGTATGTAGAAAGGTTTGTGTATTTAATTTTTGTATTTGTTTGCTTTATTCTTATCACAAGGATCCATTTGGGTGAGGGGTCCCTTTTTCATTTTGGAAAGCACTTTTTGTTGTCGTGTAAACGGTTTGATTAAATATGCTGCTGTGGGCAGAAACAACCACTAGACTAAGAGTGAATGAACAGTGAAAAGACTGAAAAAAGTAGACAATGTCAAAATAAAACATAGCAGATATCGCAAAACCTGATAAACTATAGATCAAGCCTATCTTAGAATCTCACATTTCCTAACCACACATTTTTCTCAGGTTATCACAGGAAATGAGGCTAACCAAAACAAAAAACAGATCATAGCAACTCTAATAAACTTAAAGAGCAGATGCAGCATATTGATCGATCTGAGACAGGTACTTTACAGGAAATGATACATTCCTGTCTTGTTCTTTTCAACGTATCTCCCTTTGTCTGCATTTGAGGCTCTAACTACACTTGTGTGTCTGCACAGGCTGCTGCACTGATCAACGCTTAGCCGCTGCTGCTGGCTCTGAGAGTCTAACATCAGTTTCCTGCATCTGACCACACCACTTCCAATCGCGCCTGTGTTTTTAGCTATAGTCGGGTGTTAAAAGGTGTGCTCTGTTGATCAAGCAGAGAGGAGAAAGTGTTCCCATGATTGTATAGTCAGTGTTAATATAGATCCAGTAAAGAACATCCTTCCAGCCTGCTGGTGTCTTTTCCAGTCACAGACCAGAGACGCCAGAGCTCCTCAATTATGGCAATTTCTGGATGACATCAGACAAGCAAATGAATGATTTCATTTAGATGTCTTTTTTTTTCACTGGATCTGGTGCGGGATGCAGAACCTATAATAGAGCATGTCAAAACACGGTGGGAGGATTGTTTAGACATTCACATGTGCAGCTGACTGCAAGGTAATCCCAGCCTGGTGGTGGGGGGGTTCGTCTGCTAATAATGACCACTGTTTGGTGTCGCCACTTCCAAAAAGCAGGCTGAGAGGCCGGACCACCCAAAGACTTTAAGAACCTCCTTTCACATTCAGCTGTCTAAATCTCTATTTACTGCCACACACACACTCACACACTTGCCAAATGTGCCATATTGAGCGCTAGTTTGGTGGTGCCGCAGTTGTAGACTACCTTTGACCAAAATAACTAGGGTACCAACCAAAATAGCTAAATGACTGACTAAACTAAGCTTGAATTAAACACGAGATGTTTAACCCCATCTTGACGACAGAAAGTCCAATTTTTCATTTAACTCTGTGACACCTAAGATGCAGATCAGAAAAAAAAATACATAAAGAGCATGATTTATTGCAACTAAGGTTAAAGAAAAAAACAATTTGAGAAATATATGCCATGTTTCATCCAGAATCGGTAATTAGATTCTAACACATGGGACAGAGAATGAGTCATATGTATGACTTTGTCTGGAAACAGATTTTGTGGTTCTTCTCAAGGCTGCGATTCGGATCTCTGAGCTTTCCTTTTGTGCTAGTTTCAATTTTCTAACAAACAACCAAAAAAAAAGAAATCGACACCTTTTATTGCTTCTGAAATAGCAAAAGGCTCAAATGCAAAAGTCTATCATAACCTGGCCAGCAGTTTATCACAGAATACTTGTGCTTTAATATCTACAAGACAAACAACTTGAATAATGCATCTGTCTGTTTACAAACATGCAGCTGCTCAAGCCAATCAGGTCAAACTTGGCTAATTAATGAAGCAGTATCCCTGTGCCACCAGGGTGAATTATGTTAGTGTGCAAATCCCCTCTTAGTCTGATTTCCTTTTCAACTGCACAGTAATCCACTGAGTGCACTATAGTTCAAACGCTGAGACATGTCCGGCACTTTCCCCTACCTCTGTCAGCTGCTCTGTAGGGCTTTTTTTCACATTCTGCAGATAAAACAGGACTCAGGCCTTGTTATTGTTGCATGCAGAACAACCTCAAATTTCAAATAATTTTGCGAGAAATACTCAACAAAGTATGAAATCTTTAAAACATGAGATGGTTATTCAATTCAAAAATTATTTATTAATCCCAAAGAGAAATTAAATGTTTTAACTCATATTATTCAAAGTTCTTCAAAGAGTTGTAGATACTGGTGGTTGTGGGCAGGATCTCCTGTAATTGTCTATATTACAACGAATCTAAAAAGGTCTCCAACTGAAGACACTGTTGTATAAGTGGTCTTGTGAAGAGGATGCTCATGCTTGTCCATAATTTTCTTGATTTTATGAATCATCCTTCTTTGCACCATCACCTTCAGTGGTTCCACAGTCGCTCCCAGAACAGAACCAGCCTTCTTTATCAGGTTGCTTAGCCTCTTTAAAGTCCCTGGCTCTCACTCTTCACAACCAATTTTAAGATGATATGAAGCATCGTGCTGCAAACTTTGAAGGACTTAAGCTTCCTTAAGAAGTACAGTCTGCTCTGTCCTCTCTTGGAGATGACTTCACTTTTGCGTCTCCAGTTCATTCTATTGTCTGGGTGAATCAGAGGTATTTGTACTCCTTGTCTACTCCCATAAAAGAAATAATGTTTGACCTAACCCTGTTTTATCTACAATAATCTCCCTTGCTTTGTTCCCATTCAAGGTAAGATAATTGTTTCCACACCATGCCACAAAGCGGTCCACCAGCTCTCTGTGTTCAGCTTATTGTCCATCTCTAATACACCCAACAACTGCAGAGTCATCGTATAATATGTGTGCAGATGACAGATCTCTGACCTATATTGGAAGTCTGATATGTACAGAGTGAAAAGGATTGGTGCGAGTACAGTCCCCTGCGGTGCTCCTGTGCTGCTGACCACCTGGTTTGACACACAATCCTTCACTCACACAAACTGTAGTCTTTTTTTGTGAGGTAGTCATTTATCCAGTGGCAGGCCATGTGTTTCACCTCTAGGCCTTCAGTGACATCCTACAAGGTCCAACCTAATTTAATCCACCTCATTATACCACCAATACATCCATGATAAGTCCTGTCAGCGATTTTCTTGAAAAGTCAGGCTTGAAAATTGCGTGGCAAATATATCTCCTACCAAATCTATCTGTTCTTCTCCTTCAGCCATCATGGGCTAAAAAATACACCACCGTTAGCTGTCGGTAGCAAACCTAGCTAACGGATCTCTAGGTTTAGTTCAGATGTTTTGCTTAAGTCCACCTTTCAGGCTTTCGTGGGAGCTTATTCAATCAGAGGAAACGTACATGCCAAGTTCAGTGTTAACGCCATCTCGCAGGCCTTCTTGTCTCAGACTCGATAGCTAATTGGCTATCGTAACTTACCGTGTCAGTTTAGTTACAGTGCATAGAAGTCTGCTTTGTTGATTCTGAAGGCCTCAGGCAATTTTTATACAATCTGACAACATAAGCTACCTGAAATATGATTGGATAAAAGCTCTACAATAATATATACCGCTGGAATCAGCCCAACGAAGTGGATATAATATGAAATAAAGAGAAAAGACCAGTGAAAAAATGTTTTTTTATTTTATTTAAAAAAAATAAATGAATAAATTGACTTCTGAATATGTTCAGGTGTTTGGAGAATGACCCGGCACTGGATTTATCCAAGCGATTGTCGAGGGCTCCCCCTGTGTCTTCAGGAGTTTCTGACAAAGCACATGAGGCTGAATTTTGTTAAATGCACGAGAGAAATCAAATAATATGATCCTCACAGTGTTATCTACATTGTCTAGTTGATAGTTCGTTGGATGAAGCAGGTGGATGATAGTGTCTTCAACTATAACTCCAAACCAAATAAGCAAACTGCGTTAAGCCCTGATATATTCTTGTTTGCTTAAAAAGATGGGCCAACAAGAATGTCTCCAGGACCTTTATGATGTGTGATGTCAGTACAACAAATCTATAGCCACTGATGAGTAATGGATGAGTTTTCTTTGGTGAAGGAAAAATGCAGTATTTCTTCCACAACACTGGAACCTTCTCTCAAGCAACAGAGCTACTCCAACATGCTGCCACCTTGAGTACCACTATTTTAGAATTTGTATTCACCCCCGCTGGGTCAATACCTTGTAGAAGCACCCTTGACTGTATTTAAAGTCTCAGGTTTTTCGCAGTATGTCTCTTCCTGCTTTGCACATCTAGAGACTGAAGGTTTTGCAAGATATACTCTGCAAAATAACTATTGCTCAGTCAAAATGGGTTTAAATAGTCTGTGGACAGAAATTCACAACCTTGTGTCAGGTTTTCAGTTTGTTTTAGGCCTGGGCTTTGACTGGACCATCCTCACACATCAGTACTGTATGCTTTGATCAAAACCATTCCCTTGTAGCTATGACTGACTTTGTTGTCCCTTTCTCAACTCTTTGCCGATTTGAGGTGCCATTCAGTTTTCCTTTTTAAGCTGATGAATATGAACAGAGTTTTTGTTGGATGTTGATATTCATAATCTTGTCATGCAAAAAACAAACAAATGAACACAAAAACAGGGTACCTCTGTAACAGTCTGAGCTTGCTTACTGATGTCTCATCTCAGCATTTCTTTACCAGAGCGGGCAACAATGGTATAGGAGACTTGATGGTCCCTCGAAATGTCAGAAGATTGTCGCAGAACTTTTCTTTGGTGGTAGGTGAAATAAAGTCTTCTATAAAGTTGAGAAAGAGAAGCAACACAGACTTGGAGTTGGGGAGGGGGTTGTACTTTTTATACATTTGGGTTTCTCCTAACTGTGGAACAAAACATAAAGAACGGATAAACATGTTATTGCCAATAACTTTCTTGTTAAGGAGAAGGAGACATGTTTGAATCACTAAGTTTCAGTGTGTGAATGTGTGCGTGAGTGGGTGAATGACTGAATGTAGGGTAAAGCACTTTGGGGTCCATAGGGTAAAAGTAAAGGGCTATACAAATACAGGCCAATTGATTGAATGCTTTTAAATTCTAGTCAAGTGATATGCATATTCCTACTGAGTCTACGTAATGACGGACTTGATCCTCTGTTTCTTTAGCTGTTCCTGAAAACTAGAACAGATTTCTATTTACTCAAAGTTGGCAGTTTTAGTGTCCTTCCAGATGCTGGGAAAGTATTAGAACACCCAGAATATTTGTGCTGAGGTACAACTTCCTAAACGAATTATCTTTGAATCTGCATTCTGTTTCAAAAAACAATGGTGGCACTTTGCCACAGAGTGGAGGCAACATCAGGGAGCCTTTGGTCACTTATAAGTGGTCAAGTCTGGTGTTTTTGTAATGTTATACTTGGCGCCACAAATGGTGCACTAGTCTCGCCTCATCATACTGCCACGGTGCAATCAAAGGACACATCTTGATGGGAGTATTACCCTGACATACCGGCACAGTGTGTCTTTTGAAAGAGGCTTTTTGGTGTGTCGGACGGCCGCTGTTTCGGGCCGACATCCTCCTTGGATTGACTGGGGCACCTCTTATGGGGGTGCCGGGGTTGTAAGTAGGTTGGTGCCGTCCGGTGGATCGGTGGGGACCGTGCCCGGCGCCCAAGCTCCTGCCAGTTCCATGAGTTCTACTGCCTGGTCGGTTCATCTGGGGGGGCTGTCCGGTATTGGCTGGGCCCCAGATCTTGGCCCTCTGCATGGGGCGGGATCTGGACCCGGGAGCTGGTAGATCTGGATGTCCAGATGCTGGCTGGGCGTGGCCTGGGGAGGGCGTACATCCGCTGTGGCTTTACTGTGGCTCCCTTGCGTGTGGGGGGGGCCGGGTTGTTGGCGGTGGGTGTTGGGCCGGGGTGGCGGCGGCGTATACTGTCCGTCGATCGGCTGCAGGCGCCTCCTGCCCGGCAGCGGCGGCAGGGGACCCCTCTCGGCGGGTCCCTGCTCGGGGCCCTGCTGGATGCCCCTGATCCCGGTGGCCTCCGGGTCCTGTTCCGGGCCGCCCTGGCGTAGCTCGTGGGCTCGTCCCTGCGATCTCTCGGGGCCCCAGCATTGCGGCTGCTTGGTGTTCCCCTGGGGCTTCCATCTGTTTCTCTCTTGGTGGGTGATCGGCCCGCCTGCGGCTCCTGCGCTCTGTGGGACTCTGGATACATGCGTCTCCTGCCTCCTTCATGTCTGTGTCGATTCCTGTAGGACGGATTGACGGTTCCTTACACTAGCTAACAATCACTTGCATGGGGAAACCTTATTCAGACCTGCATGCTCGCACACACACATAGGTGTGGGGACATTGTTGTGGACGGACATATCTTGAGCTGAGGTTATTGTCATTAGTTAGCTTTTACCAGGAGCTTAACAGAAACATTAGCATTGTGTTTATTAATCCATGCTTGTGTGTAGTGAATGTATGATTCTTTATTTTTATTACTGGATCTGAACTATTGGTGTGGTTCTGTTCAGTTCGTTGTTTTTGTTTGTTTTGTTTTACCGCTTCTCTGCCATCCGCCAGAGGTGGAGGACTGGGATGTTTTCTTGTGTTCTTTGTTTGCCTCCCTGTCTTGTGTCGTCAGTTCACACCTCTGCTGGTGCGGTTTCTTTTCTTCACCTTCTTCCTTTCTTCCTTCTTTTCTTGGTTTCATGTCCATGACTTCGGGAAATTGAACCCTCAGTAATTACTAATAAAGATTATTTAATACATATACATCAAGTGGAACGTTACAGCAAAGATGTAATACTCTGCTTGGGAAAGTAAATCTGTTGGGCTTTTACTTGGTACTCAGACACCAATTCTGAGAGGCAAACTGCTAGACAGGACACACACAAAAAAAAGAAAAGAAAAAAAACATAGAAAGAGGCTTTTTTCTCGCTTCTAGGTCTTCCTTCAGTTCCAAGTTGATAAGAACTGTCAAGCAACCAGCAGCATTCTGTCCTAATCACTAGCAGGGACCTTATAGGTCTTTGCCGTATCAATCAGAAAGGCTATTAAGAAATTGTTGCATATCTGAATAAAAATGCAGTTTGGATGAAGCTCTTTCTTTTACAAGCCATTAAAGTTGTATTTGTTTCATTTATTACTAAAAAGTAATAATTCAGTTATATTGTACATTAATAAAAGTCTAAAATTAAGTTAGACTCATGTCCATTATGATTGCACGTAAACTGTGGAAACCCTAGATGTGATGTCTTGCTTCGGAAAAACTCATATCATCATCTATTGTCTTGACCTTCACCGTTTGCTATACACTTTCTTCTTCTGTTGGATCCCTGTGGGAGGAACTAAAACTGTAAGGTCATAAATTATCTTAGAAAAAGAAAACAGTAAGAGCAATGCTTGGCTGTACAAACATCTGTGCTTATTTCAAGCTTTTGGAGGATTTATGGCCACCACAAGAGACTTTAGCCGCCCAGAGGGAAAGGAGCCTTGTCCAAAAGCTCCATCAAACAAAAATAAGTAAACAAAGAAGTCCTCCTGAGCACAAGCTGACATGTTAAAGCGTGGGTGACATCCCTGCTCAGAGGTCTCCGTTGTCTGTTTGTTGAAGACAGAGAATGAATGCAGTATTTTCTGGGAGAGGTGGGAAAGGCTGATGAGTGTATTTCTTCCTTGTTTTGGCTCACTGACAGTGCACAAACCCACACTGTTTTTGTGGGTTCAGGAAGTCACAGGGTCTCAGAGCAGAGGAGGCATCTCTGGCTTGTAGAAGATGCTTTGAGACTTCTCAAACTTCCCGCAAATCATCAGATGTCGGCATATCCTTTCTTTGTTGGTACGGCAACAAAATAATACCGTTAAGATGGGCCAACGCAGGGCTTCTGATGGCCTTCAAACAAGCAGAAGGATGAAAACAAAAAGATTTAAAAAGAAGAAGAAAAGCATTTTGACCCAATCAAATCATTAATGTTTTGGTCTCCACTGAGCCATGGAAAGCAGGTTACTGTGTTACATCACTTTGGCAAGGTACCAAAGGTCAGAGATGGCTGCCACAGTAAAGTTTAGCAGTGCTTTATCACTGTTTTGCATCCCATGCTGTTGCCTCAGTCAATCGTCTGAGACAACAGAGCTGGCTCTTTTAAGCTTTTAAATTTGAAGCTAAACTTAAATTCTTTCACTTTTTTTCTTATCAGATTACACAAAATCCATTACAGTGACAAGACATGAAATACTTTACCTAATGTTAGGATTAGGAATGATAAAGATATTTTGGAAAAGAACAGGATTGAAGTCGTTGGTTAAACCCAACTATTGATACCTGTTGGTTACTGTATGATTTTTATTTCATGGTGCTATCATGCGTGGGAGAGCTGTTCCTAGCCGTCGTATAATTTCATGAAGCAGGACAACCACTCTTTATGCATTTTTCAACAAACAATTAACTGTAGCTGCACCAAAATTATAAATGAGTCCTATCAAAACAGAGAAGATACTAACTCTAGCTGCTAACAAATTGTTGTGGATGAAAACAGTGATTTTTAAACATTGGAGCAGTATGTGTTCAGTCATGTCTGTGGAAAACAAATGTTGAAGCTATTCATGTTTTTTTTCGAAGACAAGCTATTAGAACAATCACCACTTTATAAACCAAACTGATCCAGTTTTGGAGCTACACAATAAAACTGTTCAACAGAAACTACAGCGGGCACAAAATACCTGTTAAGTAAATAAAAACAAATTCTTCACGTGGAATAAAATCACACTTACTATGCAAAGCATAATAGTGATGCTAACACTAACACTGATGAAATGTATTGTGTCATTTGCATATCTTAGACTTAAAGTAGGGACTTGGTGTTTGCAAACACTTAAAATTAACAGCCTGATTGGGACATATTAAGTAAATGTAGATCAAAATAAAAGGTAATAAAACTTTTGCAGAGTACATACTTAGATTGTTTCAGGTCATTCATGTTTTTTTCTGGATAGGGTTCCAGTAAGCTTTGCTTGACTTTTTTCCTAGTCAGAATCTTCAAGTAAAGAGTGATTTCATAATAAAACATCAGTATAAATCCCTTTTGGAGACACTAATCTCTGGTTTCCCCTTAAGTGTGCTTCAACTTCTTGTTTTGAAATCTCAATCCTCCCATAAAAAATCTCTAAATTGGTCATCTACCTTCTGCAATAATATTACCTTTGAAGGTGAATGTGTTTTATGGATGAAATTCATAATCTCATCTTAATGCTGTCATATGTTTGACTGTGCTAACTAATACACCAGAGTTTTGTAGACTTATAGTGTGATATAATGTAGCCAGTCTGGACAACTTGACTTCTTGCTATGGCAAACTGCCAATATTTATTTCCTCCAGGAAGAAAAAGATGCTGCCAGCATATTCTGTCATAGATAACGCCAATAATTGGGTACTTAGTGTGTTTGGGCAGTCAGATTGAAGAAGTCTGCTCCTCTTTGATTTGTAAACTGATGTAACGCTATCAGAGTCTCTACTTCATAACTTTGTTTTACACACCCCGGATACTGTGAGACCTTGTGTGGACAGGAATGTGAAACACTAATGCATAGGGTTAAACAGAAAAGCTTTTCATTCACCGCTGTTAGCAGTCTGCACAACAAACCGACCAAAGTCAACACTCCAAGATAGCTCACATGTAAAATCTTTCTGTAAAAATATGCCACGAATATAATATTTCTAAAAAGAAAGTTAATAGGAACTCTGATGGTTTCGCATGGAAAATTTGTTGTTTTTCTTTTCTTGGGGTTCGCCTGGTGGCGCCGCAGTTTCTGACAATAAACTTTGGACGTTTTGATAGACAGACAAAATAATTTTATGAGAAATGGAGCTGCTCAGTTTATTTCTCACTGTGAGAGCTGGGGAATCATTAGAAAACAATCAACAAAACAGCGTGAACACTAAGATCTAATTTTCTCGTAACATTCTGCATTAAGATTTAAAACTTGGAAATTCTCTCAAGTAATGAACTTAAAAATATTTTTGCTTCACTCTTTTCCACAGATTGTTTGGGGAATGTTCAATGTAGGCTATATATATTCCCAAGGTCATAATTCTAATTAAATTTTAAATTAAATTTATATTTTTACTACACACTAGTGTTCAAAAACATTGTTCATTTAAGGACCTTTTTAACATTGTAGCATAATTCCTTTTTTTGTAAATATGGACCTGGTTTTAGAGTTTGAAAGAGGTCAAGCACCATGCTCAACCGAATCTTAGAACCGTCTTTTTTATCTTTATGGCTTTAATTAGAAGAAAAAACAAAAAAAGCTTGTTTAAGGCTTCTTTAATAGTTTTGAGAGTTCCCTTATGACTGACATTGAAACAGAATAAGGATTATCATGGTTTGGAGGAAAACACTCAAATCTCTTTAGTGAAAACTGCCAAAACAGAGAACAGATTTATATGTTTTGACAAGACCGTGTTTCTTTTATTAAAGAAGAAACAAAACAAAAAAGGAAAAATTGGTTTTGATTTCGGGAAATTTCCATCCTCAAAAGTAATCAAATAACCCTGGAGAAACATCAACACACAAAGGCATTGCTCAGATTAATATGAGCGCCAAACCATGTTGTTATTATAACCAGATAACTTTTAGAGAACTGGTAGCCAGTATTCCCAGTCCCCTGCAGCTGGAGGATGAACCTGGGAGCTGGGCAACCAAGCAGGCAGAGAAATATATAGAGATGTGAAAAACTCAATGATATTTCTAAGCCCTGATTTAACAACTCCCATCAGATTGGACATGGGTCCTCCTGCATTAGTCAGCCGGACTTCTGAAATCCCCTCATGGAGATCTTCAACACTCCTCTAGTGTTGATGAAGAGCATAACCCAAACTCTTTTCTCAACATTGAGCTTCCTGTCCTGTTCCAGGAATGCTAGAACGACTGGACACAAGTGAAAGAAACCTTATTGATGGGCTCCATATGACGTTCTGGGGAAAAAAAGTTTATTTTTAGCAGAAAAATTTCTGAAACATTATCCTCTACAGAGAATGTATTTAATCCTGTAGTGGTTTCTTTTCGCATGGCCCATAAAACATTTACCGTATAATTTCCCTTCTTAAATGGAAATTTAAACAAACAAAGGCTCCATCAAAACTCTTTAAAAAACCTCATAGTCTAATAAGAACTCTCTGTAGGGCTCACATCAGCAAATTCTTCCTGTTAATCTTAAACTGAAATGGTCACAGTGTTTCCCACAAGTCAGGATCAAAAGTCTAAGTCATTTATATTGCTTAGCAGAAGGTTTCCTGCCCCCACTAAGAAGATGGGATCATTTATGCAATCCAGGGACTTTTGTTGTAGTAATGGCTCAAGATCTGCACAAATACATAGGTTTATGGAGGTCAATGCTGATTTTTAGGGGCCCTGGACCCATTCACATATATCGGCATATCCTTTCTTGGCTTCCTCACCATATGTGGTGGAAAAATCAACTTAGGTCCTTGTCCAGCCTTTTGTTTCAAGTTGTTTTAAACTTTTTATTGTTCTTTCTGTAGATATGGACTAGTTCAGGTGAGTACCTGTTTCCTGTAACCATTTAGATATACATCTTTTTACAACCTGTTTATTAACACAGAATCTTCCCTTCTATTTCACCTCCTATCAATGTGATTTCAAGAGATGTGGGGGGACTTTTGATGTTTAAAAAAAAACTCCGAGTTGGTTTAATCTTTGCAAATGACTGGATGTTGTTGAGCTACTGCCTTAACATGAGCCATTTTTGCCAAATGAAACAAATGCTGGTTTGTGTGTTTAAATGTTTGTATTTCTACTTGATTATGTCCATTTTTGTAAAATAAAAATAACACACAACCTAATCAAACAAGGCAAAGATTTTCCACGTATTTGGCAGTAATTTTCAGCATGTATTGAACCTCAAACCTCTTGAGTAAAACCTCTGATGCCCTGCTACAATCACAGTAACAATTCATTCTAAAAGAAGACAGATCAAGCAGGTTAATTTGCTAACCCCCGAAATGTGAATTATTTTTGGGATTGTCAGTGAAGATTTACTGGCACTGATACAGAAATGATGATAAATGGAGTTGACAGTCCAGCCTCAGACATCACAGCATTTGGATGGGAACAGACTTAGGATGGGGAGAGCTGTGGCCCCCCTTGGTGGGTAAACTCTGCACACTGCAGCCATTCAGTTGGCCCGGCTCACAGGATAAAGTTAGGATTGTTTGTCAGTGGGTTGCAATGCCAAGAATCCTCAGCGCTGTGTGCAAGTGTCTCTCACACTTCTGCTTCCCCGGCAGCAGTTTCCATCTGTCGTGACACCCAGTGCCCCCTGGTCTCTGAAGTCAGTCAAGTTTCAGATTCTGTGTCCCGTCCTGCAAACTTTCCCAGTTACTAACACTTAATATTCCAACTTACCCCTCCCTATTCCAAACAGAGAGAGGCCGGTCTATTCTTTGCTCCTGCCTTTTTTCTGGATGCTTCATCTGCATGCCATGGCATCACTTTCTCTCTCATGAAGAGCCAGGCATGTCTGATGATTCACACCGTTTGTCAGTCAAGTGTCAGTTTGAATCAAACACCTGCGGATCTCCACATGTGGAGCTGAGCAAGTGGAATGTGTACAAAAAGAGAAAAAAAGGGAAAATAATTGGAAAATAGGGAATATTATTATCAATAAATCAATACTAATTATGAAATGACCCCGTACAGATTCCTGTTTATACTTTTATGCCACTCTTAAATGCTTCAGATAAAGATAATCAGAATGAATATCAAATGCATTTTTCTAATAATATTTTCATTTTTTATAATAACATATCCCCCTAAATGGAATAGCTAGTTGTGTCACCTTCGAAGCTTCAGCCCCTTTCAGTCTACCTCAGAATTAATCTGTTTAGCTGTGTTTTTCTTACAGTAATCTCTTTGATTATCTTTGACTTCAGATGATCTGTTGTGAATTGGTTTTATCTGAATAAACTGGAATGAATTGAAAATAACTGAGCAAATGTGCTGTTATTGTGAGTGGCCATACAATTGTAGGTGTACAGAGTACACCAGGGGACTTAGCACACATCTTTGTGGAGCTTCGGTGTTGACACAGCCATATTTTCACATCACACACGCAAAACCATTCATTGAATAAACACGACTCAGCTTTTGGGTGAATATTACAAAGCATGTAAAGAACACTGAAGAGCAAAATTGAAAACACAATTATAGAAATGGAACACACTGAATCAATTACAATTCCCACTTCTCTGATAGACCAACATTAAACATCACACAAATTTTCAGACAAAACATTTTATGTTCAAACGTCCCCCCCGCAGGCCTCCTCCATGGCTTGAAGCAGTGGGACCTGAATCTGTGAGTTCCTTTCTGCAGTCCTGGATTAAAAATTCCTCGCCAGACCCGAAGGTTTAGAGATTTGAATATTTGCGTAGATTGATGCTTTGTGAATTTTTATGTGAGATTTGTGTTAACCTGAAAAAATTGTTCTGTGTTTTGACAACGTGGTAATGTGAAATTGACAGAGTGTAAAGAAGGAAAGTCAGAGTTCTAATATGATAAGGAATTCTTAAGTAGTAATAAATCGAGTCAAGCGATTGTGGACAGAAGTAGAGGTTGTGAAAATTGTACCAAATGTTTGCTTTTTGTGTTTTAGCAATAAAAACAAAACTGTAATAATTAGGTTTGTATATGTGTGTGTTTTCTGGTAATATAAAGGTTTTTTTCCTGAAGCCATGAAGTACATCAAGGAGCCTGCTTTGCACCAGCTCTTCAGAAGCTTTTCCCTATGTTGGAATTTGCTTTGAACTTTTGACATTCCTCAGGTCTCTACCCCGGTACCCCAGTAACACGCATTTAAGCAAAGCCTCACTGTCAGCCTGCTCCAATCACTCATTCTTTAGTGCACACATGTGTTTCCCTTCTACACCCTCAGGATGATGTCACATCCACCGTCATGTGTTCCCAGAGTCCTGCTTAATTCAAAACATCGTCACATCCTGACGCAGGCAAACATGCTCAGGATCACAGTAAACGATCAAAGTTTGTCTCAAACCAGCTTAAGCAACCACATACAGTATATTGGATGAGTGGGACTTTTTTTTTTACTCTTTTGAGTGACTAGATATTTCTTAGGGAAATGGTAAATGCAAAGGTGTGCAGATTCTGCTGTGGATAAAATCTGGAGAGTTTGTTTTACCATCCAGACTTTAAGCAACCGCAGAAAACTTGACATTCATGCAAGTTTAAATTAAACATGTGAGAGTTCTCAGACTGTTATCCGTGGCAAAAAATTCAATTTCTGTCATCTGGATGTGGCAGCTTTTAAGAAACCACATCAAGCCTTAATTAAACACTGTCTGACGTTACTGTTGCTGCAACGACTGGAAGTGTGTCATCTCTTTTGGTTGTAACAGGATAAAAATATAAACTACTGGATTCATAATAGGCTGGGTAGTTTGAGCAATTTTCATTTTTAGATTTTGTTGTATTATTTTACCATAAAAAAACAGATCCAATGGATTATAATTACTTACAGCTATGAGTGTCTAAGCAGCAAGGATAGAAACAGGCAGCAGTTACCCAAACGCATATTTAATGTACAGTGATTATTTAAACTAATTTGCCTAAAATAAAGTCTAAACTGGTAAATCAAAAAAAACAGAAACACAAAGGAAAAGATGGCTCATAATATTTGCAGGTCTGCAGAGGCTGGCATGCTCAATCATAGCCGTTGCCTTTCTTTCATGCCATTTACAATTTGACTGAATTCTGAATTCTGAAATCAAATGTGACTAATTTAAATTTACCATGTTGTTTTCACAGTTGCTGGTGATTATAGCAAGGCTCAAAAGAGTTTTTCACAATGAACATAAAGTAGCTGAGCCTCTGGGAGGACAATTAGACAAATACAAGTTTTACACTTGTTACGCTGTGACAGACAGCAACCAGTGTCTGTAGCGTTCCGGAGAGTATTTATATATTACATTACGAAAAAAATCCAGACCAAACATGAAAATACAAGTCTCAGTTTGTCTTTAAGAGTAATACAAGACATAACATTACTTTAAAGTTAATTTCAGTTTAAAGTTTTTTTCATTTACACTTTATGGTCAAACAAGTAAAGATTAGTAAAAATATTGAAATCAGTTCTGTAATTAAACCATAATGTCATGCACTAATGATTGATGGCTAAAACAAGGCAAGGCAATTTTATTTGTATAGCACACTATCAACACAAGGCAATTCGAGGTGCTTTACATGATTCAGTGATAATGAAACCACATGATTACAAACAAAACGTATAAGTTTAACAGTAATCAATCAGTAAGAAAAGATAATGTAAGGAAAAAAATTATGTAGTTAATACACAATCACTTAAAAAATAAATAAAAAAGTAAGAATAGAAATTAAACCACAACAATAAAAAATAATTTAAGGAACAAATTTATGCAATTAAAACAGATTAAAACAGATAAAACACAATCGGGTAAACAAAACAAAAAGTGATCAGAAAGCGCAATTTAAGATTCAAATGCAGCTCTGAATAGTAGAGTTTTTATCTTAGATTTAAAAGAGTCTAGCGATTCAGCGTTTTTGCATTCGTCTGGAGGTTTATAACACATTTGTGGAGCATAGAAGCTGAAAGCTGCCTCTCCCTGTTTAGGAGGAGGCTCCATGGACCTTCAGAGGAGAAACAGGCCCACGGCATCACAGATCTTCCACTATACTTGACACTGGGACTGAGGTGCTTACTGAGTAGCATCACTACCCCCAACATACTGAATAAGTCTTTACATTTACTTACGTTTTTATCCACAAATATCCATGCAGCTGCACATTTCTTTGAATTGGACTATAATGTTTTAATAACAGCACATTATTTTCTTCTCCTATAAATCTGCCCGTACCGTACAGTATGTTAGACTTTTATTTTCATGTAATTCTACATGCCTGTCACTCTGCTGCTGGTACACCTGAATTCCCCCATTGAGGGTCATTAGGGATTATTTATATAATATTCAATTCTCTTTTTGCAGATTCCTCCTTTGTTTGCCCAAAAGAATAATCTTAGTCTCATTAGCATAAAGGCCCAACAGCATAAAGTTTAGTTATATCTAGTCAACTTTGGCATGTAGACAGCATATGATCACTATAAAGGAGACGTTGTGAGTGCAATCCCACGTATTGCTGCAGCTCCTAACAGTGTGGATTATTTCCCATCCTCATCACTCTGTATGAAGCCAAGAAAAATTCAGATCCCCATCTAGTTTTGATTGTTGAAACTCCAGTTTTCAAAATCTTGAAAATCTCTCCTGAATGGGGAAAAAACTGAAAGTGGTGTAAAGTGGTTTGTGGTCCTCTGGATGAAAAAAGCTCTATACAAATAAATACCATTTAATTTATTGCTCAGATTGTACATATGGGGAGACTTATGTGAGTAGCTATATTTTCTTATCTTTCCTAATTAAAGGTGGCTAATTGAAATAAAAATATGTTTTGTGTCATACTTATCATACCAAAAAAAAAGAAAGTGATGGATCTTCAGTTACATCTATTTTATAGGAATGGTTACAGATATCAATTTCAGCCCCAAGACAAAACATTTTTTTTTCTTTTTTGGGTGTTTTGTTTCCCAGAAGAAATAAACTAATAGAAACTAAGGGATTCATTTTCTGCCTTTTTATTTTTAGCCATTTTACATATTTTTATCAGGGGTGCCAACAATGTGAAAAACTAGGATTTTAAAATATGGGAGGATCTTTGCTTCATGATTTTCCCAAAATTCAAACAACGCAGTAAAACTATTACTACGCATCTTAAAGGCTATTCTGAAGTGGCCACATTATTGATAACAATTTTGCCACATAATACACTTGCATTCTCAAAAAGTTAGATTTTATCAGAGCCAGCAAGCACTCCATAGGGTTAAGGTATGGAACAGAACTGATTAAATGGCTTATCCACACTGCAATGAAAAGGGACTTTGCAGCCCATTTTTCAGCTTAATCTAGCTATGCGTGCAACAGAGTATCTCAAAAGTGAAAGAATTTCATATTCGAACATTCAAAGGCTGACTGGATTTTACTTTGGCAGTGGGACTGTTCCTCCAGGGCGCTGATGCTGTGACCAGGACCAATACCCTGCATTTAACAGATTTACTCCAGGCTCTGGCAGTGGATATATATAGTCTTCAATAACACCACATTTTATATTCTACCTTTCAACATCAGTGTGGAGGATTCAGTATGATCAAGGTCTGAATGTGTGTGTTACTGAGTTGGAGGGGGCACTTATGGAAAAACAGTCAGAATGACTTTGCTCTCAAATTTCAGAGCAGATGTAATTATTGCTCAAAATATGAGCAGTGCAACTATGCAACAATCTAAATTCTGACAATGAGGTGTGTCACTCCCAGTTTGTCCTTCTTAAAAAAAATCTTATTTTGACTTAGACAAAATGACAGGGATATAAGTAGTTTCTGTCAAGCAAACAGAGCCGGGTTACCAGTGGTTACATGGATTGAGAACAAGCCAGCCTTTGTTAGAAAGGTTTGCTATCACAGAGGAGAGAGAAGCCATTGTGCTTTAGAAAAGCCTCCTTATAGTTCATGTCCTCAGATTGTAATAGATCCTCAACTCCAGTTTAACAAACGCAACTCACTCCACATATCAGTCGATAGATTTCAATGGGCCGGGTTAGTGGAAATGAACCAGCTTGTTGTCACTATAGGACAAACAGAGATCCGTTCATCATGATGGTACAGAACAAACCCATAAAGATGGGACTCTACTTTGTCTCTGATTTAAAGTTAAGATTTCTCAAATGTAATGAAAACAGGGCATTTATTAAGGTCATATGGCAAGTAGACATGGAGCAGTATCAGATTCTCGATGTAAAAAAAAATACTGAGTAAAAAAATACTGCAGTTAGTAGATAATTAAGAAAAATGTCAATTAAAATGTATAAAATACTAGAATGAAACTAAAAATCTTCTGAACTGAAACAAAGATTTAGGAAAAAATGTGTCTATAGTTCAGAACACTATACTATTTTCTGTTCTGAGCTTCATAGAGTAAGATGAGGATATCAGGATGATGTTAGCTAGCTTGATGGCAAGAAGACATGTTGATCTTTACTTGCTTTAAATGGATATTCAAAGTTCCAAGTTTTCTGAATAAAAATTTGTATGCTGCCATATTTCCCAGAATTAGATTCTACTAGTAGTTCACATTCACTTACATTTATTTATGCTAAGCTAAAGCAATAAGGCTGCTGCCAGATCAGGGGAATTGTTGGGCTGGTTACAAAATGCTTTTTTTTCTCACCTAACTCTGGGGGATATGGCAAGAGAGAAATTTTTCTTAGGGGTGGAATATCCCTTCAAAGTTGCTTTACCTTAAAATCTTACCTGCAGGAAGTAACTCTCTTAGTAACTCAGATTGGCTAGACCATAAACTTAAACTAACCGTAAATCCAAGAGGGGAAAGACAAAGCAGACTTCTACCATCTTAGTGAGTATAGTGGCTCTTTAGATTGTATACGTCGGTGGCCCCTGGTGTACCCATAATAGTCTCATATTTTACTCTTGCGTTACTTTTACACCAGATGGTTACTGTGACCAGAAATGCTTTACGTGTTCCATCTTCAGCACATTTCACACTGGAAGATTAACGGTGCCGCACCACCTCTTACCTCCACATCATGTGTAAAAGTACCCAAGACAAACTTGACTATGATGGAGTTAAAAGTCAGATTTGGTCTTTGCAATTCTCGGACTAGCTGGTAGCCTCCGTCTCCAGAGCCGATTAATCAGGATTTATACTAAATGAGGACGTGAAGATAGTCCTCATTTAGTCTTTTAACAGAACCCTTCTTCAAAAACATTTATCTTTTTAAGAGCGATTTGTGGTGTACTGCTAACCTGTATACTCTGGTAATTGGCCTGGATTTGTATAGCGCTTTGCGCTGCATTCAGCCATTCACACAGGATGGTGACAAGCAACTACACTGTAGCTACAGCTGCCGATTACTGGAACGTATTCCTAACACTTCAGTACAGTCATCTGTGAGTATATTTCATTACCAGGAGTATGTACAAACTGCTGGATTTGTTTTTCTTGACAGTAGGTGAAATATAGGGATCTTCTTTGAGCCAGCAGAGTGGCAGTACACAAAAACAGGTGGGGGAGGGAATGTGTGCCACTGTTTTAAAAAGTAAAAAAGGACTTTAAAATACTGAAATGCTATGATAGAAACCTTTATAGTTTTACCTTAAAAATCAGTAACTGACCCATGAATGGGGAAAATACCCAACTGAGAAAGGTGAAGCAGCTCAGATAACCATAAACCAATACCAACCATAAAACCATGAACTGAAATGTAAAATAACCACAATGCAAAATAAAGCTGGGTTTTCCTTTTTTTTTTGTTTATTCTCACAAAAATGAATGTTTGTGTTTCTGAAATGAGACAGAATCTAGAAAACACTGAATTCACAGTCGTCAATTTACAAATGTTTTTCAAACATTTTGTGGTTCTTTTTAGGCACTAGGAATTAAAGCATTGCTTCCTTTCAGAGCAACAACAACACAAAAAATATGCATCTTTGGTCCAGTAAATAATTGCATCTTTTTTTTTCTTCAAAAATGTAAGAAAATAACACCAGCATCAATGTTTTTTTCATCAAACGATGTAATTCTGAAACATATAAAGACTTGGTTTTTTTTATATTTAAATATGATATTAAAGCTACATCTTAGAAATGACAACCAATCTTACGAATGTTTTTGCATCTGAAAAAAATAACATAAGGAGAATTTATTTATCAGCTCAATCAGACATCCAGCAGTACAGGATTGTTTAAATCAAGTCACATTTGGCAAACACATTTCGTTCTCCGTTCCTCTGACGTAGCGATGATGGAGACACAGCGGCTCAGCTACAGGGCAGCCATGTCTGATATGAATTATTGCAGTGCGTGATCTGTGGCGCTTGCACATGTGCAATGTAATAATTACTGAAGTTGATGTCCTGCACATAAGGTGCTGGCTGGTAGTAACATGTGACATTTGTCACCGTTGGGATGGCATTCTGTTCAGCGAGCACCTTCAGCGCCAGCATGGAGATGAGGTTGAGTGTCTGACGCCGCTCATGGCTCATCAGACACACAGTACTCTCGTTCACGACATGGTGCAGAGTCATCAGGCACTCGTAGCGTTTGTGCTCCATGCCGACGAAGTGGTTCTGCAGGTAGGCCTCCAGCTTCCTCTGCTGCTCGCCTATGTCAGGGAAGTCAATAAAAAAGCGCGAGCACATGTAGCGCTGCATCTGCTTCATGTCGGCTTCAGAGGAAGGGGTAAAGCCCCTCACCAGCAGGTGGCAGTACTTCAACAAGCCACCACCCCTAATTTCCTCAGGGTTTCGTGTGGCTATGGTTCGCTGACACAGATGGTCCATAGCTTCCTGGAAGTCGCCGTACACACTCTCCCCGATCACGGTGGGGTGAAAGCTCTCCGACATGGGTGTCTCTGAGCACCGGTCAAAGAGAAGCAGAGAGTCTAGACAAATCTGGAAGGAGTCCACACTGAATTCAAACTGCCGTCTCAGAGAATCCACAAACTTAAGCTCCACGTTCTTGCCCGTGTTGTTGGACAGTGAGATAAGGCTCCAACGGTCCGTGTCGTTGCAGACTTTTACCAGTTTTTGCACATATGCCTCCTTGAGGGTCAACGCTGTGATGCGCTCCTTAGAGACCCCGGCCGGCAGGAAGTCCAATAGGCAGTCCAAGACGACGTCTTTCACAAGACGGAAGGCCTGGTCATCCCTTAGCGACACCCCAAAGATCAGGTCGAGGTCCTTGTAGCCGAGGCCGTTTTCCTGATGGAGCACGTGACTGGCTGCGGAGCCGTTCAACCTCACGTCCTTTACACACACCCCTCTCTCCTCCAGCCTCGCTCGCACCACCTGGACAAAAACAACACACGATGAGTGATACCTTTACCAAAATATAATTTTACATTACAAAAACAACATTGTATCATACTTTCTTAATGTACAAAACTGTCACTCAAAGAAATCTACATAACATAGAATTTAAGCCAAGGAGTCATTTTCATTTGTTGTGTCAAAAATAGAGCTGGATGAGACTGGCTTTTCATTCGTTTTATCGTCAATACAAAATTTTGGGACCTTAATCGTGATGACATGGTCATAGTTGGCCATTTTGGTTTTTCAGTATCAGTGGTGTGTATAAAGATTATTTCAAAAGGTAAAATAGAGATTTTTAGAAATCATGTAAAAGGAAACAGGGATGCACAGATACCGATATCGGGGCCAATACCATCCTTATTGACTGTATCTGTTTGAACCAATACTCAAAATGTAGAAACTCTGCAATAATTTAATAGAAAATAGTTATTTTTCACTTTAAAGTTTAGTTTTGTGGTAATTTTCATCTTTATATTTATCTAATTCACCATCATGTGTTTTAACAAGCAGAGAAGAAAATAAAACCTGACTTCCAATTCATTGCATTTTTTGTGTGTGGTAGAAGTATCAGTATTGGTACTCGGTATCGGCAAGTATTCAAATCCAAGTATCGATTTCTTATTGGTTTGAAAAAGTGGTATTGGTGCATCCCTACAATTACCATTTTCTACAACATTCAAAGAGAAGTTGTTTGTTCAAGAGAGAGCAAGACTTTCACCAGATAACAGAAAAGCCAAATAAGTTCATCTGTATAACAATCTTAACCTCTGACTGTTCTGGAAAATTCTGAAAATGTAGTCAGCTTTTTTAATATCAGAGCCAAGGCAAGAAGCATTCTCTGGAAATATAAAGTCATCGGGTTTTTGCTACATCAATCACCAATGAAATGTGCTGAACTAACTAAATTATGTTTCTTCTACTAATACCAAAACCATCTCACACATGTATTTGTCCTTAATATTAACAATGAATGCAGGAGGCAACAGAGCTAAGAAATATTTTTAAAGGCATTTGAAGATAATCTAGAATGAGTTAACATCAGTATTCGCAGGTCAAAGATTCAGAAGAACTGGAGATCTAAAATTGTCCACAAAATTATGATTAGTGCATCTCTTAAAAGAACACAAATTAAAGTAGAATCGTGCTGGTAACATAATTATTTTTGTTCAGTCACATTTAAATCATGAAGCAAATTGTTAAAGTAATTCAAACTTGATTACAAAACTCAAAACTGTATTTAAGTTTGTTAAAATGTGAACAATGATACTACTGCGGTAAAATGTATTCCTGCAACACAAAAGCTGGTATCTGAAGTAACGGAAGCAAGGATAATAAAACCGATCTACATCTTTGCAGGATCATATAACAGCAGTACAGAAAACACTTTACAGACTATATGGCAAACCTGCTCTGGCAGATTGTCAACAAGTTATAACAACTTGTATCATATTTCTACAGAATCAGCAATCAATTGGCCACCGATCTTAATAAGGCAATATTCCCTCGATTGTCTCAGCGCAGGAGGTCTAACACTAAAAAAGTGGATTTTTTTCACTTCTATTGATTCAATTTATCACAACAAAGAACGTCAACTATTTTTATCTATTGATGCAGCAAATAACTTTACTTTTTCCCCTTTTTGAACTAGATAATGTGGTATATTTTTAAGGACGCAGGCTTTGGTTCATTACTAAAAAGTATTCTAAATCCTACATTTTCTGCTGGATTCAAAAATATTATCTCTTGTGAGGAACTTGATGCACATTTTCTCTGTTTGTTTTACTTTGTGTTAGAATTCTTGTGAATGAAAAAAAAACCCAACAAAATAACAAAACGTTGGGAAATTGCAGGTCTATACATCGGCCTAATCGGTGCATCTCTAAGTATCAGCCAAAACGTAAAAGACAAAATTTCCCCACAGTTGTTTAGCAAGCATCTCAAAAGACTTGTTTAAGTAACCCCCACAGCAGCCTAGAGGAAATCAATAGGTTATGAAGGCTAGATCAATACCTTTGCTCACAAAAGTCCACCCCATTACCACCAACCTCAGTCAGAATCAACCTGAGCAAAAAAACAACAACGCAGGAATGGAAAGTCTCTAGAACTACGTCCACCTGGGTCAAACCGTTTTATCAAAGTCACAAAGATAAGATTTATAATCCTAACGTGCCACCAAAAGAGAGCAAACTCTATTCTGGACAGCTCGGGTCCTGTCCTGAACTGTCCTACAACTGGATAACCTCAAGGCAGATGCAAATGAGAATTAGCCACAACATCACTCCTTTGAAAAGGAATGCATTCAGATGATGTGCTTCAACTGTGCCAATCCAGTGTACATGTGCAAAGTAAAAGGCAGCATCTTCCATGTTATATCTGTTGGACGGATCAGATGTTCATCTTGATGTTTGCACGAACACCCAAAGCGTCAATGACTGGACGTGTCAGATTGTGGTTCTCCTGGGAAAACAATAGCTGCCGAACCATGAAGAAATAAACACCTGTAGCACAAATTAGCTACTGCATGCTCACACGCAATTCTCAATTCCCCACAGCACTGGCCTGTCAGATTAGCGTCTGTTAACGCTCTCTCCCATGGTGATCAGATAACATGACGGCTCTATTTATACATACTAGGTCAGACTTGAGACAAACATTTTAAAGAGGAGGCAACCCTTGATGCCCGGATAAGGAAGGAGAGCAAAGTTACTACAGCAGCAATTTGGCCATGAGATGCTTGCAGTCTTTCAGCCATAAAGCAGAAGGAATTGGGTCCAAACTTCAGTTAGAAGCAATATAGTTAAATTTTTTTTTTTTTTCATTGCTTCTGTCTGAGCTCGGAAGCTCTAATTGTGTCCAAGCAATTCTCACCTCTAACACCTCTAACAACTCACCTCGCAGACATACATGCTTGGATTGCAGATGAGTGATAAACGCACCAGTGAAGTTAATGGAAGTACAGAATAAAACAGTCTGGATAAAATCCAGACTCCTCCAGGGCTCAGGCACTTTTTAGCAATAAAAAAAAAAAAATAGTGTGAAAGTGACGTGAATTTGAGTTGCAAAACCTCGTTTCACCAGAGCTGGAGTTGAACGGATTTGACTTCCAGCAAACCTGTAATCCGTTTTAAAATCTGTCAATTTTTTTTCCTTTGATCGGTTAAACCCAGTTAAAGCCAAATCAAATAATTTTTAACAACACTCTTTTTTTCTTACTCACTGAATGCATCTAAATTAAGAAATTCAATCTTTGTTGTCTAGGAACACACCAATCAACAGTGTGTACCTTGCTGCTTTTTATGAGTATTATAAAAATCAAATGAAGTTGAGGGACTTTTGCTTTAAAGCATAAATAGGAACATTCTTGTAATGTCGTCCTTTTCTGTTCGATTCAATAAAAAATCTACAATATTATATGAAGATAATTATTCTTCCTAGAATAATAAAGATCAACACTAATAATATTTCCAACCCCCCTAATCTGATAGTATAATAGGGTCATTTTTGCTGTTTGAACTAATTTTCCACTTACTGGGCTTTAGTCCCTAGACTTAGGCTGCATCCGAATACCCCTACTATGCCTACTATTAGTAGGCGAAAATAAGTAAGCGAGCGATGTAGTACATCCGAATCTCTAGTATGGACTGTCCAAGTAGGCATAAAGTTCCCGGATGTGTACTACCGCCACAGTGAAATCCGATGTATGCTATGCTATCCCATAATGCAACGGAAGCCCCAAAATCGTAGAAGAAGAGTGACGTCGGCAATGCCAAGGACGGGACCACAGGTGACGTAACAAACGTAAATATCCCAGTAAAATAGTGGAGCATTACGTCTGATTTCATGCCTACTACACACTCGTTTGCAACGCAGTACTTACTGGATCAACGGGCAAGAAGTAGCTACTAGTAGTATGTAGTTCATACTATAGAATTCAGATGCAGGGTTAGATTATAAGAAGTGTATTTGTCTTGCAATTAGAGGGTTGTGGGTTCAATTCCAGCTTGGGCAAGGCACATAACCCTAAGTTGCGTACTGAGCTCTGTACCAATGTATGAATGTTTGTGCATTTGTGCGTGCAAATGGGTGAATGTGGCTACAGTGTAAAGTGGTCAGTATGACTAGAAAAGCACTAAGTCTGGTTCATTTATCATTGATCTTGGGTTCAATCAAATCTTGAAACATGAATGCGACATTTATCGATACTCATGAAACCTTTTTTTTATATAACAATACACAATTTTAAATGTGGGTTTGTGAGGCTCTAGACCAGTGAAGTCTAAAGTGTATTAGATGTTTCACTTCAATACAACTAAAGCACATTAATTATTCCTTCACAACCTGATGACATGTTTTTACTGGTAATTTTGCCATTTCATACATGCAGTTATAGGGACACATCTAAAATATGTAAGACAAAAAGAATCCTGATCTACACTGTATATATTGGAGATGCACTGCTGAAATGACCAGTGATTGGAATAGGACAAGTCTTCCTTTGATCAATAATCAGAACACTTAAAAAGTTTTTTTTTTGTATTCTATGATGCATAAATGAAATAGTTTTCTTGTTTGTTTTTTTTATGGTAAATCAGTACAAAATTTTAAAACTTCAAATTTTGAACTTTTATGAACACATAAAATGTTTGATTGGTGCATCTCTAATCGGAAACTATGGTCGGGGGGGGGGGTCTGAAATTCAAAGAAAGCTCAGTCTCATGATGCCATTCTAGCTGTCCCACTGCAGTGGGACAAAGGGCCCTGCATTCATTCATGCATTTCCTTGTTATGTCCAAGAAGTATAGCAGCACATCATCCTGACCAATAAAGTACACACCAAAGCCAGTCATCAGCGTTTGAGCCTCAATCTAACTTAATCTATGCAGCAGATGGTAGATTTGAGAAAGAAAAATAAAATTACACAGGGATTCCACAAATCCAGAGCAAACACAGGAGTCCCCACACTTGGAAATCAAAACCCCCATTTAAGCCTCCCTGCGTTCTTCAATGGACCATTCATCTTTCCACAACCACAGGCACGGACGTCTGGGCTTCACAAAGTTCTTGAGCTCATCTTGAATGCATCAGAGTTTAAAATGAGACGGGAAAATGATGGGGGGGGGGGGGTATCCTATAACAGCTAGCCGTTCATTTGGAAATTGTAACTCTGCAGTTTCTTTTCCTGCTAAATGCAGACCTAAGTATCAGGGGAGGTGAAACACAATCCAGCCACCCTGTTCCAGATCATATTGGCCTCACAAATCACATTTACAGAGAGGACATGTAAATAATGGCTGAAGATGCCATTTAAAATTTATAAAAGATTGTACTAATCCTCGGGGAATAAAGTTAATCAATCTCAATTACAAGAGTTTAACAGAAATACATTAAACCAATATGAGGACAAGTCTTAGGGTATCAAATTAGGGGGAAATAAGTCCTGGGTGTGTCAGACTGATAAAAGATCACCAGGGGGTCTTTGAGGACTTTCAAAGGGAATACAAAAATCATCATAAATTATTCATTTTAATTTTGGATTACACCCAAAGAGACTTGACACTATAGGCTATGTTAAACGAGATGTTAGTGAACTTTATTAAAGAGATCTTCCCACCGCCTCTGTCAGAAATAGTAACTAAATGTAATATGAGAGTTAGAGTTTCGGTAATACCTGGACGATCTGACGGGGTTGGACGGACAGAGTGGGGAAGTTTCCTCGGCCGTGGATGGGGACAGCCTCCCCAAGGATCGAGTCCAAACGCTGCACCTGATCCCACGACAACACACAGAACCTCCGAGTCTGATCCGAAACTCCAGACATTTCACTCCGAACTTTTCCCCCAATATAGAAAAAAATGGATGGGGAAGGGAAAAAAATACTAAAAGGAAATCAGACAGTCTTCTTCCAAAAACACCAAGATCCGAGTGTTCCTCTGAGAATCAGCGGTTGGAGCAGGTCTGGTGAAAAACGAGAGGTAGTAGGTAGAAAGAAAGTTTTAGGTTTGACCGAGATCAGCAGCTTCCTCCTGCCTGTGTGCCGCTGAAATCCGGTCAGTGAGCAAAGCGCCGATTCATAAGGAAGGTCCTGGAGGATTAGAAAGCCTCCTTATTAGCACGACTCGCACCGATTGGTTGCTGTGTTTGGTCATTGATTACGGACGTCCTGCGTGCAGGGAACACCCTTCATCTGACGCTCCAAGACAGTTTTCTGCTCCTCCTCTGCTCCGCTGCAGTCGCTTGCTAGCACAGTTTTCCCCTTTAATCATCAGAGATCCTGAGGAAAATTACCTTATTACTGAATACTGTCTCCTGAATCTGACAGATAAAAGCAAGAACTTTAATAAGAATGCTGCTGCTTAAAGCAGAGGCAACCAAAGTTATTTGAAGCTCCAGAAGTGTATTTTTTTTTTGTTTTTTTTTGCGGAGGGGGCGGGGGGGGGGGCTTTTAACATGCTCCATACCTAAACATTTTTGCATTATGGTTTACAAAAATTTTTTTATACCTAATTAGTAAACCAACAATAAATCATCTGACCAAAGTAAATGAAGAACTTGTTATAAACTGTCATTTTTTTCCTACTTCTAAATTATATTGTGATATTATTAAGGTTAAGCGGACTTTGTACCTTGGTTCTTTATGTAGAAAGTTACCTTACACAATTTTGAGGGCTTCTAATAATTGTTATTTGTTGTTGGCACAATTAGAGTAATTTCTGGTTCTTTTTGCAGCTTTAAAGGGACTATACCACAATATAAATAAATACATGTATAAAATGTTTAAATTGCCCTGGTTTGTAGAATGAGCCCTGGACTTTTCACAGTGGTTGCATCTAAATGCCTGTGAATTCACCTAAATAGCGAGCGTTCGGGTTTATCAAGCACTTACCCCAAGTGCCATCCAGGGGCAGTGTAATGCGTAATGGCCTCCTGCACGTTCACACTCAGATCAGCGTTTATTGCCTCCTTCATAAACAACCACGGACTGAGAGGTAACTGAAGGATGGATTTAGCGGAACATGAGAATACAGCATCTTAAAGAATCAGCTTAACTCCAGCCCAGACCCCAACTAAACTTACACAACAGTAACATTTCTTACCTCAGTAGAAGTTATGCGTGCAAATCTGTAAACTGTTCAGGACAGGACTGGCTTGTTTCCGTTCGTTCCATACAACGCATCCTCACCCCCAACTCGTCACATATGGACGCAAGATCAGACTCCTGACCATGCGTCCATATGTGACGAGTTGGGAGTGAGGATGTGTTGTTCCATAATATATACAGTGAGTCTATGTTTCGTTCATGAGTGAGCTCTTACACAGCATGCGAGCCTCATGCACAAGTTTATCATTCAGGCTGTAGTTATGTGTTTGGCCTGGGGGGGCTCTCGCAAGCACAAAACTTTCGAACTTCATATTGTCCCTTTAAAGTTTGCTTAAATTATTGCTTGAATGCAACGCGAATGAGGAACAGCTGATTCAGTCTAGAACAGTTAAAGTAATTTTGCAATAAAATCATATAGAAGAATAATATTATTGGATTTTAAAATTCATTCAAATTATATTTAGTAACACCATGTGTTTAGGCTGTCAACCAAGAGCTAAAGTAGGAATTTTTATGTTGAATGACATGCAGATCTAACAGAAGCAGAGGCTCCACCAAATTTATGTCCACTGACAATAAAAGCTCAAATAAAATAAAAAAAGTTTTTTTTTCACTTACCAACTGAGCACTTACATGCTTTCCAAACTCTGACACAAGCAGCTGATTTGTTATGTTGGCTTTAAACTGTAATGTAAATTTGTTGTGGGTGAACTGACAACAGAAGGGGGTTCTAGGTATCCCCAAATCTTTTGATCCATCATGCTGACCCAGTGGGAATGACAAACTCTACTTTTGCTTATGATCAAGGCTGGAAAGAAGTTATGGATTAAAAAGATAATTTAGGATTTTTTTATGAGATTATGTTAAAAACTTTGAAGCAATCAAAATCTTTTCAACAGTAGATAACTGATATAACTCATATAAATCCGGATCAGTTCAATTCAGTTCACTTTTATTTATACAGCGCCAATTCACAACAAATGTCATCTCAAGTTACTTTACAACAAAAGTCGTTTCAATACAATTATACAAACATTCCAATCAGTCAAAAGTTTTCTATGTGAGGAATCCCAGCAGATTGCGATGAGTCATCGATCCAATTGATCCTGGAGGATGAAGCTGACAGAAAGTCAGAAGTGGGCCAAAACAAATGTCTACTATCTTAAAAAGACGTCCAACTTTTAAAACTTTGCAGAAGTTTACTAGTAATACAATAATAAATTGCATCGGCAGTCGTTTATAGTTAAGTGGTTGGAGGCAGTGCGTCAGTAATGATCTTCCTGAGTGAAACACAAACCAGGAGTGGAACATTGTTCCAGTCAGAATAACTGTCTTATATGGGATCATCTAATGAATCCATTTCACATTTAAGTAACAATCAACTTCTGTATAAATAGTAATTTAATTAAAATGTGATGATGGTAAAAGATTAATACGATGCTATGATGTTTTGAGATTGAAGATTTCTAACAATGATGCAGTTACTCTTAGCCTCACTCTTTGATACCGACTAATCAGAATGGATCTGGATTTTACTTCACTTTGCAGCAGCCATTACGTCTCCATGAGTCCAGAATGTTAGAAGTTTTTGGGTCATGTCAACTGATCAAGGAGATCCAGAAGATTCCTGTAGATCTTATGTTGCTAGAGAACATATTTTCATCCCCAGAAATGAGCTGAAGAGAGCTGCGAGTGGGTGAGATGTCTGGGTTTCCCTGTGTTGCCATATTCTGATAGGATGAAAATAACAGCTGAATGGTGAACCTCTTTGTTGGTTTTAATTGTCTATTGTAAATCTAATGTTTGTTTTTTCTATTCTCACGTGACCCAGTTTACTTCTCTTTTTGGCAGATCTTCTTTTTTTGTGATTTGAGTAGTTTTGCGTCTATGTCTATTTATGTTTTCAGGATTGTGTCATTTTCATTATTTTTCCTCTACATTTTTGTGACACCCTTGGCCTCTACTACACAGTTGGCAGACGGAAACCCGGCACATAAGCAGTAAATGGACTGAGCCAGGAAATTAAGCTGGAGTGAAAGCTAAACTTCTCGTAGTCAGTTTACCTGCTTGGAAATACAGTACAGCAAATAGAAAAGGTAGTTAAACTCCTCCTGATGTCTAAAACTGATGAAACTCATGGAAATCTGTTTTCTCGTTTATTAAAGTTGCTTACATGAACGTTATTATTTTAGCAGGTAAAGCAGAAATCTGTGAGCTTTTCTCGCTTTGATGTTTTCATTCATCAAATGGAAAATACAAACCAAATAGAACACAAACAAATGAATTTGCTCAGTGTTGCCCTCTTAGCTTTCTCCGCTCTGTCTCTTCATCTTTGCAGCAGGTTGTGTTTTATTATTTGTTTTGGTACCTGTACAAAGACATTCCTCAGAACATTTGTTAGCTTTTCTCCGAGGAACTGTAAGTGCATGCCAGTTTGAGGCGGACTGTATAGACGTTGCTTGTGTCCAAAATCCCTGTCTTATATGACTGGACTGTGGTCGGACCTGCCTTTGTCTTTGCGCCTCATCTCGTCTTAAATGGAGCCTATTATGGGCTTAAATACTCTAAATGTCTCATAATGATGGACTTGGCACAATCACAGACATTACTCACAATGGCAGACATTACTCCCTCAGCGATGAGATGGGCCTCCGCATTGTTTCTGTTTATTCCAGCAAATAGCACAGGTGAGTTTGTAATGAAAGGTGCTATGTAAAAAAAGAAAAAAAAAATCCCCCTCGCTATCATACATTTCCACACAGCATGTTTACACACCTGTAAAATATTTATAACAGAGCGAAGTTCATCCCATGCTGTTGTAGCCATTAAACAGGCAGATAGAAACACGTGCTTCAGCGCACGTCATGATGTTCTCTCCAAAACACATGCGTGTGTATGGTTTTCTTCTTTTTTTTTTCTTTGTTTGTCTGTTTCACGCATGTTTCAGCTTGTGTCCACAAACCCACAGTTGGAGGTTGACAGCTTCTCGCAAACCTCTGCGGGGGGTCAGGAGGCGATCAGCCCATGGCTTTTTGGTCTCCACGGCAGATCACTTGAAGCCCTGTGATGTCAACACGGTGCTGTTTCTGTGGCAACAACATCCAAGGTTGCTGGTGAGCCAGGAAGCGACGTCTCCAGCGGAGGGTCCGGCCAAGCACACATGAGACACTTCATGCGTCATCATGCGACTATAAATAACCAACCTGGTGGCAGCTGTGAATTCTGGGAGCAGAGGCAGTTTTTACCTGAACAGAGATGGGAATGTAAAAAAAAAAAGGGTGGTGAAGGAGGGGGTTGTAGATAAATGTCAATCCGCTTGACATTCTCAGGTTCCCTCACAGCTTCATGTTCAGTGAAGCATTGTAGATTCAGACGCAAAAAGATGAGTAGTGCTATGACCCTTAGCTTCTTGTTTGCATTACAGGATTTCGTGACGTTCTTTTGAAGTGTTATAAGCACTGTCTCGGTAGCTTCATCTAGACAGCTGTTCTCAAAGGGGTCCATACCAAAGTGGACTTCTATAATTATAAAACAGCTCCATTCTCATAGCACTTTATGTCAAATCTGTTTTACAAAAAAGTTGAATTGTTGTCACACTTTGTCTGGGTAATTATTTAAGCAGGAAAGTACGATTGGAGGCAGTGCTCCCGCTGTAATCCTCCCAAGTGAAACACATACAGAGAAAGGAACATGCGTATAATTTCTGGTTAGAGCCACTGTCTAATAGGAAACTAAGACAGCATTTAAGGGGTGTTGTGTGGTGCAATGGTTATGACGGGCGCCCCATGTTCAGAGGCCTTAGCACTTGAAGCTTGTCCTGGGTTCGGCTCCTGGCCAAAGACACTTGCTGAATGTGTTTCCACTATATCTCTTCTAATTTCTGCACTGTCCACTTCAATAAAGGCTACTGTGGTCACAAAATCTTTTTTTTAAAAGACAGCATTTTAAAAAATTCCCAAAACATTATATTGGTCTAAGTGGAAACATATTGGTTTATTTTAACATTATTTTTATTTTAGACTATTATTTATTTCTGTTCCATTCTTAGTAAGCATTTTTTTTAAAGAAGGTTATTGGTAGAGCACCAATGTCTATTTCCATCATTTCCTGTATAGTTATCAACCTCTGAGGAAAAATACCAACTAAATACAAACATGATGATGGCTTAAAGGTTCAGAAAACAGGGTTTAATTGCCTCCAGTAATAGTTTTGAGTTGTTTTAGGGACTTTAGAAATCAGACTATACTCACATCTAGATTTTATTTATTTTTTTCACTAAATGAAAACCTCAAAACATCAGTCTGCGTGGGTTTTTTTTTTTTTATAAAATCTGACTTTAAAAATCGTATACTACAAAAAAGAAGCAAAATGAGACCATTTTTTGGGTTTTCTACACTTTTGGTTAAAATTCAAACTTGTTTCAGTATGATAAAAGCCTGCTTTGTGTCTTGGGGCTTTGCCTTCAGCATGCCATCACAGACTAATCTAGAACCTGGAGGTCTCGTAACCTTAAAAAAAAACCTAATCTAGAATTCCTAAACAATCCCACATACCTTCATTTAAACAAGTACGGAAAGCTGCTGGATGCTCTGTTTATCCCTAAGGTTGACATCCTGCTGTGTTAGAACAACTAAGACTGTGAACCTTATAGGTGCGGTGAGCACGCCAGTATTTAAACACACCTTCAATAAACGGTACATTAGACCAACTTTTGTACCGGACGTACCCGTGAACAAACAAAATTAAGACGTAAATCTTGGATAAATAGTATTAAATTACTGCAAGAAATTAGTGTTAATTCTTCTTGTTAATTATAATAAGTGTGATGATAGTGTTGCACTTTTATCAATTTGACAAACAGTGAGAGGAACCATGCATCAGCTGCAGAGAGACAAGTAGACGTCACAGCAGGTTGTAAAAGCGTGGCTGAAAACTGATACTGACAAACAATAAGCACTTAGGTGTCAGAGTGATGAATTGTGATAGCACTTCGTCTGTCCCACTGTATGAGTTGTGAAGGTAATTTTCTTACCCATCTGTCACCTATCCTACAATCTTAGTGAATTATTCCCCCAAGAAGACTTCTTTTTTTTTCTTCTCTCGTATTTGACACCGACATACGTGTTACAGAAGGCGACAGAGTGTTTGCTATAATTAGAGTGTATCATGTGTAGCTTTTGAACAGCTAAAATAGAAATGCAGTAGCTGGTATTTACAGATTTTAAGTTATCCAAATCTCAATATTTTTCTGCCAACATGACAGGAGCAGGTTGGACAGAGCCTTCAGCCTGGACATCATGGGTCCTACCATCCAAAGAGGGAATAAGAGTGTGATAAGAGTCAGTTTACATTGCAGGATCGCTCCATATGACAAATGGATGTGACTTGAGGGCCAAGATTACGCAAGCAGTCGTGCTGTTGACGTCAGACTCCCTTCACTTCCTGCTTGATTTATTACAGTAGTGCTTTGGAGCAGCGATAAGGGAGATGCTGGAAAACGTGAAAACGCAAAAATACAGCAGACACTCATGAGGCATCATTGGATAGATACGCTACAACCTGTGTGAACACCTGCAACAGCACTGCCAAATTAGATAAAGGTCATAAATTTAGGTAAAAGCAAGGACATTTGTTGGTTTGGGTTTAGTGAAGTAGATTCTAGAAAACAACTGCTGTTGTCTGTTTGTAAAGATAATAACCATGATGCCACTATCTTAAGTGATAAAACAAGGAGTTATAAATACAGTGGCTTGCTAAAGTACACTTTATCACATTACAACTACAAATTGCATCTTATTTTATTGTGATCTTATGTAATGTGTCAGCCAACAGTAAAACTTAACTAAAGAGTGAAAGGAAAGGGATACAAGGTTCGCTAAATATTGTACCAAAAATAAAGAAAATGCACTAAGCATTTGTATCAGCCCTATTTATTTTGTATATCCCTAAACGAAATCCAGTGCAAGCAACTGACTCTAGACGTCATGTAATTAGTAAATAAGGTGCACCATTGAAAAGTCTGAGGCGCATATAAGAACATGAGTTAACAAACAATATCATGAAAACCAAGGAACAGACCAAAAAGATCTGAGATAAACAACTGCACACCAAACCTAAAACAATCCCCACCAAAACTGACAGGCTGGGCAAAGAGAGGATCGATCACAGGACTGAAGACGCCCATGGCAACTCTGCAGGAGCTAAAAGGACTCAGAGCTCAGGCCATCTCTGGTTGCAACTGCAAACATAAGCTCCTTTTTATACCATAACAGTCAGGAAAAATATCTGTAATGTACTACGACAATCTGACTTTTACTGACTAGTGGCAAAAAGAAACCTTTGCTGAAGGACATTTTCGAGGAGTCCCTGAGCATAACATCCCTTTAAACATAGTGATGGTGGTATTATTAGGGTTTTTCCTGCGTTCAAATTTGCGTGGCGACTGCCTCCAGCTAATTTTGTGCCGCCTCAGCCTGATATCGCTCTACCTCCAACTATATGGAAGTTATTTTTACTGCAGTTGCAGAGTTTTGCCACCACGGGGGCGATGTATCAGCAGCGGTGTGCAGGGGGAAGCACAGAAAAAGAAGATAAAATTGTTTTTCATAGAGTGCTATCTGTGTCCTGGTTTTACCCCACTCTTCAACCAGGTAAATTCTGTTTTTTTTTTGCATCAAAGCATATCATGTTTATTTTTTTAAAACATCCTCCGTCTCAGAGTAATGTTAATGGATTTTAGCGTTACAGATATGACCTGGGAAAATCAGCCACTACTTTAAAAAACAACCTCGCGGTGAACCAGCGCAGACAAATTATCGTAACAAGCAGTTAAAAGGTAGTCATGGTTGTGACAAGAGGAGAAAATTGCAGGCAGGGACTGGCGAGGGTCAGAATCATGGTCAGAATGCAGGACGGGACACTTTTTATGACGAGTTTTTCTCCACCAAACATGAGCCTTTTTTTAACAACCGCAGAGCGCCTTAAAATTAACGTCTGACCTACTTTTGCGCGAGCTGCGAGCGATCTGTTAAACTAAAGGTCATTTTTCTAAATAACGTACTGCAGATTACAAATGCGACCATATTTATAGATTTAAACAGGTTATACAGATAATATAGAGCTTTCCTCCCGTCTAATTCACTGGGAAACAGAAAGAGAAAATACATTTATTAAATGTGAAGAGTAGATAAACAAATGTGTATTTCAACAATAAATACTCCTCTCTGCCACAGTCATGTTTTCTTTCTGCACAGATGCTACTTTTAAGATGTTTACAGACTCCTCTCTGCTCCAGAAACATTCTGCAATGTTGCAGGTACCGTTTCAGGATGGAAAAAATTACATAATCTAAATGTTATGGGTCTGGTGGAAGATTTTTTTTTTTATTAGTTTAACGTGGATGGATGAAAAATATTAATATAATATTTTTGGTTGACTCCCACCTTCCATTGCGTGGAGAGAGCATGTCTGAAAATCTCTCCATCTTTGCGCTGAATGCAGATTATTCTCCCTATCTCAGCATCCAGCACTCCCAGACAGAGATTTGATATGTCCACCTGAAACAGCAAATTAGCTGCAGGAACCTGTTATTGCAGGACTCTGATCTGTAAATTAAGTAGAAGTTTCTCTGCACAGAACGGGCAACAACAGCATAGGTTACCAAAGTAACGCATTTTATTGTTACGCATATTCTTCTGGGGCGGATATGTATAAATTTGCCATCCTTCTGCCATATGTGGATTTTTAATGTCTGCCATTTGAGAAACAAAAGACGTAATCCTTTAGCTTTCAACTGTTATTAATTGAATAAAGGTGCGATTTTCAACACCTGTTCATACCTTCAGTGCTTATTGGGATGAAATGTGGAAAAGAATAATAATAGGCTATGAATAGTTAATAATTAAATAATTAAAGCTAATAATAATAGTTAATGTGTGGCTGCCAGATTTGTGGATAAATCTCTACAACTTAATGCACTTTCAGTTTAAAGTTGACACCTTATGTTTGTATGTATATTGTTTTAGTAAAATAATTCTTTAACATGATTATTGTCATATTCGTATTAGAACGCTTAACTAAAAAATATGTTGCCTTTAAAAAAAGTGAGTCAGTTGAATGCAGAGAATTCACGGGTGTGTTGGCGAATGGTCAGGATGGTACCACCTCTTCCTCGATTCGAGCCAGGAAAAACCCTGATTATGATGTGGGGAGGCTTTTCTTTACCAGGAGTTGGGAAACTTTTTAGAGTTGATAGAAAGAATTATGAGGCAATCCTGATGCAAAGGTTAACCTGTGTTAGTCAGATTGACCTACGTTCAAATGAGAATCTATGGTAAGAATTTTCAGTCTGACTGAACTTGACATATTCTATAAAAAAGAAAGACAAATGTTTCAGTCAGGACAAATACTCAAAAATACTTATAAGGACTGAATGTGTGTACATTGCATACCCTTCCCGAATTTATTTGTAAAAAAATTTTGAAACTGATTAATCTCTTGCCTTCCACTTTGCATCAGTTTATTACCAATCACAGTTAAAAACACTGAAGATCAAGGTATTTTACTAGAGGCTGTATTTCTAAGGCAACTGGCTCCATTTGGATTTGCGAGTATCTTTAATAATGAACCCCAGTTCCTTATTTCTTGTATCCATGTGAGCTTTACTGGTCTACAAACCCGGCAGTAACCTAGAAGAGGGGCGGTTGTTGCACAGTTGGAGTTCTCTGAAGCTCAACAGTCAAATATAGACTATGCATTATGTAAGGCTTGTCTCACTTTACAAGTTAAATGGGTGTAGCAAAAAATAAACAGTTTCAGCTAAGGTTATGTGAAATGTTTCATTAAATAATAAGACACAAATGCCTTTAAGCTGTGTGCGATGTAGAACCGAATCATTTTAAACAGAGAAACTGTATATGTTTTATTTTATATTTTTATGTCCCCAAACTGATCGGTCACATGTAAGGAATATCCCCATTCATGTGAGTTTTTTTCCTACCTACAGAGAAGCCTGCATGTAAGGAGGCGTTTGTTTAGGCCTGGTAATAAAAAACCCCAAGCCTCCTTCTTCAGATCTGGGGCTTAAATCATGTTGCCTCCAGGTCCACATCAGCAGATGTCTAACCCTCATTTAACAACACATTTAAGAAAATAAAGGGGTATCTTTCTTTGAAACAGAGTTCATGAAAGCAGAAAAAATAAACCTCAAGGTACAAAAGGCTTGCCAAAAGGATTCATGTTGCCTAAACATTCTCAACTGTTGTTTACTTATTTATTGGGATTTCATTTGACAGACCAACAAAGTAGCTCAGAAATGTGATGTTAAAGAAACGTGATCCATGGTTTTCAAGGTTTTTTTTCTTTCTTTTTACAAATAAAAATAAAAAAGTGTTGTGTATGTGTGTTCAGTCTATTTTATTCTGATATCCCTAAATGGATATCTGGAAAGTGTGGCATATTTTTTTTTACTTTGTCTCGAGTCAATACATTTTACAGCCATCTTTTGTTGCAACTGCAACTGCAAACATCAGCTTCTTTTTGTACCATAACCCTGTTACACTAAGATGTTATACTGTATCCCACACTCAGAAAACAGCACATCTCTCCTAGCAGTATTATCTAAAACAAGCTTCCTTCTTCATTTTCTTCTTCTGCCTGTAATCTGACTTGGTGATTTTCTTTGTCTGTTGTGTGTTTGGTGCCACACTTTAACAGGAAGATGTTAGCATGCAAAAATCTAGAAATGTGGGGTCGACAGAAACGTCTGCTGAGACTCTTAGCGATCTCTTGTGGGAGGATACAGGCGTCGTTATTTAGCACACAGGCTTCACAGCCAAGAACACAGATGATCCGACTGGAATTGTGTCTTCGGTATTAGGGTCATTGTACTACTCAAAGGTGGATCTCCCCAACTCTCAAATCTTTTTTAGTCTCTAACAGATTTTGTTCCAGTGTTACAGCAAACTACAAAGTGTGAAGTTCATATGGATTTCTTTCAACCATAATGCTCGTCTTGCCAGCCCTGCTATTAACGACTACACTTTTTCATCCCTAACTCTACTGGTGTGTTCCTTGTTTTTCGTCAAGCTGTTTGGTCACCGATAAACTTCTTGTTCTTTCATAGAACATCTGGATTTCTCACACAAGATACAATAAAAAATATGTTGATGTTTTAGACTTGAATGTGACAAAACATTTTTTTTTATTCAAGAGATGTGAATACGTTTCTAAGCCATGAAAAGCAATATAATTAAGCTGCAAACCAAACTCGATTGTTAAGAAGATGAGCTGACAGCTAAAATCAGTTAGCAGACACTGTTGCAATAACATATCCAAACAGAAAGGAGCATATCAAATTTGCATCAAATTTATTTTGTAATTAATTTGTGTAGACATGGGTGCCTACTGAGGATTTTGCTTAAATAGATATTTGTTGCATCCTTTTCCTGGAACATTAACCAGAATGTAGAAGGAAGACCCAGTTAGCAGCGGATTTTAATTTGTATTCCCAGAAATCCTGATTGCCATCCCTTTCCAGTACCCGGTAGATTTCCCCATCTTTAGATGGAGGAAGAGAAAGAGAAGTCACTTGCCAGATAGCAAACGCATCAGCTCTTTGGATGCCTACAAGGGTTAAAAAGCACACAACGTACCTGGTCTGAGTGATAGCGCTTGACGTCTGAAACAGCAGTATAATCTAATACTGTAGGGTCAAACTCTGGTCATAAAAAAATCCTACAAATAGCACCTTCTTTGGATCACCATCCAGACATCACCAGGGCACGCTTCAGGGCACGAAGTCCCAGCTGAATTTTTCAAAAGCAGCCTGAATTCTTACAATCTGAGGGAGAACAAATGTGAGAGACAAATACATCTTTATGAATATAAAACAGGTTTTAAAATAAAAACAAACCTGGATTGTTTCCCCGGATTCCGTGAGCCCAGTGAGATTTTTAGTGTGAAAGGTGGAGCTGTGTTTGTGCAATTACTGAAAGCACACAGTAGTTATGCTACCCAGATGACAGATTGCCTTTTTGAGTAACTCACTCTGAAGATAATTTCTTCATGTTTGAGATAAACAAAAAACACTTCAAGTAACTAGGGATGGGTATGGTTTAGTTTTTATCAAATCCCAGTACCAAACTGGCATTTTTTGAAACGATGCTCAAAACGGTGCTTAAAGAATGGAAAACATACAAACTTTGTCCAAAAACCCTCTTACTTTTTTTTTTAGTGGAGCTGTCAAACTGTAAAACAGTTTGATCCAATTAATCACAGGGTAGCTGTGAATTAATCACCATTCTTAAAAAAAGAAAAAAAAAACTTTTTTTTTAAAAACACTACAATTTTCAGTGTAAATAAAGGACAAATCCAGGTGCTGTTTCTCTTTTTTTAAATTAAATATAGGAAAAAAGATGGAATATTGTGTTTTGCACTCCACAATCACATATATGTGTGGTCTCATATGACAAATAATAACAAATACAGGTAGAACTAACCAAAACATATGAATATATGAATATTTGGATATCACCAGTCTGTGTTAAACATTTCATAAATCAAATGTCACAATTTACCACTTTCCCATAAGTAAAACACTCAGCAGATTCTCCGGTTTATCACATCAGGAAGTGAATGCTCTTATTGTGAAGATGTACACAGCTACTTCCCTTAATGAGTTAGCACTAATCCAAGTCCAAAAACATTACTTTAACTGAGTAATGCGCATTTTTAACGCAGTGGTAACTCTTTATGAAATGTACTGAAGTTAGAAAGTGAGCCAACAATGATAGACCAACATAAAGACGGAGCATTTATACTCTGCACCGCACACAGCCAGCTGAGATCCAAAGTGGATGGTAAGGGAAACTCCTACAGACAACTTATGAACTTATAATCATATCAACTCAACAACTTCATTATAAACAGGGCTGTGTTCTGTGTATGCGTTAATTGCGTTAAAAAAAGTTCATTAATTCTAATAATTAGTCGACCCGCGTTAATGCGTTAATTTTGACAGCCCTAACTTTTAGCAATTTTATTTGCAAAAAGAGAGCCATTTTTAGCTTTTCTGGTGATATAGGGAATCACTTTTGGCTGATGGCATGCCCAGAATCCATATTGCTTGACATCTCCGGGGGGAAAAAAGGACCGAAATAAGGCACCGAAATATGTGCTGCTTTTCGGTCTGGTTAGTACCATTTATGTCATAACATTGTCTCATTATGGCACCGGATATTGGTTCCCATCCCTGCTTGTAACTGCTGTCCACTTTATTTCTTTACACAGATAAAATGTCTCTATGAAACTATTTGCATCAAACTCCATTTGCTGTTTTATAACTAAATTATTATAATAACTATTATGGGCAGTTTTAACCCTTCCTTTCTTCTCAAAGCCATACTGGCCTGTACATTGTGCAGGCATGTGAGGAATATGTCTGTTCATGCCTTTTCAGTGACTCATCATCCACTATCTGTGTGCCTGACCTCTTTATCCTTCCATTTTATTGTCATTGTTACAAAACTGGGCCATGACCAAGTACATCAGGTTCAGTGATCCCTTTGGTTTGTTGCACAATCATCTATTTGCACATAAGAGTCTGTAACAGTATGGCAGCTATACTTTTCTCTCATACATCTGAGCGTGCAGCTTAAATCACCGGATGTTAAATCAGGAGCTCTGCCCTCTGCATGAAGTGTATTGATACATCCTGTTATGGCATTAAACACATTTTTTTCCATACCACGCGTATATTTAAAAGTTTGCTTAAACCTTCAAAATCTTCTCATTCGAAATAAGATCATTTAGATTTTCAGAAAAATACCTTGGGGGCAGCAAAAAAAAAAAGGTTAATCATACTTCAAAATAATTTAATCTTAGTCTTAATATAGCTGTTCTGTGAAGGTGTCAGAGGTTTGTTTAGAGACCACTAGAGAATAACCAGCATCATGACAAGCAAGGAACAGAAAGGTCCATGAATAAACTGTGGAGAACTTTTAGAAAAAGAATGTGAAACAAAAGCAAGATTTCACACACTTGAAGCACAGTTTAATCAATTTTCATGAAATGGTAACAGTTTTGTCAAAACTGCAAACAGTCTAATACATTGCACTTCAACTACACTCATAGGCAGGAAGATCATTGATCTGAGAAGCACCTAAGAGGTCCGTGGTAACAGCTCAGGTGTAAAAATCTGTTGTGCACTTCACATTCTGGTCACTTTATGGGCACTGTGGCAAGACGAAATACAAATACAAAGGTATGCCACACTTTTCAGATTTTATTTAAAGAAAAATTTGGAAAAAACATTCCACTTCCCAATTAAATATCCATTTGTTGGTCTATCGTGTGAAATCACTAACAATACCCTGAGGTTTGTGTTTGTAGCATGATGAAATTGTAAACTGCAGCAAGGTGCAGTAATTTGTCTGTATAAAGTTGAGGCAAAAAAAAGGAAAACATGTTTCTGTCGATAAGAGTGTGTTACTATTACAGGAGGAAACTATGTCATGAGCAACCAAAGCATTTCCCTCTGATTAAATGAGCTGTCATACAGCCTCTGCTGAAATGTTCCTGCTGTGATATTGTCTGCTCCTTTGGTACCCTGGTACACTGATCCAATTCCCTGGCACATATTCATGTTTCCATGGTTTGCTCCTTCCACTTCAACACACAGAACCAACATCTTTCCATTTGCAAGACTATGACATCCCACATCCTCTCATTTATCCACTTATCTAGTCCTTGGGATAAACATGACATAAAGTGATGCCATTTTAAACATTGGGGTGGAAAAGTTTAGGATATTCTTAATCTTTTTCTGCTTCATGAGCAAGTGTTCTTTACTGAGACAAACACATCACAACTGCAGCTTTTTGGCACTTTGACTTTGCCTTTATTAATTTAAAAAAGCAAGAAACATCAGGATAAATCAGGATTAATCAAAGATTTATCAATGATCACAGTCCACACTGCCGGTCAAGCTGCATAGTCCGAGACGGTGACCGTGGAACGACTGTCTGACCCCGCTGCTTTCTCTAAACAAGGCTCCCAGGTGAGGCTGACACAGGCCATCGCGCCCAAACACACAGATAATCAGATCCACCCAAAACCAGATTCCACAAAAAGCATTGTACAAATATAAAGATCAGTACAAAGAAAACTCTTTACACATGTGAACACTCAAGCTGCAGCCCTGTGGTACACGGGGAAATCTTCCATATGTTTAATATCTGTTTTAGTAGGCGAGAGCTGCAGAACTTTGACATTTCTGTGAAGGTTTGGTGGGTTTTGCTAAGAGAAACATGCAACATAGCTCAAATGTCTAAAAGCAATTATATCTCAGCCCAGCAGAGCTTGTTTCACCATGATCAGTTCTGGAGCACACTTGCAAATGTAGCTATACCCATTAAACTTTTTTTTTTTTTTGATGCTACAAAATTCAACTGGATTTTTAGGTAATAAATCAATACCAATTAGCAAATAACTGTGAAGTGCAAGAAAAGATATTGATGTTTCCTTAAATGTTTTATGTATCTGCGGCCGGTCTCTAGCCAGTCAATTTAGGCGGAGCCATGTGTTGGTAAGGTTACAGTTGTGCCATACTATACTGTTTTTAGATGATATCCTGGAGATTACTCAGTCAGTGAGATGTCCTGTTGTCAATGACTCCACCACTTATTTCAGAGTATCAAATTAAGAGGGATTAGATGCAAGTGCAACCCAAATATTTCACATTTCTTTCATAAGAAGTTTTACAACCGAGTTTGCCTTTCCATGCAAATATACAGTTATGTACGTGTTTGTCCTTCTAAAAATCCCCATGAAATGGTTTAAATTTTCTTATTTTAATTTGACATATGTGACAAAGTTCAAGAACTATGAAGTATTTTGCTAGGTAATGAATGGACATTTCAGTGTTTGGTTGGTAAATATTTCAGCGTCTGCACTCGGCATTGCTGGTTTGTTCTGCCCAGCACAGGGTTAATTATATCCAGCCTCACTGGCCAGCAGAGAGACACACTTTTAGCTTAGCAGTGATGCTGACAGCAAGCTCTGACTCTGAGTCACCTGCTTGGTTCAGAGAAGAGCTTCACTTCACTTCTTCTCTATTCGGCCCAGACCAGAGAGCCATGAGAAAAAGACTTGTGAGGGTGTGACGCACGGCTGCACACATGACAGCACTGCCAAACAGATCTCTGCAAAGGGGAAAGAGGTACAGTGAGTCATGTACGGAGCGGATGGCAGCCAGCGGTAAAAAGATGGCGTGTTATGTCTTTGAGGAGTTATAATGTGTTAGCGTTAAGTCAAAGTGATGGCTTTCCCCTTCTGTGCGGGTGCAGCTTCATGCATTCATGGGAAATCATGACTGATTTTTTTTTCTTTGCAATAGCAAAATATCACACTTACATTTATCCAGTCTGTGATTTAAGTACATTTGGACAGAGTTCACTTAGAAAAAATATCACTTCCAGAAATAAACTTTTAACATCAAATCTGGTGAACCAAACTTTCTGGTATGGTACCGATACTTGGAACAACCGTCTTTTGGTATTAGAACATGCTTTTCTCTTCTTCTATAATATTTCACAAAGCCGAGACATACAGATAAAAGGATCTTTGACCATTCCTCTTTGTAAAAACCTTATATATTATCCACAGTTCAGGTTGTTCCATTGAGGTCTTTTGAGCTCAAAAACCAGTTTTTCAGCAGGATGGTGGTGGTGGTGGGGGGTGGGGGGGTCTTATGCTGCATTCCATTTGTCTCGGAAACCCGGGCGTCCGAGATGCTGTACACAAGAACGTGGCGTCATTCCCGACTTAAAGCATTCCAGTTTGTCTCTGTCTCGCTACACTCCGAGTCGTAAAGAACATGGACGCTTTGAGGGCAGCAGCTGTCGAGGGGCGGGCTAGTTATTGCTATTGTTGTTAGCGGCATAGCATCTTCAGCAGACCAACATGAAAAACAAAGCTGTACATTGTAATGCATGCACAGCAAGGCCGTGCAATGTATAAACTGGTGACCGGATTAAAGCAGAAATGTAGTCAAGTGTGTAAGAGCATTTAAAAACAACACTGAAATGACCAACAGTGAAAATACATCTTACCTACGGGCGCACCCATCTTTGTTCTCCGATGTGTACTTCCTACTCGATCTACTCTCAGAGCTCCAAGTTGGAGTCGTATATTCCGACCTAAAGGGGGCGTGTCTCGGTAAAATGACTCGAGACAACTGCGAGATTTCCGACTTTCCGACTCGGAAAGGTTAACTGGAATGCAGCATAAGCATTGTGTTGCAGTTAGCCAATCAGAGGACAGAAAATTGCATGTCATTAATTTTAATGAGGAAATCACCCAAATGGTGGTGCTTTTCCCCACCCACTGCTGGGCTGAGCTGAAAAATTGTGTGGGAGGAATTTCTTTTCTTTTTTTTCACATAAACAGACAGAGACGGCATTCTTTCATACTAGAGAACAAGAAAGAAAAATCATAAAAACTACATGTACATGAGACCTTTAAGACTTGTCTTTGGGCTTTTGGAGGTGAGAAAAGGTCCCAGCACCACAGATCATCCACTACATTTAGCAGAGAATAAAACTGGCTTTTCCACATATTAAACCTTTGTTGATTCTAATAAGTCAATCCTAACTCATCTTCCAAATGCACATGGTTCCAGAAGAAGCTAACCAGCTTTTTACATTTGTGCAGTTAAGACAGATTTTTTTTTCTTTTCTTTGCATGTTTCCAAGAATTAACATGTAGATACCATGTGATGATGGAGACCTGATAACCACTGGATGCCACTCGTTACCACAGTTCTCTAATTGAGAACTTTGATTAACTTAGTTACCTCTTCATTGTGTGGCAGGAAGATAAACTCAAGTCTGCACACAGCCTTGTTGGTAACACCTCCAGTAGTAATAAAGGTTTTATCTAATGCTTTCACTGTAGATAGGGGCATGAGTGGCCATAAAGATCAACCCAACTGTTTTACCTTAAACATGTTTGCTCGTCTTTTCCGCCTTGAAAATTGACTAACATACATGGACTTTTGTGTTATGTCATATTCATACCCCAGTGTCATTCAATGCTAAGTAAAAGTTCCTGGAGACTCTGATCAATTTAATAATAAACTAAATTGAAGCTTTAGTTTAGAAATATTTTGGGATGCCAATAAACAAGGCACCAGTGATTCTGTAAAAACAATGCTCCTATTCAATTAATGAGCTCAAGTGGGCTTATTTATTTTTCTTTCTAAAAATGATCTGCAGCAGCCTATAAGAACTGGCAATCCTTAAATCAAGAATACTTTTAAACAAACCCATTTCAAAAACCTGTCTAATGGGGGTCTCACCTTATAAATCACAACCCTTAAACTGATTTATTTTTCATCTCTTTAAAAAAAAAAAAACTATAGAGGTCCCCTGTGCGATGAGTGGTTCTGTTTAAAATCCAACACATCTGCTGAGGTTGTTCTATTTTGGCTTTTTTCATTCGCTGCGACATTGAGACAAAGCTTTGACCATCTGTGTTTTGTTTGCTTGAATTACACAGGTTGTCATGCTGACCGTCCTTTGAAGTTAAATGATTTAATATGTTCAGAGAAATAGACTGAAATCCATTAATCCTGTCATGTTTCAAAGCAGACTGAGATATGGTGAGAGCGGACCTCGAAGTGCGAATCTTTCAAGTCTATCCAATGTAAGACATCATTTCTACCGAAAAAAACAGCTGCTCTTTCTGTTCCTCCTGTGTCTCTGTTCCGTAAGCCCTGTTGATGACTAAAACGTATAAGTGAAAATAGGATCGATTAACATGTCTGCATGTAAGCTGCTCGCTTTACATATAAAACTGGCTTGGCATGGAAGAAAAAGGAAATGATTCATCCTAGCATTTCATCCTGGTTTTTCGCATCCTGCATTCCAACATCCCTCCTTTGTAGCAGGTGGATACATCTTTTTAGTCCTGCACATGATTTCATGTTTTATGACCTTGTGGAGAATGATGCATTCCAGACCTTTGGATCTGTGTTGAGCATTTAGTGCGTTCCAGCTGTTTTCTTCACCCTGCACACAGTTTTTGTCTTGCACCTCTGAGCACATGAGGTCAACATGCATCTTCTCATCATTTCCATGAGAGATCTGTCAGGAACAATCAACTTTCCATGACACCCACTTTCATTCTTACAAAGGTCTGTGTAAAGCTGTCAGCCGGTGAAAAAGAAGTTTGTCAATTTGTTTTGGATCACTGTGTTTGTAATTGCGTACATTTTTGAGGAAATAAATAACCCTGAATAAACAAAAATGAATGTTTATTGTTCATATGATACAGTCGTACTGCTACACTGCACAATACAAACAAGTTTGTTCATACAAGCACTGCTTGGAACCGTCTACACAACCAGGCCTGGCTGCAGACTGATGACTTAGCTAGGCCAAAGTGAATCTTCACAAACTCACAAGTAATAAACACGTTGAAAGCTCAAATACAAAAAGAATATATAAATAAATCAAACCAAAAAGGCATTTCTCCTATTCATGTCTACATTACTACAATAAGACTGAACTGAATGTTCTGTTCACATCCTGCCCCCTAGTGGAAGGTTTCCCCTCATGCCACCTACTCTATAATAAGATTATAAAGTTTGAGATTTCTGAGACAATGTTCATGTTGGAGAGATCTGACTAGAGGCTGTGGTGTAGACAAACTGATAAAAACACAACAATTCAGAAATATCCCTGCAGAAAACATTAAACATGTACCGTGTCAGCAATAAATACTGTTACATTTGTATAAAAAAAAAAAAGATTTGCAAACATAATTTAAATACCTGTTTTAGACAGATGTAAAACAAAAAAGAAAAGCTACCCATTTTATCCAGTTTCACATGAAAAATCTGGAAAAAAAATTGAAATAGTTATATTTTCCCTCTTTAGCTTCCTGATGTACTGAGCCCAGGGACACTGAAAAAATAATAATAAAAGATTGTGCGACAGCCTTAGATACATTTTAATAGATCCTGCAAATGTTTCATAAAGCAAGAGCAAAAGCAAACTTTAAAAAGAAATGGGTGGATGGAAACAAAAATGTCCAGCTTGGTCTTTTACTACACTAAATAAAGTGAGAAGTGCAAAGCCGTATAATTATCCCACAAGTGTTGCTGCACTGATATTTGCCCCCGTCTGTCAGTGGATGACTCAAAATTAGACGTGCAACTTTTATCGGTCCTTGCTATTTGTAACTCTTGCTTTGCCCTTTTTTTTTTTTTAGACATTACTAGAGTTGTACATCTTTTAAATTATATAACAAACCACAAGAACTAAAAAACCTTTCAATGGTGGAGCTGTTCTGATAAAGATTCCACCAGATTCCAGCTTGATGCTCTAGCAAGAAAATGTATGTCGTAAAAGTAACTCACGATCTTCAAAAACTTTTGGATCGTCTCACAAACATATCTTGGGGTCTTGCTGAAGTACCTTAGAATCCCATAAAATGTTTGCAGGATCTAATTAAAATAATCTTGGATCGCCTGAAAGCAACACAGCGTCTCACGGAAGTAACTCATAGGATCCCTAAACATTTGTAGGATTTCACAAAATAAATCTAATCTACAAAAAAAAAAACTTTGCACGGTCTCGTAACAGTAACTTGGCGTCTCTTGAAAGTTTGGCATGATCTAGAAAATATAAGTCTGACTTTCACACGTTTACAGAAAAACTAAAACGCATTTCTTCCCAAGCCCTGTCCATCTAAAACAAGTTCTTCAAACAAAGACAGAACGATGTAGATGACAAGAAACTTTAGGGCGATGTCTGAGGCTGTTCAAGTTAAAACCACTCAATATCCGGAGAATTTAACAAACTCCAACTCTTCCTTTCTGGCTTCTTGCTTTAACAACCAAACTGAAAAGTCTGCCCGACTTTACACCTCTGTTTGCATAAGATTTCAGCAGGAACTTAAACACTGAGGTTCTGTGAAAAAGAGTGCTGGGACGTTTTTTCAGGTGTCCTAAAAAAGATGTGGAAAAATATCTCTATATTGTGCTCTCAAGTGTTACTAAGATTCCCCCTTACATTTTGAAGGACGTGTACAACCGGACACTAGGGAGTGAAATTAATGGTGACCCCCCTCGCAGGGACATTATGGGACACTACATTCCAGCATGCATCATGATCCCCTCCTCTGACAAAGTGTATCCAAAACCAATGCCTGATGAGAAACAGCAGCAACCTGTGCAATGTGAGAAGCGTTACAGTCCGCCGTTAAACTCCTCCTCTGCTCCGATGGTGACTGAGCGCCCTCATCAGTGCGGGACAAAACTAATGTCGGGTCCATCCCCCAGAACCAGCACGTTGCGGCTAAGCGTCGGCGAGGGAGAAGCCAGGCGGAAGGCCGGATTGATCGAGTGTAGCGAGTCTCTCCTGTTGCTTTTGCTGAAAGGGGGGCAGGGGTCAACGGCAGCCTGGCGGGCGAGCTGCCGCGAGCAGCCAGAGGAGAGCGAGGGAGCCGCGGTCGCTGGGGCGCTGGAAACCTCCCGGACCAGAGGGCTGGTCTTCGGGGTCCCTGAAGGGCACAGGCCGTGAAAGTCAGAAGAGTGGAGCATCCTCTCCAGTGCGTCCTTTGTGCTCTGTGTGCACTGCGTGAAGACAAACAAGCAAGCAAATCAAGAGCAAAGACTTTAAAGAGGAAGGGTGTGTTGTCAAGGGTTAAAATCATTCTTAACAGTGGAAGCAATGAGGCAAGACTGTAAGAAGATGCACATGGCAGAGCAATGGAGGAAGTGAATTAGAGGCATGGAGTGACCTTAGAGAGCACCCTTACACAAACCAGGATCCCTGACAAGTTGGAGGTTCCCTAAAATGCAGAAAGCTTTATCTGAAATCTGATCATCCACTACAACTCTTTTAACAGAAACACAAAGAAACGCTTTTATTCCAGTTCCTTCTGACCAACTTGCTAAAAAAGTTGATAAACCTAGAATTAGGAGTTCCTAAATGTGTCTGAAAGGCCGAGCACACTATACAAGTAACACTATTTTTTTGAAAATTGAAAGCATTATTTTTACGTGTAAAACTTGAATTATTAAAAAAAGCATTAAAGTAATACCTTTGTGAATTAGTAACTTAAGAGATATTGTTACTGGCATGCCTGTCTTTTTTTATACATAACTGTAGTGTTTCATACACTTATCTAATATAGGTGGCAGCTAAATATTGAAATCTGTTTTAAAATTAATTTAAAATGAGCAAGTATTAAATCATTTAACAATAACATACGATAATACGTTTCAGCAGAAGGTGGATGCATCGCAAATTATAAAAAAAATAATGTTTCTAGTAATTAATTTAAAAAATTTAATTGAAATTTGTATTATAGTACTTATTCACTGCACAAAGAGTGAAATATTTTAAGACCGTTTTCTGTTAATGTAGATTATTACTCACAGTTGATTAACACCCCCCCAAAAATTTTTTTAATATGATAAAGCCTTGTCACCAGATTTGGATTTTGTGTCTCTCCCCTCTTCCTCCAGTCCACTGATCAACAATCTTTTTCTCCTTATCCCAGGTTAAGACAGTTCAGAGATCGTCTCTGATTCAGGACCAACTTACAATAGTTTCAGCCGTTGTCCTGCACACATCTGTCTGTGGTTGCTTTGGACGTTTGATTTGTCTTTTTATTGGTCCTATGTGATGTAACGCTTTGATTTACAAAAAAAAAAAAAACATTTTGGGTTGTCATTAGCTGTACAAAACAATAATGATTAAAAGGATATAAATGCTTGAAATACAACACAATATGCTTAATAACTCCATGAGGCAGATTTCTTAAACTGATTTACCAAAGTTAATAAACTTTTCAGTCTATAATCAATTGAGATTCACATGTGATTTAACGAATTGGCATGAAAAATCTGAGATATTTAAGACTTAATGCCTTAAGTTAAGATTGTCAAATTTAAGCGATTTGTTATTTGATTTTTTTTTTAGGATCTTGCAGAAACCTGTTCAATAAAGTGAGACTATTAGGGAGGCTGAACAGTAATCTTGGTTTATAAAGTAGAAACCCAAGCAGTACTGGAGGATGAAACCTCCAGCGCCAAAAGAAAACATTAATAGATTGATGTTATGTGGGTGAGTATGTTTTCAAAAATAATCAAGTTAGTCAGTGAATGTGCTGAAAAATCAATTTTGCTGAGAGTGAAGGATTCAGAATACATCTTCATTCAGATTTAGGCTTAGCTGCATTTCAGAAAACTTTGCTAGAGATGGGGTGTGTCTTAAGCTGACTCCGCCAGTGTTTCTGCTTTAAAGAGCAGATGTGGTCACACATGCTCAAGGACAAGTTTCATTTAACTAGATCATCAGCCCCTAAACAGCTAAGGGGATCTTGCAGTGAGTGAGCAAACCTTAATGAGCGCAAACATGATCAGTTGTGATGAAGCATGCAGACTCACATTTAGGCAACCATGAGTGATCCAAACCCTAAGACACCAATCACACAATCCGCACAAGCTGCGTCTGGCTCAATTAGTAGTGCAGAAAGTAAGCAGTAGAAAAGGAACTGACGTAGTGAAAGGAAAGTGATGAGATGTCGGGATTGGTTTAACACTGACCCCTACTCTTACCATCCACTGTCTATCTGCAGCACTACCCTTCAGGCTGTGCAGGACAGAGAAAATTCCTGACAGTTCTCCTCCTGGCAGGGTGGAACGGATACAGTACACAACACAGAGGGTAAGATTTTCCATGTTTCACAGTTACAGTCATGGTAAAAAAAAAAATGAAACAGAAAGCAAACCCTCCATCAGCTGAAGTGTTTGCTACAGAACTGATCTGTTGCTTACCAGCTCCTAGAATACACCTAAATCAGAAAACTACCTAACTACCAAATGCACCATGACATTACTGACTAAAAACTGAAGGCACAATGGAAATGTTTGGGAAAAGAAGTAGACTCAAGAAACCTGAACATGCTGAGTTCCAGTCAGAAGTTTGAGTACACTCATCTCCTTTTTTCTTGTGGAATGACACAACAAGCAGCTTAAACTGGTTTTAACAATAGAATAGAATAATCCTCTCGTAGTCCCACAAGGGGAAATTTGGTCGTCACAGCAGCCAAAAAAACAAAAGATATGCAAACGTGTTTAAACTCACTCCAAACAATAAGTGGTGCACAAATTTATATTTTATGCACACTGGTACGAATCCATCAAAGTTATCCCATCTAAATAAACTTAATAGAGCGGGCAGACTGCTCCTTAGGAAGGACATATTTTTTTATTTTAATTGATTGTTTCCCATCACAGACCCAGCTTTAAGGAATAGCTACATCTGCTAATCGTAGTTCTAAGAGTCTCATGTTGGCCTGCTTTTTTATGTGAGTTTGCTTGGGATCATTGTGTCCAGGTTTCAACAATCTTACTCAAACTCTTCCCTACAGATGGAAGAAAACTGGTGAAGATGTTTAGGAATCTGGGGGAATAGAAGTGTCTTCTGTCCATAGAAGCCTGAGACAGAAAACATGGATTGAGACATTGTTCAGCAAACAATGAGCCCCTGCTCCAAAACTGACACCATTAAATATACGGCTACCCCAGATGGAGAAACTGCAAGCTCCTCTGGAGAAATCTCGCCGCCATTTGGCAGCAGTGATATGATTTTCTATTGAAGTAGTCAAGATAAGGCTTTCAAACTTAGGAACTTTTCAAGCACAGTGGAGCTAGCATCATGCTGAGGGTCTGCTTTACTGCCAGTAATAAGTTGAATTATTGGGTGGATTTCGATGCGCTCAAACACAAATTAAACTGGTTTTAGAATAAAGACAGGGCAATGGCAACCTTGGAAAGGCTCCAGCCTCAGCCCTCCTGTGAATAAAAGCTAATTCAGTCCCAATAAAACTTAGATGAACTTCCCCCGTTCTGAAAAGTGGTTCAGTAAAAAAAAGTTCTCTGGAATCTGGTAAGATACATTTATCTGAATGTATGCAGATATATTTAGCCTGTGTGTAATTTTTATCCTCCATCGATAGAAATTATTCCACGCTGAGAAAAAGCAGGCCTAATTGAAAGTAGAGCTGAAGAATAAAAGATAACATTACATTACAAATATTATTAATGAATGTGATCACAATATCAGTTCACAGCTAACCTACAGTTTCTTATATCATTTCGAACATTGCAAAGTCGACAAGAGTCTCCCTCATCTTCAGGATTTTGTTGACCAAGATCCAGATCAGATTCAGACATGAGGGACATTAAAGGCAATTCTAAACGGCCAAAGATTACCCCTGCAGAGATGCTTCATGAAAAGCACTTATAATATCATATTTAACCAGATATCACATCTAATCAGTTCTTTACAAGTGTGCACAAGTTGTATTGCAGGACGATAATTCTATGTATATGATAACACTCTAAAAGTCCCGAAAACAATAAGACAACAATGAGAATGAGGAGTGTATGCAAACTTCTGATACAAAGTGATTGAAATAGAGAAAACCCTAGAATTTAAAATGGGGGTGTTTTTTTCTTACCATATGGGCAAGCAAAAGATATTCAAATGTTCATCACATCTAAAAATCGGTTGTCAATAGCACACAAAAAAATGAAACTACCCATTTGTTCAAATTACTTAACCCTAATATGTAGTTTCTACATAAATATGTTTGGTAGATCTACATAACTAAATTGCGTTCATTTTATTTAAAGCTTTAGACTGACTTAACAATTTTACTTTTAAGTAACCTAATTCAATTAGGTGGAACCTGTTGACCAAATAAATTTAATTAAAGTCAACATTTCAGTTTTTTGAGTGTGATGAAAAGCTTTCTTTTTAAACTGTTAAAACATCTCCAAGTAATATATAAAAGAAACAAGACTAAACTCAAAAACAGACAAAAATACAAAAATAACATTTATTTAACAAATAAAAACTTCTTTCTGAACATTATAAAAAGAAAAGCAATGGACACAGCAAATAATAAAGTATTTGTTATGCTGAAAATACTCAAGACAAAGGCACTGGAGTTATGATTCTTAGTAAAGTGCTGATAACCCAACAGATATCCAGTTAAAGGTCCTGCTAATGGAAACTGGTAATAGAACACTGCTGAGGATAAACTATCACAAGATGCAAAAATATAAATTAACTACAAGACAGTAGTTTAATAACATGGAGCATGGCAGAGAAACGTGTTTTTTTCTAGGCAAATTAATATTAAAAACTGAGAATTTAGGTGTCTGCTGTCATGTTGGCTAAATTGCTGCAGTCTGACAACCTGGCAACTAAACTCGGCTCCAATCTCAACGGGTAATATACCCAGCTGTAAAAAAAAAAAAAAAATCAAACTAAAACGTTTCTGCTCATATCCAACTCAAGTAACTGAAACACCATTACTTTGAAATCTTGACCTCTCATGGATTGAGTTATTTATTATTTGAGCTCTAGTGAAGTTATTGTGCAGTAGCTCATTGTGTGATAACAAAAGGAGATTAAAAAAATAACATATTTTACATATAAAATTAAAAAAATAGCATGGGAAGTCCATAACAACAGTAACAGAAATGTAACTCCTGGTGGTTAACTCTAAAATCAAAGGAGGGGGGACACACAGGGTGGGAGAGGCACACAGCGGGAGGGCTAACAACCACATAGCAATATGGGGGCGTTCAGGACACGGGAGGGACCACAAGCTGTTTCGTCATACCATGTTCGCATCGCTCTTGGGCGTGAACGGCGGGAGCTCCATCTCTGAGGCGGAAGCGGCGGGGATCGCCTCGTCGGGGGGGAGGAACCCTCGGCGATCAATCAGGCTGGAAGCGAAGCAGACGGTGACGCACGGTTCCAACGTGACGAGGGATGAAAGTGTAGGAATCGGCTACTCACCTTGGAGGCATAGGGCCGCATAGTGTAGCACAGCAGTTGGTTATAACGTTGTTGTAACTGTAGGGGTTCCCAGAGTCCTCTGCACCCCGTTTACTTGACCAAGATCCCTTGATCTGTTGATCAGCACAGACCAATCAACAGTCAGCTCATGATGGAAGAGCATTCTTACAGACGAATCCCAACCCAGCTCTGTCACTGTACACGTTTCATACTCACGTCCTCGTTTGTGGTGAGATTGGAGGCTACTAAGTAGGTGTGGAAGCCTGAGAGGCCCAAAATGGACCAGATGGAGAAAAAGCAAATCACCAATTCCACCACAGTGCACACAGCGTCAAGGCAAAAACAGGAATGATTCCGCTTAAATACAAGGCACAAGTAAGAAAGGAGAGTAATATGGGCTCCACACGGGAGGCGGCGAAACAAGCCAGCGATGCGCTCCGTCCCAGGAAGAATAGTGAGCCTTCCATGGTTTTCATTGGCTGTCACACGGGAGAGAACTTTGAGGTTTCGAAGCAGTGAAAAATTGAATTTTCCCCAGCTTTCTGGGATCGTGTCGCAGACTGATGGCTGATTAACAGGCTTTCGCTGAACTGCAATCTGCTGAATCAGGAGTTATGAAGCAGAGAACCATCTAAAACATGAAGGTCAGTATGCCCTGAGGACCGGAGCTGGAAAAAACACTGCTCTGTGTTGTCACGCACCTATAATTAGATAGCTGTATTTTTCTGTTAACACTGAATAGTCACACCTGCTTGCCGTGCATATTACAGATGAAATAAAACAAATCTAATCTCATTCTCTGGAATGATATATTCCTTTCCTCTAAAATTATCTTAAAGAGTCAGAAAACTGCTAATATTTTGATTAAAACCTGTTTTTGCTGGACATATGCTGCTGCTAATATACCAGTGTACCCTGGAAAGCTGTGGCAAATGCCAATTTTGTGCCAAATTTTAAACAGATGTAATTCAGCCCAAAAACAATCTTAGAAAAACAATAAAAAAAGTAGACTACACAAAGGATATCTTGCAGGACTCTCCTGAATGGCTTGTACAACGCTTTTACCGGCTTGAGAACCTGTAAAGAACAACCAGAAAACCCGATCACAACACAAGTCTAGACAGGTTAAACCCCCCTCCTTTTTAAATGGTCGAAAAACCACCTACTGAGGGTGATGTGTGTGATGACGCAGCCGAATATAAACGACGTCAGAAAAGACAGAGAGATGATGAAGCTGTAGAAATAGCGGTAGTTGCGTTTCCCAACGCAGTTCCCCACCCATGGGCAGTGGTGATCAAACCGTTCTAAAGGAACAGGAAGAACAAGAGAGAGAATGTCAGCAGCATGTAAAGTGGTTAAACAAAACAAACAAAAAAAGAAAAGGTGTGGAAGTAAAATACCTAAATGAATCCTCGTCTGGAAAACATGATATTACTGACATCTGTTTTCTTTAAAAAAACAAAAAGAGCCAACTGCAAACTAAAAACAAGTAGAGCTGCCAGGAATCTTTTTTAAATCAATCTTTTGACAAATTTCTCAATTAACAGATGAACATAAATCAGATTTTTAGCTCATTTAAAAAGGCAACCTGTGATCACTAGGGTGTGAAGAGTTTACACTAACAGCAACATTCTTCAGTCTTAAAGTTTTTGCTAAGAAGACTCAGAATTTTCAGTATCAGTGAGGCGTTTAAGGAAGAAGCTCTTAATGTGGAATAAGCACCTCAAAGGGAAACTCTTTTTTTTCTCTCTATAGAAGCATGCCAACTGATCCTCATGCTACAAATACACTGAAGCAAGGAAGGAGACCTCAGCGAGGAACGGTGAGGGCGAACATATTACAGGAAAGCTACTGTTTTACCCTTTTAAAGGATTGCAGTTTTACCCGTCACAGAAAATAATGGTTTTGGGGAGGTTGGCTGTGTTTTGGAAATCTCATTGTCTCTTTTTTTTTTATAAACTGGTCAAGCAAGAGAAGCGTTTAGCATTATCAATGCCAACATAAAATACAACATTGTATTTCCTTGCTTTAAAACGGTAAAATCCTGTCTAAGTGAAGGGCTGTGTAACAAACTCATCTCTCTCATAAAAAATAAAGTGCAGCGACAAATCCGTTCCTAATATAAATAATGACAGATCACAGAAAGGTTCTTCTGTAAAGTTATAATAAATAAGCAAGATATTTAATAATGTAACACAAAAAAAAGTAAATCAGAGTTATTTCCCTCTCATGTCTTGAAGGAGTTAATGAATCTTGCAGACAAAGTATGGACACGCTTCTGATACTGTACGACAACCTGAGGTCAAATTCACTTCCTCTTCTTTGGTCACTTCAAAAACGAGTTTGCAAAATACATAACTAAAATTTCCCCACACCATTAGGGAAGCGACTTCCACATCCTTCCAACAACACAGAAGCAGTCCAAGTTTCTTAAATAAGGACCTAACCCTAAGTAACAAGTGGGTACGTTCAGTAACCAACTTGAAAGAGCGAGTGGTGATCCTCCACAAATATTCTTACCAACACAATTGTCACACAGGCTGCAGTGGGAGGTCCGCGGAGGACGGAACATCTTACAAGTGAAGCAGTACTTGAGCTTCACCACCTGCTGGTTGATGAGGATCTCCTTGGTTCGAGGAGGGGGGCGATACGTTGAGGATCCTGAGGTATCTATCAACAAAGGCATACAAAGGGAACCATTCACTGGGAGATTTGAACAAAAAGATGCCCTCCAGCAGGCTAAAGAACGATAAGACGGAGGCATGTGTACAGCTAAGAGCTCCTCCAGGCCATTACACACCATAATAAGCTGCTTACGTCTTGGTTTCCACAACAAATGTGTCCTCCATATGGCAAAGCTCTGTTTGCTCCATCTGCCCCACTGCGTTCAAGCAATTATCTTACCTATCTGCCTTTCTATGTCTGCAGCTTCCTCTGCAGTGGCCCTGGGTAAGATGCCTGGATCTGTAAAGCTGGTTCTTAGCAGGGAGGTGACCACAAACACGAAGAGCACCCCTCCTATCACAGGTATAAAGACGGTCAGATGCTCCACCAGGAAGGGGCAGCTGTTGAAAATAAAACACACGTGTACACCTTCGTTACATGAACACAAAGCAGTCCGTAGAGTCTGCGAGGGACTTACTCGAAAGCAAAGAAAAGGCCACTGGTGACAACGATAAGGCCCAGTGTTAGAGGAAGGACACCGTTCTGTCTGGCCAGGATGAGCCGCCCGTCGCAGAAAAACATGTTCTTCCCAGGGAACACTTCCCATTTCTTCCGCGGGCGCTGCGCCTTCTTCTCGGCGTGGTTCTGTGCAGACAGCAGGGAAACGGACAGCGCCCGCGGGTCGATCTGCTGGTACTCGCAGTTTTTCATCGTCTATGGCTATTGAAGGCACGCACAAACCCGCCGTTTACACTCAGCAGACAGTCCTGTCGACATTCATCCACAAGACATGTATCAGTTCCTCCTCCTGTTAGCACTCAGCTGTCCATCCTGAAGCTAAGTCCAACTGGCTAGCCTAGCAACAAAGGCATTCCGCACCACGTAGGTCAATTTAACAGCGGGAAATATTCACGACCTGACGGCGAACAAACCAGCATGTCCGTTCATTAAATTAAACCTGTCTACAAGTATTGATAAAATATTTTCTAACGCAAACTCGAATTTGACGGAGAACGAACACAGATGTAGACAGCGGGTCGTCGGGACTTTGGTTCTCCCTTTTCTGTTACTATCGTTCAACGTACGTCATACCGAGCATAGACGCCGAAAAGTAGACGCAGCAGGAGGGTCAGAATAGTACGCCAAGGCCGCCGCCATATTGTGTGTGGCGACTTTTTGTTCAAGTTGGGTGAATACTGTTTTCTTATGATCCAGTTGAAAGAAGCGAATACTTGTAAAGTGGAAGGAAGCATTCTTTTTCACATTTCTGTTTTTACAAAAGGAAACCAGAAAATGTGTCCCTGCCATTCAGCTACTTCATATTTTGTGGAAACAACTATGTCACCAACAGCTGAATTTTTTGCTGATGCTTGCTTATTTTATTTATTTATTATCTTATATATCTGGGCTTTGGCTGGGCCATTGTATTATAGAAATATTAGGAAACAAATATAGTCTCATCAGAATCCAGCTCTTTTTACACATTGAATTTATAACACTGAATAAAAAAAATGTATTTATAGTTAGGCTACAGGATTGTGTAAGACAGAAATTCTGTGTTATAAATTAAATGTCTAAAGAGCAAAATTCTGATGACACTAGCCTACTTTTTTCATACTAAACCATTCACTAAATAATACTTTTTTTAATCAAAACCATGCAAAGCTTTCTTTTCCTTTTCTTTTTTCCAAATAAAACCATTGTAACCTATCAAGGACCAATTGAAGAACGTTTAAGTGCATTTTCCAACAAATTTTGTTTTATATTTCTTTGTTTTCCGTTTTCATATTGTTATTGTTGTCTCAATTTTCAGACACAAAAAAAAAAAAACGAAAACAAAAAAACACGCATTTACCTAACTAGATCCTATCGCTCTCAACGCAATGGACGCGATCTCTAGCAGCGTCTACTCCTTTATATCTAGGATTGCGAAAGCGTAAAAATGACGCACACCTTACGTTAAAATTAAAGGACAGAGGGGGAAAAAAATCAATAGTTGCGATTCAACAAACTCTGGGTTAGTCTCTAAAGTCTGAGTTAACTTACTCCGAGAGTAATTTGTAATGAGTTCAGTGGACCCCGAGTTTGTTCACCTGGAGGTGAGCGCACGCAGCAGCGTTCACGCGGATGGCGCCAGCGAACACAGCAAAAAGAGATCGAGCTATTTCACGGCGCTGGAGCAGCGGGTGCTCCTTCAGGCGTGCGAAGAGCACGCACACATATTTCGTAAAAAGAGCAACAAGGCAGCGGCAGCTAAAGCGAGAGAGGCCGCGTGGAAGAACATTGCTGCCCGAGTCAATGCGTGAGTCTGAATGCACCACAGCATTGATCCAACATTTATGTTCATTTATGACAGTGGCAGATAGGTGGGGGGAACTTGCGTGTTACACACAATCTGGTCTTCATTTAGGTGTAATTCCTCAGGGGAAAAACGGACTTGGAAGCAAGTGAAAATGAAGTATAAAAATATTCAGAAAGGTAAGGCATAAATACCTATATTTATTAATTCAATAGTTAATTCAACATATCATAGACTATTTTAATTTCCTATTAGTTACTTAACCCTGTACCTTACACTAGTAGGCCTACTTGTAGCTCTTGAACGTGTTTACATTTTCTGAAATTATAATCAAAAATACCAATTTATTTTGTTGGGATTGTATGTGACAGACCAACAAAAAGCGCCACTCGACTGTAACATACATTTTTTTTAAAGGCTCAGGGTTTTCAGAAAATGTTTTATGAATAAAAATCTCAAAATTGTGGTGTGCATTTCTATTCTCAGCTCCCTATACTCGGATAAACCAAGTCCAGTGCAACAATGGGCATTCATAGGCAGTGGCGGTCCTTCCTACAGGCGACATAGGCGTTTGCCTAGGGCGCCATCTAGTGAGGGGCACTAAATATTCGACGAAAAAAAAAAAAATCAATGGTTTTTGCCATTTCCATATATAACAATACTTGACATAAATATTGCTTACATAAATATTTAGTGTATATATTGTATTTATGCGAATCCCATTTTACAGTATATAATTTTGCACACGATATTTCATTGTTAATTTATTTTTGTTTGGATTCTTTAGTGTGCATTTTTTGTTCTCAGATGTTGCACTACTGTTGAAGTTAAAAGTTTATTTTTTGTACATTTATTATTGAATAGCTTTATTCTTTTTTACATTTGTATATTGTTATTTTTATGCTATCATTATTTAAATAAATGTGCAATTCTTTGGACATAACTTTATTTTTCGTGGGCAAGAGGTGCCATCAGTCAAGCTCGCCTAGGGCGCCAAATGGTCTAGGACCGCCACTGTTCATGGGTTCGCTGCTCTTTGATCCCAGTGTGGAACAAGACTGGAAACTGTCTGCTCTCAGCCTCTTTTTAGGTGGGGTCAGTTTGAAAAAGAATTGGGGACAATTCCGAACTTAAGCCAAATTTTATTAATGAAAAAAATACTTTTAAACCAAATGTTTTTTTCCTTCCACCTACCAATTATGATCTGCTTTGTGTTGGTTTGTCATATAAAAAGCAGAATAAATACCCTGAAGTTTTGTGGTCAAAATATGAAAACAGGACAATAATATTTTTTAGTAGTGCACTGTAGTATCCGGTTTATTACATACTATAATTTTGCACAATTTTAGCACAAGGCGAGTTTATGCTGGAACCACTGATTGTTAGATTACAATATATATTTTTGTTGTTGTTGAAATATTCATTCTGAGCCGCTCTCAGCCTACAGAAAACGGGCAGAAACCCGCAAAATTGATGGCGAGCTGCTGATACCGCCCCTGACAGAGGCTGAGGGCCTGGCCATCAGCCAGAGCTCCTCCAGACCTGCTTCTGAAGGCATACCTGTAGACAGCTTACCTGAGCAGAACACCAATCAGGACACAAGTAAATTTGTCAGAGGTAAGAATCAGGGATGCAACGATACTACTTTTTTCAAACCGATACAATACCAATACCGGCTACCAAATGCCGATACTTCTACCACACAAACAAAATGCTGTAAATCGGAAGACAGGTTTTAATTTCATCGCTTCTTGTTACAATAAATGATGGCGAATTAGATAAAAAAATAAATAATAAAAATTACCACAAAACAAAAAAAATCCAGTGCTTTTTTTTTCTGTGAAATTATTGCAGAGTTCTAACAGTTATCATCTCATGTTTTTTTTCAGTTAACTGATACCAATACGAGTAAATTAGAATGATATCGGCCACCGATACCCGAACGGGTAGTGAGAAATGATCACATATACATGCAGGTGTACAGGCCGAATTATGTTGTTCATCCACCTTTCTCTCCCCAGCATTTACAGATGGTGTTGTTTATGTCGTTGAGTCTCCAGCCACGGCAACGAGGGAAGAAACTGCAGCCGTAAGTGCTCTGTACTCTGCTGTTCCTCCACAAGACCTGTTCAAAGGTGACTGAAACATGATGTCTCCTTTGCGTCACAGAACGAGGATGTTCCATCTGGCGCCACCGAGAAGGATGCAAAGATTCCTACTGAAGTAGATTGTAGTGCTCCGTCTCGTTACTACTGCTAGTTCTATACTTACGTTCGTTCACGACTTTTACGTTATTCTTTGACAGAGAGCTGCCGGCCACTTCCAGGATGGGATCCCTTCAACCTCCACAGCGCAGCTTGACACGGTGGGTTGCTTTTTGTTTTTCGGTAAAAACTAGGTTAATCCTGCATTTCAAGCAGTTAAAAACATAAACGATCCTCCATCTGTTCCCCCAGTTATCGGTAACTGAGTTATACAGGCAGCATCTCCTTAAGACGATTGAGAAAACGGATAAAGAAATCATATATTTGGACCGCCAAATCAGGAAAGCAGACCTTGAAATTCTCTTACTGGAGCGTCAGTTAAGGTGGGTGCATTTTTCTCACACCTCAAACATGCGAATGGTTGAAACAGTGTTACACATCCTAATATTTGTATATTTTTCTTCCTGTAGGGAATAGAAGAAGCCCAAATGACTGGGATTTTTTGGTTGTTGTTCTAAGCCTTGTTTGGAGACTGTCCTTCCAACTGGGATGCCTGCAGGGAGGTTCTTGCAAGGATCTACGAGCTGGTTTTCTCAACCTGAACTCTACGCCTGCAACGCTGAACTCCCAGCTCATGGCTGGAGTGAGAGGACTTCCGTTTGTCGCCCAGCTGGTGTTTGTGAAATCCTCCTGTTAGTACATGGTGTAGCAGCAAAAAACATGCACATAGATTTAGATTTATTAGTACATCTGTGGACAGACTACAAGTGGGATTCGCATGTTATGTGTACTGTTATTTAAAAGCTACTTAATATACATTCAATGTTTTCTTAACACAAATCTGCCAAAGTCAAAACATCAACACAACGCAGTTATTCATCTAGATGTGGTGAAGTCCAAACAAGGCGCGGCTGTAACATATTTGATAAATTGCTGATCCATTGCGACTTTGCTTCCCTCGGGTTTATAGAAAACTATGAAGGTAAAAAAAAGAAGTATCTTCAATCAAAAAAATATATTTTCAATCAAAGAAAAAAAGTCTTGCAAAAATATAGTTAATACTAAAAAATGAATCTGAAAAAAGTTTATATTTGATTGGAAATGTTTTCTTTGATTGAAGTAATTTTTTGTGTGTTTGGGCTAAATTATGGGTAGGACATTTGTGTCTTTATAATTCAATAAAAAAAGAAATCACTACAATTAAAAAATATATATTTTCAATTAAAAATGAATCACTTTAATAAAGAAAACTATTTTCAATCATAGAAGAAAGTTTTGAATGCAAAAAAAAATATTTGCACATAAAAAAATTGCATTTGAACACTTGACCGAAAATGTTTTTGTTTTTTTCGATTTGAGTTGCTTATTGTTTGGAATGAACTGACAAAAGTTTTGAGGTCCGTTTTTTCGATGTAATTATTTTGAAGCAAACATCCCACAGTGGGCGGGTGCTTCCCCGTTGCACGTTTGATTGACAAGTGTCTACACCAATGACGTCTTTTTTATTTATTTATTTTTTTTACATGTCCTGTCTAGCAGTTTGCCACTCAGAATTGGTGTCTGAGTACCAAGTACAAGCCCAACAGATTTACTTTCCCAAGCAGAGTATTACAGCTATTAAAAAAATCTTTATTAGTGATTACTGAGGGTTCAAATTCCTGAAGTCATGGACACGAAACCGAGACAAGAAGGAAGAAAGGACGAAGGTGAAGAAAAGAAACCGGACCAGCAGAGGCGCGAACCGACGACACAAGACAGGGAGGCAAACAAAGAACACAAGAAAACATCCCGGGCCTCCACCTCTGCCGGACGGCAGAGAAGCGGTAAAAGAAAACAAACAAAAACAACGAACTGAACAGAACCATCCTGTTCGGGAGAGCGCCTGTGCTAGATGGTAAAAGCCTCCCCGTCAACAAGAGAGGCCCCAAGCACTGCCAGCGTCCCGAGGGCCCCCGCGCTGAGGCCGGAACCCGGCGCAGCACCAACTCAGATACCCCGGACATGCCGCGCCGGGCACGTGAGCAGACCGAAGCCCCAGGCGGCCAACCCCCCAGGCCGACACCCTCCAGCCTTGCTACTACCGCCCGATGGCCAGGAGGCAACTGAACCCAGCATCCCCACCCACCAGACCACACCCCACCACCCGGTCAGTCCACCGCGGAGGCCGACCAGCACCGGTCAAAGGGCCCCCACCCCAGCACCACGCAGAGTGCTTAGACCAAGACCCAGGAGCCATGTCCAGTGCCAATTTGACTGATCGGGCCCAGAGATGCCGGCCACCCGCCACGGCCACCCGCTGACACCCCGACGCGCAGGCGCGGCAAGGGGCCATCGGGGAGCCAGCAACAAGAACCAGCCCAGGGAGATGGAAAAGGCAGCAGCGCCCACCGGCCGACCACAGCCCCCCCTAGCCGGCACCAGCGGTCCCCCCACCGGTCAAGCCCCGGCCAGGGCCACAGGCCGGGGGGCACGCCGCCCCAGAGCCCCGAGCCCCAAGCCACAGGCCCAGCCCAGAGCAGCACAGCACCAGGCCAGTAACCAGTGTCCGCCAGCACGACCCCCCTCGTCTTTCTGACGAGCAAGCAAATCTCAGTAGCCAGCAACTTTTTCATTCAAAAGTTTTTTTCTATGATTCAAAATAGTTTTATTAGTGATTTTTTATGCATTTAAAATATTTGTTTTTGTTTCAAGTGACTTATTTTTTGATTGAATTATAAAGACACAAATGTCCTACCCATAATAAAGCCCAAACACCCCCCAAAAAAATACTTCAAAGAAAACATTTTCAATAAAAAACAGGGTTCAAATGCAATTTTTGAGTCTCAATTATTTATTTTCTTTCAAAAGCGTTTTTCTATGATTGAAAATTTTATTTAAGTGGATCTTTTTATAGAAAAAAATCATTTTTTGGTTGAACAACCCTTTTTTTTAGACACAAATGTCCTACCCATTTATATGACCAAAACACAAAAAACATCACTTCAATCAAAAAAGCTTCACTTAAATCAAAGAAAACATTTCCAGTCAAAGATAAACTTTGTTCAGATTCATTTTTTAGAGTCTCAGCTATATGTTTGTATTTAAACACTTTTTTTCTTTGATTGAAAAGTGATTTTTTTTTTTATTTGGAGTGAAGCTTATTCTGATGGATTCATTAAACTTTTTTTGATTGAATAAGAAAGACACAAATCTAGCTTCATAGAAAACAAAAACAATTGAAATATTAAGTGAGGGTAAGTCGTGTGGACAAAAAATTCCTTGTATATGTCAGAGGTCAAAGGAGAATGGGCAAAGTGGTTTGAGATGATGGAAAGGTAACAGAAGCTCAAAGAACTGTGCGCTACAAGAAAGGTATTCAGAACACCGTCTCTGAAGACAGCCTTAAAGCAGATGGAACGCAGACAAATACAACTGGAACAGACTCATAAAATCAGGACAATACATTTAGTATGTATGAAAAGACACTAGCTGAGTCTAATTTTGCTTTGTTACCTTAAGTTGTGAAAGCTGAAATCTGCAAATATAAATAAAAGACTGGCAGTATTAAAATTACAGAACCAAAAGTAAAAAAATTTTAGCTGCAAGAAAAAACAGCCAAAGGTCACACAATCCACCCCTACTGAAGCTGCTCATAAAATTAGAATGCATGAAAACGTCAATTTATTTCAGCAACTCCATTCAGAAAGTGAAACTTTTATATTAGATTAATTAATTGCATACAGACTGATGTGTTTCAAATTTTTATTTCTTTTAATTTTGATCATTGTAACAAACAGCTAATCAAATTCCCACATTCAGTATCACGGAAAATTAGAATATTGTGAAAATGTTCAATATTGAAGACACCTGGTGCCACAGTATAATCAGGTCATTAACTCAAAACCTGCAAAAGCCTTTAAATTGTCTCTCAGTCTAGTTCTGTAGGCTACACAATCACTGGGAAGACTGTTGACTTGACAGTAGTCCAAAAGACCACCATTGACACTTTGCACAAGGACGGCAAGACACAAAAGGGCATTTAGTAAATAAGTTCGTTTTCTCTTCTGTGGTGAATTACTTTATCTTTGTTCTTTACTTCAAGACGTTTGGTATTTTCTCAAGAAATGTTATTTCCTACCTGCTGACAGTTTTAACAGCAGAGTGTGCAGAGAAATAAGAAAATCTAGATTCTTTTAAAAAAAGAAGACTGTACGGCTGCTGCCAAGTGGCCCGAAGTTATGTTCTCTGATGAAAGTCAATTTTTAAATTTCCCTTGGAAATCAAGGTCCCAGAGTCTGGAGAACGAGAGGAGAGGCATATAATCCACTTTAATCCACAGTGAGTGATGGTTTGGGGTGCCATGTCATCTGGTGTTGTTCCATTGTGTTTTCTGAGCTCAGAGGTCAAAGCAGCTGTCTACCAGGAAGTTTTAGAGCACTTCACACTTCCAGCTGCTAACAAACGTTATGGAGACCCAGATTTCATTTTCCAACAGAGCTTAGAACCTGCACACATTGCCTAAACTACCAGTACCTGGTTTAAGGACCATGATTTCCTTGTTTTTGATTGGCCAGCAAAATTGCCTGACCATTACTCCATAGAAAATTTATGGGGTATTGTAAAGAGTAAGATGCAACAGACCCAACAATCCAGAAGATCTGAAGGCCACTATCATGGGAGAAACATGGACTCCCATAACACCTGAGCTGTACAACAGACTGATGTACTCCATGCCACGCCGCATTGCTGCAGTAATCCAGGCCAACTAATTATCCAGTGCTTTACATGTTCATACCTTTCAATTCAAGACTGAGATACTAAATTTGGGACTTCATTAGTTGTCAGTTATAATCATAAAATAAGAGATTTGAAATATATCAGTGTGTTTAATGAATAAATATAAAAGTTTCACTTTTTGAATGGAATAACTGAAATAAACTTTTTCATTATATTCAAATTTAATGACCAGCAAATGTATTCAAACTTAGGCTGCATGTATATTTCAGGTTCATGCGAGTTTTATTTCACAAAGGTTGGCCATTTAAAAGCTAAAAAATGTATGTATTTTCATTTAAACTGACACGCAAAAAGAAAATGAGTCGATTGGAGAGTGTTGGTTGGAATACAAAGCTGAGCTGGTATGTTCATAGCTTGCAGGGTTTTTTTATTTTTTTATTTAGGGAAAAGTTATGGTTTAACTTTGAGGTATTAATATTTTACACTGCAATCAGAAGCGACTTCAATATGTCAATTCAAGAATGACCAGATATTAAACTAAGTTTTGAATAATGTTTTAATACCCTCAAATTAAAAGCCGCCTTGCCCGTGCAACCATTGCTAACGAAGATTATCATGACAAAACACCATCGCCCTCAAAATAGGCGTAAACTTAAACAATTGAAGCTGTCAAAAATAAACCGAGCTTTTCTTTATATATGACATCAGGTTGTTATTTTAAAAAAAAGCTGAATATTTGTTTTTGAGATGCATTGAACATAACGTTATCTGAATTCATCTTAATTTATAATATCAAGTATAATCATGCAACAACACTTGATAACAATGAGTAAACCAAATTTTCTTGGCTTGTTAATAAAGCTGAATATGTCTATTTTTTCCCCCTTTTTGCTACCACAGAGCATTTCAAACAGGGTGACAACATTTATATGAGGAAAAATTTAAAGTTTCAACTACAGCAAATTTTTTTTTACCGACATTCATAAAAACATTTATTTCGGCTTTTTCAAGGCAAATATTACCATTCCTATTTTATAATAAAAGTTAAAAATATTTCTATTGATGATGTGGCTCAGCAACACCTGTCATAAAGAAAAAAGTATTTACACCCCAGTCCTACACAGAAAATAAATAATCACATTTTACCTTCAAACTATTGTATTAAATCAAGTCCAAGGCAGGAAATTGCAATGCAAAGCAAGGCCCAGTATCCAGTATGAGAGGAAGTAACCCAGGATGCTCTGAGTGGTTGGAGAGCAGGCCTTAAAATGTGGCAGCAGGGCGAGGATGGGGTTCTGAGGTGTGTGCATGAAGCTGTTTTTGGGATCAGGCTGCAGCTGCACGTTGGGGCTGCACGTTTTCCTTCGATGCAGGAATGGCTCATTGAGGAGGAGGAGGTGAGCACTTATCCAGAAGGGCACAGGAGAGGAAGAGGCAATGAATCTGGTGAGAACCTGAGAAGCCCAGCAAGAAGAATTGCCGTTATAAATATCCATCACAATAAAACCTTGACTAGAATACAAAAAGAAGTAGTCGTGATTTTTCTCACCTGCACGTGCATGCACAGGCTTCCGAATATGAGGAGGACGGTAGAATGAACAACGTACACAAAGACTTTAGGGTTAAAAAACCCCGGTGTGGGCTTCTCCAGCCCAGTCCCCCAAAGTCCGAGTTTCAAACACAGCTCCGGATTAGCCTGAAAATATGCATATGCCGCCATAATGGCGAGCGTGGCCATGGGCATGGCCAGGATGAAATTTGGCATCTGCTTCAGCTCAAAGTAACGGAGGAAGCCCACATCCCAGTACACGTCCTGGATGTGCGAATAAAGCAAGGGGAGGGGTCTCATGCACCACAGTGGTGGCGGACCATTTTCATCCGGCACCCGGTAGCCCCTCCGCTCAGCCAGGGATAAAAGAGCCGGATGGATCTGCTCCAAGGAGGTGGACGGGGTGCAAAACGTCCTGTAGCCGTAGTACTGGAAAGCGCAGAACGGAAGGCCGATGACTGCTGCTCCAAAGAGGGAAGTGAGCAGGAGACGGAGGACGACCCAGATATAGCGGAAGAGTTTCCTGTGACCGTGCGTTGTTGCACGATACACGCGAATCTGTGAAATGGCACGCAGCGATGGGAGATACAGAAGGAAGCCTATGTTGACCAGTCCGTTCGACCGCGCCGCCGTGGCTATGCTGAGGGCCAAGCAGGCTCGGAGTGTGAGGCCTTTCTCCAGGAGGAACAGACCGCTGAACGTGAGGGCGGCAAACAGGCTCTCCGAGTATCCGGCTGTCATGAACACATTAGCAGGCGTGAAGCAGTACAGCAGGCTGGAGAGCAGAGCGAGCCGTCTGTCCTGAAGAACCGCTCTGCTGAGGGCGTACAAGGCGACCGCACTCAACAGGAAGAGGGCGCTGTTCCCCAGGGCGACAGCCAGAAGCAAGCGGCCCCTCACACTGAGCCAATTGCTGAGGGGCCACAGCAGGGTCTCCGCAAGGCCCCGCAGCACGATGGGGAAGAGGGGGAAAAAGGCAAAGTTGTGCTCGTAGACGTATCCCCTCTCTGCGATGAAGAGAAAATGCTCCGCATCCCAGTGGGAGAGGCCGCCAAACAACCAGTCCACCACAGGGTCCAGGTACAAGGCCTCTTCTGTACGAGGGGGCCTGAAGGCGTCGGCTTCGTGGTCGGGGATGGCAGCATTCAGGACAGCCTGAAGAGCAACAGATCCATTTTATTCTAGAAATGTTTATATGTCACTTCTGCATCAGACAGGTTTTTTCTAGAGCTCATCTGCATTTTTAGTCACTAAGGAAGGTTTTAGGCAGTCTAAAGCCTAGTTTTACTTCTCCTGTGTCGAAACGGATTGACACAGCACCGCTATCTGTCGATGCAACGACAGACGGAGTAGAGCCTAATTTTCTAACCATCCATCTCCGTCAACGGAGAGTGTATGCCTGTGATCGGTCAGTTCAACAACAGCCAGAGAGCGTTTCACCAGAATGTTCTCAAGCTGAAGAAAATCAACTCTAGTTAACCAGAAACCACAATGCAATGGTAGGTAGCCCCCCCTACTGTCCTGCTGGGGAAGTCGCTTCACAATCATGACACACCAACCAGTGTTGGGCATTTTAAATTTAAAAAGTGATTAGCTATGGTTACAAATTACTTTTTTCAAAAAGTAATCAATATATTTGCTAAGTTGCCACTCTAAAAGTAACGAGTTACTCAGCAAAGTAATTGTGATATTACAGGTGCTGGCCAGTAAATTAGAATATCATCAAAAAGTTGAATTATTTCAATAATTCCATTCAAAAGGTGAAACTTGTACATTATATTCATGCAATGCACACAGACCAATGTATTTCCAATGTTTATTTATTTTAATTTTGATATTTATAAGTGACAACTAATGAAAACTCCAAATTTGGTATCTCAAAAAATTAGAATATTTTAAAGGCCAATGAAAAAAAATGTTTTTTTTTAAATGTTGGCCAACTGAAAAGAATGAACATGAAAAGAATGTGCATGTATAGCACTCAATACTTAGTCGGGGCTCCTTTTGCCTCCATCACTGCAGTAATGCGGCGTGGCATGGACTCGATCAGTCTGTGGCACTGCTCAGGTGTTATGAGAGCCCAGGTTGCTCTGATAGTCGTCTTCAGCTCCTCTGCATTGTTGGGTCTAGCGTATTGCATCTTCCGCTTCACAATACCCCATAGATTTTCTATGGGGTTAAGGTCAGGCGAGTTTGCTGGCCAATCAAGGACAGGGATACCATGGTCCTTGAACCAGGTACTGGTGGTTTTGGCACTGTCTGCAGGTGCCAAGTCCTGTTGAAAAGTAAAGTCTGCATCCCCATAAAGTTGGTCAACAGCAGGAAGCATTAAGTGCTCTAAAACTTCCTGGTAGACGGCTGCATTGACCTTGGACCTCAGGAAACAGAGTGGGCCAACACCGGCAGATGACATGGCACCCCACACCATCACTGACGGTGGAAACTTTACACTGGACCTCATGCTACGTGGATTCTGTGCTTCTCCGCTCTTCCTCCAGACTCTGGGTCCTTGATTTCCAAAGGAAATGCAAAAATTGCTTTCATCAGAAAACATAACTTTGGACCACTCAGCAGCAGTCCAGTCCTTTTTGTCCTTGGCCCAGGCGAGACGCTTCTTACGCTGTTTCTTGTTCAAGAGTGGCTTGACACACGGAATGCGACAGCTGAATCCCATGTCTTTCATGAGTCTCTTCGTGGTGGTTCTTGAAGCGCTGACTCCAGCTGCAGTCCACTCTTTGTGGATCTCCCCCACATTTTTGAATGGGTTTGTCGTCACAATTCTCTGCAGGGTGCGGTTATCCCTAGAGCTTGTACACTTTTTTCTACCACATTTTTTCCGTCCCTTCGCCTGTCTGTTAATGTGCTTGGACACAGAGCTCTGCGAACAGCCAGCTTCTTTAGCAATCACCTTTTGTGTCTTGCCCTCCTTGTACAAGGTGTCAATGGTCGTCTTTTGGACAGCTGTTAAGTCAGAAGTCTTCCCCATGATTGTGGAGCCTTCAGAACCAGACTGAGGGACCTTTTAAAGGCCTTTGCAGGTGTTTTGAGTTAATCAGCTGATTAGAGTGGCACCAGGTGTCTTCTATATTGAGCCTTTTCAGAATATTCTAATTTTCTGAGATACTGAATTTGGTGTTTTCATTAGCTTTCAGTTGTAATAATAAAAATGAAAATTAATAAACACTTGAAATATATCACTATGTGTGGAAGGAAAGTATACAGTATAGAAGTTTCACGTTTTGAATGGAATTACTGAAATAATTCAACTTTTTGATGATATTCTAATTTACTGGCCAGCACCTGTATTTCTATGTTCTATAATGCAGTTACATTCTATAACATCAAATAGTTTTATAACTGAATGATGAATAAAAAGCACAACATACAGTGCTTTAGAGCATTTGGTATTTGAACTTGAGGCTGTATAATTTAATATAAAAATATACAAAAGGTAAATGTTTGACACATATAATCAGATACTTCATTTAACGTGCAAAACTAAGAGATAAATGTGGGTAAAAAGAAACAAAGGAAACTGTCCATTAAGTTTTGCCAATCATGTATCTGTAATATTGCACAGCAAACAGAGCACTATCCAACTGGTTGTAGTAAGACATTTTAAGACTGATTTGGTGTCACCTTGTAAAATGAACTGGAAGCTATTGAGGAAAAATTACATATTTATAGTAACAGACATATGTTTTTTATTTAAATAACATGGGGTTTCATGTTCCTCAGGGGTTGAGCAAAAATGTATCAATATTTGAGGGTTATTTTGTAAGTGGATCTCACAGGCATCGATTTATTTTCGGGGATGTATGGAGATTTATCGAAAACCGAGCCCTAACCGTAACCACCGCCTTAAGGAGCGAGCCTTCGACAGCGATGTATCCATCAGCGCAGTTCTTGGTGAGATTTTAGAGGGAGTCTCCGCACGAAACTAATGTCCGTCGAAAATCCAAATGAAAACTAACTTCCCTGCAGTTCTTACAGAATGCAGGCGGTGAAAGCGTTCAGGGTATCCGCAATCATTGCTGACAGCAGCTCTCTCCCTGTAACTTAAGTTTGGCCGTCGTAAAGCCCGACACCGCTGTGCATCATTCAGCCAACTTGCCAAAGCTTAAACCCAGTTTAAAGAAAAAGCCTCACTTTTGGATATGGCGCATACCCAACAGGCTACTTCACAGATGTTACTGTTGAATCTCGACTAAATTAGATCAGCTGAAGTTGATAATGTATTGAGAGCTGGAAATTGATTCCATCCCTTCCTCTCTCTGGGGCCCGCTCACCCCGGGTGCATTTAATGATAAATCCGCCCCTGCGTTTTGACTAAATACTACACCACACCTCAGTTCATACAATTACCGCTAAATGGGACAGATATCTAATTAAATTCAAACGTAAATGACTTCGGCCTTACCTGCAAAACCAGAGAGAATCCCCTGGTAACTGCGGCGAACTCTACAACTGCTTTGACATCCATTGTCATTGATGAAACGTACAAACTGTGGACAGACCGGTTCCGACAGCCATCCGCACTGCTACAAAACATTCACTGTTCCCATGTTTACTGTGCGGCATCACTGACAGCTAAACAATGTCCGCCAAATCAGCTAGTTGTAGGGTATGATTGACCCACAAACAGAAAAGGTGGAAACAAATTCAACCTTTTCGACAATGATTTTTTTGTCGCTGAGCTGTAAATCTTTGTCCTAATACTGCAGCAGGATGTCTTTTTTTTCCAGTGGTATTTTTTGACATCCGGTACGACAAACGTACTTCAAAATAAAAGCCTAGGAGCTCGATCGGAAATATCCGATTAACGGCGTCGTTCTCCGGTCTTACAGCCATTTTACGGGTCATACTTTCCCGTTTACCGTTTTCACAACCAAGGCCTAAACGCGAACAATATTAATAAGTTGGTAAACGTTAACCTAAATTGAAGTAAGGAGAAAACTCCTTAAAATTTGTCTTCCTTCTCGTGTATGCGCAATGTGAATAAAGCGTTGTTGAGCGTGACCCGGAAGCTGTTTCGGACCGTGGTTCGAGACGATGCTTGAACTGAAGAAATGTGGTTCTCTACTGCTAGATATTTTAGGGAAACGCATCTAATCCACAAAAATACACTTTTGATTTATTTGGTAGCTATCTGAACAGCATAAATATGGCTTGGACTGATTGACACAAATGGCCAGCTTGTTAATAGGTTTAGCATCATCTCCAGCAGGAGGCGCCAAAGATTAATAGCAACTGAAGTATTGCTGCATCATACTTAAATTACTGCATAGAAAACATTTTCTTCCGTTTTGTGGCCGACTGAAAAGGCAGGGAACTTCCTCAAAAACATGTTTAAAAACACACCTACCATTTTACATCTACGCTTAATGTGCCAATTTATGCTAAACCTTCGTTTCAGCTCTAAATTAAATGTCAAAACTGGGGGTAAAATGAAAATTATTGCTTTAAAATGAGAATATATTAAATTTCCCGTTTGATTCATCCCTATATTACTGCCACTTGTCTGCATTTCATCTTTTTGTTTTTAAAATCCACATATTTGTTTAAGAAATTAATCTTTAATCCAACAATAAAATGACTTTAAAAACATCCAAATTAATCTTTTACATGCCATTGCAGCCATGTTGTTTAAATGTATATTAATGTACTGTATGCCATAAAAAAAAAAATTCTACAATCATGACAGCAGTAACAAAGTTCAGGAAGTGTAAAATTTGTACAGGTAAACTTTTTTCCATAACGAAACTCCCATTGAATGAAACAATGAAACAGCTTAGGAAGATTTGATGTACATTTATTCTTACCACGTGGAACATATAGTATAAAGATTTCATACTGAATAAATGATATTCCTTGAGCCAAAATAGGGGAAAGGGAGGAATTTACATGTTTGTCTTAGCTACATAGTCTGAAATACAAATATGCAGAATTCATGACTGGAGAAAGTTTGTCAAATGTGTACTTCATCTAGTTTATTCTCGTTTGTACCGGGATATAACAAGTTTGAGTCGTGTCTGCCATACAACAGAGCTGTGGAGGAGACCAGAGGAGTGGGTCTAATCGGTGGGGACCGGAGGTCGCCGGCAGACCGAAGAGTCTGCCACCGTCTCTCACCGATAGCGAGTGTGAGAATAGTGACAGAGACAGACAGAGAGGAAGGAAGTATAATGTACAACATTATATATACACCACAGCAAGGCTGTATCTGAAGTTGAAAACCAGTCCTAAGAGGTGATTTTTTTTCATAAGGGTATTCATACAATCAAGGGATAAGAGGAGGTAAGGGTGTTGTAGGTTCTCGATACTTTGGGGAAGAAAGCCATTTTTCTGTTCAACACCAAACTAAAATGACCTCGAAACTCTAGCTCATCAGCTTCTGTGTGAAACATAGTTTACAGAATGCTTACACTCAAAGAGCGGTACGGCACAGAAAATGTCCTACAATCTACTGCACACTGCACAGGCCTCCCCGGTGAAGGTGGTTTTATTGACAGCACGTCTACTGTCGGGCTGACTGGTGAGGATCCGACTACAGCATCTACAACCAGTAGGTCACTTGTCACTCTGTTTCACCTTAGTTACACTCACTGTGCCCTCAAAGGGGAGCGCTAGGGCACACTGCGTCTCCCAAACTCACTGTAAACGAGACAGCAACTTTGGTTACAGTTTTTGTTTTTCAGCTATTTATTTATTTAATCATTTATTTATCTTTATTAAAAAGTACTCTCACCCACACCCCCTCCCCAAGTGCAGAACAGTCTCCCAACGTTGGCGCTCTCGGCTCCCTGTCGTCCGGTTGGCATTCGGACCGCGAGTTGTGTCCCTTTGTCGGCACCTTTCTGGTTGGCGGTCCGCAGCAGCTCCGTGATAGCCCCCTCTTCAGGAGGGTTGGCCTGCAGAGGGCACGCTGAATGGAATCTGAAGGAAATATTTTTTTTTCTTATTTTTTTTTTTTTTTTTTTATAAATTAAAGCCAGTCACATGAACTGTCCTTGCCCAGTTTAACACGCACAAGCCAGGTTTTTTTCTTTTCTTTTTTTTTTTGTTTCCAGGGAGGAGGGGGATTACAGAAGAAACCCCTCAAAGAAGTGGAGCCACAGCTCCCTACAGCTGTCATGACTGGCCGATCAAAAACAGTACATCACAGATAACGTGAGAAACCATAGAGTTCATTAGGGGAGACACGGAAAGGTCGAGGAGTCGTGACTCGTGTAGTGTGAACTCCGAGTGGTTCTCCTCCACCTTAGCTAAGGCGTGCAGAGCCCGGGCAGCTCGCCGCATCATGTCCGGGCTGGTGGGTTCGAAGGGCATCCCTTGTAGGTGAAGCAGAGAGCTCTGGCTTTGCTGCAGCTGGGTGGCAGCGAGCGAGTCCTCCAGGAAGCCCAGCAGGTTGCCCACGCTGCCCTTCTGGACAGCGATTGCTCGGGCTGCGATTGTGTCGCCCTGGGCCAGGTTGGCCAATAGGACGACAGCCATCTCCCTGCAGACCGCGACCTTCCTGTCTCCGATTAACCGCACCAAGTTCCCGTACAGCTTCTCCAACCGACTGAAGGGAGGAGTGGCCAAGATGAGGTCCACGTTGTTATCTTGAATGCTCAGTTTGCTTAAAGTCTCCAGAACCAGTCTCTGGGGTGACAAAGCACTATGGGGGCCCAGGGTAGGGAAAGGGTCCTGGGCCTCTGCTGAGGGACATATAGCCCAGTGGAGAAGGCCGTCCAGCAGGGGCAAGCAAATGCTCTCGGGGTAGGTGGAGAGGTCCAGTTGACCTGAAATGTTGGCCATGGTGACCAGCGTGTTCTCTCTCAGGATCTCCAAGCAGTCCCACCACCACTCGTCCTTCTGTCCCACTCCCTCATCTGAATCCTCGTCCTTCTCGTAAGTGAGAGGGGCCTGTTTTCGCTCGGGGTGCCAGTGGTGAAGCAGGATAAGGCGCCCGAGGATGAGCAGCAATCCTGGGTGTTTGGACATCTCGTGGTCATTTCCCGGAACGAAGGAGAGGCTGCGGACTATATTAGACACACAAATGCAGCGGCGCGCCAATGAATCCTGCCAATCGGACAGCGTAACCAGCGGCCCTTCGTCTTTACTGTGTGGCTCATCTTCTAGGATGGTGCCAGTCTGCTGTGCCTGTTGGGTGAAAATACTCCCAGAAGCCAGAATAGGTCTATTATTCTCTTGGTGACTTTTAGGCCCTTTCTCAGCCAGCTTGGTCTCTGAATCAGACTGCCGCTCCTCGTCATTGTCAACTGTTAAGCCAGCTTTCTCAGAGTCTGTGGATTTTTCCGAAGAACCGCTCTGCATCGGCGTTTCCTCTTCAACCTGATGCTTCACTCCGTCTTTCTCGGTTGGCAAACAGCTTTCCCGTATGTCTTCATCCAGCGGCCGCCGCTTCAGTAGAGCCGAAGGCACGGGTATCCGTTGTCGTGGCTCTAAGAAGTTTTTGCGAGGCTCAAAGAGGGTCTGGATGTGTTCTGTTGAGTCTCCACCTCCCGCGCTCCAGTGAAGTAGCCCACTGTCAAACTCCTGGACTTTACCATGATTACTTAACCGGGCTGCCACAAACGGGTCTCTTTTTCGTACCACCTTCACTGGAAACTTGTCAAACTTGCTGGCCTGTTTGGGTCTCTCGTGGGCAGATTGCACCGAGCCACTCTGTTCAGATGAAGAACCTTTACTCTTCCTCTCTTCTTGGGTCTTCTCGTCTCTACTTTGCGAGCACGGCTCCAGGTCTTCCTCCTCCTTCGAGGGAACCGACCGCGCCGTTTCCTGCTCCTCCTTGTCTTCGTCTTCCGTTTCCTCTTGTTCTATTTCCTCAAAATTTGGCTGATCTTCTTCCAAGTTGTCCAGGTCTCGTTTCAAGATATCTGGATCAAGTAGAGTCCTCTGACCAGGGTCCCCAACTTCATATTCCCGCAGAATACCGAAGATTTCTATTAAGCAGCGCCTGAAATACTCCACCACCAACTCCAGCAATCCCGGTAACTGCATTGAAAACACAAAGATGGGAAAAAATTAGCATAAATATACCTAAAAAGCGCTGGAGAGACCAGAGCAACTATGATTACATTATTTCAGTATCAAAAAGAACAATTGTTGCATTTTTGTGTTTGTGAAAGCAGTTCGATAACTTTACATAAATACTATATTCGAACAAAATGGTTAAATCATGGTATTTTGTACATTTTTCGTGTAAATATTCAGCCCTCTGTTCATTTTCAAATCTAATAAAGTACAGCAATGCTATTGTTGTCAGCCTTTAAATATGGACTCTAAAAAACAGAAACAAGAAGGAAGGAAGGTCAAAAGGGAGGATAGTTCAGTCAAAGAAAAAAAGGGACGCACGAAAGAAAGCAGTTAAATGACAGTGTAGGAAGGACAGTGGGGAATTAAAAAAAAAACATTCAGATAATGGGATGGTGATAAAATTCTCAAAGCATAAAAATGTACTCATGCCCTTAATAACAGTCTACTGAAGAGATCAATAGTACGTCTCACCGTGTTGAGATCGAAGGTTGCTATACTGTTGTCATCATACAGCAGAATATTGATGGTATCTAAGGCCCATGTACTTTCAGCCAACAAACCCGATTTTAATGACATCATGACTCTCCAGGCTTCTGGGGTTCCTAAAACATTTGGAGAAAGAATCACATTTAAAAAAAAATTTTCTTCAGAAAAACTTTAGAGCAAAGTGATTGAACTGGGTTAGTTTTCGTTGTTATACCGATATCTTTCATGGTGAGTCTCCGCCGTGGTTTAAGGACAGGAAGTGTTCCTTCAACGGAGCCCGGGGGGAAAGGCATGTCTCGCCTTATGAGAGGCGACTGCACCGGAGGGGGCACTATGTGGGATGCAGGTACTGGGGGGCCGGCCTTTTGCATCTTCATCACTCCGTGCATGTAAGGAGATTTGCTCGGTGATGTCCGAGCCTCCATGGGGCGGGGTATGGAGGCAGGGCTGGACACCTGTGGAATGTGGTTCTGCACACCTTGAGGAGGCTGGTAGTTGGGTTGGACTGAACGCGGCATGGGCTGTCCGGGCCCGGCTGGACCGTAGGGAGGCTGCCGAGGGCCCATCTGGGCCCCCCACTGGCCGTCGTGATTCATCCGCTGGTCCGATTGCATCATATCTTCAGGGCGGTTCATGCCATGGTAGCTGGGCCCCTGACTTGGCCCCGCAGGACCACCCTGTCTGGGGTAATTCTGATAGTTCATATCACGTGGCCCTTGCCACATGCCCCCTTGAGGACCCTCAGGCCCCGACTGCATCATCTGAGGAGGTATGTTGGGCTGAGAATTGGGCCCGGTCGTTCCCTGCATCCGTTCTCGACCAAAGGGAAACGGGAACTGATTGCTGGGGCCAGGTGGACGGCGGTCAGGTCCGGGGTAGGGCCCGGTGCCACTGTATTGATTGAATGGCTCCTGCTGTCCGGAGGATGGCGCCGAGGCTCCACCCTGCTGCTGTGGCTGAGGTGCTTGCTGTCCACCCGGGAAAGAACCGCTGTACTCTGCCTCATGGCGCTTTGATGGGGGGTACCCTCCTTCCACAGGACGCTTATAACCCTACAAATAAGGATGTTTTTCAAACAAGCTTTAGTACCGTACATTAAATTCACTTAATTACAGCAGTTTGACTATCGAGTTTGCGCATTACGGATGGATAATTTACCTGCTGTGGGTACATTCCAGGCTGCTGATTTGGGTAGGATCCAGTAGGGGGCGTTCCTTGTCCAGGATACTGATTTCCATAGGAATCATGCCTGTAAACATCATGCCTAGTCAGTATGAAAAACCTTGGTGGTATACATACATACACTGGATTTCTACACAACATACCCCCTTTATCTTTTTATTGTTTACCATAAATGCCCATTTTCCTCAAGGCTCTGCTGGGCCCGGTGTTCTGACAAAACAGCATACCCATTAGAATGGCATACCTTTGGTTAATACGCATGCGCAGTAGTATAATTCGTAACTTTTCCTTTTGGTGTTTAGGATCTGTTCTAATCGACTCAAAATATATATATATATATATATATATATATATATATATATATATAAAGTTGAGCATTTAAAAGAATGTATTTTTGTCCTTCTGTGACCTTAGGGTTAGAACATAAAATTTGTGGGTTGGTTAATATTGGTTAGATAACTCAACTTACGGTATGCTGTTCTTACAAAGCATGCTAGATAGACAGAACACCGGCCTGGGTCGACATGGCTCCAATTTAGCACATTTCAATATGCTCCGTCTGAGCCGAGCCGACGCCTTATTTCGGACTACCTCTGAATCAGTCCACGGCAACCCTACACGCCCACCTATGGACTGATTGGTTCAGTAAAGTAATGTCACTCTCACACCTTCCTACGTAGTGCTAGCCAATGGCTGTCCTGGAGGTGTGCGAGTGAAGTTAAGTCTCAGAATAGCGCCTGACTGAACCCAATGAAACAACTGGCAATGATGGCACTTTATTACTTTTTACTTTGTAGCATTACTCTTGGAGATGTCTGCCAAGAAGAATCAGACATCACAGACTTTTTTTGGTGCCACTTTGCTACACTGAGGCCACCCAGGTCCTCGCACACGTTCAATCACAGTAGAAATACGACTGGGCCATGCTTGGGCGGATCGAGCAAACTGTCTGGGAAAAACGGGGCTCTAGATTATAGTAACATTTCTGTTCAATTTGGGCCACACCTTTTAAATAGTATGCAACATCTATCCTAAAACACATCCAAATACAAAAACAGAGAAGAGCTTTCAACATTAAGCCTGCAGATTAATTGTATCAAAAAAATATGATTGAAAAATTCAGATAAATATCAAAAGTATTTCTTATAATAGCATTCAATTTCACTTTGAGATTAATAAAGTATTTTGTGTTCAATTATATGACTACTTGGTGAGATTTTAATGGCTATTTTACGTTTTTTTTAAAATAGGCTCAAATACTTAACATCTTTATGTATTATTTCCATCGTACATCGATTTCTAGCACCGCCTCGGACTTTACAGACCATACATTACTTTTGAAAAGTCATCTTTTGCATATAAAAAGATCAATTTTCAATAAAAAGCTCTTATGGCCAGACAGCCTGTCAAGCATCCCGCCTCAAGTGTTCCTTAAATTTACCGTGGCTGTTGTGGTGGGAAGCGATTTGGAGAATACATCCCCGTGTCTGTGTTGGCAGGCATCATCGGGTTTGGCTGAGGAGGTCCAGATACCATACTGCCCTCTGGGCCCATGCCTTGCTCCGGTCTAGAAAAAGCAGGACAATGGAGGGATTTGTGTACATGATACATTGTCAGTGGTAGCAGAAGGAACAAACAAAATGTTAGCCTGTAAACTAATCCTGGAACAAACTCCAGGAGGACATTTTAGGGTTGTTTAAAGACCCATTCCGATCATTTTTTGAGCCATTTTAAAAAGTTGTCAGTGATCTTTAAATTATTATTATGCTGTTTCAAGTCTAAGTTACAAAACCCATGCCGTTTTCTAGGACGTAAAAAGAGCATAGCAGCAGTAGCTCATTAGCAATTCACCTCTGTGTTGTGGGCAGAGCCGTTTAATGAGACACTGATGGATGTAAAAAAAAAAATGTTTTTATTAGAGATGGATCGGTTTTGTCCTGTTTATTGGACTACGACAGCGTAAGTTTCACATTTTATCTCTCTATGCGGATGTGTGTAGGTGTGGATCTTTATTGGCAGAAGTGCTCGCTATGTTTACAGTTATAATTGAATCCTTGATTCGTATATATTAAAATCACATGCGTGTTGATTCACCATCGTCTTCTCTACTCCTCAAAGCCTGAGCGGACGGTTGGAGCAGAGCTGGAGCTTGTGGCCCGCCCAGCCCAGTGCAGTTACTACGTCACAAAAGCAGCCTGATTTACACAGCATTTTTAGTATCTGCTACAGATGCAGGAATTTGAATGCAGAAAGGCAATTTTTAGCTTAATTTTCTTAAAATATGTCCTCTAGCATTAGAAATATGCCACAATAACAAGTGAACAAGACGGAAAACTCAATTTTCATCGGAGTGGGTCTTTAAAACTTTTCTGTTTATTTGCAACATACTACTACATACAGGCTATAGCGATTATATGTTCAGAGATGCTCTGAAAACTGTTACATTTATAAAAACAAATTAGGAATAAGGAAACAAATTAGAAATCATAATGGAAACTACAGATTAGTCAATTTCTCCCCTGTTATTAATGTTCTTTATGTTGCAAGAAGAGCTGCTCAATCTTATAACAAGAATGTTCCATGCTTGATGGGCATATTTCGTACCAAAACATGTTCATCTCGGGGGGGGAAAAACCTAACGCGGCACTTCAAGGCATCAGGAAATTAGGATGAAGCTGACTTGTGACTCACAATTGTCTGCACAGGATAGGTACAAAGGTACAACTTTTTTTGAGGCGTTTTCCCGAAATATATAAAAATCCATGACAAAGTCATCATCTGGCTTTCCAAAATGTGTAATGATATAGTGATCTTAGCCTATGTAGAATAACTACCCAGCAATTAGCAAATAAAACTGATTCAAATATTTTTCAAACGATGGACCATCATCGTCTCGCTAACACTATATGGTGAGGACGCCGTCACTGTGGGAAAAATACAAAGTTGGCTATTTTCAGTATCAGGGAGGCCACCACGGAGGCGAAAGAAGCCATTTCAATACTTAAGATTTTTCTACATAGACATCAAGATATCTTTGTGGTTCAATCAAGCTGTGAGAGAGCAACATTTTCAGCAGATAACAGGAAGGCTGAATCAGTACAGCAAAGTTTCAGCCTTTTTATTGTATAAATTATCAGTCTCCAAATAATCGTTAATTTGGAAATACTGGCAGATTTCACATTTAAAGGAAGTAAACTTTTGAGTAATACAAACTAAGCCTTAGCTAGCTGTGCTAATGGCTAAAAGGAGCTGCTACTGCCGGTCTTTGTATTAAAATAGTACAATAGTGTTTAACAGCTTTCGCTCTCATAGACAGAGACATTGTCTCTGTCTAAATCAGCCACGCTTCAAGATGACAGGGAACCAGAAAAGTCAATTGGATGCGGTTACTGTTTATAAAGAAAAACTAGAATCAGCTAAAATATATAACAGCTATTGTGAATCTCTAAAATACAAGAAATGAAAGTTTTATTCTTTTCTTTATCATAACTAACAGTTGACATTCATCAATGGTCCCAGAAATGTGGTCTTTAGTGATTCCTACCTCCTGTCATAGCCTGCTCCATAGGGATATTGATGTCTGGGCCCCATTGGCAATGCGCCCATGGCCCCAGGTGTTCCTCTGTTGAATGGTGGCTGTTGTTGTGGCGGCTGCTGTTGGTCACCCACAACGTTGTTAGGGCCCTGGTTAGCAGGTAGAAACTGCTCCCCGACTAAAAATAAAGTCCCAGTTACAAAAGATTAAAACCTGATGACTGGTACATGGTTCTCATGCTTAATGATAAAATAAGTCTACTTATGATACCCACCTTTCCGCATGTTACTAAAGGGATCCTTGTTGGGTTCGTAGGAGCCCATTCGGCCTGGCATGTCCGGTGTGTTCATGCCGGGCTGATAGGTGGAGTTAGGAGTCATGTTCTTTCTGGGAAAGGCGGGGTCACTTCCATCGGAGAAGGGGTCTTGCAGATTTACACTGCTCCTACGAGAGACAACACGACGGCATGGCAATACACGTTAGCCTAGCTAATCAGTTAATTAATCATGAAATCGGATCCACAATTAAAGAAACTAACCTAGGGCCAGGTGGCATGGGGGGCATTTGGGTATGAGGAGTGGAGGCTGGCGTGGGGGGTTTAAGGTCGCCCCCCTCAGCCATGGAGCTGCTGGTGGACTGGGGAGTGTGTGGACCCTGAAGAGAGCCTGACCCAGCTGTGGAGCAGAGGGACGCTTCAGTTTGAAAGAAGAGAGGAGTAGACAGATACGACACAAGGCTTTATTAGGAAATGTAGACGGGGTTTTCTGCTTTTGTTTTTTGTTAGGAGGTGGATTACGGAATCACGTTATATATAAAAGACGAGGGAGGTTCTAACCTGGAGAGGGGGGCTGGACTTTAGCAACTTGGTTCTTTTTGTTGTCCGTGAAGATCTCAGGAGGAGGATCTTCACCACGCTCGATTTTACACTCGAACGCGTACAGACACTGGATGTACTGTTTCTTCAAAGAACTGGCAGCACTGCTGGATGTACCCACATTTAAGGTGGTGGCTAGATCCCGCCACTTTTTATTTTTGCTCACCTATCGCAAACAGAAATACAAACAATTATTAGAGAAGGAAGACCAGAACGAGACAAGCAATGTGGGAACTTATTTTTAGTCCAATATAGTTTCTAAAATGCCGTATTTACCTGCATCATTCCTCCGATCTCTTTAACGGAGACGTACAGCCGGAAGAGGTCGAGAGGTTTGCGCCCCACTGCAGGCAGGTTTGTCATTCCCATGGCTTTCTCGTCCACAAAGGCCAAGTAACGGTCGACCCAGAGCTTCCTGTCTGGTTCTGGTCCCAGCTCATACAGGCGTGTTATCTTTTCACATGTGGTTGTGGATGAGTTGGACTTCTGTTTTTTGATCCCGAAAGAAATGAAAACATTTTAAAGGTCTCATTCACTAATTTTTCCCCATAAATTTGCCGTGGTTTCTAGTTTGAATTAAGGCCTCTGGAGTTGTTTTCTGTGAAAAGAAATGCTCTCTCGATTTTTTTTCAGGAGGTTGCAGTTTGTCAGAAGAGTGGATGGGGTGGAAACGACAGTCAACGCGACTTCTATGCTGCTTCCAAACAAATAACTAACTTAACTTACTTCACAGGTGGTATTTCAAGACAAATTCCTACTGTTTCTTCCTTTGCTCCTCTTGAGTAAAAAAATGTGACCGATCTGTCCATTTACTTAAGTAACACAAGCCTGAATAAACTCTGTCATTTTGCAGAGTTGCTCATGATTAGCTCGTAGTAGCAGATTACTAACGATTAGCTTCTACTAGCAGCGTTACCAACGATTATGTTCTAGTAGCAGAATTGCTAACGACTAGCTTCTAATAGCAGGGCTCTGCTCTCTACTAGCCAACAAAATCAATACATTCTCCCCTTTAGGGGTCACTAGTCAAAGTAGGCAAGACCATGAATACAAATTGTTTGTGTGACATGGAAGAGACTGGGCTTTTCTGACTTGCTCATTTTTGCCATTTACTTCCTGATGCGATTGCAGGCAATGGCGTTTGAGGAAATTTTCATATGAAGCATGTATGTGCAACTCAGAGACCGATCGCATTTCAAAAAGAACACGGTTTCTCAGTGAATGAGACCTTTAACAGAGCAAAACCCTATACTAATCCTGCAGATTCCAATAAACTATTAAATGAACAAAAACTACAATCGTACCTTTGATTTTGAATCTGGTTTAGGTGTTCCACCGCCATCTACTTTGTTATTCATCTTGTTGTTCATTTCTGGACTAGGAGCCATACCTGTACATGAAAAAAGGGTTCCAATTAACTACAAAACACCAAATTAACATAAATGACCAAGAAAAGCCACAGCTGTGTGTGTGTATATATTACCACTTGTGTTATTGGCCATATTTGGCCCCATGGAATAAGGTGATCCACCTGGCGTGTTCATCATTCCAGGCATGCTGTTCATCGGTGGGCCATACGGTGGACCTGAGCCCATCATGCCTTGTGACATGTTGGGGTACCCGGGCATTCTGCAAATAGAAAACCAATGAGGATCTAGCATTAACAGTACAAATGTGAATACAGTGCTGAAAATGGCACCGGTTCTGACAAACGGTCGGAACCAGACCGGAAAACAGTGCCCACTTCGGTGCTTTATTTTGATTTTTTTTTTTTTTACGGAGACGTCAAGCACTATGGATTCCGAGCATGCCATCAGCCAAAGGTTAACATTGCTATCTTTTTGCAAAAAAACTGCTAAAAGTTAGGGCTGTTAAAATTAACACATTAATCATGAGTTCATCAGTAAAAGTATTAATATGCTGCCTTTTAATTGTCAACACAATGCGTGTTAGTACGCTGTGAAGAAAGAATTTAAAATTGTATTTAAAAATAAAAATAAACAGAGACAGCAAAAGGGAACTGCGTTATAGCGAGGGACCAGTGTAAAGCAAACAATGTTTCACACTCTTTTCGTTTCCCTTCCATCTTCCGTTCAGCTTTGTCTTTTAAGCTTGTGCGCGTAATTGCACACGAAGACGAGCAATGTGAGGAGTTCTGCTGTTTCATCAGCTCCCTTGCAAAAATTACTTTTTTGGGGGGAAATGAAATGTAAACTTGTCACACTAGTTCACGTCGAATCCCTCCCACTCTCTGCCACTCCCACCCAGAGGATCAGGATCCTCCGGTACATTTCTTGCTGTGTAAAAGCAGCCAGAGGGCAATGTTCCGGTAAAAAGTGGTGAATTTGAAAAGACGACTCTGAAGACCGGATGGAACTGTCCGTGAATATTCCAAACGTCTGTCTGAAAATGTTTTTTGAAGTGTCTAAGATCAGATCAATGCGGGACACAGACCACTAAAAACATACTGAAGTTGAAAATGTGTAATGTTCACTAGAATTTTCATTCTGACCAGGAACACAAAAAATGTTTAACAGAATGAACACAAGATGAGGGCTAAAACATTTTGTATTTCCAGAATTTGTGCCCTATTAAACTGATTAAATGTTGCACTCATCCCTTGAGTAAGAATAACTCAACTGAACTTTTGTATCTATACTTTTAACTTCGTATTACAAGACCTGTTTCGCAAGGAAATTCCATACTTTTCTAGAATACTAACAGGTTGTTTCCACCAATCTGTAGTCAATAAGAGATAAGCAAAACCAGTACTCCGCTCATAGTAAGAATATGGCCGCTTACTGTGGGTGGCTAATTACACTAATTGTGGATTTAATTTTCAGCTTCCACTTTATTTCCAAATTCAAAAGGTTAAGACCAGGCTTTTTAAACCGGACTAGTGGAGCTGTCCATATCTACTGTAAACCAACCTGTTGAGCATGGAGTTGCTGGAGGGGTGCTGCATGGCTGCAGGATCCTGGGGCTTTCTGTTCATTCCTGGAGGGGGGCACATTCCTGAACTGACCTGGGCAGGCATGTTGCCCATGTTTGGAGGCATGTTTGGACCCATGCCGGGGCCCATATTGGGGGCGTAGGGACGAGCCCCCATTTGATTCGGAGGCATCCTTCCTGGAGGTATGCCAGCGTACGGCAGGCCGCCCCCCTGCCCCGCCATGGGGTTCATGGAGCCCATGCCTGGTCCAGGGTAGTTGGCATTGGGCATGTTCCCATATGCAGGTTGCCGGGGGTAACCTACAGATAAAGGACCAACAAAGAAATGTTCATGTAATTTATTAGCTTGTAACTTTAATGCTTTTTGTTTGATCACAATGGGATAAACCAACAGAGTCCTGCAGAACCGAAGCGGAAAGGATATTATACATGTTTTTGTTTTTTCCCCAATTTAACATAAATCTGAGAAGTCTGGGATACCTTCTTGAGAAAAAAGTTCCGATTCAATGATGGGTATAACTATTTTGCAAACAGAGTATTTTGGGGTTAGGTCTAGAGAATAACATTATTGCCCATTCTTCTCAGATAATGACCCAAGCTCAATTCACTTGGATGAAAAGCATTTGTAAAAAGCACCTTTCAAGTCTTGCAGAGGCACGCTTAAGATTTAGGTCTGGATTCTGCCTGCGTCTTCCTAATACATAAGGATACATAAGGATGCATTGATCTAGTTGCATATTTGTGGTGATTCCTGTTGAAGAGTAAACTTCTGCTTTAGTCTTAGGTCTTTTGTAGCTTTTAACAGGTTTTTCTTTCAGGATTGCCTTGAGTTTAGCTGTAACCCTTTCCCCATTAATTCTCATCAGGTTCCCTGTCCCTGGGTTACTGATGTCTAAAATAGCAAAGGCACGTTATGCTCCAGTGAATGAGTGACATTAATTACTTTATTCCTCAGATATTCAGATTGGCATTTTATTAATTTTTTTAAAAGAGGCATTTTTCAATAAAAATGTTTTCTCCATACTTATCCCCACTCAGTTTTAAAAAGCAAATTCCAGAGTAAAAAATAAATAAAAATAACTAGTAAGTGGATTTCTAAAGGCAACTTCTTGGATTTGATTGCATTGAGGGCGAATTAGAGTAAAGCGGGATGACTTTACATCCAACTCCAAATTGTAATTTTTTTTTATTCAAACCAAGCATCATTTGCCTTCCACATCATGGTTATGCACTACTTTGGTGCTGGTCTTTCACATAACACCAAAATAAAGTATATTTTATAAGTTCTGATTGTGTGAATAGTTTTGCAAGAGGCTGTACATAAAACAATCACTCAATGCAAAACGTGGATGTTCACGTCAAAGTTGTTTATTACGAAGGAACGGTTTAACAATCTGCTAGCAGAGCAACAAGCCTTCGTCACAGTTTCAGCTGCACTGACAGGAGGCTAGGCAACATCAGCTGACTCTCTGCTTCACAGCTATAAATAGCAGTCATGGAGTCAGAGCGAAGGACCACCAATAGCATGCTTTTGGATATGGAGACAAGAAAATCTCTCCTATGGTTTAGCCTAATGTAATATTTAGGTAGTATCACCTGCAAGTTTTTAAACATGAAGGTAATATAGAGATTTATACTTTAGAAAATATGCTCTAAATGGGGAATCTCAAATGGCTGTTGCAGTTAGAAACAGGCAGAGAGGGTTAAAGTACAAACCTTGGGGACCGTACTGTCCTCCCTGCTGCCCATAGCCACCCATGGAGTTGTTCTGCTGATAAGGCGCCATCCCAGGATGCATTTGTCCTCCAGAGGACTGGCGAGGTGACAGTGCAGAGGCTGACTGGGGGGAGACGTAAGGAGGCATCTGAGGATTTCTCTGCATGAACCCTGAAATAAACAAGGAAGAGGTAAAGGTGGTGGAAATTATAAGCTAAATAAAACAAAAAAATTTCAATGCACACATTCATTAAAGATAGCAACAAACCTCTTTCCTGCGCCATTGGAGACTGGCTCATTGCAGGATGCAGAGTCCCATCCGAGTGAACGCTTGATGGCCTGGGAGGCATCTGGGTCCCTGAGCAATAATCAGAAGATTGAGTCAATTTGAGCTTAGGTGACGAGCAATAGGTTGATTAACACAGTTGTTCCCATGCCAGCCATGACAGGACCGGAGTATGGAAAAAGCCTTCAACCTGACTTGTTCCAACGTTTCTTAAGACTTCATCTTTAAATTAGAGATTCCACAAAAGGGAGAGACCGTCTCTCCCTTTGGCCTGTTGTCCTGCTTCGGGAGAAGATGTCAACACTCAAGAGGTCTACTGGTAGTGCAACCACGGCCAGCCACATACCACGGGGCCTAGCTGTTAGATGCCTCCCCACGTAGCTGCTGCTGAGACAATCAGCTAACCACAACAGATTTTCCTACTTTCATGCTGATTTTGCCTCTTTAATTCTGTTTTTACCCCAGGAAACGGATGAACCTTTCTATGGAGATCTAAGACTCGTTCCAGTAAGGTTTTTGTCTGGGCAGAGATAAATTAGCATATGATAAAAATACCAATTCATTCTTCAACTAATGTACAACCAAGCCCTTCAGCCTGTGGTATTAACAGCGTTTTTTTAATAAGGTTATTGACTGCATCATTATAATCATGCAACATGAGTGTCCTTTGTTCTCTGGTGCCAAGCTACCCAGAGTGAACCCTTAGCCTGCTGAAAATATATCCGTACATTAGTCCCTATAAACTGTATTATCTGCTTCTGGCGTTCATAAACAATAAGGATTCTTATTTACTGTATTCAAAATACAGATCTGCTTTAAAATACAAAAAATACCAAATAATAGTCGTTCTGAAACCGCCATCTTAAGATGCAAAAATACTGAAATTAGATCCATCGTTACGTTGAGTGATGCATAAAATCAAGTCACTTTTCCAAAAGGGTACTGATTTCTATATCACCAAATTATTCCAGGTAAACCATACGTCTTTACAATGCAAAAGAAACTTTCTGCTTTGCATTGTAAATTGGTTGTTTGAACACACTTGAATTATTTTCGATTTACTCTAGTATTTTGGAAAAACGTTTGTAATTATTCCATATACGTTTAACTTACTGTTGGAAAGCTACGCCATTGCTTAACTTACTCCAACTATTTTTTATTACCTCAGTCTTATCAGGCAGTATTAATAAATATGAACTGAGACTGAACTATATACTTATTGTTTCCTTGATGATGCAGACGTGATCATTTTGATCTAAATTACTTATTTTATTAATAATTTCCCTAAGCCATTACTCATGGACAAAACAAAACCTACTTTTGCACAACAAATCCAAAAAACAGATCAAAGTACATGACATTAAAAAAAAATATTTGTAATAACGATGTTAATCTTGACTGACAGAAACTTAAATACTTTTCTCATAAGTGGTACAAGACTGGAATGACATTACTCTGTGCTTAAGTTGTTGCAGAGTGAAGACGAAAAATTAACCAGTTTCAGCATCAGTGAGCTGCTGAAAGATAAAGTCAGAGTACGACTTATGAATCAATTCAAAAGGAAGCTGCATTTTCCACAGCGTGTTGAGACAGGCCGAGGTTATAACAGCAAAGTTGCTCTGTCCCATCCTTCTGAACTTTTAACTCCAGTCATGGAACCAGCTGGCTTTGTAAATGTTTGCAGCAGCTTGGAAATCTCAGAGTAAAGATAAGGATCGACATTCTCTAGTAAGACACCCACATCACAAAATATTCCCATCGTTTTGCTGCAGAGATGAGCGGGCTCTGATCAGATTCTGGCCTTTCTTCACTAACACGGTGAGATACGTCAGCACTACGAAGAACATCTACATCGCAACAATGATGGCAGACGAACACAATGTAGCCATCCTGTTGAACAAACAAATGCTTTAAGTTGAAATGTAGGTTCAACATCTAAATCTTGCTTTCCAACTCTTCTCTCAGCAAATTATTTTCGGGTCTTGGTTACACTTAAATCCTGCGGCTGCGGATAATGCTAAAAAAGCTAATCACTAATATAAGATGCTAAAAAGATTTCAACATATAAATCACAATCTTTGTTCTTTTAAAGAGCAAAAAACTGTTTCTGAGCTACTGATCTTTCACACATGCACATTGACATTTCTTCTAACATTTTCTATAAAAAGGGGAAATAAAGTCTGTATAGGCGGGTCAACTCTTTCCAAAAACCAGAGAAAGGAAGTCTGCTGTATACTTCTGATCGGTGCATCCCTCGCTGTAGATTTTACACAAATGACTTAAATCTATAAACATTGCAGGCCTCTCAAACCAAAAATCAGCCATCATCTGCAAAATACTGAACTTGCATAATTCAAAGGGATGAATGATGCATTCCTAGACAGATAGCGATTGCTACGCTTATGGAGACGCTGTTAATTTAGCAAAACCAAGTTAAAAATCACTACATCTGGTATGACGCATCTGAACAGCCGCAAAGATAATGTCACTCACTGTCAGCATCATAGCAGTCGGGTCAATTTCTCGTCACATGCTTCTATTTTAATGTGTTTAAAAGTTTTGAAAAACAAACTACAATCAGCCCTATTAAAAGAGATGGCGGGAATACGGTGTTATATAACCAATTTTAACTCGGAATGTCTTGTCCTTTTTTTCCCCCAAGGAGCCAGACTGCTTTGAGAATCTTTTTATTTAATGTTTAAAATTCTCCAGTAACGGGCTTTTAAAAATGTTCCATGGACTTCTAGTTTCCAATCTTTTTCTCTCCAGTAATGGCAGAAATGTGTCCTTGAGCAAAGAGAAAACAAGTGCAACTATCTACAGCAGATGAAGAGTGTCTGAAGGTTTAAAATGTATCTAGGAAAAACAGGACCCAACACAGAGCTGACACAAAACTTGAAATCTTTCTCAAGGCTTCAGCTAAAATAAATACGTTCAATCCTTTCATTTTCTCCGAAGGGAACTGTACTATAAGAACAATTTAAATACATATATACTTTGAGAACTGCTAAAAATTTTACAGAATTTTACACATAGAGCAGCCATAATAATATTCTTGGTAAACATAGCCCGGAGATCTCTGTCTGAATCACAATTTTCAGGTTGGTTTTTTCCCCAAATATGGAACTTGCACACTTAAAACTTTGAGACCAGATAAAGTACTTTGTGTACCTTTAGCAGAGAATTCCCAGTAAAGGGATAAACTATTCCAATTGAATTTGCTTATAAAAACTAACTTTTCTTTGCCCTTTCTATCTTAACCATGGTTATTATATTTAAATGTGCTTCAATAAATTGATATTGCTCATTTTGTCAACATTTTAATTCCCTGTTTTAATGCTTTCAAATGGCCAACACTTTAAAACAGTGTTATAAGCGCTTTCATAAATAAAACTGGTATGCTATTTATTAGTTGCCTGTTATTTGGAGGCATAGACTAAAGTTAAACTAATTAAATAGCTGGCTTATTCCTTGAACTGTGTGGTCTTTTTTTAAATGTCTAATTGACTCACAGGTCAGAGTTAGGTCGCACAAAAAACAGCAACAAAATGACAAAGTTTGGCAACTTTGAAGAGGAAAAAGAAAGTTCAATTGAAAAGCAAGAAAGCTACAAACAGATTTAAGTAACCACAAAGGGTGAAACTCCGATTTTGTTGCCACGACCACGAGACGGTAAGCTCACCTGGCAGGTTGGCGGGTGACAGTGGGCCTGTGCGCGGCGTGCTGGCGCTGGCCGGGGAGCCAGCTGGAGAAGGAGAGGGGCCTCGGATGCCCGACAGGTGGGGGGATGTGTGCGGAGAGAAGGGCGACTGGGCGGGGTTGCTTTGCTCTCCCTGGCTGCTAGACACGCCTGAGGTGCTCACGCCGGGACTCAGGGCGCCCTCTGTACCCGTCGGCAGGTCGTCGATCGACCCGGAGAGATCCTGAAAAAAAACAACAACAAGACAGTCGGTTAAAAGAGGAAAGACGACAAAAAATAATGAGCTGCTCTGATTTACAGTTAGTGCTGCGCTAGTTTCTTTCTGTGCCGGCTGTGATAAGGTGATGCAACTCCTCCTCTCTGTTAACACTACACATGCTCACACAAACATCCCTGAAGGCCTTTGTCCTTATTTATCTTTTCCAGAGAGAAAGTGAGTGTGCATTATTTGCCAGGGGTTGTCATGGTTACTGAGGCTTGTAAGGAAGTGAGCGAGCAGAGTCAGCATGTAGCGGCAGCCTCATCGCCACGTGATTTCAATAAACAAAGATTCCTTAACAAACATAAAACTATATATAAACCGTCACTTCAAAACTACTATAAATAAATCCACACGTGAACGCAGATTGAGATGCATTCCACGCCACTTTGACAAACAGAAGCTTTGAAATTAAGTCATTTCTCTGACAGATAACTTAGTGATCAGTTTATCTAGGCTCTACGTCAGAGATTACCGGCTGACATCAGGTCAGCCTGTACTCTGATACTCTGTGTATATTTATGTTTTCTAGTAGCACAAACAGCTCAAAGGGAAAAAAAGTACGCTGAATTTAAAAAATGGTTCCCAGAACAGATTGATAGCAATGTTCAGAATACTAGGAATGAGGAACAGATACCACCAAAGAGACGCCAACTAGTCAAAATATTAAGGAATCATGATTATTATAAAATGGTATAAGCAACGGAGTAAAGCTTTAACCGTTTCTGGTTCTTTACACACATTTACCCAGTTAAATTATTGACAGTAACATGTGCTAACTGATAAGGTTTCTTTGTAAAGGCTCGTCGACAGGATAAGTACAGACGTCTCAGCTTGAGCGGTCCCCGGACAGTCAAAACCTTAAAACATAGCGGTATAATTTCTGAACAAACAAAGCGGCATCAGGCTGCAAGACGGCAAGAGAGAGCAAGACTTTCATAACACCCAAGTTGCTCCGTTTCATCTTTATGAGCTTTCTACTTATGTTGCGTTGGAAAATGTCAGCAGCTTTTAACCTCAGAGTTAAGCTAAAGGATGGACTTTCCAGCGTTTTAATGATATCCCAGGCTAAACACTCAGAACAGACTAAATTCTGTAGTAATTTTTTGTTTCAGGATCGAGTTTTTTGTTGTCGTTTCTTTTCAGAAACTGATCTCGTTAACACGGAAAATTATGTTACCTCTCCTAAAATAGACAACCACTATGGCACCAATGCAAAAATGCACACATTTTTACTTAAAATCAGAATCCAATAACTAGCTAAAAACCAAATGATTAGCTTCAGGCACAAAATTAGGCTATGAAATTTGGCACATCTTTCCCTGTGACGCAAACATAAGACGTCAGTATCTATGCTCTGGGAAAAAATACTTTGAACATCAACTATGTCAATATGCCAGAAACAGATTAAAGCAAAAAAGCCTCAACTCAGTTTTGTGCATCCCAGCGCTGCAACATGTAAACATAACCCCCCGTTTCACGACAGAACTTCCACCAGCATCGACCAGAAGCAAACATAAAACTTACACTACACAATAAAGCAGATAAGCAGTAATACAAGAAATCCATTAAACAAAAAAAAGTTTTTGATGTAGAGAATCCATGCAGTTCTTGAACAGCAGTAAAATATAACTGTGAAGCTAAATTTGAAGAGAGAAACAGTGGAAAAAGGGATTTAACAAGCATTACTGACCGGAAGGCTGGATGGACGGCCTTGACCGTCCTCTGGACCAGATTTAGGCTGAGAGGATGCAGGGGCATTGGACTGAAACGAGTCCTGGGATATCTCCTAGCACACACACCCACACACACACACTGGTTTAATAGACGCACATATACAGAGAAAGATGAGCCGAATCCAAGGCAGAGAGTATGCACCTGCTGTTGTGGAGGAGGAGGAAAGCGCTGATAAGCTGACTGCTGTGCTTGTTGTTGCTGCTGCTGCTGCTGAGCGTTTGGTGGGTACGCTGCAGGCTGCCCCTGTGGATGTTGGCTGTGTCCCTGTGGCTGTTGCGGATGGGACTGCGCCTGCTGTTGCTGCGGAGGGGTTTGCTGGGGGCCTTGTGAGGACCCCGGGTAGCTGGATTGGCCTTGGGATCCAGGGGGAGCCTGGGAACTTGGCTGCTGTGTGGTCTGAGTGGGAGGGCCCTGCTGCTGGCCGTACGGAGACTGGCTAGGCTGCGTAGCAGACGCTTGAGAATAAGGTGGCTGAGACTGGGGAGCCCCTTGGGAAGGGCCTGGCAGGGGACCCTGGGACTGTGGGGGCATGTGGGGCTGTTGATATGGTGCCCCCCCTTGGTTGTGTGGAGCTGAAGATGGAGGGTGGGGCTGGCCAGGGTACGGTGACTGCCTCCCAGGCTGACCGGGTTGGGGCTGGGGGTAAATGGATTGCTGCTGACTGGGATGTGGAGCCTGACCTGGCTGGTTATAAAACGGCGCCTGGCCCTGAGAGCTGTATCCTGGTACCTGGTGGCCGAAAGATCCCACCTAAAAAGGAAAAACATATGGACAGTTTGATTTTACACAACAGAACAACACAGGAAACCATTTTAGATACCAGCCATTTTTTAGGGGTGATACATTCACAATCCTGATATCAGCCTTCAGACGCACACTGGTGACAGTTCTGCGTCGCTGATAAAAACTGGGAAAAATCTGGAGGTTGTACAAGAAAGCGTCAATGTGGCAAATACATGGTTAACAGGATAAAAAAACAACTTTATAGTCAATTAATTAATTAGGGGGACCTAATTGAACGGGTGACAAAGCTACTAACATTTGATTCTCCACTGAATTTTAAACATCAGTATAATCCCTCCTAAAGCGTTCTAAAAACGGTTTAATGTTTTTAGGATAATAATCCATTTGAATTTTTGTGTTTTACATTAGATTTTGGTTCAATTTGTCGCATGGGCCGACTTCCTGATCAAGCTAACACGTTTATGGAGTTTAGAATTGAGAATTTGTAACTCTTGATAAAACAGGTTTGTGCATCGTTGCGCAAACCTGTTTAGATGCATTCATGAAGTTTTGCTCATTTTATTATTGATCGTTTTCTCTTCATACTCAAAGTTTGAATTTAAGCGTTTGAATAAACTTGCACTTAGTCCTCTCTGTGATTACGTTGAAAATAAATGACAGAGAAGCAAAGAATCTGTGAGGGTTGCTCCATCTGGCAATGTTTCCCCTTCCCACACAGCTTTCTCCACTATCAGGAAGAAAGTTCTGGAAAACATTAGCCGCTCACTTGAAATACATCGCCAAATCTACCGCAGTAAATTTCGTTTAAGTCTTAATTGATTCAGAAACACACATCCACTCATATCCATGTTTATCTTTCATTTTACATGTGTGTTTTTTGGTATCCGCTTATTCTTCTATTAGTTTGTTTCAATTTCACCTCCTTTGGTCATGATTAAATATTTTTTAGTGCGTGGCAGATGTTTTTTAAGTACATTTTTTCAGATTCTTAATGTAATAAAAAAAAACACAATCAAGGACTAGGTCTCTAAGATGGGCATGTAGCCAGAAGGCTAATGTACACAGCCATAATTACTTTGTAACCCTGACTATCTGCTGCCCATTATTAAATAAGCATGAAAGAACAGAAATTAGTACGAAAAAAAAGAAATGCTGATTCGGATTAAAATAAAATACCTGTGGACCGTAGGGCATTGCACCCATGGCTCCCGGTGTGCGACCTTGCATGCCTACTGGGTATCGCTGTGGACCTGGTGGGCCGTAACCCTGGCCTGGGTACCCTGGCCCAGACTGAGGACCTGTAGGAGGCACCTGCTGAGACTGCTGACTGTATGGACTGCCTCCTCCATATGGCTGACCTCTCATTTTTCCCATAGGATCCATAGGACCAGGAGGCTGAGAATGTCAAGAAATAAACTTGATTAATCATACAAACCAGGAGACAAGCACCAGAACTTCCAAGCAACCTCTCGTATATTTTTGTAATCAAGCCGTCAAATAATGTTCTGCAAGAGACTCACAAAAAAAAACATGGCTGAGGTAATAAAGCTGATTCCGTGAATGGTCAAATTGTGCTTTTCTTCACCTTATTTCCCACGGTCATTACCCGATTTTTTTTCTTCTTTCACTTCACTCTGCCATAGTTTCGGAAGTCAACAGAGCTATATATATCTGCTTTCAAATGGAGGGCAGCCTGCCCAATACTAAACATATCCCAGCTGTGCTCCTGTTTTGAGCCTGGTCCAAGTAGGGTTTTTTTTTCCACAAGAGAAGGCAGTTTGGCTTCGGATGAATGACACCAGAAACGAGGGAAGTACTTTAACAACGGCAAGGGGAGAGTAAAAACGGTGCGAGAACTCACACACCACCACAACCTTGCAATCCGAGACGTGGCCCTAATAACCAAAAACGAGCCTTTATGCCACTTTGATTTGGGCCCAGAGGAGCGTGCTCACGCTGCAACGCTCTCTTTGCAGCAAGGATACAAAGTGCCCTGTGTGACAAAACTGTAAATCCACACTAACGAGGTGAAATGAATGCGCGCAGCACATGGCTAATCTGCATAAAGCAGACTGGAAACTCCCTTGGTGGGTGAGAGATGGGGAACTGCTTTCTGATTGGCTTGGGGCGGGGAGGTCAGGGGGGAAATTCTGCAGACACACAAAGTCTGACTTGTGCGGCATGCCAGACCCAGCAGTCTTGTCGCTTCCAAAACAAGGTTTAGGACTGGGCTTATGTAGAGATGAATCAATAACTCTTCACAAGGTCAAAATCGGTTTACGGTTTTCTGTGAAGTCCAACGTCCCAATTCCAGTTTTTTGTTTTTTTCTTGTGCGGACCATATGAAAAGAGAACGCTGAAAGTTCTGTTGACTGAAGTGGGAGCTTTGGATGATTCAGAAAATGAAGGAATTACAAGATCATTCCCATTTATGCAACACAGCATATATCCCTAAACGGGTCTGCTCAGCAACTGATAAAGTAATCCAAGATCTAAATTCTTGCTTATTAAAAACTGCTAAAAACTTCCCATCATATCGCTAGCATTGTGTTCATCTTTTTTACAAGGTGGCAGGGGGAAAATTGCAGCGCAAAATGGAATGGCTATAGGTTAGGGCACGAACCAGTGCTGCCCCTTCCCCACCTGTTGCTGCAAATTACAAGTCACCCAACTGAAATAGAATACTACTTCAAACAACATGTAACTTTTTTCAGAATACTTTGGATCACCAAAAGAAAACCAATAAAAAAAACTAATCCAGTGTGAATGAAAGAAGCACCATAAATCAACTACAACTGGCAAGTTAAAAGCTGGTCTAACAAGCTATTATGAATGAAAATAAACAAATCATTCTATTTGTGATATATCTGCATCACATTGTGTAATTTTGCACATTTTTTTTACTATCTGCATCAGCCAAGTAAAAGTAAAAAAAAAAAATCCAAATGTGTCATTTATTTAAATACCTACATCCAAAAGACTTAATTGATACAAGAGAGCCTGCATAAGATTCGGTCACAACTTTTAAATTCATTTTACCGTTTAACCTGAGAGAGAATAAATGTAAATATACTATTTTAACAAACAATATTTGTCATTTTTAATCATAATTCTAAGGTAATCATCTTTTGGCTGAGTAAAATGAGTATTACAAGTCAGTTAACTTATAGCCACTAAAACTGTATATCCATTTTGGGATAAAAAAAGATTTTTGAAATGAATTGAAAAAGGCAGTGTGTTAATTATGGATTGCTTAATATTTCATGGTAGTGTTTAAAAGAAATGGATAATTATATTTTTTATGATTTCGGGTCACACGTTTTTCAATGTTCCAATCGTATCTTAACATTTAACCTACACACATGATCGTTCAGTTTCTTCTGTTCTTTTTTATTAAATTGTGCTCACTCACACACACACAACTCTTAAAAAATCTATAACATTCTTTATTAAATAGAGGCACAATCAGGTATATCATTTAGTATAGTGGAACAACAAACAATTAGGGGACATTGAACATTTTCTCTGCCCCCTTCCCAGATGCTTTAACATTGACCAATATGTATTGAAAGTAAAAAGTGGAACTGAGAAAGGGAGTGAATGAGAAATGCCTCCGATGACCCTGTGATGAGCTAACGCTGTGTGTCCTTATCTGCAACTGATGCCTTGCATCACATGTAATTATAAATGGCCATGAGCAGCGGATGAGGAGCCAATCAGATTTCAGCTCGCATGTCAACCCAAGACCAACTATCTCCTGGCTCTGACAGTAGGATTTTTACCTCCACAATTCAAATCCCACTGCAAACTGCAATCTGGTAAAAGGCTCCTCTCAGTCACTCGTAAGGCAAGAGACGCCTGTTTACTGAGAGAGTGGCGGCTCCCCAGCACAAGGAAGCTCATCTAATCGATATACGATCAAAAAACCAAGAATCTACAGCCCTCCGTTATATCCCCTGGGACAAATAAACATTTCTAAACAGGACCAACATGGGCCATTTAACCGGCCGTGAAACGCTCATTCGGCACGCAATGCATTCCTTCCGTCATGGCCACAAAATTACAGCTCCACGGGCAAGGAAACGGCACAAACATCACATTTTGAACGACTGTATCACACCAATATGTGAATACGTTACGCAGTAGTAAAGAATAACACTAGTACTGACAAATGTATCACGAATTTTACGTATAAAGGGAGAAGTTAAGCCACGGGAAGAAAAACGAGCCGTTGCGCCTATTTTCGCCCTCTTTTCAAAGTCGGGCCTTCTTGGCTCCCCTAACATCATTTCCTCAACTTATACCGAAACCCAGCACCGCTCTACTCTTAAAGCGTGCATTTAGAGACACAATTAAAGCGAAGTTTATTAAGTGCCGTGTTGTAAAGAGTGAAAAAATACACACGACAGGCAGCCATTTTAGAGTCTTTGCGAACTACTATCAGACAATGGCTGGCCTGCTACGTTGTGAACTAGCAGACATGCTAAAGCCCTTGTAGCCGTTAAACGATCTGGTTTACCTGGTTCCTGGCTAGGGCCTGACCAGCACTCCCCGGGCTCATGGGCGACGGGTGATGGGTTCTTTGTTGCCAGGCCGGGTTGCTCCCAGCGTACTGACCGCTGCTGCCCATATCTGCTGGACCCTTACTAGCTCCTTCCTGGCTGCTGAAGTCGCTGCCAGACGGGTAGTTTGGATACCCCCGCGTTGAGCTGGGGGAGGTCAGGAGCTTGTTGAGTGTCGGTGTGGATGTAGGCTGAGGGTTTCCAATGTTATATCTCTGGTTACTGTAAGATCCGGCCATTGCCGTGGGTCCTCCCGGCGGTGGCTGCTGCTTAGCTGGCTGGCCCCCAGCTGTCGGCGCCTGGGCGCTGCGTGGGGAGTTCATGCCGTACGCCTGGCCTGGGTGTGGAGTCCTGTTCGGGAATGGGTTGTAATTATTAAACTGGTGATTCGAGAAGCCATGGTCGTGTGAATTGGGTTGATACGGGTCCATCATGTTGCTCGACTGCACACCCGGACCCGCAGCAGCTGCCATGCCAGGGCTTTGTTGTCCGCCATATTGATGAAAAGCGGCCCGACCGTAGTGACTGTATCCGTACGAAGGCGGGGGGAAATTGGGACCGGGGTGATGCACGAACCCGGGGTGGTTGTTTCCCTCCGGTCCCACAGAGTCATTCGGGGTATTATTATTAACCCTGGGCGGGTTCCCATTCCCGTTCTTCATCTCCGGTTCCCCTCCTCCCCCTGCATTTCCACCGTCGGCCCCGTCCTGCAGATCCCCCCGGCCCGGCGATCCACTGTCCAAACACGGCTGCTTTTTGTCGGACTGCTTCTCTCCTGGAACCGTGTCTTCCGTCGGGTCTCGATCCGGCTTTTTAAGTTCAGAAGGCGGACTAGTGTTAAGAGTGGCGACCTGAGCGGCCATGATATACCCCCACAACTCTCTCTCCCTCTCTCTCGCCGAGTCAGTCACAATCAAAAGCTAGCATTGGATATAAATAATTGTTAAAAACCATCAATCCTTGTGTCGAACCATTCCTATCCCTTCATTCCGGACCGAATCCGGCTGCCATCTCCGCCGGTTTCGGCTCCGTAAGTAGAGTTAAAGAGGTGATGGAGGCTCCATACAGTGCGTAGAGAAGCGACAGAAATTGTTGTGGGAGTTGTGTTACCTAGCCCGGGTAGAGGCAGGGAGCTAACCCAACCAACACGAGGCTCAGCTACATACAGCCATTTTACCGAACCGCACGGGTGGCTGCAAAGCACGGAGCGGATTCCACATAGCCCGGATAGGATTTTTCTTCTTCTTCTTCTGAAATCGTAATGTAAACTATAGGTGGACTATTCTCTACCTAAAACCAGATTTGTTTGCGCAAATGTGAGACAAATTTAACTTAACTTAATCTAAACGGCATTCTGCAACGAAAGTGTTGCTCATTTTTAAGATAAAATATTGCAATAGAAAGTAAATATCCCATAAATCTAACTGTTCAATTGTGTGTGTGTTGATGATATCAAGAGAACATAATATGTAGATGTGAAAAAAAGGCTCAAATGACTGTAGATTCAGAGTAAGAGTTTATGTCTGCCTTACATATTTATTTTCACAATTTCATGTCCTTTGCATCTCCCTGTACTTCTATTTCGGCATTGTTCAGTTGCTGGTAGGGCCAGATCATATTATGAAAACACAATTTAGTAGAATATTGATTACATTTATTGTGCATATACAAAGTTTCCCTCACTTTTTGCTTCATTTACCATCATCAAAACGGTCCCACTCAAAATTGTCACGTAAAATCAGTATCATATATGGTCGTCTAGGTCAATGAAATTCAATCCAACTGGCCAAATGTATAATCTATATTATGGAAAGGATAAATGTATAGGACTAAAAACATATTAATGCGCCATAAATCACATCCCAATAGCCCTCTGTGATTGTGATTTTGTAAGTATTGATACTATGATCAGGGCCAGATATAGGAGGATGTGGGCCCATGGGTTAGAGCCAACGGGTGCTCAACCCACAAGTTTCTTTTATGTATTCCAAATGCAGTCTTTTTATTAAACAACCTTTGGATTTATCTTTTTTTTAAGTTTCTCATATTCTTTCAAGAAATGTCCTCATGCATACAAAAGAAGTGTTTCAAGAAAACGTGTTGCAGTAACGATTCCAGACCTGAGTGTGTCTTGCTGAAGAAAGCTCACAGTTTTTAACATAAGAAAGCATTTAGAGTAATTAAGACAATAATTTGTGTGACAATAAAAAAAAAGCCAGTAAAAACATTCACTCATAAGCGATTCTAAATAGGTACGTTTTTATTTTAGACTTCAAAGAGTTCAGTGTCTCTACAGCTTTTTATTCTCCTGGTTTGGTTGTTCCAGATATGAGGAGCATAGAAACTAAAAGCTGCTTCCCCATGTTTGGTTCTGGTTCTAGGGACGATCAGTAAACTAGAGCTGGAGGACCTAAGTGATCTGGATGGTTTGTACCGTGATAGCAGATCTCTAATGTACTCTAGTGCTAACTCATTCAATGATTTATAAACTAATAAAAGCACTCTGAAATCTATTCTCTGAGCTACAGGGAGCCAGTGGAAGGACTTTAGAACTGGGTGATGTGTTCTAGTTTCTTGGTTCTAGTGAGAAAACGAGCAGCAGCGTTCTGGATTAGCTGCAGCTGTCTGATTGATTTTTTAGATAGACCTGTGAAGATACTGTTACAGTAATCAAGGCAAGTAATTAATGGTAAGTTATTGTGTATCTTGTTCAGAGTTTTTATCTTTTTTTAGGTCAGAACATTTGGGTGCATTAAACTCTTTTAATAGAAGCAACAGGACTCTTGCTAGTTGTTGAGAACCCACTCAAAGAGATTTATTGATTTGTTCATTTGATTTATTTATTAAGTGTGTTTTTACACCCTGCACTGAACATTCAAATTATGGTGTGTCATTTTAAATGTTTTTATAGACAAAGTGTAACTCCTTGTGTCAGATTAGGTGATTTTTCTGTGTTATTCTGTAATTTTTTTAACTTTGTGTGTTTTTCTTTTTTTGTTGTTGCTTTCGTTCTGTTGCATGTATGCCCATTTTGGTGCTGTGCTTCAGTTTTAACAGTCATTTCTAATCTATAATCCATATTCAAACAATTGTTAAATAATCATCAGTCAATAGGGTAAACTAAACAATGTAATATTTAAAACCTTTCACTGGTGCAAGTGTTTGAACCTCTCTATTAAATACAAATGTGTGTGATTCATGAGCTCCAAACACTTGAAAGTCATCCACATTCAGGGTATGAGTAGCCTACCTCTGTCTTACACATGTTTTCATCATTTCACATCTGTTGCATCTGTTCCTTTTGCATGTCTGCGCACCGGCTCCCCTCCACAGCGAACTCATTTTGCATCATATGATTTCTTTTAAGTGGAAAACAGACTTCTCCAAAGTGCTGAGACGAAACCAGATAGGCTTGTTTTGTTTGTTGGAGCCACCTGTGTGGGTTATTCTAATGCTTTTTACTCGTTTTAAATGTCTTAAAAGGATATGTGTAATTCTTTGACACTACTTCGTAACATTTGATCAATTTATGATTCATCTTGCACTTTTTTCGTATCATTTTAGATATTTAGACATTGGTTAGGATAAAAATCTCATTATAAAAGGATGATTATAGCTAACAAGGTTTCACTGTATCATAAATATTTGCCAACTACTTGTATTTCAAACAAAAAAGCAATAAATATTTACTCTGCTGCTGCTTGAATAATATAATATATAGATTATTACAAGGATAGTAATTTTATCTATGAAATTTAATAACTGCTAATGCTCTCTGTGACTGGAAGTATTTATATACAGCTAGTGGTGGCGTTTCCTATAGCGATGTAGCTTTCTGCTCAGGGAAAACATGAGTCAGAACAAAGTCTCGTTAGAACAAGAAGATATACATCACTCTCAAACTGACCCTCATTCGCTGAGAATATTGCTTTACAGCACTTATGGCTGATTATCATAAATGTGAAATCTGATTTTCAGCAAATTATTAGACACTAAATTGAAGAATAATTTAAATGTTTTATTTTTTTTAAAAGATGTCTGCACTTCATTTACAAATCTCTTGTTGAAAATTATGCATATTCAGACAAGTTGGTGCCCAACTGGGTTTGAGATTTATAAAACTCGTATTTTGAAAATACAAAACAATATATCATAGGCATTTACTGCATTGTACCAATTGAGATATAGAGAAAACGGGAAAACTATTCCGCTGTCTAACATAATATCCATGATTTTTAGGGTTTTTTGGTGACTTATAAGCCACATGGTGACAGGATGTTTTGCGGAACAGGGTTTGCCAGTTGGAGTAGGTGTGTGTGCCGGCAGATGGAAGTCCTAATTACATACAGCCAAATTGGTCTTTGTTGAAAGTGAGGGAGAAGTTTAGCAGTCAGCTGACCGACCATGGACAGCAATAGGCGGGGGTGGGGCACCTTTTTTACCTATAATGGTCTATCCGGCTAGAGAAAACTTACTTCTCCGTCACTTTCCCTGGTAACTCATTGAAAGGACTTTAAATTAGTAAGAATGAAAAAAAAAGTTTTGAAAGCATGACGTTTTTAAAACCTTGCTTGCCAGAAACCCCTCAACGATTAGTCGTTTTATTGATTGTTTTGTTAAAAAAAAATGTTGGCGGTAATGTAAGAGATTTGTTCAATAATCTGTAATCCTGTATGAAAATGCTAAAAAGCTATTTGAAATCAATCATCTTGGTTTGTCATAAAAACAGAGAAAAAGAAACCAACCAAATCTCTTCTTTTTGTAAATCTGTCTGTTTTCTTTTCTGTCTTTCTTTTTTTGTTGTTTTGGTTCTTAGTCAGTTTCCAAGAGTATTTCGTAAAGACAAGCAAAAACACACAGGTTTTTCCACAGCAGAAGGAGGTAGCAAGCGAGACTACCAATGCACATTCCCTCCTGTTCCCTCCCCTGCCTGCCTGCCTGTCTGCTTTGCTCTGCTCTCCTCTACCACCCCCTCTCCTCTTCTATCGGTCTGTATCTCACTCCAGCAGAAACACACTCTCGGCTGAGCATGGGGGGATGGGCGCTCAGGATCATGCTCTCTCTCCCTCTCTCACAGCCTGCTGCCATTGAACTGAACCAAACAGAAAATTAAAACAGACTTTATCTAGCTGAAATAAGACACGTAGGCAGCTTCAAAGTCTCACAGCTACTAAGAAGAATTACACATCAGAGCACTCTGCTCTGCAGGCGAATGAAGCAGACATTTTTTTTTTCTCCCTTTGGCAACACAGGGTGTGTGCTCTGCATTGAGCAGGGGCGGATTGAATATGAAGAAAGTGTGTTTTTTTGACGAAGAATTTGAGAAAATGAAAGCCGTGTGTCGTTTAATTGTACAATTGGGTATAGATATATATTCTGATTTGGCATGTAAGTGGGGCAAGAGTGGCTTTCGGTTTCTTTTCTCACTCTCGACACACACACACGCACTAAAACTGTCTCTCTTGCTCTCTGTTCACACACAAACACACCACACATCTACCTCTAGGGGGCTTATAGAGGGGGGGAGAAAAAAAAGGCAGGAAGTACCAATGAGGAGGCATACTTGATCACATGTACAAACACTGAAACACAATTTAACATTCTGCCTGACACACCCCCCTAATGCACACAGAGCTTTGCAGGCAGGAAGCTGTCCAGAGATAATTTGCAGCCACATGTCACCACAGAGGGTTAATGTAATTTCCCACATTGGTGCGAGGATCGCGAAGTGGAACACGCTTTATTTTAGTCTTACTGCAGCAGAGCGGGAAAAACACACACACACACAACTATACTGTGTGGATTAATGTGCATTTTAGACTGCCTGTGTATTGGTGGTTGCAAAATCCAAAGAGGTGACATTTTAGAAGAGATGTTGTGAAGAAAGAAAACAACTGAAACTTGTGGTAATAGTAAAGAGTTTAAGGCAGATTTAGAAAAAAAGGGGGGTGAATATCTTCCATCTCAAAGACCAGACACAGGGCCAGTTGTGCAGAAACACAGATTTAATGTGCCTTCCTCTCCCCGCCTGACTTAATTTTTCTGCTCTGGCAAAAGGAAAAAAACGAAGCAGATTTTTCCGGATCTGGGAGGTATTTTTTTGCAAGCACATGTGCCACCTGCCGGCCTGTACGGATCCAACACACAGCAGAAAGTTTCAGTCACTCCCGCTTATCTGGTGCGGTGCTGACGGCTTCGATTATGCCTGTGTTAACCTGTGGCGTGCTCTCCCTTCTGTTAAAATGTTCGGGATTACTTCAGCTTCAAAGAACTGCGTTAGTTTATATACTCTGCATGTTGAAGACATCATCACTTAACAGATTATATGACCCGTCATGCATTAAAATGGATCTGAATGAACTCCATCCACGTTTTACCATGCGGAGGGTGTGTTCATGGTGATTTAAAAAGTTATATATTTTTTTACATTTAGCCTTCTACACAAAAGACCAAAAACTTCAAATTTGTTCTCATCAAACCAAAGCCTCCCCTCAGTATGATGCTCCCACCACCATGTTTCACAGTGGGATCGGGGGTTTATGGAGATTTGCAGCATTTTACGGTCAGGTCAAAAAGTTCTGATTTAGTCTCATTAGACCACAGCACTTTCTTCCATCTTTTTCAAACTCAAGCACCACTTTGTGACTTTGAGTGTGCAAAAAAAAAATAAAATAAAATATAATAAAATCAAGAAAATCCAAAACATTGTTTTTACATGTTTCAACATTTTATTGTTTTTTTTCTATTATAATAAACTGTTTAAATAACAAAACAAATCCACAAATGTTGCCTAAACTTGTTTAATAGTTCTTAAAAATGCATGTTTTTTTTTGTCCTTTCAATTAATCTTTTCACTCTACAGTTCCATCATTTCCTCCTCAACGGTCTTCCCACTGGTTTCAACATACTTCTCTTGCACTCCCAGAGTTCTAGAGGGTCAAACATTAAGGAAAACAGAGTAATGCCTTAAATATTTCTTTTTTTCGAACACAAATTGATACTTTTACAAAAGGTACGGTGTAATAGCCAGAGTAATTCAAAACTGAACCCCCGATGAGTCACCGCAGTGACTATGAAAGGATACAAGCCGAACTGAAAGTCAGCCCCAACAGCAGCGGACATCATGGCCTGCAGATTCCTCTCCTCCAGGTCTCCGAAGCAGTACCCGTTGGCTTTGTCCACCGCCCGCAAGACCTGAATCATGCTGTCCTTGTCCTGGAGAGAGGAAAAGAGGCAGCATGTAATCTGTGGACTTCCTCCCCCTGAAAGAAAATCAGAGAAACTACCGACTGACAAAATTAGTTTGCCTAAAAATACTCTCAATGAAACCAGAATCATATGCTGTATGAGGACATTTGTGTTTTCTTTTTTCAGCATCTGCCGTTATTCTTCAGCGATTTTGATGCGTTTTAGGGAACAAGGTGAGCAGGTTTGACTTCTTCATGAGATAAACACAGATACATCGGATGCACCATAAAGCTGGACTGGAACAAAGTTTTGTCCCTCTTTTTCCTTGGGTGAAAGACTTCGTCTTGCTATTTTAAACTCGTAATATTAGTTGTAATAGCATTTAAACAAAAAGAGCTTGTATTAATAACAGGGAAGAGGAAAAAATTACATTCCTGACAGATATGCTCAGATTCTGTATCAGGAATAAAATAATCAGATGAATCGTTATTTTAAAAGTCATGTCAGGATAAAAAGCTGATTTCTCAACACTCCCATCTCTTTACACATACGAGTGTTCCAATAGATAGTTTCAAAGGCTAAAAGTTGATTATTAACCAATCTGGACACAAGAAGTGAGAGATACTTTTATACATTATATAAATCTATAGCCTTGTATGAAAGAAAAGAAGAAATAATGATCTGCCAATTATGCCTATAAACAAAACATGAAAGATTATTTTATTTGGTTAATTTAATATGAAGTTATTATGATGCTATAACATGATAAACTAAAAGAGAAGACTTTAAAGCACTGGCAACAGTTGTTTGGTAAGAAAATCTCAATCATAATTTGTTTAGGATTATGAAAATGCCTTAAATATGATGGGAGCAACAAATTCATCAAATTAAGTTTAACTAAAAGAATCCTATAACATATAAAAAGGCAAACCATGTTACTTTTCTGGTTTAAAAAAAAAAATTTGAGGATTTTTTTTTAGTGTCAGGATTAAAAGGTAATGCTGTTTATTTTAATCTTTTTGCAATAAAACCTTTTAGAGCCACACGATATATATCTAATAAGCCTCTCAGGGTCATACCTTCTTGCTCTGGGGTTGGATTATGTATTTGAATATTTAGATTACCTCTAGAAGGAATTTGTCCGAAAAGCTGTGGGTTTTTACAACTAATACATTTCCTCCAATTTGCAGCAAAGGTATCACATTTAGGGTAGAAGGTGCAAAAAGCATATAGCAGTTCAATCTCAAAATCAACACCATCACAGTGCTCAGATTGAGGGATAATAGAGATCAGCTTGCTTTGAAGTCATTTTTCTCTCCTCGGTATTAAAATACTTTACTTAAGCTTTTCTGGGTTTGTGTGATGACTGAAAGCTGCAGCGATACCTGTACATTGAGAGGCACAAAGGACACCAGGCTGTAATCTTGGATAACCTCCGCTAGCTTTTCGTTAAGATGGCGAAACTTTTTAAAGAAGGGGTCTGCAGCCAAGTGGTCAAGAAGATAGGTCAGGTCCATGACCTCTGTGTAGAAGTCAAGGTTGAACGCTGTAAGGAGTCAAAATTAAAAGAGTCAAGCCTGTACTCTAAAACCTTTAGACTGTACACATAGATCCGACAGAGAAGTACTTCTTGCTTCTGCATGCATGACGTCAACAACTCTTTACTTACCTAGTTTTCCATATTGTTCAATCAAGTCCATCTTGGAGAGGATGTTGACGTGGGGAAGCTCCACGTGCAGCATGGTGGAGAGGGAGGTGCACAGCACGGAGATGAACTTGGCAGGGTCGGCGCAGTAGTGAGAGTCTACAAGGTGCACTGCTGTGAGCTGAAAACAAACAAAAATGTAGATTTTCACACCAACACAAAATCGTGTATAGCTGTCAAGTTGGAAGGAAAAGGATGCAGTTTTTTTAAAAACATTTCTTACAGGTAAAAATTAGAAAAGTGCGGCCTCGCTTTTAACTCCGACCATTGGATCAATACCTCATAACACTACAGTCCTACAGGATCAGGCCTCTACAAGCTTTCCCATTTACAGACTGTTTTTTTTTTTGTGCCTGTTCTTCACTCCACCACTGTTTTGCAGCTTTTAGTAAGCCTTTCTACCGGGATTGCCCCATTTTAAGATCCACCCACCTTCCATGGCCCAACTAAACAACATCATGCAGTCACCACCATGTTTTGCTGTGGAGATGCTTTTTTCCCCCCATGATGTGAAGTGTTGGCTCTCAAGCACACATGAATTTAATTGTAGGATAAATAATTACATTTCTGGCTCATGTCTGTGTTTGATTGGCGCCTACAACCAGGAGCTTTTATTGCCTTTTTCTTGAAAGTCGTCCACAATAACCACATTTGAAGAGTGTGTAACAGCTGAAGCGCAGACGCGATGTACTCTGAAAGTGATGTGTAAAGAAATCAGGGATCGGATTATTTGTCATGGTTGGTGAGGAGTCTTACTCTGAAATTCCACTTGACCAGCTGTGAGAAGATATTCTTGACTGAGCTCTGGTGGGTGTAAAGCTCCACCTGTCCAGGACAGTCAAACAAGAAGTAACAGTCACTGTACTGTGTCAGCTTGCTCTCCAACCAGTCCAGATTGGCTTCCACATACTCCATGCAGTAAAGAAGTCCACCATTAGGCCCCAGCTTCAGGTTCTCCATAACATCATCCAGAGTGACCAGCTCCCCGATGTCCACGGCGCATGAATAAGGGATGCCCTCGTTGGCTGGGTCCATGTTCACCACCACCACCTTGCGTCCCAGGCTGGTCAGGAACTCCTGCATCCCCTGGCAGTAAGTGGTTTTACCGGAGCCCGGTGGGCCGATGACCACCTGACCGAAGCGCAGAGAGGGTTTGGGTCCTGGTTGAGCGGACATGGCGTCAAGGTGTTCAGATGAACTGGGACCAGTCAGTCACTGGGAGCAGGTGTGACAGCATCAGGCTGTGTTTTCACCAGAGTTACTGTTTACTCTTTCTGATAACCAAAAACCTGCTTACTGGCGATAACAATGTTATCTAGAAGGGGAGAAAATGAAGTAAAAAAAAGTTATAATAAATAAATGTAGAAATCCTCAACCTTCCAACTTTTTAAATAACGTAAATGTGGCTGTAAGAGTATAAAAACAAATGAAACGTTAAATTACTTAAATAAATTTTAGACGACCTGATAATCCATATCTAAACAGTAATACATAGTTAACACAAGCAGTCGCAAAAGTGTTAAGCATGCGAACTTCATTTACTAGCTATGAGGCTAAAGCTACGAATTACATCCGGGTTATGTGAACTCCCTTCAAAATAAAAGGCGTTCATTCAAATGAGGACAATTCATATCCACATTTCATTTTAAAATTAAATAATTCACCATACTACTTTTTTTTTTTACATATCTTTCTTTCAAAATCCTAGCATATATTTGATTGGAAAAACGAAGAAAATTCACTTCAAACTTAGAGCAGGTATTTCTACACTTTTGTCAGTTTAAACAGCAAAATTATACGCGAAAATGGACAGTTGTAATGCTATGTAAACAGAGGAATGTTATCTTTAAAGTTTCTCTAATCTGTCGTATGATAACATTCCTACACTTCCCACCTGCACTCCTTCCCATTCAACTTGAATGTTTTCTTTTTGAATGGTTGGTTGTAACAGAGATAATCCACCCCAAGTAAAAAAAAAATGTCTGTTTCCATATTCCACAGAGTTAGATAAGTGAGAAAAAAAGCATTTTGTAATCGGCTAAGTAATTCCCCTCATCTGGGAGCACTCAGTTTGTTTTAGCTTAGCATAAAACTAGCACGTTAGCTTCGATTGACATTGAATATAATAGAACAGAATGGAACAAAACAGTCCTTTATTGTCCCACAAGTGGAAATTATTTTGTAACAGCATCATCAACACTGAAATTGGTTTATGCCATTTTGTCTATTTCAGTATTGGCCACTCTTGCTCAATATGCCGTTATTTCCCCTTTGGGAGGTGAACCTCTTACTCAACATTTCTCCAAGCACTGCCTTGAAGTTAGCTCTGTCCTGCGTCTTTGCCCCTGCTGAAGAACAACATTCCCCCAGCATAATGCTGCCACCATCATGTTTAACAGTGGGCCACCAGAGAGGGACCCAACTGCAGTTACAAGGGCGCCGTCATATATCGAATCCACGTCGGAAGTCTCAAGCGTAAACTGCTGTAATACAAAAAGAAGCAGAGATAATATACGTAGACCTCTCATGGACTGATGCTCAAAGATATAATATAATAAAGACTGTTAATGGAACTCCCAAGCAGAGATTTCTTAATCCTGTATTGTATGCATTGTTTATTCTGCGTTCATAACAAATTGTACCCATTTAAAGGCGTGGTTCCGTCCTTCTCATCTCTAATTGGCTAGCCTTGTTGATTCATTACTGATCATAACATTCAAGGAGTATTACCTAAACCTAACTTTACTTTTTTCCTAATCGTAATATTCGAGAACCACTGCCTAAACGTAATATGATCCATCGTTTTATTTCAACATTTAGGAGGAGTTATATCCATAAAAAGCTAACATTATAATAACTTAGTGATTAGCTGTGTTTAACTGACTTCCTGTATGCATAGGATATATGGCGGTGCCTTTTTCGGCCATTTCAACTGCAGTAAGGTACTCTTGGGCCTGGTATGCTCAGGGTGTTACTTTTCCTCCACACACACTCAGTAAATGGCTTTCTTTCAGTAACGGTTCGTGAATTGCATAATTAGGACTTTTCGGTATCAGTGTTTTAATTTAAAATTATACTAAATTATTTTATTTAGCACAATCTTTATGAGGAAAACAAAGTAAAATATGTAGAAAAAATGGAAAGATTAAAAATATTTTATTATAAAAATCGAATAAATAAAACAAAACTAGATGTTTTACAGATGTCATCTTTTTGATCCAATGCTGCCACCTGGCTGCCAGCCTCTGTACTTCATGCTGGTGTTGGGTTGGCGTCTCAGTAACGTGTCACCTTCATCTATGTCTTTGGGTTTATCGTACACTGTACCGATAAGATAATCTTTTCTGGACTTCTTTACGGAGTGCAACAGTAGCTTTTCTCCGTGATACCTGCAGGAAAGAAACACACGGACATTAGAATTCACTTCCTAATACTATTGGACAATCACTGCGTTCAATCTAGTCTGTTGATTCTCTTTCAAGCATTCGCACTGACCCAAAGCCTCGTTTGCAACGTGGATGTTGGCCCTCGTTCTCCAGAGCTTCAGGAATCCCGACCTGGCTGTTTCCCAGGCCTTCGCCGTCCCTCCAGCCCTGCTTCTCCATCACGCGTCGACCAAAGCCCTAATCACATCAAAGAAATGCTAGCAATACTCCCACACAACAATACAGAAAGATATGAGCTGCATGAGCCAATGCTTACTTTAGTAAACCTCTCAAAGCTGCCAATTGACTGATTGTGCCCCGAACCGTCTTCAATGCCATCCCTCAATCTCTTCTCATAGCGCATTTTTATGTAGTCACGAGCGTCCATGTCGCCTCCATCTGTGAGAGGAACAGTTAGTATTAATCTGACCATCGGGATAAAAACTATACTGTTTAATTCAATATTTGATCAAGATGATGATTAAAGATGGTAGAAATGACCTCACATACCTTTATCATAGTAAGCACTCATGTCAACGTCCCAGTCGTCCGCCGTTTGCTCGTCGAAATCTACAAGAGGAGCAGATTATTTCAGAAGGACGGAGAGGACGTAAAGCAAAGTGTGTTCATGTGGATCTTGTGAAAGTCAACTGTTTTAACATTTTGTCATATTACAACTACAAAACTTTTCTGTATCTACTTGGAATTTTATGCAACTGACCAACATGAAGCAAAAACAATAAGGATTATAAAGAAGACCATTTTTATTTTGACAAAAAAAGGATGACCACTTGTTTTGGTGAAATTACAGATCCAAGTCTTTTACATCTAAATTATTCAGTTATTGTCTATATAGAGTGGAACTGCAACTCTGAGGTCTGAATTCCTCATTACTGTAGCTCTACAGGCTCCACTTCCACCCCTGTTCTGAGGAGTCTACATTATAAATCCTTTTGGTGTGATCTTTATATCCAGTTGGGGGCGCTGCATAACCTACCCCCCTCCAGGTCGCAGAACCTTCTACTCCCCCAGTCAACATTTTTTGTAGATTGATAAAGATACATTGATCTAGGAGTGCAGAACCTTTATATTCAAGAGATGTCAGAAGTTTTCCATCCAGCCGCAACTTTTTACCAAACATATCTACTAACTATATATAAAAGGACTGTTAAATGGCCAAAAAGCTCCTAAAAAAATATAGTAATGTGTTATGTTTAGCAATGCATCTGAAACTCCATCACTAGCAAAGCAATACTATGTAACTTAAAAGCTATAAAAACAGGCTTTTCTTAAACTATAAAGAAAAAGATTATAATAAATGACAATCATGTTTTTAAGCAGGCAGACTACCTGGAGAAAACTGTTTACAGGAACATATGCTGGCGGCATTACTGACAACACTTAAAAATAAACCACTTGTCAATTACCATGTAATTATAATAACTCTACTATAATTAGTTGAATACATCTTCAATTCTATTCAGGGTATTTTATATGGCACTGAGTGGATGTTCCACACAAGAAACCAAGGTTGTTGCCTAGTGTGCTACTGTTAACGTCAAGCTAACATGATTATTTTTGGGATCATACGTTCTCTAAGACTAAAAATTGAAAAATGAATTTAAAAAAAATTCTGTAATGCTAGTGTTAAAAGACGTTTGTCAATGGCGAGCTAAAATACAGAGCACATAGCGTTAACACGGCAGAAGGTCCGATGCTAACGCTATAAAAGCACGGCTAAGAGGCAATAAATGAATGTGTAAAATAAAGTTCAAAAATTATTTTAGCGGTGTTTGAAGCTTATCACTTTGCTGTGTCCATTATTTCTATTGTCAGAAGGAAGTGACTTTGCAATAAATCAAAATATTTCCACCCATCAGTCCTCAGTGACTCCAACCATCCCGCTCATAGCCTGTTTCAGCCACTTCCCTCAGGCAGGCGGCTGAGGAGCATACAGAGCAAGACCACCAGGCTCAATAACAGCTTCTTCCCTGCAGTTTTTAGACAGCTGAACTCCAGCTGTGTCCTGTAGAGCACATTTATTTATTTGTTTTTTTCTCTAATTTAATTTAAATGGCTTTTAATTCCGGACCTGAGTCCTAATTTCATACCATCTCATGTAACGTGACATGGTATGACAGTAAAAGTTCCTGGAATCCTTGAATCCTATTTCAGCAAATCCTACTTGATGCTGTCGGATATTACTGAAGCTCTCGTCCTTCCCACAAACAAAAAATATTTCCCCACAGATGCGGGTACACTACCATGAAAAATAAAACTTAATCAGGCACTTCTTAGAGGTTCTGGTGCTAGAGGACGGCGTAAAGAATCATGTGGATTAATAAACCAACAATCAAGCATTTTAACTGTTCCACTTGTACCTTCAGCCTTCCTTAACAGGGACTACAAACTCAGAGCGAGAAATAAAGATGGCGGATTCAATCAATAGTTAGTCAGAAGTCCATGACCATTTTTAGTAGTTGTAGTGCAAGTACTGTGACGTAATAGATGAGAAAAGCATAATAGATGAAAGAGAAAACTGAAAGCTTAAAAAATATTACCAAAACAGTATTAAAAAATATCTCCACAACTCATTTATACTTTTGTGCATTCTTCCAGCCTCTAAATGTACAACACACTGCGTTTAAAGGCTAAATAAGTGAAATATGTCCCCAGTGTTTCCCACACATGGACAAATCTGTGGCAGTGCACCACTGATTCAACTCCGACCAAAATAAAAATCTACACCGAAAGTCATATATCAGGTCTTGTTTTTCTTTTTTATGCTATTTTATGCACACCTCCACTGATACCCGACGGCAGCCGCAACACCCCCGCTTCTTCCCCTCTCTTTTTCAGACAGCTTGGGACGTGTCACTTGTGTGACAGCAGGGGGGTATTTCTGCAGACAGACAGTTTGCTAAATGTTTCCGACTCAAATAAAGAGGGACCCCGTGGGAGAGGAGAGTAGCGCTGTCTGGATTTACTCCTCAGCTAAGCGCAAGCGGGGTGTCATTCTTAAACTGTTTTCTGGGTAAGGAAAACGGGGGAAACCATAAGACAAGGCACACATAGGCATACTTGCCAACCCTCCCGGTTTTCCCGGGAGAGTCCCGAATTTCAGTGCCCCTCCCGAAAATCTCCCGGAGCCACCATTCTCCCCATTTTCTCTGGACATCTGACGGTGTCGCATAAAAACCCCCCCCCCTGTTTCTTATTTTAGAGGCTTCGAGTATAAAACATGTTTCATTTGCATTTTACCAAGGAAGGTTATGTTGGGTACAGTTTCCTCAATCGTGACATGAAAATCCTTCACCTGTAGGCGAAATTCGACGTTTTGAATCCAAAATAGGTAACCTATGTTATTCGTATATGTCTGATGAGGGAACCAATCAGCTATAATTACTGAAGCCAGCCACACGATTTCAGAACGGTGTTAATGTGACTGAAATAAGCTGCAGTTTCAATTACTTTTTCAATCTTCCAAGTTATTTAGGATTAAAATCGGTTTCAACCGACCTCAAGTCTTGTTTCTTTTCATTTAGGTCAGTTTTTAGAATGATAAATAGGGATTATTCCTAAATGTTCAGTGCTGTTGAACTGGGGCGTATCCAGGAGTTTAATAAAGAGGGCCTGAAAGGGGCCACGGTGGGTTTTGGAATCTAGCACTAAAATAAAACCAGAGATGTTCCTACTAGTGGGGATCCAATCTGAGTTGGTCACACTTTAGAGTTTTCATCTGTTAAAATGACTTTTAATCATTTTATTTTACAAAGGTTTATGTGACAATGTAGCCTCTAACTCGGCTGGCATTTCAAACAATTTAAGTGAATAAAATACAATCGTAAATAAAAGAATTGCAACTTTTCACAAAAGTTTTTTCACAAAAAAAAGTGTAGGGACTGATTCATTTTGGCAAATATATAAATACTTTAAAATTCAAGTATTCAATTTGTTTATTTTTAAAGTTAAAAGTAAGGTAATAAAGTCTGTGTAACCAGTTATTAACTTTCAAAAAAATAAAATAATTAATCTTTAGGAACCCCCCCCCCCCCCCCCCCCCCCCCAGTCGGTCAGACACAGGGCAGTCCTCATGCACAAACCATATCCAATGGTTCTTTTAACTTCTTTTACTGTTGAAGGATCACCGCAGCATGATGCTGCCACAACCATGTTTCATGGAAGGTCTGGTGTGATCAGAGTGATGTGCAGTGCTAGTTTTCTCCCTTCTCCACATTTTGAATGTAGCCCAGAGAGTTTCATTTTAGTCTCAGGTTTAAACTGGACCCCATTAAGGTCTGATGATTTGTGAGGTACTCAGCAAATATTTAAAGTATATGGTCAACATTTTCAACCCACGTATCATTTTCCTTCCTTCACAACTGTGCCATTACATTGTGTAGGTGCATCTCATACACTACCGATAAAACATGATTGTGATGGGATAGAATGTGAACAAATGTAAGAACGAATACTTTTACAAGGTACTGCATATTTCTTATTTCTAGGAGAATGGGTATTATTTCTGCGGTCTTTCGGTCTCACCTCCTTCTTCCTCCTGCCAGTACTGAGCGTCAGTGTAGAAGACCAGACCAGAACCTCCTTTTTCCCACTTTAACTCAATCTCTTCCTCATACAGCCTCTCTTTGCTTCGCTCCTGGCTCGTCACATCATCATGCAGGGCCTCGTGGCGTTCCCACTCTTCACAGCAGTCGTCATCCTGCAACAAAAACCAAAATGATTGCTAATTATCTACCTTAACAACAAGATGCTTCTTTATTTTTATGCTCAGAACGTGCAGAGGGATTCCGATTAACCCTACATCATCTGCGTTTGACTCTGTGTCCTCCCCTTCTTCTTTCTGTGCATCGTCATCCTCCGTAGCGTGTACATCGTCAGCTCGGGGTCTCAGTTTTGACGAAAGAGCTTCCAGAGAGCCGGGTCCCGCTATCTCGTGTCCGGCAGCTGTTAAAACGGTGTCCTCTGTGGCCGGAAGCGTGCGCGTATTGTGGTATTGGAAGGGGACGTTTCCGTAACGACGGCTGGAGCTGGTCTTTGGGAAGGTGAGGCCCAGCCTCCGGATGAGGCGCGGAGGCAAGCGGCAGGACTGGATGAGTTGGAGGAAGACCCTGATGGGCGTGCCCACGTTCCCGTTCTGCATGAGAGCCGGTGGGTTCAGCTCGGGCAGGCTGCTGAGGTCCGCTTCGGTGAACTGCTCGGTGAAGGAGACATGGTGACGGTGCTCATACTTGGTTTTATAAGGGAAGGAATCATCCCCTGAAAAGACAAAAGATAGGGTTGGGCAGGCTTTATCAACACATCATTTATTTAAATGTTCGAGTTGTTTTAAAGATTCTCTGAGTGTTTTCTCAAGAATATTGTGCATTTGAGAACAACATTTTCTAAATATGAGTTTAATAACCTGTATGGTCTGCAACGCAGGAACCACCACTAAGCTTTGTTTGGGCGATAAAGGGTTTTTCATCATTTTGTGGTTTTGTTTTCCATATTTTAGCATCTGGGCAAACGTACACCAGCTGTATTTTAAAATCCCAAAGCTTTATAAAAGCCCTAGTGCTGAGGTGGCCAAAGTGGGGCCCGTGAGCCAAAGTTGGCCCCCTAAGTCATCCGATTTGGCCCAGCAGGTGGTTGCCCTGGATATTACATAACCGTCCGCATCATTCAGTCAGCTAAACGTGCAATATAATTATTTTTCCACTGCTGATACTGTTTGTGATTAATGAGTATTTGGGGGGCTGCATATGGTCCTCAAAATCTAATTAGGTTTCAAATTGAATTACAAGGAACTACAAGGAGCATGTATAGTTCATTTTTGCACATATTTACATTACTCTCTTTATTAGACCACAAATTGTCATATTTGATCAATTTACAAAATAACTATGAGCCTTCCCAGCCATATCAGACTGAATCAAGCTACTTCCATAAGTTGCAGTTCACAAAGCTGGCGGCTAGCTTAAGCAGCTTTTATCAACATGAAGTGGCTTCGTCAGTGGTAGACAGACAAAAGACAAGGGGGGAAAAAATTTTTTTTCACTGACATCAATGTTAAGTCAATCAAATGAGGAAGTTTAGATATGTTTTAAATGGATAAATATGACTTATTTGTCATTTTTTTTGTTATTTACACAGAAAGCATTCTTAAATAACTGAATAATAAATAAAAGTACCACTAAAAAAAGGACCCAGCTTAGGAACGTCAAATCCAGTTAAAAATCTTGGGCCAGGACTAGTAGAGAAAGCAGTGAAGAGGTCCTTTTTAACTTTGAAATAAAATAAAAAAGTTAATTTATCAGTGGATTAAATTACATACCAAATCGTCCAATAAAATTGACAAAGAGAATCATTTTGATGCTCTAAATTAAAAGATATCTGTGTGTGGCACAGTATGTAGCGCTGTTGCCTACACAAAGAAGGTCTGAAGTTCAAATCCCAGGAATGGGGTGTTTCAGCATGGAGTTTGAATTTTCTCCCTGTGTATGTATAGATTCGACAGGTTTAAAAACAGCGTGGGAGCCCTGTATCGCCTACTACAGTGTAAGAGGTGAGATCAGCGTGTAATTCATTTACTGCTTTATGAATTTAATGCATGTTTCCTGTCATAAGAAAGTGAGTAATGCTCCACTCAAACAAGTTAATCAAAGAACTGCTTCCTTTGATACCCATTTATCATATTGCCTCACTCTCTAACCTTTGTCATGTGAGACTCTTATTCTCCTGATAACACAGCGTCTGGCCAGCCAGTTGCCCTTCGAGTCGATCCAGTGGTTCCCCGCATACATCCCGATGAACCTCTCGGCGTGTTCAGCGTGGACAGAAACGATACAGCAGCACGACTTCACCGCTGACTTCGACACGCAGCTGCTCAGCGTTGGTTCGTGGAGCTCCGGGGAAGCGGAGCTGGCCTTCTCTCCGTCTTCGTCCACCGTGGGTTCGGACACTTCGGCCTCCCTCAGGACCTCCGGTCGATGTCGGTAGTGGAAGCAGTGGAAGCCCCTGCTCTCTATAAACTGACTGAAGTAATTTCTCAGGTCCGCTGAGCGGAATACTACGGGAATATTGCTGACAGCTAGATATACAGGACGTTCACTTTCGCAGACCGCCATGATTGTTTACGTTCGCGTACGAATTTGGAAACGTCACGTCCGTTACCGTAGCAACTCTCCATGCGCTGCGCCACCTAGTGAAACTGCAAGAAACCAACCGAGGTTTATGGCAAGCTACTGTGACACATAATGAAACAAAAAATATGCAATTTTCTCCTCAGAATTTTCCAATGGCTGCTGGCTGCTCTGCTTTGTGACCGCATACCATGGAGGCCGCCATTGCTCCTCCATTGCTGTAGTACCTCCATTTGGTCGCTAGGCCCCCATTGAAAAGCATCAGACTTTAGACACAACTTTAATGCCTGGTTTCAATTTTTTTTAAACATTCTATGGCTACATATTCCTCCTGAGATAACGCTGGGCTAGTCAAAAAAATTGAAACCAGGCTGGTTTTTGTAAGATATTTTTTTTAGATCTTGCATAATTAATGAGGGGCCGGACTTTGATTGACAGGCTGTTTCGTTTGAATTTAATTATAGTAACACTATATTTTAATAATTATTTCAAGTTACTAGTTCTTACCTTTTGAGGTTTGAGAAATAGAAGAACCGTCGGAGGAGCGCAGACAAGGCAGCGGTCAGGCATGGGGCTATTAGCCTTTAGCTTAGTTAGCCAAGTTTAGCATCAGACCTAAAGACGCGGGAGCAGAATGGGCTTGATTACGACCAAACTACACGCCCATACCAATGGCCGCTGGCTGCTCTGCTTTGTGACCGCATACCATGGAGGCCGCCATTGCTCCTCTATTGCTGTAGTACCTCCATTTGGCCGCTAGGCCCCCATTGAAAAGCATTGGACTTTAGACACGTTAAAAACAACTTTAATGCCTGGTGCCCAATTGCTTTAAACTTTCTATGGCTACTTATTCTTCCTGAAATAACGCTGGGCTTGTAAAAATAATAGGCACCAGGCTGGTTTTCGTAAGATAATTTTTTGAAATCTTGCATAATTAATGAGGGGGCCGAGCCAAGTTTAGCATCAGAGCTAACGAGGGCAGAGTCTACAGTGAAGATCCCGCCCCCATGCCCTTTTTAGGAACATGCTTCGTCAGAGCTGGGGAGGAGGAGTCTGTAAATCAGCCATGAATTCCCAATAAACGTGTGTCATTCTGGTAAATGGGTAGGAGTGAGGAGACGCTGTCTATTCTTTTTTACAGTCTATGGATTTTTCTCAAATCATAAATATGGTGTTAACATTTTGTAAAACTAAATATCATAGATTTTATTGTTGCAACTTATAGTTACTAGTTTGGGTAAACTGAACCCTAATGCTGCCTTCAGACTGCAGGCTTTGTCAGCATCTGCAACGTCAAGATTACATGCCAAGTCTATGGTGGAGGCCGTTGGAGGAGCGTCACGGTCTTTGCGGCGCTTTTCCTCTTTTCAAGCTTTTCCTGCGTTTTAAGCTTCAAAGCTCATAACGCTAGCAACGCAGAAGTTCACCTAGTTGAACTTTTGACGGTCCTAAAGCTGTTCCACGTCAATCAATCAGAGCGACTCACTGTAGTGAAGTTGCCGACGTCCACGCTGCCTAGCCAACCACGATCCGTGAATGTTTAAAACATCCAGCAGAGAAAGGCCTGCCTACAAGCTTTGCGAGCTTCAGCTTAAAGGCACATTGTGTAATTTTCGGCCAGTAGGGGGCAGTGCATACCTAAATTATCACAAGCATGCAGTATCTTTGTCTTCGAATAAGAAACTCAACAACGGAGGTCCAACTAGTGCCGTTTTCAAACGCTCAATTCCCTAAGAATTATCTATTTGCAGCAACATGACGAGCACATTAGTCTCTCTTTCATTGCTTGGAACTAGTGAAGAGGTAAAAATGTATTTATGAAACTTTTTTGCATTTTGAGGGGAAATCAATGTTTCAATATTAGGCTTGTTCCATGCGCTTTGTCCGTCCGGGCTCTTGTAGAAGTAAAGATGTAATCTAATATGGTTTTCCCCTGAAAAGAGAAACCGCGCCTGTATTTTAAAACTGATTTTTAAAGTCATATTTTACAATATCGCCAATATTTTGCAATTAATGTGCTTTACGTAATTATTATTACATAATATTTTAATGGTTATTTTCTAAGATGTACTGCAAAAACTACACACTGTCACTTTAAAAATATATGTCCTGTGTATATGCATCGAACAAGTCGCTTTATGAGCGTTGCCTGACGCTGACAAAGCCTGAGGTGTGAACGCACCTTAAGTTTCATATCTGCTACATATTCTGTATTTAATCAAGGTCTAGACTTTGACTAGACCATTCTAATGCATGCATATGCTTTCATCCCACCTCTAGCTTATGTTTCAGGTTGCTTATTTGCTGAAAGGTGTACCTCTACTACACTCTCATGTCTTTTTCAGACTCTCAATAGGTTTTACTCCAGGAAAAACCTGAATTTCCAGACTGAGACATAATAAAGGCTTTTTTTTTCTTTTCCCATCAACACGGACTGGCATCCCTGTGTTTCTAGTATCCCCACAACATCATACGGCCACAACTATGTGTGATTAAAGGGATGGTGATTTCAGAGTGATGTGGAGTGTTAGTTTTCTGCCACACGTAGCCTTTTTAATGTACAAAAGAAATTTTAGCTTTAGCCTAATTTAAAAAAAATAGGTTCTTTCATATGTTAATGTTTCGTAGATGGCCTGTTCCTATTTTAAACTGGATTTTTTTTTATGGTTTTCATTCAACAAGGGCTTTTTTCTTCTTACTCTTTTATGAAGGCCAGTGTGAAGAAAGGACACTTAATAGCTAATAGCTAGTAACCGTCTATTAACTGGACAATTAGATCAAAAGTAGGTTGATACGTATGATGAGCAGACTTTTTATAATATTTTATTTGTAAATTTTCAATATAATAGACAGGTCAACAGACAGACTTTGACATTATAAAAAAAAACACACCACTGGCTCAAAAGAAGATAAACATAGACAAGTAGAGAGAAGGAAAACAGAAAAAAAAAAAAAACAGAAAAAAAAAAAAAGGGTCCTGCTCAGAAACAGTATACCTTCACATATAGAACGTACCAGGTATTATATAAAAATCAAAATCAAAAACATGGGGTTATGTTGACAAAGATGTATGAGAGTTAAGTGTTACTTTTAAGTCAGCCTTGACAAATGTAGAAAAAATGGTTGCCACATCCTATCAAAGGTTGCAGAGCTGAGAGATACATTGTGTCGAATCCTTTCCATATGCAACAAATTAGTAATTTCTGAAAGCCAGGCCTTAAAGGAAGGGGCCTCATCACTTTTCCAATAAGATAAGATGTTCCTTTTTGCAATGACCATTCCATATTGTATAGTTTTACGGTGTGAGTTGGTGAGCATAGAAAGGTGTCGAGAGCCACCTAGAATTGCAGTGAGAGGATCTGGAGAAATATTACAGTTATATACCTCAGAAAAACATTTGAAAATATCAGACCAGAACTGATTTAATTTAGGACAGAACCAAAATAGATGGCCCAGAGTTCAATCCGCTGATTTACATTTTGAACATATTGGGGATATAGAAGGGTAGAAAGAGTGAAGTTTAACACAAGAGTAGTGTAGCCTGTGGATAACTTTAAACTGAATAAGGTGGTGTCTCGAATTGATTGAGCAGCTGCGGATGTCACCAAGGTAAGTTTCCCAGTCATTGTCACTTATTGACAGAGCTAAGTCTTTTTCCCAAGCCTCTTTCAAATGGTGGGATGAAGTCGGGTTAAGTGAGTTAAAAAGGTCGACAAATCGTGAAGTAAGTCTCTTAGAGTCGGGGGAACGATTAAGAAGAGTATACAGTTCAATGGGAGCTGGTAATGACTGAAAGTGAGAAATGTTTTTGCGGACGAAATCTCTAACCTGTAGATAGCGGAAGAAATGCGTATCAGATAATGTGAATTTCTCTTTCAGCTGAGTAAAGGTAGCAAAAGTCTTATTAAGATAAAGGTCCTCAATGGTAATGATACCCTTTTTAACCCAGAGCAGAAAAACGTTGTCCGACAGTGAGGGTGGGAAACTGTGGTTTCGGTGCAGAGGGGTGGAGGTGGAAATTGCAGGCAGGTTAAACGATTTCCTTATTTGGTACCATATTTTTAAGGAATTTGTAACTATGAAGTTATTTCCAGGATTGGATTTAGGGGGCTGAGGTGAGGAGAATAGGAGAGCAGGCAAAGAACTGATAGGGAGACTCTGTTCAATTGCAAGCCATGACGGGGTGGAGGAACTAACATTACCTTGTCATGGGTTTTGCCAGTACATCAATACTCTACAGTTCGCAGCCCAATAGTAGTGGCAGAAGTTTGGTAAACTGAGGCCACCAGCTGATTTGGGTTTGGTTAAATGCTTTTTAGAGATGCGATGCGCCTTGAAACCCCACACAAAAGGCAAGATGAGTGAATCTATTAATTTAAAAAAGGATTTGGGTAAGAAAATTGGTAGGTTCTGGAAGAGGTAGAGGAATCTGGGAAGAGTGACCATTTTAATTGCATTGACCCGACCTATAAGAGATAAGGGTAGCAGTCTCCAGGATTCAATATTTGATTTTAACTTATCAATCATGTCGAGGAAATTCAATTTATAAATTAGCTTGGGGTCTTTAGGAATTGTGACTCCTAAGTACTTGATTTTATCATACACAATTTTAAATGATACGTTTTTAAGAAAATTTGGGTCCAGATCACCTGTGAGCGGCAGGAATTCACTTTTATCCCAATTTACAGTGTAGACAGAAATTTCACCAAATTTTTCAATGAGTCCTAATAAGGGAGGGAGAGAGGCTTCTGGGCGAGACAGAAACAGAACAACATCGTCTGCGTACAGCGAGATGCGATTGTCTACTCCACCCAAAATTAAAGGGGCAATAGAGGGGTGATTCCTGATACTTATAGCCAGGGGTTCCATAGCAACAGCAAATAATAAAGGGCTGAGGGGGCAGCCCTGTCGGCAAGATCGTTGCAAAGTGAAGGCAGGAGACCTGTTGTTGTTGGTGATGACCGAGGCAGTGGGGCGAGCGTATAACATTTTGACCCAGGAGGCGAAATTCTCCCCCAATCCAAACTCCTTAATTGCAGATAAAAGGTATGGCCACTCAACTTGATCAAACGCCTTTTGAGCGTCAAGGGCGAGAACGGCAATTTTAGAATCTTTGCTAAATTTAGTGTACATAATGTTTAGCAGACGCCTAACATTAAAAAACAAAAATCTACCTGAAATAAATCCAGTTTGGTCTACATGGATAATATCTGCAATACATTTATTAAGTCTATTTGCGAGGATTTTAGTAAACACCTTAAGATCACAGTCAAGGAGCGCAATGGGCCGGTATGAAGAAGGGTCTGTCTGGTTCTTCCCTTTTTTCAGGATCAGAGAGATGTTGGCAGAGTAAAGCGTTTCTGGAAGCAGACCAACTGAGATAGAATGGTTAAACATTCTCAACATAAAAGGAGCTATAATGTCTAAGTATGCCTTGTAGAACTCAATGCCAAATCCATCTGGCCCGGCCGCCTTTCCATTAGGAAAGGAGCGAGTTGCCTTTTTAACTTCCTCTAATGTTATGTCTTTATTTAAGTCGGTTTGTGCTGAGGGACTCAATTTAGGCAGATGGAGAGTACGAAGGAATCCAGAGATATGTGATGTAGCAGTGGAGGACTTTGAAGTATAAAGATCTTCAAAGAATTCACGAAAGCATTCGTTAATTTTTTCAGGTTCTGTGGTGGTAGTTCCCGTTTTGGTCTTAATTTTGTGAATTGTTCTGTTGGCCTGGATGTTCTTGAGCTGGCGAGCTAGTAGTTTATCTGGCTTGTCAGCTAATTCAAAATGCTTTTGTTTTACTTTTAGCAGCATTAAGCTGATACGGTCAGAAAGAACAGCGTTATATTTCGACTTTAATTTGATTATTTCATTAAGCTTGGTTGGAGAGGCGGTCGCCTTGTAGTCTTTTTCTAACGGTTTGAGTTGGGCTGTGATATCTGCTAATTCTTTCTCCTAATCCTTTTTTATTTTAGCCTCGTGGGCTATAATATTTCCTCGTGTTACAGCTTCAAAGGCCTCCCACAGGGTGGAGTCATTTACCTCAGATGTGTCATTTTGATCAAAGTATTCTGTTATTTTGTTGGCTGTTTGCTGGCGGAATTGAATGTTGTTAAGTAGTAAAGGATTGAACGCGGCTTTAGTTCTACCAATATTGATTTTTAGTTCAACGGGGCTGTGGTCGGAAATTACAATATCATGATATTTGGAGGAGATTATATCCGAGGTCAAAATGCCGTCAGTCAAAAAGTAGTCAATTCTTGTATATGATTTATGAACATTAGAGAAGTAGGAAAAGTCCTTATCATTTGGGTGTTGTAGTCTCCATATGTCAACCGGGTTCATTGACTTAAGTATATTATTAAGAGCAATACTAGCGTTAGAGGGACTGGTGGGGCGGGTGGAGAGTCTGTCAAGAAAGCAGTCCAGAATTGTGTTAAAATCTCCGCCTGCAATTAAGTGGGTAGATGATAAATCCGGGATAAGATTAAAGACTTTCCTAAAAAAACCAGGGTCATCGAAGTTGGGCGCATAAATATTCAAAAAGGTTACATGTCGTGACAAAATGCGACCTGACACGATCAGATAGCGGCCGTTAGGGTCTGAAATAGTTGAAATATGTTCAAATGGGGATTCCTTCTGATTAATATGGCTACACCTCTAGCCTTAGAAGAAAAAGTTGACTGGTATATCTGAGATATCCAAGCACATCTCAACCTCCACTGTTCATTATGTTTGATATGCGTTTCCTGCATAAAAATTATATCTCCAGTTAGTGACTTTAAATGGGAAAAGACCTTGCCCCTTTTTAAATTAGTCCTTAAACCCCTGACATTCCAGCTGAGTAATGTTAAGCTGCCACCATGTGGTGGGGTGAGAGGGTCATTAGCAACCATAAAAGGATGATAAGTTTATGACAACATACCATATCCAAAGCATAATTATAATTAGTGGGGTACGTATTAAGAAGAGCAGGTAAAAAAAAGAGAAAACAGGAAAACATACAGATTAGATCCATCCCCCTGTCCCCTCCCCAAACGAGGTGTGACGAAAAGACCATGAACACTGAGAAACAGCTAGACACTGCAAGAAACCGTCGAGCTCAAATAAAACTCCTGACTAAAGCAGAGAACATAACTATCTCCACACTCGTGTGAAAGCAAAAACAGAAATAAACACTTACGTATTTAGCGGTTGAATAAAACTCAATTCTTGATGAGACTGAGGAACATTAGAGTAGCCTGCCATTAAAGAGTCTCAAACAGGTGACTGGGTGCGGCAGCAGGCTGGATAATCCCGGCCGGAGGTACAGTTCACTCCGCAGCAGCGGAGGATGTGATAAATCTGTCTATAAAAGTCTCGGCATCCTTGGCATCCTGAAATATTTTCTGCTCCGTACCATGGTTGAAGGTCAGTCTGGCTGGAAAAAGGAGACCGTGTTTGACTCCGGCGGCCCTCAGTTTCTTTTTCGCTCCATCAAAGGCACGGCGTTGTTCGGTGACTTCAGGTGAGAAGTCCGGGTACACGCTGATCCTGGCACCGTTGTAGGTCAGTGGAGCATGTAGCCGAGCGAGTTTCAGGATTTTCTCCTTCTCTGGAGGGTGATTAATTTTGGCGATCATGGTGCGTTGACGTCCGGCTGCGGGTGGACCGATACGATGCGCCCGGTCAACTTTGAGTCCGCTGGTGAAGTTGTTGGCTCCGAGGAGCTGCGGCAGGAGCTCAGTAACAAACTGTGTTGGGTTGCCTTTCTCAACTTTTTCTGGTAGGCCAGTGATTTTAATATTGCAGCGTCTAGATCGGTTCTCGAGATCTATTAGCTTACGTTTAATTGACTTATTGATTTCCAGTAGCTCCGTGCACTGTTTCTCCAGATCTGTGATGCGGGACTCGTGGCCGGCTGCAAAGCCCTCCAGGTCGGAGATGCGTGATGTGTGGTCCGCCAGGGAAGTCTGGACTTGGTGGAGTGTGCAGTCGAGCGTGTTAAATCTGGTGTTCATGTCTTCGTCCAGTTTCCCAATGGCAGCCATGACGCTAGCCAGCGTGGGCTGAGAAGTTGAAGGTCTATCGGTGCCAGCAGTGGTGGTACCCGGGCTGCTAGTCGGGGTTAGCTCGGGGCTAACGGCCCTGACCGTATTCATGGCAGGAACTGTCTTTGCGTTTTTCTTCGGGTTTGAGTTCGGATGCGTAAGCTTTTCCTTAGTTTTATTTTTGTTGGAACCGCTCATAGTTGAGTAAGTGTTGATTTATAGCGAGTATTTATCGAGAGTGTGGAGGAGCTACTCGAAGACACGACTACTCCATGCGGCGTTCACTAGCGCCCCCCTCATGAGCAGACTTTTTAGATTTGTATTTATTGATGGTAGAAATGTTCTTCAGGTGATAGAAGGCTAACCTTGTTATCGTTTTTATGTGAACCTGGAGGTTCATTATGACATCTTGATTTTGGGCCTGATCGGTGGTTTCTAGCCTAATTAACTGCAGCTGTGTGCTGACTTTTGATATTCCTTCTTAGGTCCAAATATAGTTATTTCAGTTTTGCTTGTATCTACCTGGAAAAAGTTATGGCACATCCATCCATTGATTTGATCAGTACATTCACTCAGGATTTGGATGGGTTCATTGTCACCTGGTGACATTATGACGTAGAGCTGAGTGTCATCTGCATAGTTACGTAACTAACTATAGGTTAGTACTATAATAACTTATTAGTTTCTATATGATCTGTGTTAGTGGAAGCAGATAGGTGTAAATATTGAATATGAGTTAAGTGTTATACACATATCACATTTATACTTTGTTCAATAACATTGATGGAGCATATTAATTTTGCAATCCAAATTTAGCTGCTGTTCACTAAAAGTGTAAATAGACACAATTGGGCTGATTCTTAAACACTTTATGATTATCTTTATGGAAAAATTTCTCAATTTGAAAATAATTAATTTTAATCCAGATACATCAAGTACAAATGTAGGTTCCTTTATTTTACCCCACTTTTTTTGTAATCCCGATGATAGGAAGGTGTTTTTCACCCATTTTCAAGTAAACCTAATTCAGAGCTTTGGACTGAACCCCTAACCCAAAGTTGCTGTTCTTAATCAACTGAGGCCTTCTGGTTTATTTTTCAACCCAGCGCTGAGTTAGGAAAATAACCCAGATGGAGTTGTTTTTTAAGGTAAACAAATGTGAAAGAGCTTGCTTACTTTTTTAGACTTGATAAGGAGAATTTAAAAAAATGTTTGCTGCCCTTCAAACTCTTCAGACTGAAAACGGATGTAAAGAATCTTCATATGATACATTACAAAAAATCCTTTTGCTTTGTGGTTTGATCTGATGCTTGTTACTTTTACTTTTTATTAATTTGTTTACTGTATATCATTACACTTAAAACATCATGTTTGGATCCCTGTTGGCAATTACAACATAGTTTGAATATTAACATGTATTAAAAAAATGATAATATTATGTTCCTTATATTGGTTAGAAATCTCTCACTCTGTTTATATTGATTTTAGTGTAAGGTTCCTTTCAGGATTTGCAGGGATGAGACAGTTAAAAACTAATAAAAATACATAAAGCAAATGTTTTTTCTATTTTGCAGAGCTATCTGGAAGAATCAAAGAATGAAACTTTTTTTTTCTTCAATGTTAACGTTTAGGAAAAGCAAACAGTGGAACCGTTTTCACTGGTTGGTAGATAGCAAACCTGTTTCCATAAGTGCCTGTGTTTACATATTTTTTTCCCTACATTCATTGTTGTGCAAAATTAATTTGCTGAATTAAAAACTTTCAAATATTATTTCATGATGTTTATCTGTACCTTTAAAAGGATTCCTTCAGTTATCAAAATTTGTTTTCCATAAATAAAAACCCACAATATGGACTATATATATGTGTATGTTCCAGTAGACAAATGAGAGTTGCTGACATAAGTTCAAAATCGTCAGAACATCTCAATAAATTAGAATATCTTTCAAATGTTATTTTATTTTAGTAATTTAATTCAAAACGTGTATTATTATTATTATTATTATTATTATTATTATTATTATTATTATTATTATTATTATTATTACAGTACTACTTAAGGCTTATTAAAGTGGAATTTTATCAAAGGAATGTTGTCCAACTAAAATATGTCCATGGACAGTACACTACACATAAACTCAATACTCGGAGCTCCTTTTGTAAGAATTACTGCATTATGTTGCATGGCATGAAGGAAGTTAGCTCGTGGCTCTGATGAGGTGTTAATGAAGGTTTGAATGCTTTAACAGTGACCTTCAGCTTTTATTTATTGTTAGATATCAAGCCTCTGATCTTCCTCTTGATGATACACCATAGATTGACTGTGTGGTTTAGGTCAGGCCACTTAGAAGACCAATCAATTTCAGTGGTTCATGGTCCTTAAAGCAGGTACTGATACTGTTGGCAGCATGGACAGGTGCAATGTTCTGCAAGAACAATCAAATCAGCATCTCCATGCTGATGTCATGTTGTTCAGGCAGGGGGAAAGCATGAATGGGGCTCAAAATAGACTGGTGGGCAGTTGTGGTGACTATGAACTTAATAAAACATAGCGTAGCTTATTATTTGACATACTTTCCTTCCACAGAACTTGAAAAATCTGTGCTTGCATACAGCATTCTGCAAACATCCAGCTTCCTCAGTAATGGTTTTCTGGTGCTTATGCTCCTTCAAACCTTCTCCCAACCATAAATCAGCAATATTATCCAGGATGTAGGCAGGTAAATTAATTTTGAAAATGTATCTAATTATCCTAAACTTTAACGTGTGTGATTTTCATCATCACTCTCAGTGTGTGAACCAATTAGCACAATAAATCAAGTTTTCAATTACATTCCCTTTCAAGAAGGGTGTTAGTTCTATATAACATAGATGTTTTTGTTCTAAAATAATCAAAACTGAGCAGATGAGATCATGGGATTTCAATTTATGGTTTCTGTGACAGGTGATACAATGTTCCACAATTCTAATTTATTATCCTCCCTGTGCCTGGCACCGAGGTTGGAGCATGATAAGCGAATGACTTTATTATCATCCCACATAAACAAAAAGGTAAAAGATGTGGGGTTCTTTTTGGTTTGGACATTTAGCTCTGCAAACGTTAAACATGAAAAATGTGTACAGCTTTGTTAAATGACACATAAAAGTCGTTATATTTGATTGGATTGTTGCCAAGAAGCTTTAAAGTGTTACAGAGGGGAAGTTCCAGGAGAAGAGGTAAACTGTGGAGCAGTGAAGTCAAGGTCAGTCATGTAGTGTAAAACCGCAATAAAGAGATTAGACGCCAGACACAACTGGCAGCACCAGTCACCGAATGTTTGCCTTACTTCATTACTCATTCCTTGAAGGATTCCTCTGGAAAATATGTCTGAGCCTTGTTTTTACTCCAGATACAATATCATTTTAATACACTGTAATGATTTATACCAGAACGTATGACCAGAGGGCAGAGGGGTGAGACTTGAAAACACAAAATAACACACCATGATCATCAGGAATGAGCCCCTTTTTTAACAGGATGACCTATAATGCACTTCAGCAGCTCTTAGGCCTCATGAAGCATGATGGCAGTTGTAAATGGCTGTGATAAGGCCTGTGTTTATAGAGGTTAGGAGCAGGCAGAGACGGGCACGGAGGACAGACACTTATCTCTGCCAAGACAGTAAAAATAAAATGTCCTTCAGTCTGTAAGAGGAATAAGAGCCGGTATCTGGGAGTGCGGAAGGCTGGATGTAACGTAATGAATATCACCCAAAAGAATATCCAAATCTTCTCATGTGTAGTCATTTGAATTAAAAACAAACTTAAATAGATTGAGAACTGGAATTGTTATAACATATTCCCAGATCTGTGGATTCAAAACTTAGATATTTAAGGGACTCCCACATTCTCTATAACTCAGTTTGCGCTTTTTTTAAAGCTTCCCCTGAGACATGACTTCTGTTGAATTTACTTCCTCCCATTTTGTTTTTCCCACTGGGTCAGTGAACTCCCTGCTCTGTGTGTGCGTGACCGACAGCATATGAAGAAGAACATGATCAAAGCTTTACTTTACAGCAAATACAGCTCATTTCTGACCCTGCTTTAACAATGTAATTGACATGAAGATAGGGTCCATAACCATGTAAAAAAGTTTGCATAAAATAAATTCATGTTTATACTCATATTGCTCTGTCAGGTTTATGATCCACTTCTAAGCAAGGTTGTATCACATTGCGTTGAACTTTCAATGACCTGATCTGGGCGAGGGATGAGATCATTGGTGGTGATTCGACAAAAAGAAAAACTGGTAAGTTTAATCCAATACTCCAGCATTATCTGCAGAGGATAAACTGTTAAATAATAAGACACTCTATAGCAGACTGTGTTTTCCTAAAAGATTAGTTATAGGGGATATTTAATAACAATTTTAACCATAATCAGAAATCCAAGTCATATAAAAAGTACAATTAAAAACTGAAGAATAAAGCTTTTAGAGGTTTCTGCCAAACGCAATGGAAAAAGTAACTTCTGATGAGGAAAAAGATGTGATACACCCATATTTATTCTCACTTAAAGTGACTAAAATATCACACAGGTTGATCACATCAGTTCCACTTGATAAGAACATTTTACTCAGCATTTTGAAAGAGACATTAGACATTTAGTTTGGTGTCCTCCCCCCTGTTGAAGTTACAGTGAACACTATGGTGGGCTCCAAAAGCTGTCTGAGGCCTCCTGAAAAAAAAATTGTAACAGCTTACACATTTGGTAACAAATATTATTACTTAGAGTTAGAGCCTCCCATATCTTATGTGGCATACTGGGCGACAAACGAATGCCACCAGTCTCGATCTTGTGCTTGGGCTTCGACTTCTTCAAACGGTATGTTTGATAACGTCAGATCTTGATGGAGTGATCTTCGCCAGGTGTTACGGAGGCGTTCTTGTGGTCTTTTGGCACCCTGGGGTTGCCTGCACATCACTATTTTTGGAATTCGTCAATCATCCATGCAGAGGACATGGCCTGCCAGTTGGCGTGCAACTAGATTGTGTAGTTTAGCTGTGCCGCTCCTTCGCAGGACCTCCTCGTTGGTGATGTGGTCGGTGTAGTGGATTTATCAGGATCCCGCAAAGACATTGTTGTTGAAAGGATGACACCTTCCAGGTCTCGCTGGCATAAATGATGTTTGGGATCATGATTAAATTAAGGAAGTGGAGTTTGATCTCGACAGAGATGGTCGGGGAGGACCAGATCTTGTTCATCCTCCGAAACACTGCGGCCGTCTTCCCAACGCGGCATTTGACAACCATTTCTGCATCGCTGTCATGGGAAATCACACTGCCAAGATAGGTGAACTTCTCTACTTCTTCCAGCTGCTGTCAACCAATATAAACCACCGTTGATAAGGTGATGATGTTGGCTAAATTTAGGTCGCTGAATTGGTTGTGGTCGGAACAATGGATGCCAGCCCTTATATGGGCCAAGGTTGCCACATGATGTAGTTGAGGAGCAGTCGGGAAGAGTAGAAGTGAAAGGATGCAGCTTTGCCTGTCACCTGTGGTGATCTCAAAGAAGTTGGTGTGGCCATTTCAACACAACGGCTTGATCGCAAGTGCAGGTTCTTGAAGATATTGATAACAATGGTAGGGACACCATATAAGCACAGGGCCTGCCGAAAAGAGTCACAGTGGATGCTTTCGAAGGCCTCCTTGAAATCGATGAAATTGATGGTTAATTGTTTCTGATTCTCGACGCGTTATTCAATAATGTTTCTTAAGGCAAAAATCTGTTTTATACATGATTTGGCACTTCGGAACCCGGCTTGCTTCTCTCACAGACGCTGGTCCAGGGTGTTCCTCAGTCGTCGATGGAGGATGTTATAGAATGCCTTGCCTGGCACAGAGAAGAGAGTGATACCTCTCCAGTCGGTGCATTCAGAGGTGTTGCCCTTCTTCGGCAGCTTGACTATGACGCCCTTCCGCCAGTCCTTCACCACTTTGCCAGCACTTTCCTAACAGAGTCATGAATTCTTTCACCATGGCTTGGCCACCATGTTTCAAGAGTTCTGCTGGTATTTCATCCAAGTCAGCTACTTTTTTCAGAATCTGAAAAGCTTTATTGTCAAATGTTGGGCAGATTTAAAATATTAGGAAATTGCTCTTTGATGGTAAGGTTCACTTCTTCGATGGTGATTTCCCCAGTGTTGACCCTGAGCTCATTTTGGGCGTCTTCCGCATCGAAGTTGTACGTTGTGGTGGGCTGGTTGAAGGTCTCTTGGAAGTGTTCATCACATCTTTTGTCTTGCTCTTTTAGGCAGTGTAGAGCTTTCTATTTTTGTACTTAACTGGGACGCTTACATTGGTCCTTGATCAAGTGAGCCCATTTACAAGGCGGTAAGGTCTTGGAGTCACTCCGATCAGCTGCTTCTTGAGCGTCAGTGGCTTTTTGTTCTAGCCATTCTTTCTTGTCCTTGCAACAACCTTTCTTCACTAGCCAAACTAACTCGCCGTATCTTCAGCTTTTGTCTTCCCTCGCTTGTTCAGTTCTGGCCTGCTCTTGTTTGAGCTTTGCCTTTTTTCTGTCATCAATCGGTTCAAAGATCTTCCTTGGATCGACTGTTCACCCTTTCCTCAACGTTTAACAATGGTATTTTGGGCAGACTCCATGGTGGCATCCCTGAGGACAGTCCAGAGGTCTTCCACATCATCAAGTTCTCCAAAGAGGGTGAAATAATTTTAGCTCTAAACTGAAAGCGTTAGCAACAGTCGGATCCGTGAGCTTTTCGATTGCGGTCTCTTTGGTGTGGGCTTCAGTTAAACAAACAGATATTAAATATTAAAGAGTATTAAACATTTAAGATTAAACAAAGATTATGATGTCTCAGGTTAATTTGAAATCAGTAATTTTACTGTACTGAAATTAGTTTACAGGTGAAGGACATTCAAAGCTCCCAACATTTTGAGGTCTTACTATCTAAGTTCATCCTGAGAGAAGGCCGCAAGATGGTAAAAAAAAGTCTCCAAACATACTGAACTTTTTTTAATGAGACAGAAAATGCACTACTTAACCTTTCATAGTTGGAAATATATGAAGGCCAGACTGATTTTGGGAGAACATAAATAAAAACCAGGATTTCTGGAATATGTTCTTTGGACAGGAAAACAGAGAACCAAAAACAACATTCTAGGGAAAGAACATCATCCGAGAAGTAAGGCATGGACCTGGATGTTCTTGGCTGTAGCAGGAACAAGGCTCACATCATATAATCCACAAGAAAAACTACTCTACGATGTATCATGAGGACAACTTTACAAAAAGGTCATCTAACTTGTGAATTATAATAGACTTTTCTCTTTATATCTTTTGTGTAATGGTATAACAAGAGTAACACAGGACATTTAACAGTATGAAAAAGCATATATCTTATCCTTAATAGGAGCTTCTAATAACTAGAGTGACCATGACTTGGGATGAATAATCTGGGGTAGATGATGTGTAAATATGATATCAGGGTCCAGACTAAGTTTAGTTTTACTGCCCGTTACTAACAAAATCAAATGATAAAGTCTGAGTTGAAGGCCAGAGTTAAAGTTAGCCTCTGGGTTAGTGAACTTTGTCTGACCACATTTCATCTATGTGAAACAGTAGGGGATAAAACGAAATAGTCAGCTGTGTGAAAAGAACATAAATTACAAACGTATAAATGCTTTAAAAAATGTTTCTGACATATTTGACTATTGTAATAAGTATTCCATGTTGGTTCTTTTACTTGAAGCTTATCTTGATATTAGCATTGTGTAAAAACAACGTTCATTCTGATTAAGGTGTTTCCACGTGCAGAAGTCCAATGCACCCAATAACTGATATAAGTGAGTGTGGACACCTCTAAGAAGAAATTTGTAAGTTTGTACAAGAAGAAAAGAGATCAAGGATTTCCCTATCTTACTTTCTATCAATGGAAAATTTCCCAAACAGCATCATTCTATCGTTGAAAAGGTAAAACTAGACCACTGCTTGCTTTTTTTTGGACAGACATTTCTGAATAGAGGTAAATATTAAAAATCATCTTAAAACCAAAATTTTTTTGAATATATATTTTTTATCTCTCTGTTGTTTTTCCCATTTTTATCACCCAGTGTTCCTATTTAAGTCCTGGGCATTGCTCTCCCTCTGCCAACTGCAGGCTGGACATAGCTCGTGGAAGGATCACGTTATTCCAGCCAGATCCTCCCCGCCCCCTCAGGCACCCCAGGCAGTCAGATGGGGGCAGTGTACAGCCCAGGACTGATACATGTTTTTGTGGGAGTAGCTCATATTAGCTACCCAAGGGAACTCGGGGAGAACATGCAAACTCCACATAAAAAAGGCAATTTCGCCAACCCCAGCCAGGGTGTGGGTGCCGATGATGCGGAGAAACAGACATACCCTCAGCACCTACAGCGTCCTTCTTAAAACCAATCTTGACAGAAGTGGAAGGAGTGGCTCAGGAGTTGGGCATTCTTCTTGCAATTGGAAGGTTGCTGGGTCAAGCCCCAGCTATTAGTCGTTGTGTCTTTGGGCAAGACACTTCACCCATTGCCTACTGGTGGTTGTCAGAGGGCCCTGTGGTGCCACTGTCTGGCAGTCTCGGCTCTGTCAGTGCGTTCCCGGGCAGCTGTTGCTACAGTGGGGAGCCTAAGTCACGCCCTTCTACTTCCGGTCCATGAATGAGGGTCAATGGAGCGGTAAAAGTTATTTTCTGATCCAGTTTGAAATGTGCCGTGGATCAAACATGTGATGTGTGTGAATTTTAAAAACTAATTTTGATACAGAGAAAATGTTGATTTTCGATCGGAGGCAAAAGTTACTTTAGGTTTTATGTGAAAACGTTTAGCGGACTACAACTGCAGAAGAAGAAGGAGAGGGAAGGTCGTAGCCTCAAGGCCGAGGAAAAAGGAGCATTAAACACAGAGAATACCACTATAAATCTGACCATGTGGAAAGTAGCAGCTACACTCAACAAAAATATAATTGCAACACCTTTGTTTCTGCTCCCATTTTTCATGAGATGGACTTGAAGATCTAAAATTCATTCCAGATAAACAATATGACCATTTCTCTCAAACATTGTTCACAAATCAGTCTAAATGTGTGATAGTGAGCACATCTGCTTTGCTGAGATAATCCATCCCATCTCATAGGTGTGCTCAAGATCAAGATGCTGATCTGACATCATGATTAGTGCACAGGTGTACCTTATACTGCCCACAATAAATGGCCACCCTGGAATGTGCAGTTTTGTCTCACAGCAAAATGCCACAGATGCCACAAACATTGAGAGAGCGTGCAATTGGCATGCTGACAGCAGGAATGTCAACCAGAGCATTTGCTCGTGCATTGAATGTTCATTTCTCCACCATAAGCCGTCTCCAAAGGCGTTTCAGAGAATATGGCGGTACATCCAACCGGCCTCTCAACCGCAGACCATGTGAAACCACACAAGCCCAGGACCTCCACATCCAGCAGCTTCCCCTCCAAGATCGTCTGAGACCAGCCACTCAGACAGCTGTTTAAACAATTGGTTTGCATAACCAAACAATTTCTGCACAAACTGTCAGAAACTGTCTCAGGGAAGCTCAACTGTATGCTCGTCGTCCTCATCGGGGTCTTGACCTGACTCCAGCTCGTCGCCGTAACAGACTTGAGTGGGAAAATGCTCACATTCGATGGCGTCAGATGACCCAGTCACCTTGCTGTCATTGTACAGAACATGAACTCATCTGTACTGAGGGAGACTACGTTTGAATCAGACATGGCATGATGTACACCGGCCGCCTAAAAATTGGTCAACCAGCAGGCCAATGACCCCAAGCCTCTACAACCAATGGTAGAAAAATAAGAGGAGCAACAAGTCTAAAGGTTCAGTTTAAATCCAGACTTCAGCTGTTGTGAAAGTTTCCAAAACATTTTTTAATTTACTGTAAGCAACTTATCAATTTAAAGTTCAATGAAAATATGTTTAATTTATTTCCAAAGCTTTTTAAAAATATTCACAGATAATATTTTAAAGTGTGACTATATTGTGCTAGCACAATTTGTCTGATTGAGGTTTTTTGGGGGGTAATTATAGAGTAGAACATTGTGGTTAGTAGTTTTTAGTCTAATTAGGTAATAGGTAGCTTTGAACTATTTGCCACACCTAAAAAAGCAATGTAGTTATCTTTTGTTGCAGCTTTCTGTTTCTGAGTGATTTCCACAAGCCACTGTCAGCTATATTCAAACCATTCTTTTTTATGCCTTCTAATAAATTAGTAAAATAAATTACGATTCCTTTCATTAAAAGTGAAATTAGTAGAGATGTACCAATCAACTAACCAGAGATCAATCATTTTTCCCTGACATTGGCTCTGATCAGTGAAATAAGTATAAAAGAAAACTGTACAAAATCTTAAAAGTGTAAAAGTTGAAACTGTGTAATATATTTTTGTATTGTTGATAGTAATTGGTAGAGCTCCTTTAGTTTCCACACTGTGACTGTTGATCTTTTTTTCTTTTTTCTTCTTTTGCAACTGGAACCATTTCCAAGTGCTTGAGTTTGTCTTTGTTTTATGAGTGGGAATTAGCCTTTCAACCAGCTGACCAGCAGTGCACTGCAACAGTTGGAGGAGGGACAGCATTTACAATACTATGCTTCATGTAGCTGCAGAAATAAAGGTTTACTCCTGAATCTCATTAAATTTACTTTGTATTATATATTGTATTATATAATCGGTGTGATGTGAAATTTTAGCAGCTTTTTATAACTTATTAAGGATAAAATATACCTTGGTACTACTCTTTCATATTTGGGACACATGATTTAATACATACAATGGGACAAAAAATTGTGCATGATGTCCCACTTAAAAAGAAGAGAGAGGTCTGTAATGTTCATCATACGTACATTTCAACTGTAAGAGATAAAATGTAAAGAAATCTTCCTGGATATCACATTGTATGATTTTTAAAGAATTTTATTTTCATAATGGAAAATAAGTATTTAGTACCTACAAACAAGCAACAATTCTGGTCCTCACAGACCTGTTACTTCTTTAAGAAGCTCGTCTATCCTCCACTCATTCCCTGTATTAATGGCACCTGTTTAAACTCGTTATCTATATATAACATAGATAACATCTGTCCACACTTCAAACAGTCAGCCAAACTCCACCATGGCCAAGACAACTGAGCTGTCTAACACCAGAGACAAGATTTTACACCTGCACAAGACTGGAATGAGTAAATCTACAATAGGCAAGGACCTTGGCAAAAAGAGATCAACAACTGGACCAATTAAAAGAAACTTGATTATTGACAATCTCCCTTGATCTCACCTCATGGGTTACACATGATCTTAAGAACAATTAGGAAACAGCCCAGAAGTACATGGGGGGATCTGTTCAATGACCTGAAAGAGAGCTGGGACCAAAGTAAAAAAGGTCATCATTAGTAACACACTATGCTGTCATAGATTGAGATCCCGCAGTGCTTGAAAGGTTCCGCTGCTTAAGCCAGCACATCCAGGCTTGTCTAAAGTTTGTCAGAGACCATCTGGATTATCCAGAGGAGGACTGGGAGAATGTCATGTGGTACGATGAGACCAAACCACTCATTGTGTTTGGAGGGGGATGAATGCTAACTTGCATCTCAAGAATACCATATGCACTGTGAAACATGGGAGTGGAAACATTATGCTTTAAGGGCTGCTTTTCTGAAAAGGGGACAGGATCAATGATCGTATTAAGGAAAGGATGAATGGGGCCATGTATCATGAGATTTTGCACAAAAAACTTTTTTCATCATCAATGAGAGCGTTAAAGATTAAATGTGGCTCGATCTTCCAACATGACAAAAATCCCAAACAAATCGGCAGGCAACGTAGAAGTGGCTATGTAAAAAGCATTTCAAGGTTCGGGAGTCACCTAGCCAGTCTACAGACTTCAATCCAATAGAGAATATTTGGAGGGAGCTGTAAATCCATGTTTCTCAGGGAGATCACAACTCTAGAGAAGATCTGCATTGGAGAATGGGGCAAAATACCAGCTACTGAAGGTCCAAACCTGATGAAGATCTACAGGAAACGTTCATCCTCTGTCATTGCCAACCAAGGTTATATTACAAAGAATTGAGGTGAACTTTTGTTATAGACCAAATACAGTACTTATTTCCTGCACCATTATACCTCCAAGTACCTAATTCTTTAAAATTTTACGATGTGATTTCCTGTAATTTCCCTTTACATTCTGTCTTACAGTTAAAGCGTACCTAATACTTTTTAAATGCTAAATAAGTTTTTGTCCCACTTTAATTGCCGATAATATTCCTACATTTTGGATTTTCTTGTTTATGTGTTGTAAAGACAACCATGGGCAGGTCCAACTTAAAAAAACTCTGAAGTTGTTATCAGCCAGTAAAAGCCTAACTGGAGCTTTTCAATAAATTGCATAAATTTGATATGACATTTCTGCTTTTAAAAATGATTTCTTCTTGTATTTAAAATTCAGGACTACATAAAAAGCAAAGAAACCCGAAAGGTCTTTCAGTGTATTTCTTTTGTTGAATCACTAAGACAGAGGTGTATTGCAGATATATAAACTTAAATTAGGCAAACACAACATTTCAGATATTTTATTTGTTGTTCATCCAAAAAACAAAACAAAACAAAAAAACAAAACATTGTTTGCCCTATTGGTCTGTGTGGTGCGTTAGGCTATACATACCCTCAGACATTCCTTTCCATGTGGAATGTACATTGTGGATTTTTGAAACTGAACTGTAACAATACAGATAGATAAACTCACATGTCTATAATCACATTGTAATTCTTCTTGTTTATTTTACTAATTTAAATAGAGACATAATAAAGAGTAATACAGTCTTACTTTATTTTAAAATGTAATGAGACTTGTTTTATATTTCCAGCAGTCATCAAGCAAGAAGCGTATTACACCCTAGACAGTTTGCAAAAGAACAAAAATTAGGGCCAAAAAGAAACAAGTCCTTCAGGCAGATTTGTCAAATGTGTAAAAATAACATAATTGCTTGGTGGAAGCTTTGACAGAGCTTCCCCAGATTTCACTTCAATAAGATTAGAAAGTGATGAAGGCCAGCAGGTGGATGAGGGAAAGGACGGGGGGAAGAGAGACGCCGCCATCCAAATGGCAGGGGAGCTAAACTTTGTGTAATAACTTATAAACAGCAGTCTAGTAGTTTCTATACTTCTGAGTGTGTGCTGTTATGTTAGTGAGAGTGAATTATTAATCATAAGGTTAGTTAGTAGCTGCCTTGTCTCCTCTAATTCTCTCACGTTCCCTCTCCTGTTGCTCCCTCAGTCATGAAATTGATTCCCTTTTTCCGTCGTGTCTGTCTAACTGATTCTTAGAGGCAAATGACACCAGGATTTTTTTCTTAAGCTGACAGCTTGTAACTAAACAGGGGCGGGTCTAGTAAAGTTTTACCAGGGGGGCAGGTAGGGCATTAACAGGGAAAGGGGGACACAAAGAAATACTTTTCTTATTCTCATTTAAATTGTCTAACTTTTAATAGATAATTATCTGAGTCTTACAACAAAAGTGGCCATCTTATATTTATAGAAAAAACTTTTTCACATATACTATATATTAAGTCTAATATAGAGCTACTCTAATGATTTATAGTACTTTTTTCTTTGGGAAGCTACCATCTGTACGTCTGCAATTCTGTCAAAGAAAGATTATTGTAGAAAAATAATTGATTTCTGTGCATTTATTTTCAGTGTTGGGAGTAACACTGTTTAAAGTGCAGGTTGCAGGTTAAATACTTGCAAACGTGCATATGAAATAACATACAAAATATACCATTTGGAATGTTTAGGGAGGTTATTTTAAATTTCACTATGCATAACCACAAATACGTTAATTTAAAAGTTTCATAATCTCGATCTGTGATGTAAGGTGGGCGAGTCAAATTGCTGTGTGCTGCTTTTTCAGTTTCTAGTTATCAAGAGTCAGCGTGTTCATTAGCTTTGGATTGTGATCATTTTTCTTAAAAATGGTAAATTATTGTGTTTGCTGACACCAGCCTGTTGGGACATGGATCCCATTTCCAAAGAACCCCCCCATCAACTTGTGCTTTGACTATAGAAAATTCTAGAAATTTATGGCATTCACTTCAGACCAGGGGATTAAAATACCAGCAATGTGACAGAGTTTATACCGAAGCAAAGGTCATAGACTCTAACGAGCCAGCTGCCATCTTTTTCTGTCGTAATTTGAAACAGCTAATAAACTCCCGTACAGTCGCCATGTTTCTTTTTGGCCTGAGTCTGAGAGTTCTGTAATCTGTATTCTGCCCCCTAGTGGATTTCTCCAGTAGTTAGTGCAGTAAGCAAGCAAGTACGTCCCCAAGACGCAGCTTGTTGCTTTATACACTCACCTGAAGAATTATTAGGAACACCACAGTAGTACGGTTTTTGACCCCTTTCGCCTTCAGAACTGCCTTAATTCTACGTGGCATTGATTCAACAAGGTGATGAAAGCATTATTTAGAAATGTTGGCCCATATTGATAGGATAGCATCTTTTTTTAAAAAAAGAGTTTTTTTGGCCCCGGTGGCCTTTATTTTACAGTGGACAGTTCAGAAAGGGGGACAGAAGTGTGGGAGAGACATTTGGCAAATCTCCACAGCCAGGGGTCAAACTGGGACAGCCACAAGGGCTAAAGCCTCTGAACATGGCTTAACCGGCCCGTCTTAACCACTACGCCACACGGCACCCCTTGATAGGATAGCATCTGGCAATTGATGGAGATTTGTTGGATGCACATCCAGGGCACGAAGCTCCCGTTCTACCATATCCCAAAGATGCTCTATCGGGTTGAGATCTGGTCACTGTGGGGGCCATTGTAGTACAGTGAACTCATCTTCATGTTCAAGACACTAATTTGAAATGATTCAAGCTTTATGACATGGTGCATTATCCTGCTGGAAGTAGCCATCAGACGATGGGTACATGGTGGTCATGAAGGGATGGACATGGTCAGAAACAATGTGCAGGTAGCCCGTGGTAACAAGGCATGATGGATCCATGTTCTCATTCTGTTCACGCCAAATTCTGACTCTACCATTTGAATGTCTCAACAGAAATCGAAACTCATCAGACCAGATAACATTTTTCCAGTCTTCAACTGTCTAATTTTGATGAGCTTGTGCAAATTGTAGCCTTTTTTTCCTATTTGTAGTGGAGATTAGTGGTACCCGGTGGGGTCTTCTACTGTTGTAGCCCATCCGCCTCAAGGTTGTGCATGCAGAAGCAGCTTTCAGTTTCTATACTCCCCTTATCTGGAAAAAAACAACTTCCAGACTACTGTAACACTGCTGAAACACAGAGTCCATTTAAATCAAAGCTAAAAACCCAACTGTTTAGAGCTGTTTTTGACAAAATTATTAATTATAGCTGTAATGTGATATTTTACGTGTCTAATGTTTTGTTCTATGCTTCTATTTCTGCTTTTATTTTATTTTATTCTGTAATCTGATTATCACATTGAATTGCCTTGTTGGTGAAACTGCTTCCAACCTGAGAAACTCTTCCTAACTCTGTGAACATCATGTTTTTTGATGGTTTGCTGCATAAGGAAATACTGCATTTCACAAAATAGATTACTTCATGAGGGGGGGAAAAGCATGTAGAAATACAGGTGAATTATCATTAACTCAGTAAGGAAGTTAAAGCGTGGGCAAAAAATTAGTATACCCACTGGACAATGATCCAAAGCATACCAGAAATGTATGGGGTGATTTTTAAAAACAAAGTAGTCATCATTTTTGTCCTGATTTCAGTCCCATCGTAAATTCGTTGGAAGAGCTGAAAAGAAATATGCATGACCTAGCCAACTTTCAAAGCAGAGTTTACTGCACCAGTTCTATCAGGAGGAATCGGACAAAATTGCAGCAAAATTGAGGAGCTTGTTGATTAAAACACTAAATATTTCGACCATAACTCAGGCATTTATAACATAAAATGAATATATTTATTAGAAGAACAGAAAAATAGTTTATATTTATTTCATTGGTGGAGCTAGGATTAATACTTTGTCATTGCTGTGCGTCTTTAGCCATACCTTTTGGCGTTACTCTTCTACAGCTCTGAAAATGTTTGATTTAATACCTCCATAGATTTCATAGGATGGCCATTCTATTGGGAGCTGCGAAAACTCACGATTTACAATGTTCTCAAAACAACTCTAAAAAGTTCCCCAGTTGCTTCCAGATTAAATGTTTATTTAGATACAAGGGCATTTAATGAGGACAGAATGTAAAGGTCGTTGGCCTTTTTTTTCCCTTTTTTTTTTGTTCTCTGGCCTCCTTCCATCCATACAGGTGTTAGGTGTCGGGTACAGTGACACAGTGGGAGGCTGATTACCTCTGCAGTCCTTGGTAGCTTGGTACTGCCTGGGTTAATGACACCGGCTTCCAGATAAGGCCGATCCCTCATGATTTCCATGTGTTACTCCAGCAGCTACTTTTCATTGAGAAAAGCTTATCTCTTTCCCAGGGTTGTTCCAGCAGTCACCTGGCAGAGCATATGGGTGTTTTTCACATTAAGTGTATTGACATTTCAAGGTCCAACAAGGAGGCGGGAAGGGGGGTGGCTTTATAAGTAAAGAGAGACAGGAGCAGGCAGTAACATCCGCCAGCTCTGACAGAGAGAGCTCAGACGTTCACCTGCAGAGACCATACAGCTGCATCTTGACAAGACACGATGGACGGCAGATGTAACTGCTCGGCCAGCGGTGATAGGCTTTCAAATCCTATCCTCTACAACATCTTGAGCCAAATGGATACTGGCGGACCAAGCCAAGACACTTTCAACAACAGCTCAGCTCCTCAAAGATGCAACTGTGAGGTGCGAAGGACAGTGTGCTTGATCAGACCCTCAGAGGTCTGCAAGAAAGCTTCTGTAGTCCTGGTCAAAACAGTGAAATTCATGAGAAACTTACCTGCTTTCAACCAGCTGCCCCCGAGCGACCAGTACGCTCTTCTTAAAAGCTCCTGGGCGCCACTCTTCATTCTGGGTCTAGCCCAGGAGCATGTGGACTTCGATGTGACGGACGTTCCGGCCGACAGCATGCTAAAAAAGATTCTCCTGAACCGCCAGGAGAATCCGGAGATGGAGAGGGAGCAGCCCACCATGGCAGGTGTCAGCAAACTGAGGTCCTGTCTTAAAAAGTTTTTGAGCTTGGATTTGAGCCCAAAAGAGTATGCATATCTAAAAGGGACCACAATATTTAATCCAGGTAGGTACCCAATGGAGTTAATTTTGTGTAAAAATAATTCACCTCCAAGAAATGTATGCAATGGAGAAGTACACGATTCCTAAAAGCAACCCCCTCCCTGCCCCCCTCTTTTATTTTAACAACAGATGTACCGGAGTTACAGGCAGGCTTGTTTGTAGAGGGCCTGCAGCAGGAAGCTCAGCACGCCTTGAGCGAGGTGGTCCAGCTCCTTCATCCGGGGCACCAGGAGCGCTTTGCTCGGATCCTCCTCACAGCCTCCATGCTTCAGGGCATCACGCCCAGCCTCATCACCGAGCTCTTCTTCCGGCCTGTGATTGGCCAGGCCAACCTGCTGGAGCTGCTGGTCGACATGCTTTTCTGCAGAAACCCTTAATGGTCTTCAATACACTAGAAAAAGTTCAATTGGGAAGGTGATCGTCTGTTTTCTATTACAGCCCTGCAATGCTGCTCTAAAGCCACTAAACTCGTCAAAAGAAACATATTGTTTCTACATGGATTTAGGATTGGCTTCCATGTATCAAGAAGCTGAGGTCACTTTAGCCCAGATTAGAAATCCTCCACTAAAAAGAAAGCTTTGTCTTTTGACAGAGTGTGCATTTCTGTCAGCATACTTGATCTTCTTTTCTGTTGCTTCGTTGTTTTATATAAATGTTGCTTGCTTCGAAAGAATACTTGAAATAAATATATTTTTGTACATGAACTTAGTTGTGACATTCATTGGTCACCGTGAAACCTTCAGCTCTACAGTTCTCTAGCACCTTCATTCTGACCAAACAGTGTATTTATGTGGACAAACGTACAGAATCAGGATCTAATTTTGAGAAGTACATTCATTTGAAAAAGTAAAGTCCTTTAAAGTTCAGTGCACAGATAGCGTCTCAGTATTTCCAAGTGGCATCAATGGGTGAATCTGGCCGTTATAACATGGCTGGTACAGACTCCAGGTTTCCCCTGTGTTCCGTGTCTCCTTAATAAATAGAAGAGGGGCTTCACTAGCCACATCAAACCACATCGAAATCAAACAGAGTGCAAGATACAGCTTCACCAGGTTACAGTTCCACTTGCAGATCCATCATTTCGGACACGTTGAGCTCAAGTATTGCCCAATGGAAATGTTTTTTTTATTATTCTTCCAAGTGTGTCTAAGGCACAAATGTGAAAGCTTCTAAACCACTTCCCCAGCTTCTTGAAACCATCTGGAAAAAAAGAAGAATAATAAAATATTGAAACTTGAAGATTCAGGATGAGCCTCAGACATTTAGGCAGGTGTAATACTGTGCAGATATGGAGAACAAACAGAGATGTTGAAAGAGTGAGAAAACAAAGTTGCCATTTCTTAGACTAAAAGCGTACACCGTGCCTTGCACAGTTAATCACACCACCTGACGCCTCATGTCATAACCATGAATTGCATTATGTGACAAAACAGCACAAATTAGTATATAATTATGAAGTGAAAAGAAACTAATAGGTGGTTATTTAAAGAATTTATTTAGTTAAAAAAATCTCAAAGGTTCAGGGTTGATTTTCAAACAATGGGAAATCTTGTGGCGGTAGCCTCTACCAGCTTTGCACTTTTATGGGTTTTACATTTTCTACATTTTTCTTTGCAAAACAGCTCAAACTCAGATTTTTGAACAACACTTTTCAAGTATTGCAACAACCTCTCAACTGGATTTATGTCTAGACTTTGACACCACCATTCTGACACATAAACATCCTGTGATATAAGCCATTCTTTTGTAGCTTGTTAAGTATCACTGTCCTACTGGAGAGTGAACCTCCACCCCAGTTTTAAGTCTTTTGCAGCCTCATTAACACTTTTCCTGTGGATGGGTGTGTTCAGGTTGATATCTTGCAGTTTTCCCCAAATAGTTTGGTGTCAGCCTCAGCTGACCAAAGCTGCTTCTTCCGTGTTTGTTGTGTGGCTTGTGGCAAACAGCAAATTGAACTTAAGTTTTTCTTCTTGCCAAATGTATTCAAGGGTATCAAAGTAAAGGGGAATGAATGCAGTGACTTATGTTTAATTATTTTAAAAGCCATCCATTTTTCCTCCACTTCCCAATAATGCACCACTGTCTGATCACTGAAACTTGTGGTTGTAAAGTGACAAAACGTTAAACATTTAAATTTGAAAAGAAGTATTTTGTTATTACAGTAATTCTAACAATGGTCCAATGTCTCCCTCTCATGGAAGATGGAAATAATTTTTTCTCCCAATATGTAGTTTCCAGAAAACTGGTCTTTAATTTACTTTTCTTTTGAATAATATTAACTTTTTACCCCTCAATTTGACCCACAATAAACAAAAAGAAAGATATGTAAGGGCCATAAAAATCCCAACAGTGTGAATGCCGTGATTTATATGGAACAGGTCTACTTAGTACTTGCTCATCCTACCGTTTGGTATGCAAGTTGTGAAACTGTGTCTTTACATGACAACCCGTGCAGGTAAAACAGGAATGTGCCGGCGGGGGCAGTGAGCCAGAGGAAATAGGGTTACAGGAACAAACAGAAGGAATAAAAAAAAAGCCTGAAAAGCTTGAATTCAGACACAGAAAACACATAATTATATGTTGTGTTGAAGCTTTGCGGTACAAGCATTACTTTTATAAGACTCAAAAAAACGTAATATGCTTCCAAAGGAAATCAAAAGATCTCAAGAATGTTTCGGAGTAGTTTTATTATGCAGTCTCACAGATGTTCTCCTGTTTTACAGACACAAAATGGTTGAAAATACCAGAAGCAAAGAGATTTAGTCAGATAAATCCATTATTTTCTGGCTTCAGCTGTAAAACAGCAGAATCCAAAATTGATAAGAGTGGTAAATCCTTGTTCAACCAAAATATAATTGAGATAGGTTCCTGAAATCGGGTTGGTTTTCTGAGCTCTGTCTTCATTTTGCAATAAATGACAAAGACAAACCCCTGGATTTTATTTCCCTTCAGTCAGAACCAGCCAAACGAGTTCCTTCTTTTGCTGAGGGCGGAAAAAGCCTGCCTGCTGCAACACTGACCTCGGGGAGGTGAGCCTGACAACAATCCCAGAGATTAAAAAAAGAAAAAAGAAAAGTGAGCTGTGAAGAAAACTTTACAGAAAAGTTTGTTGAGGTAGGAAAAGAAATGTTGAAACTGAGGAACCAATCAAATTTTTTCTTAAAATGAAATCTGGCAAGTGTTATAGACAATAGAAAGCTTTACACATGGAACAGCATTTTTAAAAATTACGAAAGCAAAAAAAAACAACAAAAACCCAAAAGTGTAAAAAACATTGAATGAAATTTTTATTTTGTTAAAAACATCACTTACTGTATAATATAAAAAAAATGAATCCAAAAGATACAGAGTAACAAATGACTTAATATGTACATCAAAATATGGCTTATAACAACACGGTTGTGGGTGTAGCAAACAAAAATGTCCCTCAGCAATCTAGCGAAATGGTAAGAGACATTAAGCTGTATGCTGAATAAGACAGCTTGTATAAACAAAAACAAAGACAAGAATGAGGACGGTTCTGTCTTGCCGTTAGCCTTGATCCTCTGGCTTCCTGACTGCCAAGCATTGTAAATAATCACTTTCAAAACTTAAAACACTGCGTTTATAAAAACGTACATCCCCTTGCTGTGGGAAAGAAAAAAAACCCTCCTCTGCTGGTCATATTAAAAGGGGAGAAAAAAACCCAAACTATTTTGACCATTAAAAGGAGAACTATACTCAATATAGGATAAAAATAAAGGTGCTCTGCTTTGTAACAGCATAAACGAAAGGAGGCTACATGATTTGTCAGTATATAGACACTTTGCTCTCTGCTAGCATTTCAAATCAGCAGAGGGGCTCCGGAGGAGTTTGTCCCGGTGTCGTGCTGGTAGGGAGAGAAGCCTGTGGCAGTGCTGGAGGAATACGCTAGTAGAGAAAGACAAAAAATATAGATATTTAAAACAGATTAATAGATACAAAATTCATTTCCTGAACTTTTAAACCTAAAATGTCAACTTTTTGCACGATGATTAAATGTGATATACTAAAGCAGAGGTTGATAGTTTCTGAGGGCAGGAGGAAAACGACAAACAAGCAAGAGAGTTAAAAAAACGTAAATGTGGCATGCAATAGTATTCGGGCAAACTAATTCAATAGGTTTACCAACCACAGCTGCAAGTTTTTGGGTTAGAAGATTTTTGATCATCTTTATAAAACAGCCCAAGCTCTGTCAGACTGGGTGAAGAGAGTCTGTGAACATGTTATAAGTCTAGCCACGACTTCTCATTTGCAATTCAGTTTGGTCTTTGACTAGGCCCATGAATGTGCTTTGATTTAAACTTTTCCACTGAACCGCTGGGTGCACTAACCAAGATTTTTTTTAAACTTTTGTTGGCAGACTCAATACGTCACAATTTGTCCCTCCTGAAATTTAGTTTGAAATTATTTGGTCGACTATATATATATATATATATATATATATATATATGACAAATTCAGATCCCACACACGCAGAAAAACTGTCCATAGCTGTGATGCACTTTAAATACTGTAGATAATAAATATTTGCCCTAAACTGTTCTTGTCATTTCTAACAGAGCCTGCAAACTTCACTGATCATACATCTTAAAAAAACAACAACGCTAAATCTGGACACCCGAGAAGGGTAAATATAGGGTCCTTATTTAACCTGAATTTTTGACAAATATAATTAAAAGGCAGTTTCTCAAAAAAAAAAAATTCCCCCCTTTTGATCAATATCTTTTTGATCCTTACCACAGCATTGAAAACCCATTGTTAACGTTTTTTAAAATATGTACCTCTTAAAGTGATGCAGCAAAAAGTTCTCAGCTCAGTGGCTGTTTTTGAAACATTCGGTCAAAAAAATCTGACCAAAAGGAAAAATGGTGGCACTCCTCAAGGCTCATTTCTAAGGCCACTATTCAACACAGACATAAGCCCCCAAACTCACACGGTGGGGTTCTACAACATCTAATCTAATATCTGTGCAGATCATGTACATCTTTATATTTTATGTCGAACCAACACAAAGCTGGGGCTTGCTTTTACTAGGTCTAGGCAGATTTTTGAGTTGATTGTGTAGTACAAACCAAGTAAAAACCAAAGAAAATCAAAATACCCCTTCAAACAGTGTCCCCAAAAACCAGAAGTTTAAAAAAAGCAGCAGGTATTTGGTTTCTACGCTCCACAGCTTAGGAAAGAACAGCCTGAAACCACAGATGTGAAAAAAGTTGGCTCCATTGAATCAGGACAGAAAATATTACTTTTTACAGCAGTTTATACTTTCAAGGGGAAGTGCCTTTTTTCTTTTTTTTCGCAAACTGGACCTTATTTCTCGTGTAATTCATACGTTCAGTTACTCACCCAGACAATTTTAGTGCCACTTGAAGTTCTTCTAGATTAATTTGCGATGAGCGTATATCCATATAATAGGAGTTATTGGAGAAGCCAAGGTGCAGTCTCTAAATAAGGCATCATCTGTCATAAAACACCTTCATTTCACCAATGTTTCATTGTGAATCTCTAGCCCTATTCCTGTGAGTTCAGAGCGTCTCTGAGCTGCATTTTTCTCGTCTTCCGTGGTGTTTTAAAGGCGTTTTTATCCAACCGATTCCAACTTACAACAAACTGCTATTTTAATGATGTCACTGCTATCTGCCATTGGCATTGTAGTCTAAGCAGGACTTTCACCCTGTGCTCTACGTCAGTGGTTGGTTAGGCAGAATTTGCTACAGCAAACAACATGGTTTGCCATTGCGTGTTTCCAAAATGACAAAGTGGACTAAGGCTGCATTCACACCTGATATTCCGGTAGACTCTGTTCATTTGAGAAAAAAAAAAATTGCAATACTGTTGCTGTTTTTAGCTAGTACTACTTTTTCATTTTATTTTTCAACCAAACCAAAGTGTTTTTGCAATAATTTCACCTCTTTCTCTGATGGCGCTGTGATGGTGCTGCGCTTCTTTGTGTGGTGGAGGAAACTGCACAGTTTAGTGAAATGTAAACAAACATGGAGTGGCAAAAAATTGTATCGGTTTTTTAAGGATGACTCTGTTTTTGTTGGCAAATGAGCCTGATCAATACTGCTCCAGCAACTCAGGATGAACAGAAAATTAGGCAGAGGACTATGGAGAATGACGTTTTTACACCAGCCGGCCGAGATGTCTCCTTATGAGGCGGTTTGGACTGAGTAGGAGTGCGTACAACTGAAAGCACCGAGGTCCTGCTTATACAGTAGTTGAGCAAGGTATGTACAAGATCCAGCATCTATCTATCGAGCATGTGCGGTTATTTCAATTGTATTTACCCAGGATACCCCGCTTAATAGTCCGCTTCCTGCTTTAGGTGTGGACCTGGTCCATTTACAATTCACACATGCAATTGAACCGAACCAGAATTTGTTTCAATTAAACCGAGACCTTTGTTTTTGGGCGGACTAAAGTTTACTTCTTTGGTCTGAATCAGAGTTCGGTTAGCACAATCACACCTTCCCAAACAAACCAGACTTTCTGGGCAAACAAACTAGAGTTTGATTCAACTTGTCTGAACTGGGCTAGTGTGAATGCACCCTAAGTTCAGCTTCCACGGGCTCCTTTCAGTCCTGCTCAGACCTCAACTGCAATGGCGGACAGCAGGGATGTCAGTGAAATCACAATTTGTTGTATGTTGGAATCGGTAGGATAAAAACACCCTTTAAAACCCAATAAAAACAAAAGCACCTCAGAGACGCTCCGAACTCACAGGAGAATAGTGCTGGAAATTCATAACCAGTGTTGGGAGTAACGGCGTTACTTTTAAGGTAAAGGAGTAATCTAATTAATTACTTTTCCTATTGTTGCAACGGCACTGCAGTTACGGGGGATTTAAATTGCCGCGTTACAACAACATGGTTGAATATTGCGCGACGGTGTCAGGCTTTCTGACAGCCACACTTTAGCTGCAGGTGTCAGTGATGACGCCATTGCAAATACGATGATGCAAGTGTGGATAATTACCCTGGGTGCTTTCCAGTCTCACTGCATGCTTTAAAGTATGTAGTGAACTTAGTTTTAAGTTGAATATTCAACAGACATTCGTTTCATTAAAGCGGAGACCCCAATCCAACGTGTCAGCCCTATTTTCCACTGCATGCACTCCACTGCACACTCCCCAGACGTTCGCTCCAGAACTGTCCTGATAGAGCGGCTACATCGCCTCCCAAGGCTACCTCCTGAAGGCGGTGGGTTTGGTCAGGGTTTGTTTTTTGATAAATCTCCATGCATCCCAGAAAATACCTCTGAGACCTACTGACAAAGTAACCCCAAAATATTGATAAATTGTTGCTTGACACCCAAGGAACATGACAACAATTTATAAATTAAAAAAATGAACATATGTAATATTTCTTAGTAATATCCTTTACTGCAAAATAGTTTTTTTCCTCAATAGTTTCCAGTTTATGTGACCAGGTGACACCAAATCAGTTTTTTAATGTCTTACTACAACCAACTAGATAGTGCTTTGTTTACTGTGCAATATTACAGATGCATAAGTTCGCACAACTTAATGGACAGATTTTTCCTTTGTTTCTTTTTACCACATTTGTCTTAGTTTTCCACTGTAATGAAAAGTGTGTGATTATGTATAACCAATATTTTATTTTTGCATATTATTTTTTTATTTTTCTGCATACATCGTATCTTATTGAGTATAGGTCAAATACCAAATGTTCTAAACTACTGTATATGGTGTTTTTTATCCGTCAATCAGTTATAAAAATATATGATCTTACAGATATAAAATATAACTTTTTTATAGAACATAAAAATAATGCTGCAGTTACTTTGCAGAGTAACTAACTACTTGTACAGGATAATAACTGAGTTACTAACTCAATTACTCTTGGGAAAAAGTCATTTGTAACTATAAATAATTACTTTTTAAATGACGCCCAACACTGTTCATAACAAAACGCTGGTGAATGAAGGAGTTTTGTGGTATGCTTGTATCTTTAATATTCTTCTTTTAATGTAATTTGTGTTTTAATGTGTGTAGTCTATAACCTTATAAAGCAGTCTGAACTATCCTGTGTATAAACTACACAAATAAACTTCCTTTGCCTTACAGTAATGAATAGTGTTAGTTCTTTATTTACAACTTTTTGAATGTAGCCCCAAAAGTTAGATTTTCTAACTTAAATCAGAGTGCATACTTCCATTCTTCCACATGTTCACTCCATCCCCCACATGGCATGCGCTAAACTGTAAATGGGACGACTTCTTATGGTTTTCCTTCAAGCCACTCTAGAATAAGGCCAGATTTGAGAGAGGACTTGTAAAAAAAATAAAAAAATAAAATACGGATTCTACCACCCGAGTTCTGATTGTATGCAACTCCTCCAGACTTAATACGGGCTTCTCTTCTTCGCATAATGCTATTCTCGCTCAATCTAGGTTTTTCTCCTAGTAAGGACCTGCCTATAGCTACATCCGTTGCATTAAGTCAGACCAGCTTCCCCGTCTCTGCTGAAGAAACACACCCCATTAGCAGAGCCATGTTTCAATTTAGGAGTATTGTATTCAGGACTTTTCTTCCACAAAAGTGTGTCACGTGTCAGCAGCGCATTCTTCCATACTTCACATGTCCACCACTTTCTCACATATAACCTGCTGAGGTTTGCGGTTCTGACAAAACAGCAATATTTAAAAGGTATACTTTTGGAGGCACTGTACATTAGTCTGCATCAAAGGGTTACATTTCATTTGCGGAAGGGGAATCGAATTAAACCCAAGCCACTGGTACATTCCCAGGCCTCAATGTGAAAGTTATGAAAACACAATGTGCTGTACCCTCATTCAAAGACATGCAACAGGACACCCGGTCCCTTTAGCAGCCTCTTCACATAAGAGTGAGGAGGGGAGGGAGAAACAAAAGTACCTGTTGCACTCTAATCCATTTGTAACCCAAGTTGTTTGCTAAAGTGACATAATAAATCAAGGGACAGATATTTAATGTGGCTTAATCTGCTGCTTAAGCAGATCGTGTATCATGACTGAAGAGCTGCGGGGGGGGGGGGGGGGGGGGGGGGGGGGGGGGGTGGGGTGGTGGGGGGGGGGGGGGGGGGGGGGGGGGGGGGGGGGGGGGGGGGGGGGGGGGGGGGGGGGGGGGGGGGGGGGGGGGGGGGGGGGGGGGGGGGGGGGGGGGGGGATAAGGCAGATGAGGTTGCCGTTTTATAGGATAGGTGGGGAGGAAGCTTTTCACAAGCTAATAATTGTAATATGTGAAGAAAGGGGCAGGAATGCAGCACTTTTCTGCTCAAGGTGAGGTACGCTACTGGTAAAAGAGGGAGAAGTTGAGAAGATGCCAGTGGGCACAATGGCTCACATATTCCGAAACACACATCAGGCAAAGGGGGAGGATATCCATCACAGATCGGGACACTTAAAGACTGTGTCTTAGAGGAAATAATTGTAGACACCCATTACTTAATTCCTTAACAGTTTTTAACAACCCCCACCAAAAACACACAAAAAAAAGAAGATGTCACACAAGTGTTGATGCACCTGTGGAAAATTCCCCACATGTACTCACTTCTGGAGCTGTATGGTCTCATTTTCCTCGCCAGCTCGTCTGACGGCGTTTGCTCGGACACTATCAACTCTGGAACTGCAGAGAGACAGAGAGAGAAAAGGAAATGGACACCATGACGAGACGCAGACAGGGCGCAACTATTCTTAAAGTTCAAAAATAATCTGGTCATCTACTACTTCAGTGTTTTGGTAAACCGTGTGAACCTGTTTCAGCTTGCCCCAGATTAACTGATTGTTTATAGGCCATTGCCTGCAAAACGTCTGCTGTGTTAAGGCTTACAACGCTGAGCTCAACAAAGGCTGCCAACGTTCCGACAGACTATGAGTCATTCGGGGAAGACCGGTCAGATGTTTCCAATATTAGGTATTCTGCAACCTTCAGGCTGAAAAACACCTAGCTCAATCCTAAACATGTGCTGTGATTTACTCACAGTCGCTGCTCAAGGTGTGGGTCATGGTTTCGTTGCCGCTGTCAGGCAGAGTCCCGTCGTTCCTGCCGTTGGGACGCTGGCCCGCCGCTTGCTGGCTGGCCTTCTTCTTGGCCTTACGCGTGCTGATGCGGATGACCCCGTGCACCAGCTTGCACTCCGCCTCCTGCTCCTCCAGATTGTAGTTCTGGGCAATGTTGTAGATGAGTTCGCTGATCTCGTTGGTCTTGCGGAAGAAAGAGGAATCGGACGTGCACTTGGCGAGCTCTTCGATCTGATGGAAGGCGTAAAGCTCCAGGAGCTTCTTGGTGATAAGAGAGTCAACGTCTGTGCTGTCGCACGGGTCGTCCAGGTCGTAGCAGTCGTTGGACAACAGGCTGGTGTTGCTGATCGGTCTCTGGCTCTCCCCTTTTGCGGGTGGACGGGTCCGTTTGGGGATATTCACCGGATAATTTACAAACTCCCCTCTAAAGCGAACATCTGGGTAACGGAAGCTTTCGCTTATGGGTAGCTTGGCGGCTTTGGTGGGCTTGGTAGATTCCACCGAGATGCCACAGGTCGGGTTGGTCAGAGTCATGCCGTTAGAAGGCTCACCACCCGCTTTGGGTGGGTGGTCTGTTGAGCTCTCGTTAACAGGCAGGCAGGGCTCTCGGCTGCCATAAAACCCACAGGTGAGCACGCAGCAGATGAGGGCCTTGCAGCCACTCCAGCCCATAGAGGCGCAGGAGCCACACGTAGGCCTGGAGGCCGGCGTGCTGTCAGCTGACCCTGGAATAAATCCTATAGTCTCTGAGCCCCGGGCCGTGCCATTTCGCAGGTGTCCTCTACTGCGGCCATTCCTGTTCTCAGCATACCTAGGGTGGTCGTTGTGGTGCTCGCGGTGATGTTCCCCGTGATGCTCCTTGAGGTCATGTTTGACCGTGCTCTCCCTGTATATAGTTCGGCTTTGTCTGTAGTTGTCCGTTTTGGAGCTGGAGGTGTGGTGCTTGGAGTTGCGGGACGTCTGGGGAGCCCCTGAGCTGTGGCCAGGCATGGCTCAAAACACCCGGGACCTGCAGGGGAAGACGAATCCTTATAAGTTAGTGGAAATGACTTCTTCCTTATATAAAGCACAGACCTTCAGCGAAGGAGATTTAGAGCAAAACTTCAAACTTTTCTCATTTGGTATGCGCTACGATCAAGGCGCAATACTTCATGTTTTAATGTTGTATGTAATACAACTTTGTGTTTAAATTTAATTACTATCACAATGCATTTATTATTTTTTATTATTTCTGATCAACTTCGATATAAGTAGTATTTTATTTTTAATGACATATTTCATTATTGATTTTAGATTTTTTATGGTTTATATTATTTATGTTGTTAATTCCTCTCTGATGAATATAATGTTATTGAGTTTTGATAATTTATTTGTTTATATATCTATTATGTTGCTTATACTCGTCTCTGATGAAGCCTTCAATCTACTTTTGATCTACATGTTTTTACATTTAGTTTTTATTTATTTATCTATATTTCTATTTTATTTTAGTCTGTTTTTTAGATTTGTTTGACTTTATTATTTGAGCTACAGCTTAATATAAAGGTGTTTAACTTAGTAGGCTATATTTAATTTAACTTTTTTAATTTCAACAAGTATGAACTATAATTTTGCTTGACCTTTATTTGCCTTACGGCTAATGCAAATCACTAAGCGGTTCAGATTTTTTTAGGGTGTTTGTCCATTTTTAAGGCATTTTTTTGGGTTCTACTGGTTCTTTTGTATTTTCTAATTATTGTTGTTTTGTTTCTAACTTTAAAAAAAAATCCGAAATGAGAAAACATTATGCCTTGTTTGCTTCCTGTTTTACGGTCAAATCGCTAGTTTCCTTTTATTTATAGATTTGTCTATATAGATTTAACAACTATTTCTGATTTTATTATAAAGAAATATTAAGGTACGTGTATTTGTTGCAATACCTGAGGACACCATGTGTGGTTTATGAATTTATTTTTACGTTATTTAAAAGTCTCTGAAGTTTATAGTGATTTTCCTTTCTTCATCCTCTGACATTTCTCTCTAGTTGTCTAATAAATGTAAAGCACTTACTGGTATTTTTGTTGTTTGCATGCTGTGTAAGATGGAATAATTCTTAAAGCGCAGTTAAATTTAAAGCATTAAACAATATGAGATCTCTTAAAACAATCAGTTTAAAAGGCAAATCTCTGAGCAGACTAAGAACATGGTCCGAGATTAGGCGAAATTAATACAACAGGGTGCGCTGAACGCTGCCTTCACTGAAGGTTTTGGGGCTGTAACCTTCACTCCAGAGTCCCTGTGCAATCAGCATCAAACCGCGTTTAGCATCTAACTGCCTCCAATTTCACTTGCAAAGCGTCAACTCACCGCATAAGAAGAAACAGTTGTGGTTTTGCTCCCTGCCGAGCGAACCGCGGAAGTCTCACGCCGACGCAGCTCCTGCTGCCAGCGCCTCAAACAGGGACGAAGTGTCGACAGAACCCCGGACGTCCAGGTGAGTTTTTGTTACATCCAAAAAGCGAGAAAGTGGGCAAACTCGAAGCCCGGAGTCCGGCGCCGCAACCGAAAGGCACCACCCAGCTCATCCGCCCCGTCTCCTCCAGTTAAAAGAATAAAAGCGAGTCCCCGGAGCTGTCGACAGTCTCCCAGGTCTTGGCTATCACCTGCGGCTACAGCTAATAGCCGGGGACCCACCCACAGGTGCGTCGTGACGTCACCCAAGGCGGATGTTAAGGTACAGAGTAAGAAAATAAGGTAAAAAGCCAAAAAGAACAAATAATAAAAATTTGCAAGAAAGAAAGGGAAAAATAGCAAAGAAATACATAACATAAAAGTTTTCCAAACTCCGAGGAAGTCGGTATCATTATTAAATTTACCCTATCTAGTTCAAAAGAAATGCCTATCTTCACCTGGTTGTTACATTTCCTGAAAATATAATCAAAATTCATCAATACCTTTTTGAGTTATGTTAGTAACAGATAGCCAAATATACAAATGTTGTGGCTGCAGATGATTTTGTACATAACTGCCCCTGTCTGATTCAGCATGATGGCTCATAGTAGACATGTAGGCTATTTGAATAATAACCATATGAAAAGCGTCTGTTGTTGTTGTAATCTCCTTTTCTTAAAAATAAAATAATAAAAAAGATTAAGTAAATAATCCATGACTTCGGAATACATTTTTAATCTCAAATTGATTTCAAAATCATAGATTTTGATTGTCTTTTTTTTTATTTATGTTTTCCATCCATCCATTTTCTGAACCCTTAATCCTTAAGGGGTCGCGGGGGACTTGTGCCTATCTCCAGCTGTCAACGGGCGAGAGGCGGGGTACACCCTGGACAGGTCGCCAGTCCATCACAGGGCCATTTAGATTGATCAATTAACCTGACGGTGGGAGGAAGCCGGAGTACCCGGAGGGAACCCACGCATGCACAGGGAGAACATGCAAACTCCATGCAGAAAGACCCTGGGCCGGGATACGAACCCACAACCTTCTTGCTGCAAGGCAACAGTGCTAACCATACACAGACATTTTGCCATCTTAATAACGGTGATTGACTGTTTCATCTTTAATAAGCAATTTGCTTTTTTTTCTTGATAGTTCGCTATAGCTTTTCAAGAAAGTAATTCAGAAAAGTTTCTGGGGCCTCAAATTGTGTCATGTGTTTCAGAAAATGATATGCGCTTGAAAGCATATGATGTATTTGTATCACATCTCACTATTTTCTTTCCATTGCTGCACACCTCCCATCAGCTGTTTCATTAAGTTTACACACTATATATATATGTTTTATTTATCTTTTTTTCTTCAATTTTTATCACCCAGTGTTCCTATTTAAGTACAGTCCTGGGCGTTTCTCTCTCTCTGCCAACCACAGGAGGACCCTGCACTAAAATCAAGCCCCCTTCTTGCCTGAGGAGTGAGCATGCCCTTCTTTCCACCAGATGTGGCAGGGTTTCCCGGCTGGATGTAGCACATGGAAGGATCACGTTATTCCAGCCAGATCGTCCTTGCCCCCTTGTGGGCCCCAGCCAGCCAGGAAGGGGCAGTGATGATGCTGACTGAGGGTGTGGGTGACAATGATGCAGAGGAACAAACACACCCTCAGCATCCCTGGCAGGAATCGAACCCAGTACCTTCTAGCTGTGAGGTGAGCTGCGCTACCAGCTGCATCACCGTGTCCATTATAGAGATATATAAAACAATGGTCCACACTTGTAAATTCCTGGGTTGTAACAAGAGGAATTTGCTGAGATCACCTTTTGAGTTCCATCGTTTTCCTGTCAGAGACGTTGCTATTAGACGATTTTGGCTTATTGGCAGCGGCCACTCTGTGGGAGCCAAAGTGTAGAGAATCAAGGACTTTAATGTATCTCGTGCACACTTCAGCGAGGACGATTGCATCCCAAAACAAAACTTATTATTAGGAGCGATGTTTCACTAGTACCCGGGGTAAATTCTATCTTATAACTCATTTGACACCGCCTTCTACCGCATTGAAGCTTACGTGTTTACAATGAAAACATGCTAACTGGGGTAAAGATAGCGTGGAGTCCACTATCAACAATTGGCTGGTGTGGTGTTCAGCAAATCAGAAAACGTCATCACTTGAAATTATATGAAAACAGTATAAAGGGAGAGATATGGATACAGTACGCTCAGAAAAATGTTTGAAACATAATTGAGCTTTTGTCTTGCAATCAAAAACATTTGATCTCATGTTCAAAAAGGTACGCAGCTCTGCCCCTCATCTGCACTGCAGCTTGGAGCACTTCTGTCCTCTCGCTCTCTGGCTGTTCTAGCCCCATTTGCTCAAGTTCAGCACACTGTAAACCCCAAAGTTGAGATAACTTAGTTACACTGAGTAGCTGAAACTCAATATTCTGAAAAAAAAATTATTCTAACTCAAATGTGTTGAGTTAGTTCGAAATATTCTTTTGTTTTAAGTACAAGTAACTGAAACATTTTGAGTGACCTAATTATCATATTTCCCAGGGTGCTTAGGGGCATGTTTTTGACACCATGAGTGACTCGGAAGTCTGTTGTACTGAGATACGTATTGTGATCAATCACAACTTATATAATTATTCAAAGTGGTGTCTGTCTTATTACCAGACTCACGGAGACTACAATTCTGCTCATTGTATCACTTGTGTTGAGAATTATTGTACTCAAGAGCATAAATATGTAATGTATTAATGTGAGTTATCTATAAATTCATGTCCGTTTTATAAAAGTGCATGTCACTAACATAACTTAAGGGTAGTGTATACCAAATGTGTGTATGAAACTTAGAAATTAAAGTTGCATGTGCTGAAGATTTTTTGAGTTGGTAAGTTTAATTTAATTATAATTTAAAAATATATTTAACATAAACTCCAAATATTTAAGTTTTGATACACTCAAATATCTGAGTTTAAACTCAGAAAATATGTGGCAACTGATTTCCTCACTTTTTTTGAGTTCTGCCTACTTATTCGGGTTTACAGTGCATAGTTTACTGCAGTTCATGAAGATATCCCTTTGGTGCGGTGCTAAAAAGAGTTTCGTTATCAGAGGTTTCGAAGTCAGACATGTTGGTTAGTGGTGTATTCAACAATGAAACAGCTGATCTGTTCGCAAGAGTTGACACTGGCCACAGTGCCGATTGATTGGAATTGAAAGAAGTAATGCAGAGTAATAGTGTGTCGTGAATTTTGGTCTTTTTTTTGCCGCAAATGAATCATGCTTTCAAACACATACTTTTCTGAAACAAAACATCACAGTTTTATGCCCCAGTAACTACTCGGGACTACTTTCTTAAAAATCTTCCAACGCCAAGAGCTCTGACCAGGAGGTGATCAAAGAGTTGGGTCAGTGTGTTTGCAATATGCTGCTGTTAATTATGTGTAAAAATTATCCCTTTAAATGAGCAACAGGCAGATTGGGGCTTTTGGGTGATGAAACTTTACAAACCAAAAAGAATTAGCCCTGATATGGGATATTTCCATAGAGCTGTAGATAAGGATAAGGATGATTCAGTCGCCGATGGAGTATCCAAAATATCCAAAACGTGTAAATATTTTTTTCACACCTGAATTTGTAAGATGTCATTGTTAGCTGCTTTTCCTTTAAGTTAATCTAGAAAAAAACAGCATCTATAATCTTGTCTTGTAAAAGCCCTCCAAGAGGTTAAATAGCTGAGTCTCCACACCAGTTAGTTGGACCAGTCCCAGCCTGGTCAGCGGCGAGCATGAACTGATGAAGCCTCTTGGATAAGAGGTGAAACGTCTTCCAAGACAAATGACCAAGTGCAGTTGCGTTCAATTGAAATTTCCTTGAGACATCTACAACTTAAAAAAAAAAAAAATCTCACCTTCATAAGAGGAGCATTTAAATAAAATTAAAAAATGCTTTGCTGTGGATTTTTTTGTAATCCAAGAAACAGAGACTGTTCATTAAACTGAACCAAAGAACAATTGGTTGACCTAACTTGCAAAGAGGAACATTTCTTGTGATAGAGCTGATGAAGGCATACACCAAAAGAGGTTGTAGTTGCTTTAATGAAGTGTTGACCTGAGGAGGCAAGACACATTTTCCAGGGGTTTTATTTAAGTAGTAAAACCATGTATCATTTTGCTTCCAAATCATAGCTTATGCACTATTTGTGTGGACTAAAATATAAAATCCCATTAAAATACATTTGGTGTTGAACAGTGAAAAACATGGAAAAAAAATCTAAGTTATATGAAAACTTTTGTAAGGGACTGGATAAAAATGGTAGTTCAATAGTTCCAAATAAGGCGAAACCTTTCGAGAGGCTATTTGTGTTGCCATTATCCATTAAACAGGCTCATTAGCAATATTTGTATGCTTCAGTAGTCTGGGTCACAAGCCTTAGGTAGGTTAGGAGCAAAGGAACTTTGGAAACCACTGTTGTAATTAATGCGCACACATGCAGGGGACATTCCAAGGCAGGACTGCTGTGCTCACAAGGGTGCACAGCTGCAGAGCCAGCAGGTGTGTTTCTAAACAATATCTTTCATTTTGTCCTACTTTCACTGTGTGAAGACAATTAATCACACACTCTGAGCAGAAATAGTGGGAATAGCTTGCAAGGAGGAAAACAAATCGTTGTCTGTATAACTCCATTCTGCGCTCCATTCACAATAAGGGAGTATATAAATTAATTATGAATAGAACTGCCAATGTCTGTTCTTTTAAAATAACTTATGTAACAAAAAAGACAATGGTTTGCTCGAAACTTCACTACATTCTAATTAATACAATACATATTTTATGCATTTTCATGCATTTCCATGCTTCTGAGCTGCCATCAATGCTATCTTAGCGGTGTTTCCAAACGTCTTTAGTTATAATGCCAACACTAAAAGTCAATGACTAAAACTAAGATAGGAAATCTAAAAAGAAGAAAACTATGTACAGATTATTTGCATGTGCCTAAGGAAACACAAAGGCACTTTTAATGGTGAAGTTTAAATAATGTCTTCACAGCAAGTACAAATCTCCTGAAATTCTAAAAGTACACCTCAGTTATGTGTTTTTTTTCATTCTTTTTGGGGTAAGCCTGTGAATATATTCATTCATCCAGGTCATGGTTATCTCAAGGAAATTTCAATCGAACGCAACTGGACTTGGTCATTTGTCTTGTCTTTTCCAAGACAATTTACCAAGTCCAGTTGCGTTCGAGTGAAATTTTCTTGAGATTTCTTTTGGGGTTTTTTCTATAATTCACCTTAAAGAGTTGATAGATTTGAACAGTCTGTTTCTTTTCATTTTGGTTACGACTAACAGCTAATTGAAAAAAAAGTCAGTTTCTCAGTAAATTAGATTACATAAGATAAATATATAATTTGAAATACAGAAATACTGTCTTTATAAAGTTTCCCCTTGTACTGTAGAGTATATCCACTCAATTATAGGTTGGGTCTTCATTTAAATGAAGTACTACAACAAGGAAGATCACAGGAGATCAGCCTGTGGATATAAGGTGTTCAGCATGCCCAGGTTGCTTTAAAAGCTCCCGTCGGTTTTATTTTTCTTCCTTTTTACATATGGCAATTAAACCAAGTACTGATACCTTTAGCAGTGTGAACAAATCCTACTGGAAAATTTATTTAGCATCCCTATAAAGCTTGTCAGAGCATAAGCACCTGTAAAAGGTTTTGGTGTTGTACTGACTTTGGACTTGATAAAACAAGATGGTGGGGGCTGTCAAAAGTACACTGAACCTCACTTAAGTTTGGCTCTTTTCCTTCTCTAGGCTCAGTAACCTTGATTTCCAAATGAAACAGTATATGTACTTACTTCTAAAAGGAGGGCTTCTGCTATCCTTGTTGCTTGTACACCTTTGCTTCTCCACCTTCCACTGAAAGTTCTAGTGACACCATTAGACACAGCAACATGCTTTTCTTTTACTATGACCTTTCTGTCGCTTATCGTTACCATGGACATCAATTAAAGGTTTTTTCACATGACTATAGGCAGCAACACATTTCTCTCTTAGAAATGCTTTCAACATTGGTCTATAAGTCATAATTATAAGAATTTATATGAAATTACCTCTTGAAACTTTTCATTCTTGGCAATAAATCAGAGTTTTACTTTTTGAACTAAATTTGTGAAATAACTTTTTGATGCTATTCTAATTTAGTGTTTCCAAACCCTGATCAACAAGGCAAACAGCCCTGTACGTTTTAGGTGTTTCCCTACTTCAGCGCATCGGACTTCACTGGCTATGTTTACATGCAGCCAATATTCACCTTATGGTCTGGGTTAAGGTCACAATTCGAGTTTCTAAAACATTCAAAATAACCTCTTTACACGAGTGAGCAGAGAGAGAGAGGGCAGAGAGAGTTACTCCCGTCGTCATGGGATTTGTATGCCAGAGGGCGCATACAAGCAGTTCCTCTACTCAAAACACCAAGATTCCTAATAGAATATAATATGCGCAGAACACGAATCAGCATGGGGACATGCCAATATGCTTTTACGTGAATAAATATTCGTGATAGAAAAGGGGTAATATTCGGGTTTTTGCCGGTGTTTACATGGCCGTGTGCGACCAGGTTTTGGCTAATGTTCCGGTTTTGAAAGGGTTATTGAGTGCATGTAAACGCAGCCATTGTTTAACACTCTTTTGCTGAACTGCTATCATATGAATCAGGTGTGATAAAGCAGGGAAACATCTAACACACACAGGGCAGTGTGCCTTAAGGACCAGGGTTGGGAAACACGGTTTTAATAAACTGATATGCACGTTTATTTCATATTCTTTCAAACAATTACACTCCAGAATCACGAGTTTACAGGAGGAGATGTTGCCACATGTTTGACTTGCGTTTCTGTTGTGTTCTGGACTATGCAGGTGTCATTCAGCAGCTGTTGGGACACCACTTGTCCCAAATGCCTTTGTGGCGTGCTACCGGATGCTGTGATTTGACCCAACCGAGGGTCAGAGTCTATCTCGTACCGGTAGTGATAGGCTTCCAGAACGTCCCGGCATGCATCTCTTGTTTCTATGATCCATTTAGTCACGCCGTTGCGATTCAGGTAAAGCACAAAGAGAAAAACCATGCCAACCAAGCCCATAACCAGACCCAAGAAAACGTAGGACGTCTGCAAGGTGAGGTCAGTCCCCTCAGTGAGGACCGGAACCACACAACCAATGGCCTGGACAGAGAGTCCTTGCAGCTGGGTGTTGGCTAATTCCTCCGGTGATGCACATCTAATCACATCCGCGTCCACTCGGGCTTTGGTTTTATTCAGCCAGGTGACGAAATCCAGGCTCTCACAGGAGCAGGTGTATGGGTTGTTGCCAAGAAAGATTTGAGCGTTCCCAAGGCTCTCCAGTTCTTGGAGAGTGTCAGCCCTGAACGCCTCAATTTCGTTGTGCGTCAGGTCCAGCACCTCCAAATGATCCATGCCAGAAAACGTCCCTGCAAAGACGGACATCAAAGAGTTGTTCCTCAGCAAGAGCTGCTGCAAATTGGGAACATGGGAGAACATCCCCGGTGGTAGGAGGGCCAAGAGGTTTCCAGAAAGGTCCAGGCGGAGGAGACCCCAGAGTCCGCCCCAGCGAAGAGCCGTGGTCAGATCAGTCAGGGCGGTGAAGTTGTGCAGCGACCGGCTCAGGTCAAGCTCCCGTAGGGGGCTTCCGGGTATGCTGAGAGCCTCTGGATGGATTAGTGCCAGCTGATTACCACTGAGGTCCAGGGAGCGCAGGTTGGTGAGGGCGGCGAAGGTGTGAGAAGCCAACTCTGTGATACTGAGAAGATGACCAACACTGTGACAACTGCTCTTAGACATTTGATGTCATTCTAATACTGAATAATAGATAAAACAATCTTAAGAACAAACCCAGCCACAGATAAAGCCATTTTTCTTTATTATGGAAACAACAAAGTTAGTTGCATTAAACAAATATGGCTTAGAAATACTGTACATAACTGGAAAACATACCACTGACAATCTCACCTGTTTTTGCTTAAAATGACGTTAGTAACATTCTGCAGTTCTGTAAACGAATGTGGTCCGATTTTACGTATATTATTCCCCGTGATGACGACATTCCGGGTAAATCTTGGAATGTTCTGTGGCACTGTGAGCAGATCCTTAGAGACGCACTTCACCGTGTGGGTGACCGCAAAACATTCACAGCCAAAAGGACACTCGAAGCACTGGTAAGGTGTAATAAAGAGGACTCCTCCTAAAAAAACACAAGCTGCCAAAATGCACATCTCTGCAGAGTAGGAAAATTGAAACCAAAGAAGTTGAAGAAAAAAAACAGCCGAGGAAAATGTGACCTATTCCTTCTGACGGTAAAGTAATGCAGCATTAGTGGCAGAGGCTGCTCATTCCAACAGTCATGCCTTCTCATCTGCTCCACTATGGGAATAAGGGTTCACACAAATTGATGGTGGCTCATATCGAACTGTATCTGCGTGCAAAAAAAAGAAAGAAGGTATGTGGTTCCCTTAAAGGTACAGAGGACGATTAGAGCGCCCTCAGCCACTGACCTACACCAGTCTGACACAAGACATATAATAATAGCAACAATAACTTGCTAAACAATACATCTTTAAAAGGAGAAAGACACACAATGTTAAATAACCAGTAGCTATAATCCTGGCTCCAGTTTTTTTCCAGGTTGTTAGAGCATTCGGTTTTTATTTTCAAATAATTAAGACAAATTCAAAAGGACACTCCCAAGTTTTTCTCACATTATTCTATCTTTGATAGCGGCTCATATCTCATTGACAAATAATTGATGAGATCCGGCAGCATTAAGATTTCAAACTCCATCTTGTAGCGCTTCATCACCAGAGTCGACATCAGGCGCCGCAGAAACGGATTCATCACTGTCGCTTATAAAACATGCATCTCGCCATTCCACTGTGGCATATTAGAGAGAAAATGATTCTCCATAATGTGACTATTTATACAAAGAAAAAACAACAACAACAACACAGAGTAAATCATAAATAAACCGAAAAAGAAATAGGAAAGTGAGGAAGAATTTGCAGACCCTGTAGTGTAGCTTCTTAAAATAAAACAGTACTTTGTTACATTAAGGACAAATGTTACATTTTTGATCAGTAACAGATTAAAATATGGAACTGAACAATATATACAGCTGTTCATAGTTTTTCAAAACAGATAAGTTATTTTAAAAGCACTTTTTGAGAGCGCAGAAAGGTTTGGAGCCTAGGAGGCAAGTACAATTTATGGATGATAACACGTTTTTTGGATCGAGTCTGCTGAACTACTGTCATACTCAGGACAAAGACTCGTTTCTTCACTTAAAAAAAGAAAAATACTGAAATCTATTGAATTGATATATAGTTTCTTATAGGCAACTTCTGCTGTAGAGGTGATTATGTACGAAAGCTATTTCGATGAAAACAAACGCGAATGTCTCCTCACAACCTAAAACAGTCCCTCCATTGGAAACACCATTTGCCCCAGAATTATAAATCAATTAACATCTCTGATTTCCGGGAAGAAAAACCCAAAGATAAGTGACGGGCACATGGCACAGTCTTTGCAATGGCTTAAACAGATATCTCGAGTAGGGGGTAAACAGCCGGACCATGAAGCGACTCAGGGTGCTGTTTGTGAGCATAAAGTTCGTCAGGCGGAAAAAGCTAGTTAATACTTTTTATATGTGTGTAAACACCTCTACCAAGTCCACAGGTCGGGCTAAATCTGTGACTAATCTTTAGCCATGATAATTTGCTTTTTCATAGTTTCCTTGATGCTGCGCATTTAATTCATTAAATCTATCAGGGACTGAATATATATCAGCTTTAACCTGAATCTAAATGATAGAGAAGAGCTGCAACAATGATTAAACACGGCAAACAAGCAGCAAGGTTTGTCAAAATTAAAGATGACGAGTCCTTCGTTTTTATATTTTGTCGGACTAACAAATGTCCCATCAAAACACACAGCATGTGTACAGCACATCCAAAGCCCTGTCCTGGTGCCGCTCGCTGCGTTACTGTAGATTCAGTGTGAGGATGAATGTGGCTAGGACCCCGCAGAGCATGACGAAGGGCAGCCAGGTCTTCAGGGCGGCCGCCCAGCTGCGGGACAGAAAGATTGTGTGTTAAAGGACAAGACTACACCTGGAAAAATCTTGTAGAACAGATGCTCTTATAGTAAAATCTGAAGGACACAAGTCGAATCCCCAGAGGCTCCCTGACCTGCGTCCTACCATCCTATCCAGCTGAGAGGTGACCTCCAGCAGTCGCGCTAGTGCTGCCATCAGTGATGAATTGCACGAGTCTCCTTCTGTTAAGAAGACTCCTGTGCTGCAGGAGTGTATGGGAAGCGGCTGCACAAACTGTAGCTTTATTGGTCTCTTTGTGGGTCAGCGGAGAATAATGAGGGGGGTTCTCTATGCTATGTGTCTCCTATTGGAGCTGAGGAGCTGTTTTACTTACTGGTGCATAACAGAAAGCGCATGCAATAACTAAGAACTTCTCCATTCTCCATCTGCAGCCTAAATTAAACGGATCATTGCTTTAACATCACAATGACCACGAACGCATCAAAACTGGTTTCGAAATTAATGAATCGGGATAATATCACAATTTAGGAACGGTCCCGAACGCAACGACGCTAAAACGATATGGATTATGTTTAGAACCTAATCAGTTCTGGCGAGAAGAGAGGTCAATTAGCCAGTCAGAATTAGGACGGAAGGGTTTTTTGGCAACAACAAAAAAATGTTGAGATCCCACTAGCCAGAAGTTGTGTGAAGTTGTATGTACAAATTTGATACCATATGGAAGGTGTTTGTGGTTTAATTGTCTCATACTCCTTCAATTAAATAATAAAAAGGAGTTATGTTCATGTCTATTATCAATGTATGTGAAGTAAGTTCTTACAATTCTAAGTGTGAGGGTAAACAATTATATTAACAATTAACTTGTATCTTAATGGCAAGGGATGAACACACAATTTCGGATAAAAAGGACAACTGAATGAAAATTATCCTTATTTCAATTTAGCAATATAAAAAAAGAACATCAGATAACAAAGAGACTTTGATGATAGAGCAATAGCTGTAATTCCTGACACTTTTTCTTTTTTCAGACTGAAAAACAAACAAACCATATCTCTCCTCGGATCTAAAAGACCTGTAACGGTTTTGTGTTATTTTTAAACCCGGGGTTTTATCTCAAATGAAAGTAAACAATTGAATAAGCCTGGTCTTAACCATACTAATAAAACTACTTGATGCATAGTGAATAGATATAAAGCATAGTGTTAAAAGGGTGCAATTATTTACATTTACAAATACATGAGATGTATAAATGTACTTTATTACGGGCAATATCAATATGCGTCGTCTACTGAAAAGCCATGGCAGAATGGGGTTCTAGGTGAAACAAAAAAATCTGTAATTAAAGGTACTTTAATGCTGAGGTGAGTTTGCTGAGCTGCTGATGTTGAGGATGAAAGGCAGCATATTAAATGGACTAAAAATGTAGACAAAGCAATAACAAAAGCTTAGGATGGCATACAGGGACATGGGCATTGACTTGCTGCCTGGGATGAATTTACTGATGAGATCCTTTTGGAGGCTTTTCCACATTTTGTCACATACAACCAGAAGCTTCAATTGATTTTATGTGTGACAGACTAACACAAAGGTATAACAGATAATTTTTTTTACCATATGCATAAGTATCCACCTATCCTGGGAAGCCATCCAATACATATATAAATATATAGTCTAGCCACAACTCAGACAGGGCTCAGTCTGAGGGGAGGAATCTACAGTGTTCTTTTAAACTTTCTCTAGACACCATTGTAGTCTTAGGACCAGTCAGATCAATGAACAACATTACGTATTCATAGAACCAGAAATCATACAAAATGTAGTCTGCCATACGATGTTTAAAAAAAGGACTTAAGTGGTTCCATCTACTTATCGCTCAAAAGAAAAGCTCAAGTCTAAATGGTCCATAGTTGATGCCAAAGCCATTTCAAACAAGCGGCATTCTTGATCTACAGCCATTTTCGTAGTTCCCCCATCCTACACACGATGGTAGACCTGCCCAGGCTACAACGGAGCAGGATTAGACCAACGTGCACAGCAAATCCTTTACTATTGCTATGGTTTGTGTAGATTTCTAAGATAGTATCCACACGCTTTACTTTGATATTTCTCCTGCACTCACCTACATACAGAGTTCCCCCTATGTGTAATTTAATCCCAGTATACCTCCAAGTATTCCAAGAAAGGCCTCAGAGGTTTGTTAGATAACATCAGTGAAGAAACAGCAATTAAACACAGCAGACAGCTCAGTTGTTGCTGTTGGGAACTTCCAATAGCAGGTGTATGTTATAAAACATCCCAAGCTTTGAACATCTCATGGAGCACTGTTCATTCGTCCTCCAAATGACAAGAGAGTATGGCAAAACACCCAACCAGCTGCCAGGACAATCAACAGTTATGTCCTCCACTAATGTGGCCTTTATGGAAGAAGATAACTATTGCCTAAGGCAATAAAGTGATATGATCTGCAATTATCAATGTAGAGCACACACCAAGAAGTAGAAGGAGGTTCATGAGACAGATGTTCACCTTCAAGCAGGGCAACAACACTAAACACACAGCTAGCTATATAGTGGAATGGAGTAGATCCAGCATGTTCATATGTTAAAGTCAAAGTCCAGACCTTAATCGGATTGAGAATTGAGAAGTCTGATTTTACAGACTCCCTTTGTCCAGTCTGACTGAGCTTAAACTATTTAGCAAAGAATTGGATATCAAATATCAGTATCTATATGCACGAAGCAGGTAGACAGGCCCCTCAAGGATATAGCTGTAATTGCTGAGAAAGTGAAAAACATATTAATAAATTCCCTCCACTTCACTGTTAAGTGCTACTTCGTTGGTTGTTTTTTGATCCATCATTCACTGAATCCTAGTCAAATAGGTTGAAGCTTGTGGGTCCGTGCCCTTGTGTCCCAACATGACGAAACAAACTTTTAAGAGCTAGGGACACTTTTGGGCAACGCTTTGATTTGCAACCAAACATGTCCCTGAGAGATTGTAGAAAGTAGGATTGATTTGTTAAACACACTGATGGCTTTGCTTTTCATATGCACTTTTGTTTGTATATAAATTTCCTTTCTTCTAATACACGGTTCACCTAGTAAATCATCGGCTAACTTTAACTGGTCTCCAGGTGGTGGTGTATGGGTTTCAGATTATCTTGGTGACAGATCCCAGCGAGTCTGAGTGAATGGTTCTATGTCATATGAGGCCTTTTGCTACATTGGTTTTGCTCCGGGCTATCTTCTCTCTCCCTTATTGTATAACCTACACACCAACGACTGCAGGACGTTGGTGTGCAGGTTATACATTGTGTGGGATGACACATGTTATAGTTCTTGGATGATACCGTCTGTTACAGGGAGAGGATGAATTACCCAGTCAGGTCGTGGAAGATTTTATGATGATGTGTGACAACTGAAGGATTCGTTTACAGACTTTAGGAAGAGGTCCACCTTTAGCTCTCAAAAAGAGGGAGTCAGTGGGTCGTGTTCAGTGTTGTAATTACCTGGATGTTTGTCACCAACAAGAAACTGTCCTTGAATGTAAATTGTGATAACGTCAGCAAAAAAAGCGACATCAAAGATTGCACTTTCTCCACAAATTAAATCAATTTGGCGTGTTTAAAATGCGGGTGACCATTTTATACAATTTTACATCAGAATCTGTCCTTACATTTGCTTTTATCAGCCACTTTGGCAACCTATTATTGGGAGACAAAAACAGTGGGAAGCAAAAATGGCCAGCAAAATTATTGACGCCAAATTACCTGATCTAAAGGGAACATTTTTACCGTGAGCCACACAAAAGGCTAGAGACATTCTCCCACTTTCATTATCACCCACTTCATGGCAAATTCAGACAGCATAAAGGACCAATAGATGGGAAATAAATCCAGATAAAAAAAATGTAGTGGGTGGGACTGATTTATCATTTTAGTCTGCTTGATTTTTATCTTTTTTTTCATTACCCTTTCCACCGATGTTGCCGAGGGATTGTGTTTTTTGGCGTTTTTCCACCCGGATCCAATCACAATTTCCCAACAGGGACTTTGAACAATGATACTGCTGCATGTCTACAATAGGAACCAGAGGCATATGTGAATGTGAACAGTTTACCTCACATGTTTCCCATGAATGAAGGACAGCACACAGAGGTTCACCATGTTCCAGGATGTGCTGTTGTCGTACCGCATGAGGTTTAAAGCCATAGCAACGTGGGAATGACAGTTATCCAAGCACAGGTTGTGCTTCAATGCACCAGGGTGGGGGGAAAAAAAGCATAAGATGTGTGAATATTTCTGTAACACCGTAGATTATATTTCTTAAAATGTATAGTCTTACCGGCCTGCATTTGTACTCTTCAGATGCATCGTGCACTGCTTGGTCCCACGTAGCTGCACCATTACCACAGACTTTATCCACATCAAGCCTCCAGTACCTACAATATGATATATCAGGGTGTTCATTTGATTAACTGCCTTTTGAAACTATTAAATACTAGAGTTTAATGATCAAACCTACTTTGTGGGCCGACCAAACCCCATATTATCCTCCTGAAAGGGAAATGACAGATTTTAAAATCATCAAAAAATATTTATATAAAGGTTAACAGGAAAACTTTCGATTTACTACAGAAAAGCTAGATATTTTTTTTAGAGTCATTGGGGTGATTGCTGCTGATGTTTTGTTACATGATCTTAAGTAACCAGAGAGGAACTGACCGAGACAAAGTAAGATCCCGCAAAGTCTCGTATGACCCCTGAAGAAGTGCAGATGCCCATGTGACCAATGAAGGGGAGCACCCACCTGCAGGATGGATCGAATGCGTGAGTCAGTTATGGTTTATCATTTAACAGAACACGATACGTGCTGTGCGTCTAATGCATCCATGCAAATAAATAAAATACAGAATCAGACGGCTTGGACTAATCTGCTTTGATTAGATGTTAGGGATATACATTAGCGGCAGCTTTGGACGCTACAGAAGCTGGACTTGGAATTATTAGGTCTTACGATAAAATCGGAATAGGTGTCCAGACGATGCAGTACGGATAGCGACAGGTTTTCTTGCCGCTTTTTAGGAAATCACCCTGGAAGTTCATCATGATTTCGGTCTCGTCCACCTCCGCCATCACAGCCTGTGATCCCAGAGGAAGACCCAGACGGCGCTGACGTAAAGGCAGCGTGGAAACAGAAGAGTATGGCAGGCTGAAGAGGCATATAATCTAGCCATAAACCATTAACTTTGTTCATGTCCAATTATACTTTTAAATACTTAAGGACCCATTGTTTTTGACATAATTCAAAGAAAAGTTGTTGGTTTTTTTTACAATAAATTCTGTTGAGATACTGCTTTTGGAATGTTTTGTTAGAACACAAACATTAAAAAGATAATAAGATAGCTAAATAAACAAGTCTTCAAAAGTACACTATTGAATAATTAATATTCAAGCTGTTTTGCTAAATTATGGTGCGATCCAATTACCTCTTCCGAGATGGAAAGTGGGTTTCCCAGTTGTCTCGCATCATTTTACAGAGACACGCCCCCATTAGCTCAGAATATATGAGCTCCAACTCTTGATAGTTGACAGAGTAGAGTGGACAACTCTGAGAACAAAGATGCCTATGCCCGTAGTTGAGATTTTTTTTGTTTGTATTTGTACTATGTTGGTCATTTCAATGTCGTTTTTGAATGCTTATATACACACTTGACTACATTGCTGCTTTAATTCGGTCACCAAAATACATTGTATATAATATACATTATACATTGCTGTGCGTGCAATACAATGTAAAGCTTTGTCTTTCATGCTGGTCTGCTGATATGTCGCTAACAATGACTAGCCTGCCCCCTGCAACATTAACAGCTTCTGCCCTGATGGCGTCCATGTTCTTTCCGAATCAGCGGCCGCAAAGACTGGAACGCTATCTCCACAGCAAGTCAGGTGCAGCTTTAATAGGATATTCCACCCCTAATTAAAAATGTGTTCCTAAAAAGTTAACTGGAACTCTGTTTACTGGGGGGTGACATCAAAACCAGATCTGAGTTCCGACTTCCGAGGTAATTAGAACGCACCATTAGATAAGTGATAGAAAAGCATTTTGTAAACATCCCAGTAATTCCCCTGATCTGGCAGCAGTCCATTTGCTTTAGCTTAGCATAAACCAATGTAATTGAATGGGAACTGCTAGCATGCACATTTTTAATTAGGGATGGAATATCCCTTTAAAAATCAAAACAGCTCACATGGGCTAACTATAATTTTCTACCTATAGTAGTGTTAGCTATTCTGACAGATTTAAGTCAACAGATAAACTAAATTTATATCTTCAGTACGTAGAGGTAAAAATTTAATACAACAACAATAGGTAAAATATTAATACAACTTCAAATAATTTATATATAAAACAATGCATATTTATTTTGCTAAGTTTTATTCATGTTTTCAGAGGTATATATGTATCAAATTGTGGTGTGTCTGGCTTTTCATTATGGAACTCCAAGGTGCTGAAAATTAAATAAATAAAATCTTGTGAAATATGTCTACAAGAATAATCAAATATATAATGTGAAAGTGAAATAGTGAAAAAAAAAATCTCAGGTCCCACCCTCTAACCCCGATTGTCAGATGTACTCATTCCACTTTTAAAATAAATAAGTCATTGGGGAAAACCCCACAGTGAAACATGTAACTTAATCAAAAATATCTTTTGAAAGAAAAACTAGTAGAAATAAATTAAAATGGTTAAAAATAATACCTTTTTAAAAAAATGTACTGTTGAATTGTTGAAAAATATTTCATAATAGGGTGATATTTCAATTTTATTTGAATTCAGTTTTCAGGTGATCCGAAACCACTACTGCAAGCAAATAAAATAAATAGTTTTACTATATTTTCCTTCACAAACAGGTCTCTTTCTTTCATATTGTTGACCCTAAGTTGATAGTTGGAGGGCCCAGTTCTGAGGCCCCTCCTCCCCTACTTACCAGCAACCTCACTCACAAAGAAAAGCAGCTGAGGAGTGGAAGCAGATGCACAGTGAGCATTGGTTAATGGCCTTGGTGTTACTGACAGCACCTAGATCATTTCATTTAACAAAACTATTAATAGTGAAATGTTGATGGTGAGGGGCACATGCAGGCCTCCAAAGACTCACATAGGGGTGCAATATCCTTTTAAAACCTTCTGTACCTCCAAAACACAAGTTCAGAAATAAGACAACTGTGTATTGTTGCAGTAGGGATGGGCAAGATTGACTTAAAAGTTTGTGATTTTAATAATACTAAAAGTGATTTTTTTTAAAAGTATGTAAACATTTGTAGCCTTGTGGGCAATACGTTGTTTGGCCGAGACGCAGCATCACACCACAAGCACAAATATTGCAACTTTCAAGTCTTGCCCCAACTTTTCAAAAGGATATAATTCTGGACCTACCTACCATAAGAATTGGCTTTGATCTAAACCACTTCACTGTAACTCTGGATGTATGTTTGGGGTTGTCCTGCTGAAGAGTTTTCATTAATGTTCTCTAAAAAAAAAAACCTTTGAGGTCCCATGTGTCTTTAATAATGTTATCATTGAACAGTGTCTTGCAAACAAAAGCTTGCCAAATGTTCTGTCTCTTAAAGAAAACCATATGAAAAGATTTCAACTTAAAATACCATAAATGTAATGATTTTAATGTTACAAAAACATGAAAGAGTAGAAAGGGTATGTTTACTTTTGGAGGCAACTATAGGTTTGCACTTTATATATATTCAGATGTTTGAAGAATGGTCGCCAGGTGTCAAAGAAATATTGCACGCGTGTGTGTAGTGTTAGTTTAATATGGGTGATCAACAGGTAGTGACAGAATTATCAATCACTGATATTAAAGTTTTACTAGTTTGGTTACATACCACACAACTAAAAGACTAGGATGCAAATATAATGTAGGTCTTTGAAGCTGACTCTATTTCGCCTAGAATATAACCTAATAAAATAACTGAAAATTAGCAACTGGAGAAGTATTTCCAGCCCATGAACAAATTTATCCAAATGTTTTTTTTAGAAGCACTACTCTGTGGAGCCGGCTACTCTCATTTTTTACTGTATTTGGGACATTTTGTTGTGCACTAGTCAGCAGAAACGCAGAGGAAAGAACACAGTGATGTATGAGCATACAGCAGCTCTCAACAGTGGGCTACATCTTCTTAACCCAGATAGTATTCTGTTTGTCCTGATGTTTTACTTGTGTGAATGTTAAATATTTGTGAGAATAATGGAACAAAAAGGGGGAAAAAAAACGACAAGAGAGTTTAGTAATCTTAGTTTAATTTTTTTTGTTGCTTGGATCAAAGCTCATTACAGAATCCCATGGAGGGGGAAAAACAAATGAAAGTAAAACACGTGGCAGCCAAGGGATTCACTGACGACCCATTCCTTAAGATTGTTTTAATTGGAGTCAATGAAAATTCAATGAGCTGTAGTCAATGGCTGTACGTCTCTTTTTTCCCCGTCTCAGTTTCATCATGAGAAGCTTCATGCAAGCTGAAAACCTGACAACAGCAGTGGACTAATGGGGAAGCCGTGCAGCCAGGAACTCCATGGTAAAAAAATTTGAGCCAAATTATAACAAAACACCAATTTATACCTAAAAAAAGTTTTAAATTTCATCTTATCTGCATGTGAAAATAAAGAGTGAAAATCGAAAAATTAGTTATTTGTGTTACAAATATTCCCTCGTCAATAATCTACTTATTTTATACGCGGTTTTTTATAAGCTCTTAACTAAAACAAGCCAAATTAGTGTGAGTAAAACAGAGATAAACCAAACATTAATCCTTGGCTGATTAAAACACAGATGGTAAACTTTGGCAAAAATAATTAAACTCTTGTTTGGACAGTTCAAACTATAAATACATTTTATCTTAGCAACAATCGTAACATGTGAGGAGCTACGCTTCGTTCCATTACTTCCTGTAACAGAAGCTCCATCGGAGCGCAGCGCCGAGTCTGGCTTAAGAGTCGGTGACAGGTGTGTGCAGCTTTTCCAACTCGAGCAGGGCAGCGCGGTCCTTTGCCTGATCCGTGGAGCAGAGCAGCAGATCTCTTCTGTGATCTGAAAGCTGGCCACGCTGACCTGAAAATAGGTCAGACGAATCCACGTTGCTCTTTGTATTGTGGAACTCTGCAACAAAAACCTGAGAAGGTATCAGAGCTGCACACCTCCTCCTTTATGAGAATCTTGGGAGTGACGTGGAAGGTGCTATCCATAAAAGCTGCCCCCCCCTTCCCCCACCACTGCAGACTGGGCGATGTCGGAAAGCATGAGAAGGGGGGGGTCGCTGCGATCCATCTATTCCTCTCCCAAAATCATCGACCTCCACCAGTCCTGCCGTGGGACAAAGGGAGGCCGGTGCATAGTGCAGATATGTGACACGACAGTCGGTCAACGTTCTGTCAGTGGAAGCAGGGTTTAAGCATTAAAACAGGATCCGGGAGAGTCCTTTTGCTTCCTAAATCCGTTCTACGGGGACCAACCGAGGTCTGTTTAGCTCGTCCTGCACTGCACCGGCCCCTCTGAGCTGTCCTCGTCGTCTGAACCGTCGGGGCCGACGCCGCGCAGGCCTGTGATGCGATAACCCATATTCAGAAGCATTACCTCTAACGGATCGGCGTTCATTCGCCGCTGATTTGCCTGAGCAGCTCCCTCCATGTCCTCCACCACACGTCCGTTGTCACCGTCGGTCTGTGCGGAAAGGAAACACAGTCAGTAAATTTTTTTTTGGAAAATTCTTTGACATCACAGATTTTAGGAGTTGACATGAGAACTCGTGCGGAGACGTTTAAGGAGCCCCTTGATGGTTTTCAAATCCAAAAGTTGCACTTTTTTTTTAAAAGAAACTTGAAAATTAAAGATAGGATGGATGGAAGAATTGAAGAACAATAGGGCAAATAAGGTCTTTGTTTTCCCTTTTGTCTAAACTTGTCCGCGTCTGGAATTCCCTGAAACCAATCTAATTCCATACGTTCTTGTCTGCTTAGAAGCAGTGTACTAAACAAATAGTTTACCTCTGGTCTGGGGTTCCATAATCGAACCACAGGGTCAATGCCACTGGTGGCCAGGAAGCAGTAGCTTGGGTGGGGCTGTAGGCAGTTGACTATTGACTCATCTCCCTGAAGGATCCTCACCAGGTTAGTCGTTTCCTTTTCCCAGATGAAGAAAGAGCCATCATCTGAACCACTCACGATATACTGGCCTTTGCTGGAGAGAGAGTGAAAGAAAACAAAAGACAGTTGAGACCCGCCCGTCGAGCCACATTCTCAGAAGAAACATTTACTGTGAATTATAATTATTTTACTTAGAAACCTGCGCAATCCTGTTTTTTTTTATACGTCTTTAGCAGAATCCGCATCCACATAAGATATTTTTTCCCAGTAATTTTAGCAAAAGGTAACTGAGCAGGATATTCTGGTATGTGAGGTTCAGAACAAAGTGACACAAGCTGTTTAGTTAGTCAGCTCAACAACAAAATGCAACGACCAACCAGACAAGGCTAAGCAATTATGAGTCATGCGGTGCCATCGCATAGAGTACATTAGGACATGCAGTCTGTGGGGCACTACTGCCAGGCAAATGACTCAATGCAATCTGCTGGGATCGCTTAAATAGAAAACTTTTGAACTGACTGGACAGTTTGTATGACTAATGTAATGACTTTTCATGCGAATTGCGTTGAGATGGCATCTGTTGTGAATCGGCGCTGTATAAATAAACTGTATTGAACTGGGTTCAGCAACTAAATGTTTAAATGTCTAAAAAGCTTGGGATCATCTGGCAGCTTCTGCAGAGTCACGGTCAATTTGAAACATTCAGCTGATAATTGCTGAGGCATTCATTCTGCCTACATTGTCTCGGTCTGCAGTATGTAAAAATGCACAACAATGATTGCTGTTTTTGTTACAATAGCTTTAAGATACAGCCAAAAATCTAGAAAAGTTGTATAAATTAGATTGTCATCTTGCAAAAAGTATTCGAACACCCTTAAACCAACAACTGTTATGAATTGTTTGTGTGGAGAATTTGTGTGATAGATCAAAGAGATGCAGAGCGTAAGGAAATCCATGCTTTTTACATTTATTTTGCACCAGTAAAATTTTTATTCAATTCACATTCACTAAACAGTGCAACCCACTGCCATCAGATGTCAAGCCGAAGTCGAATTGCGTTCTTTTTAAGTCTTGGTATAGACTCGGCTGTTCCGTGAGGCGATCAGAAGTTTGTTAGAGGATAAGCTAAACAAAAAAACGGCAGACAGACTAGGGTTAAAGTTGTGCCGACGTTTAGAGAAGGATTAGGTTATAAAACACTAGCCCAAACATATGGAGGACTGTTCAAGCCATCATCAACATCTAATTAAGCAATAGAAGGAGAATGGGAAAACTGCAAACTGACTAAAACTTGACCCTCCAACTAAACCGAAACCACAAAGACATCCGTTTTAACTCTGGAAAAGCAACAAGACCAAATATTATTAATTTAATCCAAAATTCTGTTTTTTTTTATAGGAGTAGAACGAGGAAGAAGTTCTGTTTGCAATTTACACAAGGGGACACGACCGGCATATGGAAGAAGGTGGTCTGGTCAGATAAGAAACATGGTGGCAGTATGACCACGGGATGCTTTGCTTCTGCAGCAACGGAAACGAAAAGATGGAATCGAAGGAAATCCTGGAAAAAAAACTTACTCAAAGGCTGCAAACTGCTTGAGACTGAGATTAAGTTAGTCTGCATATTCCCACCCAGCGGTATATCTTGGTACACGTAAAGTGCACCAACACAAGCAGATAAATGATCCAGTTTTTTCAAAAATAAAGCATCTTTTACAGGATGACCATCATCACTAACGAAGAGCCAAAGTTTGCCTAAAAAATAAGAAGGCCGGAGGGGGATAAAACAAAAATTGTGTTGTGTCAAACTGCAATTTTAAAGGTTTAAAGGAAAGAAGAGTCTTGTAGCCATTCCAAGGCTTCACTTATGTTTCCCAGCAGCAGTACACAACAGAATATAGCTTTTCCCTCATAGCGATCATGGCAAAGATGTAGGCTGCCACCTAGTGAGACAACAGCAGAACGACAGCGAGGTGTAAGATACCTCCCGAAGAAGTTGGCCTCTTTGATGTCAGTAGTGGTGTTGCAGTGGCCACAGTATCTGTGCTTATAGTCGAAGCTGCGCTCCCTCAGCACCACCTCGTCCTCAGGGATGGACTCTTTCCGGCTGAAAGACTGGAAACGAATGGAGCTGTTGCCCTTTTTGTCTTCTGTGGGTGAAGACAAAAACACCCTTAAGTCATTTTCATTATTTTTCTCTTCATTTCTGATCATAAAATATCAGCATAAATGCTTCAGTAGCTTAAATGTCAGGAAAATGCAGAGTGAGGACATCAGACAAGAGGAGCTGCTGCAATCTGGAGGAAGGGAATCCTGAACAAGGGTGATTATTCCCTTTTATACCAGTTTTTCTTTCCACTCAACTTTCCATTAATGTTTTCCCACAGCATTCTGAGCCGCCAGTTTCTTTAGCAATGACCTTCTATGAATGATAACCCTCTAGGTGGGAGTAACTCTCTCAGCTACATAAAAGCTATAAATATATTCTGTGAGGATCTGATCTATTGGAGTTTAGCTTTTTGAACTGAATTACAGACAACAAAAACTTTTCATTCATATTCTAAACTACAGAGATGTCCAGCACATGTGTGTAATCTTCAGCTATCTTGACACTCATATATAGGTTGTAAAACAATAAAAGATTCTCTGATCCTGAATAGATTCCTAAGGATTGATTTGTACGTCCAAATATCTATTAAATCATTAAAAATTATTGACCCCCTTTTTTTTTTTTTACAGAGAAAATAGGAAGGAGAACACTGGTCAGTATCAATATTGAACGGGAACAGATTGGATGAGATCCTGATAATCAATTCTAAATCATGAGAAACTGCACTGAATCGATTTTTGACATTTTGATTAACCTAGTTGCAGACCAGTCAAACAGGCTTTCACATCTTCCTACCTGAATCAGACTTGGAGTAAAGCGCAGCCTTGATGTCTTTATCCAAGGCGTCGCAGGCACTGCTCTGCGCTTGCTCAGGAAACTTCCCTTTGAAGTCGTCCAGACACTCCAGAGCCTCGGCCACATACTTCAGCTCAAAGAGGCACCGTGCCAGCCTGAAATGTGCCTTCAGATGCCCCGGGTTCAACGCAAGAGCCTTCACGCAATCCCTGAGGGCATCGTAATGGTCTCCATCCCTACAAATGACACACACGCAAATATAAATGATACATTACTGCTTTTTAAATCATATTGAAGATAGTGTTTTTTTGCCATAACAACATGGCACGTACCATTTGCGTTTCATATAGGCCGCAGCCCGGTTCCCATAAAGCATGGCGTTACCTCTGGCCTCATGAATGCCTAAGCTGTACAGCTGGATGGCCTGTGTCCACTGCTGGCACGCAAAGGCATTATTGGCCTGTTGCTTTATTTTCTCCAAGTGAGGGGGAAGCTCGGTAAAACTAGAACATTAAAGCAAAAGGACGCGATAAAGCTTCTGTCAAACGAAATGTACAGTGCAGTAGTTTTAATAACAAGAGTTGAATCTTACCTGGACTGCATTTTGCTTTCGGTAAAGCGAATGTGGCTGGGCGGTAAATGAATCCCATTAGAGACGCCGTTGGTCGTCTTTCCATTCTGGACTTCTAATTGAAAGCAAAAATAGCAGGAACGTACAGAAATGTGCTTTACATGGATTCCCTCCTTTGTACTCTACAAACTGAGGTATTCCTCTGCATGATAAGAGCTACCTGCTGATGACTGACACGTTTTTGGAAGCACGAACGTATATGGCCTCTGCTTGAACGTCAAGTCGAAAAGATAGACCTGTAGGAAGCGTACAAATGAACCAGACATTCTGACGTGACAAGGTGATTGAATAATTGGAAAATGAGATGCAATTCCTTGTTTCCTGTTGAAAAGTCACCTGTTCTCCACCCATGTTGACGAGCAGCTCTGTGCCGTCAGGGCTGAAGGTGACATAGGTGGCCACCAGGACTCTCAGTCGGTTGTTGTAGTCTCGGAGTTTCACTGGCAGGTGGCCTGAGGCACAGAGGGAGAACGTCGTCATTCACCCGTTCCCAGGTAACTTTCCAACAGTTCATCAAAATAACTTAAAATATCTTAAAACTCTGCCTGGTAAGGTTATTAAACTGAGAAAATTAAACTCACGTAGATCCAGTTAACACGGTGTTTTATAATTGAAGCATTAACAGATTTCAGTTTCTCAGAAAATTACAAGACTAAAAACAGATTTGATACAGAAGGCCTTCTAAAAACGTGTGTCACTATTATGTAAAGTACACTGTCATAGAAAAACAGTGGATGTCCGAGAGGTTCCAGGTGATGAAAAACCAAAGGGTCAGCTGTCTTCTCACAAGGGTTTATTCATGTACATGAACAGTCCACAACGAGCTCTCCCTTACTTCACAAATCACTGATAGATATATACTGATTTAACCACAGCCTATCGGAGCTGTTGCTGACCGGTTCATTACTCAGCTCTGAGAGAACAAAGGATTTTGAGTGAAAGGACACTTAGTTTCAGCAGTCAAACAGGATGTGTCTCCGGACAATCAGAATTTGTTTCCTTCGTGGTGTTCTGGTCAGGGCCGTTTGCTGGCATATCAATCACAGTGATACGTCGCTCCTTAAAGCAGGTTTTGGTACTTTTGGCATGTGGGCAGGTGCCAAGCCCTGATGGGAAATGACATCAGCCACTCCAAAAAGCCTGCCAGCAGAGGGACGTATGACCTGGTCCAGAAACTCTTGATAGCTGCGTTAGATTTCCAAATGAAATTTACAATGTCCCAAAAAGAGGACTTTGAACCACCAACAGTAGGGTCCTTTTTCTTTTTAGCCCAGGTAAGAGGTCTGTCAGGTCTCTAGCTCAGGAGTTAACGTGAGGAGAGTAACAGTTTTTTTTTAAGCTCCAACTCCAGCTGCAGTCCAAATCGGACTAATTTCCTCCAAACTCTTGAATGTGCGATTATTTCTGTTGCTTGTGCACCTTTTTCAACCACGCTTTTTCCTTCTACTCGGTTTTCCATTAGTATGTTTGGACACAACACCATGATCAACCAGTTTCATTAGCAACAATTTTTGTGCCCCACCCCTCTCATTGAGTGTGGTGACTGTCTGCTGGACAAATGTCGAGTAAGGAATCGTATCGAAGATTTAAGAAGACCGTAACGTAACCCTTCTATATCAAACATCCTTTTTATTGCTCTATATATATTAGCAAGAATCCTGTGATATATGCATCACAGAAAAGGGTGGACGATACGATATATTGCAATACTATGAGTAAGGCTATATATTGTGATTTTTAGGACTTATTCTAACTGTAGAAAGACTGTCAGCATTCAAAACACTCCAGCCCGATTCATATTTAATACATCCAGCTTTATTACTACATCTAGTTGATCCACAAGAACAAAGAAGCTGAAAACAGCCACCAAATACCAATTCCCTTCCATTCAAATTCTAAAATAGAAATGAAAAAAAAAATCTATACAATATTGTGACATTAAAATACCGCCATATATCGCTACATCGATGTTTTCCTACATCCTTAGATGCAACTCAAATCTTTTCGACATAACTTAGCCTTGTACCCACCTGCTACATAGTACTGCCCAGCGCCATCTGGGATGGGCTTCTGCCTGTCACAGAAAGTGTGCACAGCCGCTGATGTGTTCTGACTCAAGGATTTCCTGCGTAAGGAGAAAAAGTGACTTTTATTGCGGCTCTAAACGGGTTTCGAAACTGGGAGAAGATCGGTAACAACGTACCTGTAGTTGTGAATCATCCTGATGTCATAGAGACGAACAAAAGGCCCGTTGGCTCCCACCGCCAGGTAGTTATTGTCCCGTGGATTGACTGCGAGACACTTAGCCTCAGCCAGCTGTCCGCAAAACTCTGTCAGGTCAATCAGAACCTCAGAGTGTTTGCTGTTCTCGCGCAGATCATACTGTCTGTAGGGAGAAAAATTAAAAACAACCTTTTTCAGGCACAATCACCCTTCACACTGGAATGGATATGTCTTTGTATCACACTGAGAGGCTGAAGAAAATTATCAACGCTGAATCCAGGTTCGAAACATTGAGACCAAGACATTTTTTTGTCTCTGAGCAGGCGCCCGCACACACCTGCTTCACACGTCTTAATTATCAAAATACATAAAAAGGTTCTTACACAGGTTCTTATCCAAGTTCTGTGTTTTCCCAGAATTAGATTTACTGAAAGTCAGTCCATTTTGGGGAGTATGAATAAGAATTCAAAAGTTAAATATAAGTTCCTTGCAGATGCATCGAGGTTAAATTTTCCATGAGAAAACTGCAAAAATGACAGATGTATGGATGCATGGATGTGTCGATAGTTGAACGGTCAATAATTCGTTGCCTACTTCCATTCTCATCCACACCTGTAAAAAAAAACCAACTTAAAGCCAAACCGCTGAAATTAAAAACACCTAGTGGTCAGCTCAGGGCTCTCACCTGATGATGCCGTCCTCTGCAGCACTCCAGAAGGTGTTGGGCCACATGGGTGCCGTGGCGATGCGTTTAACTCGGTTGGTGTGATCAGAGAACATATGGATGGTTTCCTTCACGGTCAGGTCGTGGACGTGGACCTTTGTGTCAGCTGCACCCGTTACCAAGATCCTGTCGCCGGTGTGAGGGAGGAACTGTAAACGGGACGACAGACCCCAGATCGGGACAATATGAAGTGGTTTACAAACAACCCAAGTCTGGATTCAACTGTTGTTTCTATGGTTTTAAGGGAAACTTTAACGTCATTCCAATGCTGAATTATTCAGTAGGGACAGAAACGTATTCTGTCACAGAGCTTTCCTTAAATCTCCCAGAGTATAGGAGTCTCACAAAAATAAAAAAAATGTCCCCCTACCTTGACAGAGAATATATTAGCAGCATGACCCGTGTGCATAGTTGTAAGCTTCTTGTGTCTGAATGGATCCCAGATGATGGCATGTTGATCGTCTGAGCCTGAAGCCAGCAGACTGGGGGCAAAACAAATCACAAAAGTAAGTTAATATGCATTTATTTAGGTCTTTCATGACTGAGAACATTTTAAAATAAGTTTTTTAACCAGACATAATAGCTCTGAAACTGAAACGAGTATTGGAAATGTCCTACAAAAAACAAAAAAAAATTCCAAAATTTGTTAATCCAGTGGCACACGGTTGGGTTTTTGACTCGTCTATTGGTTCTGCCTGACGGTGCTTAACTGACATCTCCTTATCTTCACACTTTTACTGCCCAACAACCATAAATAGGCTTCTTATAAGTCCAAAATCCTCTTGTGTGGCCAACATTTAAAAAAAAGGCAAATTTAGACTTAATTTATCAGCCACCAGACATAGTGAAATACCTCCAAATGTAAATTAAAAATGTAAAAGTGTGTGTGGGGGGGGGGACAACCAAGATGCTGAGCAATAATGTAACCATAGATTGTTTTCAAGGCCTTAAGACTTACTCTCCTTGTTCGTTCCATTCCAGGCAGTTCACACAGCCAGTATGGCCCTGCAGAAGAAGGTGACAGGGATCGTGAGAAGAATTTACAACATCATCTGTTAGGATCTGAACAATATATGGCAAACATCAATGTGACATCAGTCTGTATGGACTGTTGGGAATATAGTATTTCATGGCTGTTATAAAAAACGTGAATCCACATTTCTACGCTCAGATCCCAGCTTGGTATTTTCTACTTACAAGTCTGAAAACCATAGGGATTCGCAATTTGTTCAAACACGAAATGAAAATTTTCACAAACTGAGGTCGCAGAGTGCTATGTATGCCATTAGCTAAATAAGATACAAACTGTCTTTAGTGCATACAAACAGCAGCAACTTCCTAAGCTTTCTTTAATACTTGGAGCCATACTAGATACTTCCCAGTTGGAATGCTGATTTCAGGTTGCTGCTTCTCAAATTGGGAACTCATCTCACAGCTGATTCCAAATGAAAAACTATTAGACGCCTACAATTTGACATGGATGTTAGCACAGAGGGTGCAAAGGGTAGAGGAGAGCTGAATGCACTGTAATCACAACTGACAGAGAAATGTTGGATTTATTGCAGCTGATATCCTCCTTGTATCATATTTTATTTTAAATCCAAAAACTTTAAATGATGCGTCTCATTTTAAAGACCTGGAGTTCAGCTTCCAGCCCAAGTCTCTTAATGAAGGGGTCGGTCACATGAAAAGACCTTTGGAAGCCCGACGATCTCCTGTCCTAAAGACACAAATCAACATCTCATTGATACACATTTCACATGATTTATATGAAAAAGAAACCCCTAAGATCATTAAGCTCGATTTGCTTACCTTGATCTGCCTGTGCAGGATCTCTCTGGTGATGTTGGCAGCGGTCATGGCCTCACCGCAAAGCAGAAAGCAGGTTTCTGGACTCACAGCTCACACGGCATCTACCTCTGTTTCTTGTGATCAAACTGTAATTCGACATTCACAGCAACGCGACAAACTATAATATCCAGGACAAACATCAGGAACACGAAAGACATTTGACCATAAACACACAAGCACCTCGGATAAGGTTAGACTTTGCTCACCCCAGTGTTGAAGAGGGGAGCGTTTAGCTCCTGTGACGAACTCCAGTAAACCCAGGACAGTAGTTGAGTAGCTACTGTTAGCACTGCATCAACGACAACCCTCTGTTTGCCACAACGCAAGCACGTATCTAAAGGTTACAGCCCTGTTAGCTTCACAGAATCACTTTCAGTCACTTTTGAACCGGGCCTCTATTATCCATGTCGCCAATAGATCAGCCGGGGTTTAGCGCAATGCCGCTACCTTGCTAGCTAAACAAAACGTCCACTTCATGTAACGTAAAATATTCGCAAAGATTTCATGACAAAATACGAGAACTACATAGATCTCACCGGTTTGCTCGTCGTGAAAAGACTTCTGTCAAAAACATTTAAGTCACAACGCTAAAAGACACTGCGAGTTTGTTGACAGGATTCAGGCAAATACCTTCCCTAAGTTGAATACAAGCGTCCTCCCACGACTGGATCAGCCGAGTTCATCCAGAGCAAACACATCCGGGCCGAGAGCTTTTCAGAATAAAAGCATCACACTTAGGAGTCTGGTACACCGGACATTAGAATAGAATAGAATAGAATAGAATAGAATAGAATAGAATAGAATAGAATAGAATAGAATAGAATAGAATAGAATAGATGTATACCGCCGTATGTATGTATGTATGTATGTATGTATGTATGTATGTATGTATGTATGTATGTATGTATGTATGTATGTACAGTACAGACCAAAAGTTTGGACACACCTTCTCATTCAGTGCCGTCTCTTTATTTTCATGACTATTTACATTCTAGATTCTCACTGAAGGCAACAAAACTATGAATGAACACATGGAATTATGTAGTACTTTTACAAAAAAGTGTGAAATAACCTGGCCTCTAAAGTTACCGGACCTGAACCAAATCGAGATGATTTGGGGTGAGCTGAACTGCAGAGTGAAGGCAAAAGGGCCAACAAGTACTAAGCATCTCTGGGAACTCCTTCAAGACTGTTGGAAAACCATTTCTGGTGACTACATCTTGAAGCTCAAAATAATGCAAAGCAGTAATCAGAGCAAAGGGTGGCTACTTTGAGGAATCTAAAATATAACACATGTATTCAGTTATTTCACACTTTTTTGTTTAAGTACATACAGTAATTCCATACATCATGTGTTTATTCATAGCTTTGATTCTCTTAAATCAGAATCTACAATGTAGTCATGAAAATAAAGAAAACACATTGAATGAGAAGGTGTGTTCAAACTTTTGGTCTGTACTGTATGTATGTAAAGGAATGATTATGTATATATCTGCTTTTGTATTTTTTATGTTTCTTATTGTTAAACATCATACGGTTGCTTTCTTTTTCAACATGTTAAAAAATAATAAAAACGAGAAATGAAAAATTAGAATGTTTTAAGCGGGGAAATTCAGAAAGTTTAGGCTGAAAACTGATTATAACCCATCGATATTCACCCAATGAAAACATAAAAAGCAAGATCTGTAAAAATCTAACTATATCACTATAAAAAGTCAAACTCTTAAATTAAATGACAATTAAAAAAACTTTAATGTTCTGTTACATTAAAACGTTTTTTTTTTTTTTTTACATTTTTTGTGTAGACCTCTGATGGTTCAAAAGTTGAATACATACATTGATTTTTAGCTTAATTACACATGTGTTTCATAATGAGGCTTGATGTGAAAATATGCTTTTTTTAAATATCAATATTTAAAGGTAAATAAAATTCCTTCTGAAAAAAAAGTTGTGTGATAGTTGTAGTAACATTTTGTTGGAAAAATAGAGAACTTTACCTTGACACAGCAGTTATTTTAGTTTATTTAAATATACATATATTTTCCGATATATTATTATCAGACATTTACTCTTAAAGGGTATCTGACCTGTCATTTCCCGATATAATTTCCTTATCTGTGTTGGTATTGTTTAGTCAAGACTTGACAAGAAGAAAATTAGATGGATTCATCAAATCCAAAATGTAGCCTCCTGCAGCACACAGGAGTTTAATGGCCTTCATAAACGCTAAGCAACAAAAAACTTGGCAATTTTAAAGCACATTTATCGAGTAGGCTAAACAACAGAAATGACTATTCAATCATTATTTTTTTCTTTAAATCACTTGTTTACATACACTTTCATTCAAAGTCTATTGTAAATACAAATAGAAGCATTTATTTTTATTTTTATAACTGATTTTTGATTTTGCATCATTTTCTCATGGTCCCATGTCCAGTGTGGTATTAAAAACTTGCTTTTGATTAATACGGTTAGGCTACTTCAATCATATTTCCACATTAAACATATTTCCTGTTCTATTTTATGCTTACAAATGTGACTTGAAGACCTGCACTGGATGCATGTTTGTAGCTGTGAAGCGAAAATGCGGGTAAGAAAATGTAGTCTTGACCATTTATTAAAAGTAATTATCATATATAAAATGCCACTTTTGTTGAGGTTTTATCACAAATATGTTTCATTCTTAGCTACACATACAAGTCGGATATCTGAGTGATGGAGCCTTTAATGGGAGCCACTACCCAACTAGGCAGAAAGCCCTCCATAGCATTATATCCAGAACATCCATGACATTACTAGCGTATGCTGCCTTTCAGCACCTTTGAAACACATACAATCATCAGTACATTGCTGGGCTGATTATCTATTTTGTTCATTTAAAAATGCATGCAGATTTTTGCTAAATATTAGTTGTTTAAAACAAGTGAAAGACATTGGACATTACAAATGTGTTCTATGTCACAACTTCCAACAACAAGGCAGCGTCAGCATTTGTAGTAGTTTCACTTCTTCCTTTTGCAATACCAAACCATTACACAGTTAGAAACTATCAATTCAGCATGACAAAGCACAAAACCCACTGGCATGAAATAAAGCAAATCCAGGGAAATATGAAAACGCATAATGAATACACTTATCAGGGATTGGTCATACAACCTTGTCAACATGTGTATGTAGGCCACACAGGTCTTCTTGGATGGAACCCACTTGAGTTACAGTATGTAGGCACAGCCCTTCTCAACAAAACTATTGGGCACCCCATCTTAAAACATTACTTCTATTTACACGGTGCACTTTATACTTATGCACTCAAACCATGCCATGCTTGTATATGATTTACTCTCTATATTTAAACTTCTATTGTTAAAGAGGGGAAAATAACATCCCTTTGACACATTGGTATATAGAATTACCCCAAAAAGTCAGGTACAAAATGATTACTACTGCTTAGGTCCAAAATGGCAAAGAGGAACCACCAATACTGCAATATTTATTTAGTTATATAAAAATGTTGTTGTTTTGGTTTATAGGAACTTTTGAACAACTTTCTCTCACTCCAGGCCCTGCCTTCAGATGATACCAGGATCACAGATTTAGAAAAAAAGGGACTTAATCATCTTTATTTGTCTCCGAGTCAATATAGAAAGATAAAAATAGTTTCAGCAATTTAAAATAATTGATCATCTATGCTACGGGGGATAAACAAAACCATTTTAAGCATACCAAAATATTAGATATTTGGTATATGTAAAACGGTATATACATAGTGATGCAAGATGAATTAAAATAAATAAAAAAAGAATTAAAAGTTGAAAAAAGATCATAGAAAGATTGGGAATTTTACTTAAGTGTTAATTTCCTAAAAAATATGTTTGGTTTTTTTGTATTGGACGACCACACAAAAACCAAACAGAAAGCTGTTTGGGTAGTGACCGAAAGAACAAGATCATGGATACAGGCGGCTGAAATGAGTTCCCTCCCCAGGGTGGCCGGATTCTCCCTTGAAATAGGGTCAGAAGCTGGTCATTCAAAGGGTTCTCAGAGTCGAGCCGCTGCTCCTCCACATCGAGAGGAGCCAGTTGAGGTCGCTCGGGCATCTGGTCAGGATGCCTCCGGGCACGTCCCACTGGGAGGAGGCCCAGAGGAAGACCCAAGACTCGCTGGAGGGACTATGTCGAGGGTTGCTGACCCAGGTGGCCGGGGAGAGGGAAGTCTGGGTCTCTCTGCTTAAGCTACGGATAAGCGGAAGAAGATGGATAGATGGATGTGGCCTTCCCTTTAGAATGTTATAGCCTAAACCACTTAAAAACGTGTTGGAGGCTGTGTATCTTTTATAAATCAGTAATGCCATCTGCCATCATCTGCTGGGGTAGCAGCATCAGGGACTTAAAAAGGCCAAAGAAGCTGATAAAGAACAAAGTTTCTGTTGTGGGGACTGCAGTGCAACCTCTGGAGTTTATTGTGCAAACCTTACAGACAATGCTGAGTATGTTCTTTAAGAGATTGTCACATAACAGCATATTTGTTTTTAATCAGAGAGGATTCTTCACATTTGCTGTAATATAGACCGCTACGTGAGACCCTTCCTTCCGTGACCGTCAGATTGTATTACTCTGGGGGACTCTAGGGGGCGCTGTTTCGCTGATTCCTCGTGAACAAACGTAGCCACTTTGTAAAGATCATTAATACCATTATTAAAATCTGATATGAGGGAGAAATTGTTTGGCAAAGGGTATGGAAGGGTCACATGATATAATAGAACATTTAAACTGTTCATGACCTTTGGGCCACTTTCGGTCACCTTTACACTCCAAAACTGTGAATTTTACAACTTATCTTTGCACAAACTGTTTCAAATTTTCAACCCTCTCAAAATCTTCATCGTCCTTTCATGAGTGATGGGGGAGGGGTACGGTGGTCAGTTAATATGAAAGGAGCATCTCCTGTCACAGTTAGTGACATATGTAGGAACAGTCACAGAATCTGACGGTCACAGAAAATGGTGCAACACACCATCACCATTTAAGCTATAACATTTACGAAAACGTTTGATTAAGATATTTTTGCATTCATTGAATTTTCTTTCACGTTTATTTTAAAATGTAAGCAAAAGTTTACATTTGGCACGCTAGGTGTCGTACATTTTGTGTTATATAAAACTATGTTCGAACGACTTGTTTCCAGGTTATTCTAGCTTTCTCAGCACGTCTTGCTTAGGTTTGCTCGTTTTGCGTTATATTACGATTCGGTTGTATGAGATGGACCGTTTGTTCGTTTTACTGGGTGAGCAACGTGCGACACATCCTCAGAATTGAGCGGGCGCTGCTGTGACATTAAACGAGCAGCCACCGTGTCTTGAGGGTTGTCTTGGTGAGGATCCGCTGGTTAGCGGAACAACGGCAGCAGCAGCAGCAGCAGTGGATGGTACAGATTAGGCATCAGTTACGAGCCTTTATCCGAGATTTACTCATGCAGTTTGTCTTCATGTAGAGAATCAAGTAAGAAGCAATGATTTTAAGCAATGAAATACCGCTCATATTTGTGAATTCAGTCGCAAAAGCTGTTTGACATTTCTGAGGATTTACGAACTTCTTTGGCTAAGTAAATCGCAGCGCTGAGTTAGCTGTTAGCTTGCTCGACGGAAACGGATTTGCCACGGATTAGATATAAAGGTTAGTTGCGCTGCGCATCCTTCTTCGCCAAAAATATTACACAGAGGGAAACGTTAGTTATTAAATGTGTATTATTTTCTTGTCTGGAAAGAGCAGAGCGGATATTTAGGGAAAATACAACATCGGTTTTTGTTACGGTTACTCGTGGCTAGCTCAGCGCTCTCTTTGACTCGTTAACGAGGCATTTCCTTTCTGAATTACCTACTTCATTAGGAATAGTTTTAGCCTCCTGGTGGCGTATTATGCCGTTTATATACCAACAGTTTTTCTTATCATGTTCACCTGTCAAATTAACGAACGTATAGCTTCACGCAGCCACACAAAGAGAACAAGTTTTTGTTTTTTTGTGTGTGTGAGAGCGATTATATAAGACATGTGCCCGTGTTGTTATTTTTGTTGTAACTCAGAACAGCAAGTTCTGCTTGTGAACAGCTGTTGAGTCCAGTTACAAAAACAGTCTGTTCTTACTTTTGCACCGTGTCACGCTGTGTGAGGCCAAGTTTCATAATTTAGATTTTTGCTGTAGAGCAAAGTGTTAAACGTACTTGTAGATGTGTTCGTAAGTGTATGAGCCCCTCGATCCTTTTAGCATTTCGTCGATTTTTGGCCCAGCTTTTTTCATCACTTTTTAACAAACAACACATTTGTTGGTTGTTAAATCAGGTCTCTGCAGCTCTTCCAAATTAACATGGTGCAGTTGATCTTCCCTCTTTCATTTTCTGATTGTGGGTTTCTGAAACATTGGAAGGTCTGGGCAGTATGTTAGAACCCACATTTAAGCCTTAACTTCCCCACAGCTTAATCCATGGTCAGTCTTATGTGTTGTTGGTCTTTATGATGCTCTGTCCAGTGGTATTCTCTACCAAAACTTTTCCTGCTGTTTTGACACTTCGATAACTCGCATAGGTGGACTCTGTTTGTAGATTAGGTTGCGCTGGCTTTAATTTAACAGTATCGTAGTAGAGAAGGCTGAATACAAATGCACACCACACTTTTCAGATGGTGTAAATTTCGCATATCTTTTTTGCACTTCTCAATTATGTGCTAATCTGTGTAAGTTTATATATTAGAGTCATTGAGGTTTATAATTCGAACACGACAAAATGTGAAAAGCTTAAAGGGTTAGGAAAACTTTGCCCTGCATCTTTTGTCATTGGAAAGAATTAAAACAAATGCACATTTTGAAAATTCCTGCGTTTTAATAATTGATAATAATGATCCTGTTTTTATACACGTCTTTCTATCAGGTGACATTGTCTTTTATGAAATGACAACCTCACAGAGATATTTTGAATCCAAGTCCCCTGGTAAGTTGACACTCGGCTGTGAAAATGTTGACATGCTGCGTCAGTTCCTTGCGTGTTGACATAGCAGTCCGCTGTCGTTGTGCCTTTTCACACAAATGCACGTTAGGTCGCTTCGCTGACATGGAGTGGCAGACGCCAGCTGTTTCAGAGAAGTTCCAAAGCCGCTTTGGCCGCCGGCCGGGAACGTCGGACAGCGGGGACACCGGGATCGGCACTTCGGCATCCGACAGCACGGAAGGTGACTGCCTCCGATAGCTCTTCCCCAGTCTGTGGCGTGTGTTGTGTCATGTTGTTTTTTTGTTGTTGTTGTTTTTTTTTTTAGAATGTCTTGCATGCCCTTCAACACTTCTGGTTTGCAGAAAACAAAAAAAAAGATTTTGCTTGTTTTGTTTTACTGGGCTGTTTACAGAGAGAGAAGAGACTTGTGATCCACGCTGGAGGGTTTTATAGAAATAGATAAACGTTCCATCCCCAACTGAGCAGTGTTTCTGCTCCACTGCTGTGTTTAGAGGATGAGTTGTTGGAACACAATTACTGAGCCACTAAACAGGGAGCAGTTCTGGTCTTGGGTGTCGAAACATATAATTGTTTTGTTTTTGCCACATATTTTGCTTTTAAATGGAGAGATCCTTCTAGAGTTGGTTCCTGCTATAGAGCGGAATGAAAAAATATTATTCTCAAACGTGGTTTGTTATGAAAGGCCACCTGGGATGGGTGGTTCCAGTTTCCACAGGATGGACAAAAGAATAATAGACTAGATGGTTAATCAGAAGTACAGTGGGCCTGTTAGGTTAGAGCTTATCAGAGTTGGTACCAATGGTTGGCGCTGCTAGTGAACATTACACAAACGTCCTAGTCGGGACAGAACATGATGCATTTCATTGGAGTCCTTTGCACTATTGGATATTAAAAATCTCTGCGACTCAACTGACCTGTCTTCATGGGAAAGATCAGGGAGCATTTTGCGTTAGTTTTCCAAAGAAATGATCTTATACTTGCAGTTGAGGTGTTTAAAGTTATAAAATAAGCATTGAAAACGATTATCTGAACTCTGGGCAAGCAAGGCTACCTCCCAAGAAGGGTTGATTTTTTTTTTTTTCTTCTTCTCCTTTTTTTTCTTTTTTTTTTTTCTGGTGAATTTTAATGTCAAATTTTTGCAGATTACAGTTTTATAGCATTCTGTAGCTATGTTCACCCTACAGTGATCCTTATTACTAACACTGAAAATCTTTTTTTTGAATTAGTTAACAAACTGTAGGGATGCACCGATAACGATACTGCTATCGGGTAGCAGTTCCCACACTGGCTAATGCAGTGGTTCCCAAACTTTCTAGTCTCTGACCCACAAAATAAAAATTTAAGATGTCCTTGATCAGAACTGTTGATGGACCATACGAGCATTTTTATTCAGGCAGTTAAAAAGTGTTACAATGGCAACATAAGCAACATCAACAGCCAATATATCATTCACTGTATGTTGCTTTTATTAATTTAAGGCCTGTTTTTCATCTTTCATCTGATTTATAAAATGGAGATACTCCCTCACTGCCTCTGCTGGTATTGACATTATTTTCTCAAGAGAATCTCAAGACCCCACACTTACTTCTTTGTGACCCCAAGTGGGGTCCCACTAGTCTAATGTACTCACATCAGTATCGATTAAGGTTGACCGATACCTTGAACCGATACTTAAACTGTGGAAACTTGAAAATAATTTCACAGCAAATGTTAACTTTTCACTTGAAAGTTTAGTTTTGTGGTCATTTTTCTTAATATTTTTTATTTAATTCACCATCAGTTGTTGTAACAAACGGGGGGGAAATAAAACCTGCCTTCCAATTCATTGCATTTTTTTGTGTGTGGTAGAAGTATCAGCATTGGAACTCTGATCCAAGTATCTGTATCGTATCTGTTTGAAAAGTGTTACTGTGGCATCCCTAGCAAATTGTAATTTTTCTCTATAGAATTTGCCTAGAGAATGG